>CM033795.1:1692161-2292161 GCA_019656835.1 Rhododendron ovatum
CAAGCACTCTTGTTCAAATTTGGTTGCAAACCTGAAAAAAGATGGAAATCCTCCAACACTCCAGCAAAGGTCTGAGAATTAGCCCCACATACAATAAACATATCATCTGCAAAGACTAGATGAGAAAGGTTTATAGCCCCACATTTAGGGTGGAAAGAGAAAATCCCCGTACTGATTCTGGATTTCAACAGAGCAGAAAAGGCTTCCATAATAAGCAAGAAAATATAAGGGGAGATAGGATCCCCCTGTCGAAGACCCCTTTCACCAGAAAAATAATCTTTCAGCTCTCCATTTATAAGCACAGAAAACTTTGGGGTAGTCACACAAGCTTGTACCCAAGTAATATAGAGGCGAGGAAACTCCATACTTCGCATAATCCCAAAAAGAAAATCCCAATCAACACTATCATACGCCTTCATCAAGTCAAGCTTCAGTGCACATCTAGGAGGACCTTGATCTCTATGGTATCCCCTAACCAATTCTTGCATCAAGAGAATATTGTCCATTATAGACCTACATTTGAGGAAGGCAGATTGAGAAGGGCCAATCAGCAAAGGAAGAACAGCCTGAATACGATTAGCCAAGATCTTAGTTATACATTTATAGATTGTATAGCAGCACGCAATAGGCCTGTAATCCTTTATAGAATTTGGAGCAGGAATTTTGGGAACCAAAGTGATGGCTGTAGAGTTCCATCCACTAGGCATAGAACCAGGTAAAAAGAAATGAAGCTCCCCAGCAATAACATCACCCTTAACAATAGACCAATTATCTTGAAATAACGCAGAATTAAAACCGTCAGGCCCAAGGGCCTTATCCCTATCAATGGACTTAAGAGCAATCCAAATTTCAGCTTCTGACACAGGCTGTACCAACCCCTCCTTTAGTTCCTGAGGAACTTTCTGATGAATAACAAGAGATAAGACCATGGAAGCATCCCTTCTCTGACTGAACTCAGTGCCCAAATGATTTTTGTAGTACCCAAGGATTTCAGACTCAGAATTCTCAAGCCTAATACCTTGATCATTAACAAGACTGAGAATGGTATTCCTAGACTTGTGAGCATTCATTTTCTAATGGAAAAACTTTGTGTTCTTATCTCCAAGAGCTAGCCAGTGCACCCTTGACCTTTGTTTCTTATAAGATTCCTCTGCATTGCTCAGAGTATAAAATTGTTGAGTCAACTCCTCCAAATCGCTCAAAAACTGATCATGGGTAAACCTAAAACAAAGGCTCTGGATTGTAGTCAGGTTTGCCCTAGCAACCAAAACTCTACCACTGATATTACTGTAAAACTCTTTATGAAAGGCCTTACACACAGGTTTAAAACTTTTCATCTTGAGACTGAGCTTTGCTATCGGATTACCCCTCACTTCTTGAGACCAAGCAGAAATAAGGAGATCCTTAAACCGACAATCTGCCATCCAAAAATTTTAAAACCTGAAAGGGCAGTTTTTATATTTCTTATGGACTATAGCCAACACCAGAGCACAGTGATCAGACACCCCAGGGGCATGCCCAACAGCTTCAGAGTCACTAAACAGATCAAGCCATGCATTATTAATTAGCACCCTATCTAGTCTACTCTTATTATCACCAAGACCACTCCTCTTGTTTGTCCAAGTAAACCAAAACCCTTTTGTAACCATATCATCCATATTAATATCATCCAAGCAACTATTAAACTTTGCAGCTGCTGCCACATCAAAACCACTCACCCTTTCCTCAGGTCTCCTAACGACATTAAATTCCCCCATAATCACCCAAGCAGAGGTACCCAGCACAGGAAATAAAGATCTCAACTCCTGCCACAAAGGGATTCTATCTCTAGCAAGATTCTTTCCATAAACGACTGAAGCAAAAAAAAATTCTGCACTTCTAAAATAGTAACAGAAACTACAATCATCTGGTCAGAACACAAAACCACAGAAACAGAGAGTTTGGATGGATCCCATCCCACCAAAATTCTAGCCACTGTGAGGGTGCCGACAAAATGAACATACTGCCAATTAGCAGGAAAACATCTTGCAGTGACACTAGGAAGCCAAGCAGCCCCCATAGAATCCTTACCTACGGAGTTTGAAGTAGCCCCCAACCCTGCATTATACTTCTGCACAATCTCATCAATCATAGCATTATCACAAATCTGGATTCTTGACGGAACACCAGAATTTGAAGAACTAGAACCCCCCCTCTCCACCACAAAGCCAGCTTCATAATCCCCAACCACAGGGTTAGGGATAATAGTAGCCACAGGAGCAGAGATAGCAGCTTCCTCAAGACAAGGAACCACAGGAAATATAGGTTAAGCCACAGAAGGAGCTACCCTCACTGGGACAAAATGGGGAGCAGGAATTGAAGAAGACTGAAAAGAAGGGTTAGAAGCACCAACCACCTCCCTAACCTTATTAGGGCATCCACCAACCGAATGTCCAAAAACCTTGCACATAGAACGTTTAGATGGCTTCCAAGGATAGTTAACAGAAATATCACAACTCTGCCCCCTAGCATTTACCACTTCAACTGTATGCAGCAGCTCGGAAGAGACATCCACTTCAACACAAATTTTAGCAAAGCTCAAACGTTGGCACTTCTCAGTCATCGCATCTGCGTACAGGGGCTTACCTATAGCGCTTGCAATATAACTCAAGCCTTCCTCGTGTTAAAACTCAAGCGGAATACCAAAGAACTGAACCCAGATAGGTAGAGTACACAATTGCTCTTTTTCTAACCTCATCTGAGGCCTCCACTGCTGTAGGATTATAGGTTTACCAGCTATGAGCCATGGCCCAGACTCGATAACCTTCCTAATGGCATTCTCCTTAGAGAACCGAAAGAAAAAGAAACCAGGTCATTTGATAGAACATCATAGATCCCAAACTTCAGCCAAATCCTATCAGCAATGTTTTTTACCAACCCAAAGGGAACCTTCTTGTCAAGAAAATATCCCACTACGCAGTCAGACCACTACTCACATCCCTTAGTCTCTACTGAAGGAGGTAAGTACACAACCGTTTTCTCCGCAGGAACCACCGGAGGAAAGTAGGTCAACTTCATGCGGGAGTCATCAGAAGTTTGAGACACTACCGAACTCCATTTAGATTGTTCAACCTTCGAACCTGTGAGATTTCTTCATCTCGAGGCGACACAACAGGACTACGTCCCAAATGATCAAGCAGAAGAACCTTACTAGAAGGCTACCAGTAGAAAGACGTGAGGGAGATCGAACCATATCTGTACCAGATCGCGAAATTGAATTTCACACATTAGGGTTCCCAGCAGTATTAGCAGAACTGAGAATAGGAAAATCAGAAACTATATCCATCAGAGAGAACTTACATGAGCAGAAATCAGAAGACAGAATCAGTCGGGAAGATCCCACCAAATGAGTTAGTTGCTCTGCTGTGTTCATAGATTCATAGGACCAATTGCATCCTCTTATACAACGTGTATATATGCATCTTTGACTCGGTAAGAATAAAATTGGTCGTTGATGTGCAGTAGGAGGGCTCGAGAAATTGGGCATCAGATTATTATGTGTTGCTGTTTCATTCCATCCTTGTGTAGGTTTAGCACTTGAATATGCAACTGGCCTGATTCAGTGCAATTCTTAATATTGGGTGCATTATACGTGGTTGCTTTTTCTCAATGCTCATTCTATTTAGTTGTTCAATTGAATAGTGGTGAAACATAGGCACAGCTCTGCAAAATATGGCTTCATACTGTTCTATGACTATCTGTTAATCCAAAAGCTACAAATCATTGTACTTCTCCACTAGATACTGTGTAATGTATGACCAAGTACACACTTGTGACGAAGATGATTCTGCAGATTCAGGGCAAGAACGAGGCGCAGGGGCAATTATATGCTTAGTTCTTGGAAGGAACCTCTTCTAGGATTAGGACTTCAAAATTCATGTGGAGCTGATTCTATCAAATCTATTTACGTTGCTACTCCAAAGTCTGTATTCTTGAAGTGTCACTTTCCTTTCAATGTGTTCTCTGGCTGAGTACGAAGAAGTGATAGAAAGTAGGATAAATGTAGAACCAGTATATAATTGGGATATCAATCTGACCATAAGCTATTATTTGTTGGTGCCTGGTGGGCCGACAAAACTTGGTTGCTTGCTGTGTGGACACAGGGAGTATTCCTGACCAAATCATTTTCGTAAATGATCTGATTAGCTTCTCTATTATGCCTTAAGATTATGTTTTTCATATTTTTGTGAGTGGTGTTCACCTGTCATCAGATATGCCTCCTCTGGCAGCATTTTCTTTAGTTCTTCAACAACTCTTGCATAGGGAAGAAAAGGTCAAGAATGTTTCAAAATAGCTTTACTTCTGATGAGGAGAAAAACAGGTCATGTCAAGCTTAAAAGGTTTACTTCTGATGAGGAAGTTATCTATTATAATTTATAGTCAGTGTTGTGATACTTAAAAACCTTGCATTTACTTTCAAAATATCTTTTTGCTGGGTAGGGAATCGATTTGATGTTATTGCCGAGAAGTTTTATTTTTGGCTCAATTTTTCCAGCATTGGAGCATGCCTACCTGGGTGCCGGGTAAAGGGTTCTGCAGTTTTCAATGTAGTTTGATGATTATGCTGATGACGGGTTTGACTGATCATCAAATGCAATAATTACACTACTTCATGTTGTTGGCTTGCCGAGTCATGTCAATGATGTCTTGTTTCACATATTTATAGGGATGGTCCTAGTCTTCAAAACTTCTTCCCAATTGTTCTGTTTCACGTTGGTCTGAGGAGAATAGTCCAATTTTCAAACCCTTTGCAGCAAGATTTGTTGGCTGCAGGGCAGTTCCCACGTTAATATAAGTTGATGATTAGCAGTAGGCAGTAGCAGAGTACACAAAATCTATCTATACCACCACTACCACTTAGCAATGAAAAAAGAAGTCCATCTACAAGGGATGTTTTCTTTTCAACATCTCTCATAATTGAGCTAGCAAGTATTGCATTATTGTTAGATGGATTGTCAGCATTTCACCATTTCGGTAGATTATACTTTTGCTCAACAAATTTTATGCACTATTGTAATTCCTATTAACTGTTTATTTTCTTGCTTCTTCAGGGGATGGGTCTTCATCTGGTGAGCCAATGCTCTTATTCCCTAAAAGAACATACCAACCTAGTACCCTTAGGAGGAAGAGGGTACACGGGTTCTTGGTTCGGTACATCTCTTTCTCCCTCTATTTCTCTCTTACATGCAAAAAAAAAAGGAAAGAAAGAAATGAAAACACTGTGTGTATGCTCATGAACACATGTATGTTCATCTTTGTATCTTGCTTACATGCCTTTGAGTTCTGGTCGCCTTTCTTTTGTTTAGTGGTGGTGCAGTAACATGATGGTGTCAACCTTAGTATTGTGCAAACAAATCTTGGATTGCTTGTTGAAAAAACAAAAAAAAAAAACTTGGATTGGAAGAGCATGGCTTTTGTTTAAATTTTTAACAGTCGTCCAGAGATCTGTCTTCTAATTATGTGAAGTTGATTGTTTAAGTAGTTAATGGAGCCGTGTGCATATATCAGTTCTACTATTAATCCAAATCCTAAACTTTTTCCAGCAAATCAACCAAGGGTGGGCGGCGGGTCATTGCTCGAAGAATCGCAAAGGGACGGTTTAGAATCACAGCATAGCAGCTTGTATTTTGTCACTGTCATGTTTCAATGAGATCAAGTTCTAGTACTTTTTAAGGGTGAGCAACTTGGAGGAACCTTTGCTTCTTTCTGGCGGCTGCTTGAGTGCCTGAAGGTCATTTAATAGAGCTATGTTTGACAGAGCATCAGAGCCCTCTGCCCCTCTCTTGTGAAGCTACTTGAATTCTCTGTCAAATTATCCTCTTTTGGTTATTCATATATATGCATGTCTGCTGCAGTTTATTAACCCAGATTGTTGATGCTAGCTAGCCTGCTAATGTCATTGTTTTTTTGGAACTATCTGTCAATTCCAGAATGTGGTTCTGTAACTGTTGCAATATCTATACCCATAGCACATAAATTCTTTATGTATGATAGGCTTAAGAACAAAAGGGTCTCTCTATGTATGATTCAATTAGTTGAGGTGCGAGCAATGGCACAAGCTGGCCAGAGATATAAATAAAGGGTATGATTCAGAGAAACGGTAACTTCTGTCTGTCTTCTGCCATTGACTCTATACAATAGTACTAGAACTAGTCTGATGCAAAATAATAACCGAGAAAATAACTGGCAAGCATACTGTTTTCACCTCAAGTAACTGTTTTCACCTCAAGTAACGACAAATGACACAAAGCAAATCAATTTGTTAATCAAATTACATTACGGACATTGTGAATTTCAGAGGTGGCTTAACCAAGCCATTAAATTTTCGCTTTATACTGATAGGAAGTGTTAAGAAAAATCCTCTTATTAAGGATTTGGATGTTGAACCACCAAATAAAATAGGCTTATTAAAAACTTTAGGCCACTATTTGATTCAATCCACCACTTCTACGTGCATATTTACCAGTCAACATGTTCGGTAAACTTGATCATGGGAAGCAGTTGATGAAGATGGCATAGCACAACTGATCATCTCATAGAGTTTTGGCATGGAAGGCCCCACAAGTGCAGCTGGATCATCATACGGCCGTAGTACTGTCGTCTTCGGGTTTGTAACTTTATAACATGGGGTGGCAGTGTAGCTGATCATGCACTCCTATTGTCTAAGAAAATTTTGCTGATCAATTTGTGGAGGGTGGTTATAGTCCAATTACAATGAGGAGTGATCATATGAAGGAGGGTCTAGGGGAAGGAAACTGGGACTATCAAGACCTTGTGCTATGACTGATGTGAATGGGTTGGGGATGAAATTAGGGTTTGGATTGAGTGTGAGGAAACATTCAAAAGGGAGATCGATTTGGGTTTGGGTGATAACGAAATGCTGTGGCTGCTAGATGATGATGATAATGATCGGAGATGCCATGAACATGGTGGTTGTGATGAGAGATGAGCTTCTTCTTTATACTTGAATTCCAAAATTTCTTTTACCTCATTATCTGTTCTTCCCGATAAATGCTTAGCTATTTGAGCCCATCTGCATGAGGTGATCAGTGTTCTTTTGCATAAATATGTTGATAAACAAGAAATATTAGATCTACGATTTAAGGTAGGAATATTGGTCAAATTTTTTTTTTTAATACAAAGAAAACTTGATAATTGCTAGAAATCTTCTACGTGCTGTGTATATATATCTTGTTCAAGTGCTCAGATTTTTCATTTGATATATAAAATTCTCCTTTTTCTACTACAACGGTAGGACTGATGTTGAAATCAAATTCGAGTTTAGTCTAGGTAAAATAAACTCTCTTGGGGAACGGGACGAGTCTTTTTTAAATACAAATTGTTGAGATGAATGGTGGGGATAATGCCCAACAGCGTTGTGGTGCAAGCTGCACCACACAGGGACGGAAGGAAAAGGGGGCACGTGCCCCCGCTCGAAACTAAAATAATTATATATATATATATATATATATATATATATATATGATCAAATTTTGATGATCCGAGTCGCTCAATATGATTAGAACGTGATTTTAAGGGTACTCGCGAGAAATCAGCAAAAAAAATGACTGGGAATGGCTTGATCCGAACAGTTTCGAACAGTTTTTTACTGAACGGTTCAAATAAAAACTGCTCAAATTAAGCCTTTCCCGGTCATTTTTTTGGCTAATTTCTTTTGAGCACCCTTAAAATCATATTCTGCACACATTGAACGGTTCGGATCATAAAAATTTGATCGGGAACTATGAGATTGAGATTTGGAGTGTTTTTTTAGATTTTTTTTAGGTGTCCATTGAACCGTCCCGTATATATATATTCGTATATTTTGCATAATTATGAAATTAAGTGTACTACTACACATAAACACGTGCATATATCTTTAAAATATACATATAAAACTAGTTTTATGTTTCAATATCGTCATATGGTGCATTTATACTTGTTGATTTTCGAACTATTTGTCTAGGGGGGGCCGCTATTCGCAGCCCTCTATTTTCTCCCGGAGCCCGTTAAAAATTTGCAAGTAATTACAACATGACCCCCTAATGTAAAATGACCTACTTACCCTTATACCTATACATGAAATGACCTATATGCCCTTTTAACTAAAATCCCTAAATTATCCACTACCCCCTTCCCCTCCAAATCCTCCCAAAATCATCATTCACGTTTGAAAATAAAAAAAACACACATAAACCTCCAGTTCTTCATTCTCGGCTTTGTACTGTTCATCTTCTCTTCTCTGGTCTCTCTAAATCATCATTCTCTTTTTTCCTCTCTTTCAAATTTTTCAATGGAGGAGGAGCAAAGACTAAATATTGTATCAATGGAAGGTTCAAGTCCTTCCATTGATCCATTTTTTGACCCACTTGTAGGATTAGATTTTGAAATTAAATCAAATTCTATTGGCAACCATATAATGGTAGAGGAGAAGAAAGATATTGTGATGGACATTGTATCTTGGAAGCTGCGTGAGGAGGTAAGTTTTTCCGTTCACAATGCCTCTGTTTTGTTGTTGTGGCATCTGGATTTTGTAAACCCAGTTTTTGAAGGGTTTTGTCGATTTATCTGGTTCGAACAGAATGAACAGAATAAAGTAAGTAATTTTGGTAGCTAACCACTGTAAAATATTACCATACTCGATAGCTAGTTACCGAAATTGAGATACATTTTCAACATCTAATTACCGAAATACATGTTTCTTGTTTTTGTAGTATGCATTTTCGACATGTAGTTACCGAAATATAATCTTTTTTTCAACAGCTAGTTACCGAAATGTATGTATGATTTTCCTAAATAGTATTAAGTTTAGCAGTTCTTTACCAAAATTTGAACATATTTTCGACATGTATTTACCGAAATATAATATTTTCTTCAACAGCAATTTACCGAAATGTATGCATGATTTTCCCTATATAGATAGTTCGGCAGTTGTTTACTGAAGATTGAATATATTTTCGACATATAATCTTATTTTCAATAGCTAACTTATGTTATGTATAATTTTCGTATACATAGTTCGGCAGTTGGTTACCGAAGTTTAAACATATTTTCGACGGGTAGTTACCAAAATATAATCTTATTTGTAATAGCTACTTACCGAAATGTTATGTATAATTTTTTTATATAGTTCGGCAGTTGGTTACCGAAATTTGAACATATTTTCGACGTGTAGTTACCGAAATATAATCCTATTTTCAATAGCTACTTACCGAAATGTTATGTATAATTTTTCTATACATAGTTCGGCAGTTGGTTACCAAAGTTGGAACATATTTCGGCGTGTAGTTACCGAAATGTAATCTTATTTTCAACAGCTACTTACCGAAATGTTATGTATAATTGTCTTATACATAGTTCGGCAGTTGGTTACCGAAGTTGGAACATATTTTCGATGTATAGTTACCAAAATATAATCCGAGCACAATTGGAAGACATGCCGAAATGATTTGCTCTTGGAAATGAATAACCATTATGACCTTTATGAAAAAATGACCGGTATCGGAGGTGCTAACAAGTTACGTTATAGATTGTCATTCTTTCAAGACGAAACTGCACCCGAAGACAAGTGGATGATTTTTCCTGACATGGGTCACGTTGTAGCTTCTACTTATAATGTGGTGGTTGTCCTCCTATCCCAACTTCAATGCCTTACTATCCTTCCACTCCATTCTCGTCCTCCATCATCGGACAAAATAAGGGTTCTTGAAATTGAACTCGTGAACGGAGATCACTTCGTACAGGTACATACCGTTTAGTTTTCTTTCTCAAAAATTCAACATTACTAGAAATTGCCTTCATGTGCAATTTTCAAAATCTTTTTGCTTTGACAGGTTGATCTAAAATTATGTTCCCCCTTGCCATCTATTGCCAACTATTGGTTCAAATTTCGATGGGAGGAAGCCAAGGAATGGGAGAAACTTTTTTCTGCCCAAATAGAAGCGTTTAAAGCCATAATAGGAAGTGATGTAGCAACTGCCGAGTCCTTTGACATATATTAGTTTCACTTTATATGTATGGTTATCATGTTGACGCTTTACATTGCAATGTTGTTGACTAAGCACCACAAGATCGACCTCGGTTTCGCTCTTTGTGCTATTTATTTTATTATAGGGTTGATGTGAAGAAATTGACTGAGCACAGGTTGATTTCAGTATCTCAATTCCAAAGTTCTTGTAATGTTCTAGTAGCTGCATACCGATATTTTTGTAATTTTTCAGCATTTACAATCCGAAATTGTTATTAGATTTCAGCACTTGGATACCGAATAATTGGTATTATTTCATCATGTGGATGCTGAAACATGCTTTTTTTTAGAAGAAACAGTTAGGTGGGCTCTCTCAGGCATGGTTTTATTGCCCTGCTCATTTAAACGAATGCCCAAAAACAACAAAGTGTCATTGATCACAAGAATCTTTTTTCCCAAATATGAGTATCACAATTTACAGAAAATACAAGGCAACATTTGAGTGTCTATCCAACATTTAGAATGTTTCATTGATTATAAAACTCGTTTTCCCACACTATGAGTACCACAACTTACAGAAAACAAGTATAAAATAACATTGAAAATGTCAAACGATACTATTTGAGGATGGAGCAGGTTGGGGTAGCTCGGCTTCCTGCACAGCAACAAGGCACAACTGCCTGTTCGAGTTCGAGGACAAGGTTGACTGTGGCTGTCCTATTCGTCGGCCTCCTCGAGTTCGAACTCGAGGCAGTGAACGCATAACCTACACATAGATGAAAATAATACAATTACAAGTTATTCATTTCCACAGGAAGAAAGTTTTAACATCTGCTTGCCGAAATAAGCTTAACATGTCAGACAGCTGAAAAATGATAAACAATTTCGGTTTTTGGTTACCGAAAGTTGACCAAAATGAAACCAAAAAAGAATTTTGTTTCACAAGTGATTATCATACGTGAAGCTTCTGCTTCTGATCTCCAATAAAACAAGAGGCACAACGCTGTTGCTTATAAATAGTTAATGCCTGAGACATAAACTTCCCTTATTCACACCCTTGAACTCCATTACCAAAAAAAATCTTTCACAAAAAAAGTACTAGTAACAAAGTTCTTTGTTTTTCTCCAGTTAAACATAACCACTTTGACTTAGATGCTTTCAACAAAATATTTTCAATACAGTTCTTATTTATCAATTTGGTTGATCATGCTCATATCCATTATAAACATACTTCAACGTGGCTCAAATGGTTGAAGTTATCGTCATAAATCTTGCGAACAGTATGCCATCATCAATTTCTAGGCTACTTCAGCATGGCATAACTTAAAGCTAGCTAGTTAATTCACATTCTGTTAGATTGTATTAGTGGATACTGGACAAAAATGTGTAGTCTTTAAAGAGGGAACGATACCCTCATATCGATGAGTCATAACAAGGAATGCTACACATCAAGTAGTATCAAACATTCATGATAAAAAGATCCGAGTTTAAGCGGAGTGGTTTTTTTAGCTTTTTGTACACAAACTAAAATAGTTTTTTGTACATAATGTTTCACACTATGCGTACATGCCCTATCCACTATATGTGGGACAGATCCGACCTAAGCCGAGTTGTTTTTTTATTAAGTATAAACTCGGGCAGGTATGTCAAGTCTCGTGTTCTCAGGTCGAATACTGCTTATGTAATAAAAACATCAGCTTGTTAAACATCAGACACTACGAAGGAAGATGGCAGAATTTGTCTATGAGAAAGACTTAAGCTATTAAATTTCATTCCAAAAATCAACTATTGAAAGCTTTTTATCTCAGGAGCCTCAGACTCGTCCTGAAGGACACCTCGGGCCCGACCTCGGGCTCGAACTCCACGTGGTGGACACATAATAACCTGCATATCATAACAATAATACAAATTTACAAGTCTAAAAAGGCAACAAAAAGTAAGAATGCCTGTAAGACCATGCACTATCAGTAAGCTAGGGCTTATGGCAAGATAAAATGAAGACTCCATATTAGTACTCTATAGCTTTTCAACCGTTGTTGTAAAAACGTACTCAGACTTCCTCCAATTCATACAAGTGATGCAAATAGAGACAACCAATGTCCAAAACAAACTCAATAACATTTTCAAACTCATTTGGCTCACTACAACAAAGTGTTCATTGCTCTCCCTCCTATATGTTCATTGTTTGGTTGACAAATTGAGTCTGACAAGTTTTGTACCAAGTGTTCTGCAAAATATATTCTAAAACAGAGAAGGAACATGAAGAATAGCAAATTACCAAGACAACTTATGATGAAGGCCATACCTTAGCTTTTGATTTCGTCTGGTAATAACTCCTAGTACTATTTTGTTGAGTATGAGGATGCTGTTTGAAATATAATATGAGTACGTCTTTCGGAAAAACTAATATCAGTACCCTACATGAGTACGTCTTTCAAAAAGACTAATATCAATACCCTTACTAATATTTTGTCGAGGGACACAAGCTATTGGTGAAGTTGTTTAAAACCTAAATATATCTTTGGGAAAGACCAAAACCAGTTCTGAGGGCCACAAGTTAACTGGTTTTAGTAACTTTTCAACCTCTACAGTATAAGTCACTGGATCCAAAACTATGAGGGATCCACCATTGTTTTGAAAAAGAACCAACAACTTAGACGATTTCAAATCAATGAGGGGTGTTTTCTGGGAAAAAAGAAGAAGATAAAATAAATAAATAGGTTACTTAAAGGAAGTAGGCTTCACCAAGCTCATTTTCCAGATTATTCCCAATTTCCAGATTATTCAAAGAGCCCTGACTCAAACTTTTGTCAGCTAGCAACTACACTCCACATATCCAAGACTCGCTATCAACATTTCAAATATTCAGCATTTCATCGACACAAGCTAAAGCAATCCCATTCATGCACAACAATGTAATAAGAAGACAAAATCTTAGGAATCCACCTACGAGCAGAGAAGCTCCAACAGGAGCTTCAAATCCTACATGGAGGTATGGACACTTTTGACAAGTACCACAGCTCAAATTCAGCTGCCTCTCATAAAGCCAAATCCACTTGCATTGACATGAGTTTTAGGGCTGTCATTTTTTGCGCCAAGAGAGGCGCATGCCAAATGTGAACCAATACAGGATAAAAAAAAAAGAAAACCCTAGCATCTCACAGCTTATAGATCTCAACATTCACCGTTTTTGGCTACCAATTTCGGGATCTAGTTACCAATATTTCTGAATAAATACGGGATCTAATTACCAAAATCGCTACAAAAATACGGAATCTAATTACCAAAATCGCTACAAAAATACGAGATCTAATTATCAAATTCTACACAAATACATGTATGTAAATGGGTGGGCGGGCTGGGGTGGCGGTGGTGAACAACACACAGAGACAGAGACAGAGACAGAGACAGAGACAGAGAGAGAGAAGAACAGAGTGAGAGAAGAACAGAGAGAGAGAAGAACAGAGAGAGAACGGCACCTGCGCCGGTGGTGTGGCGGTGGTGCGGCGGCAGGAGTGGCGGTATTGCAGTGGTGGCTATGGAGGTGGAGGTGGTGGGAGACGGAAATGGAGTGGGTGGGAGACGTAAATGGTGGGCTGGAGGATTTGGCTGGGTGTTAGGGTTTCTATTTGGATGGGTGGGGGAGTTCAAGTGTAATTTTTTAGAGGAAAGGGTATAATAGGAAGATCAGGTACATTTAATGGGCTACATGGAGAAAATTTTCTTTTTTAAAATATTAGAAATGGGCTACATGGAGTAACGGGCTACGGAAGAAAATACCGGGCTCCGAATAGCAGCCCCCTTTGTCTATTTGGATCGATTCTTTCTTAATTGTACTTATTTTTAATTGTCTAAGAGCAATATTTTAAAATAATATCATTAATAAAACTGTATCTATTATTCTAAAACTTATAGATGTTCATGTAAAACATATTCTCAAATTTTGTCTGAGATTTTTTGCTTATTTTTACATAATTTAAGTGAAAGTATGTGTTATATATTTTTGTAGTTTGTAATGCATGCCTTAATTGTGTACGATCGTATTATGGTTAACTAGAAAAATAAATTTTCACCACTATGATTAACAAGGTGCCCCCACTAAACAACAATTCTGATTCTGTCCCTGGCACCACAGACACCCCGAACCTAAGTCGCACCGTTGCCATCTCTAAATAACAACTATTGAAAATCTTAGAGCCCATTTGGCCTAAATTGTAGTGTGTTTTATCATTCTCTTTTGCTTATTTTCTCTTAATCTTTACTAGATTCGGGCCATTTTTTTTTGCATCACATTGTTCATCTTGACAAGAAATTTTGAAAAAGTATAAAAATACAGACTAATGTTAAAAAAGTCCGCTAGCACCAAATAAAGATCAAAAACTAAAAAACATATCTAAAAGTTCCTTTTCAAAAATTAATTTCGTACGAACTCATCCTTCTCAGCTGTTAAACTCCTTTGTTTTTTGTAAAAATCTAAAATCTAAAATCGGTCGACCGGGAGGTTGTCCGCTCTCTCAACCGGTTTGCCATCCAGTGAAGTTTGGTTGACAACCTCTTCTGTTCAGACAGCCAGCCTGTCAGCTAGTTCGTCAACCTGTAGCTCAAAAATTCATCTGAAAAATTTCGTTAAAGCATGTATTGAGCTTACTAAGTCCTTGTAGATCTTAAACTTTGAATTCAAGAGACTTTAAGCAATTTTACAAGGTTGAGAAAATTAGTCCGAAATAACTTGGTGATAACTATAAAAACATCATCAAAATAATTAATCTAATTTTCCGACAATCATAAAAATAAATATATAATTGTAATACATATAATTTTCCAACAAATTAATATGCATACATTTTTCCAACACTTCATCGGGAGTCACCTTTTTGGAGTTTATACCGCTCCATGAGTGTCTTCTGTGCAAACCCATTCAATGGTGCACTGAAAGTCTTCCCATAGATTTTGCATTCAATGGTGCACTGAGAGTCTTCTCATAGATCGTCAACCAACGGCTCTGATACCATTTGTTGGGAGTTCGTCCGATGAGCCATCCATCCAATACAGCACACTCCAACATCGAGCCACCTTACTTCATCGGGAGTCACCTTTTTGGAGTTTATACCGCTCCACGAGTGTCTTCTGTGCAAACCCATTCAATGGTGCACTGAGAGTCTTCCCATAAATCGTCAACCAACGGCTCTGATACCATTTGTTGGGAGTTTGTCCGATGCATCAACCCGCCACTGCATGCTCAAGGCCCAATTTGTGTGGGAGTAACAGCAAAGAGTCCACCACGTTACTTGAGCTCAATATACATTGATTGACCCATATCCACTTAAAAGGCTAAGCTTTGTAAGTGGTAAGCCATCCAATTGTATATTAAGGTCCAACTCTTTTTCTGCTTATCCAATGTGGGACTCAATGTTCACACATGTTCTAACACACGGCATGAAAATCAACCCCAGCCAAACGGAAGGGGCTTCAAGTGCTCTAACCAACTGAGACACGCCCACTTTCAATGAAATCATAGTCTACACTTGTTTATTTATATCGTAGGTAAATTAGATCTAAGCATATGAACCCGATAGGTCGGAATTCATTGAAACTCTGTGGAGAAAGAGGAGTTGAAACCTTTTGGTAACATGCAGTTTTTGTGAAACACAGTAAAAAAATTCATGATGTCCGCTTTTATGAATTTCCAGCCTTTCTTTATGCTGAGCAAATTGAATCCATCAGGCCCTGGTGTCTTATTCCCATCACTTGTCTTTAGTGCTTGCCATACTTCCTGAATATCAAAATCTGTCACAAGTTGTTGAGCCAATTCCACACTTAGACCATTCCCAATTCCTTCCAAGAAAGAGGGTCTGTTTACCCAAGTTTCCTGATAGAGCTTCTTGAAGTGAGTGAAGGCAGCTTGCTTAATCCGAGTAGGGTCCATAATAGGCTCACCCAAAACATTGATGGAATTAAGGCTATTCCTTAGTTGTATGTGAGAAGCCATGGTATGGTAGTATTTACTATTAATGTCCCCTTTGAGATACCAATTAACTCTTGATTTTTGGTGCCACATCCTTCCCACAATTCTCCCCAGCCTCCACATCTCATTTTTCAACTCTCTTCTGGAACCCTTTTCTTCATCTGTAATGGAGTTATTTTCAGCTTTCAAGTCCAGGGTATGAAGCTCTTCTTCTACCTTTTGGAGCTTATATTGCAAGTTTCCAAATTCTTAACATGACATTTCTTAAGAGCCTCTTTCATGCCTTTGAGCTTCCAAGTAATTTTAAATGCAGTCCAACCATTATCCCTGTTTCCCCCCAAGCACTTTCCATAACTTGAATGCAGTTAGGATTGGTGAGCCAAGCATTGAAAAATTTGAAGGGTTTGGGATCCCAATCCCTATATCATCTTCCATCAGTTGAATAGGACAATGGTCAGAAAAGGATCTAGGCAAACCCCATTGTTTTATTTTGTATTTGTCCAGCCATTCTTGGTCAACCAAAAATCTGTCAATTCTGCTCCATTTCCCCCCCTCTTGAGTGTTAGACCATGTGAAATTCCTCCCCAGAAGCTGCATATCAATCAGTTCCATGTCTTCTATAAATCTGCTTAGGTCTTTCATTCCTCTATCCCTAATAGTACACCCCTGCCTTTCATTTATGTATCTCACTTCATTAAGATCACCTCCCAAGCACCAAGGGCCAGTGAACAAAGGTTCAATATTACAAATGGTTTGACAAAGTTTCCTTCTTTCAACAGTATCACATGGAGCATAAATATTGACAATAATGCAAGAAAACTGATTGTAGTATGTACCTTTCACCAAGATAAAGTTTCTGTTGCTGCAACATGACTCCAACTTGAAAATGTCTGGATTCCAAATGCTAAGTAATCCACCAGCAGTTCCTGATGCACCCACTTCCAACATGTCAAAGTCTTCACCACCCTATAAACACCTGATGAAATTTGAAGAGATCACTGATTGTTTTGTCTCTTGAATCACAAGAAACTCCACTTTTTTTCTTTTTTGTCTTTGATTATCTTCTTGAGTTTGCCTCTTTTTTCCTTTTACCCATACCACGAACATCCCATGACATGATCTTCATATTTGATATGGGGCTAAGCTCAGTGAATGGAAGTTGAATTATGCATTTGATTTAGCTGCCAATAGTGCAGCCCTGTCATCATCCTCTTGTTCCATATCCATTATCTTGCTTATTACTTCATCCTCACTTCCCTTGTATCCAATTTTCATCATTTTATTCACTTGCCACACAGCCTGGGATTCATTCAGTAGTATTCTGTTTCTGTTGGAGATTCCTTCGGATGATATTGACAAAGCCACTGCAACAGCCGCAGCCCTGAAAACCACACTCTTGTTTTTCTTTTTTCTTCCACCACGGTTAACAAGGGGGGGTAGCAATGGGGTAACCAAGAATTTCCACTACTAAGTTCTTCTTCTTCTTGGATTTTCTTGCTACAGCATTACCATTACCAACTTGATTGAGCTGCTTTTGAGAAATGAAAGGGGAGCTGGTAGGAGTAGGGGAGGTTTGTATCATACCCACAAGCTGTTTTTTGTATGGTACGATGCTCCAGTTATTATCTCAATCCAATAAAGTTTTGGATGGAGAGCAAGGTAAGGATAATCTCTTTTTATGACCAATACAAGCTTTTAATAACCCAACTCCTAATCCATGGCTTAGAATCAAGGTGAGATGGCGACGACGGAGGTGGTAGGGGTGTGGTGGTGGTAGAGTAGTGATTGTTGGTGGTGGCGGCAGTAATAAGAGGGTGGTGCCATGGTGGTAGACGAGTTAAAATTGTGGTCGTTGTAGACGACCGGGTTAAATTGAGGTCGTAGGTGTTGTTGCAGGAGTACTTTTTGCGTCACATGTGCCTGCAGCGCCTTATTTTTGCACTCCGCTCGGATCTGGGAATCACTCATCAAATGGCCGTCAGGCGCAATCATTGTGCGCCCCGGGCGCATCAGTGTAATCTTAACTGTCTTAAGGCGCCTAGGCGCAAATAGTCCGCGCTCCAGGCACGTACGCTTAGTTGGATTGCTAATTAGATCATTTTCCGTGTGCATTTATCATTTCTTGAGACTTCTAAGGCTCCAAAATAACGTCAAAATTTGTGCAATCGACTTGGCAACATGCAATCACGAGAACCTTGAGATATTACAAGCAGCAATAGACATCGAAACATTGGAAAGAGACAACAAAAAATGTATGTTGGATTGCCTAAATGTGTTTTTTTTTGCTCTATACATTTGCATTGACTACATCCGTACATTTTCACTCTTATTAAGTACACCGCACTTCTCATATATTCCACCAATGCACCGAGAACATATTACATGATACTCAAAATTTGAGTACCAAATGTGGTCAATTGTACTGTTAATTGTTCAAACAATTCTCTTTCAATGAGGCTCCTATTAGGGCCAGTCAACTATGGTAGTGCTCTAGTCTTGCAATTTGATGATTCAAAACAACAATGACACACCATGTCGCTGATCAAAATAAAACAATGACGCACCATGTCCACAAGCCTTTGCAGTGTGCCAAATACTTTGATGGAACTGAAAAATCAACATAGCCCATCTTAAATAACCATATTGGATCGTCTTGGATATAATTAAAGCACAATACCTCTTTTTTAAGCACAATCTATTTTCCTTAGTTATATTCACTTTTTCTGCACTGTTTTATATTTCATAGATAGTGAAGTGATCAATGGAGAGGGGTACTGTTATGCCGGTAATGTCTGTTAGGTGATGGCGGTGGAGGTGGTGCAGTGGTGGTAGCAGAAGAAAGTGAGGGCAATTTACATGTATTGTGCATCTAAGTATTGTCTTATGCGCCTCAGGCGCAGGACAATGCGCCCTGGCGCAAGAAATTGTTCAATTATGCGGCTCTGGCGCATTGTATCGCGCCTTGGGCGCAGCTTTCAAATAGCGTAGTAGGCCAATTGTAACTTTGCCGCTTGCCATAGAAACTACCAAACTCTGATTTTAAAGTGGTTAAAACCTTTGATAAGTTTATTGAGTTTACTTTCTCACTCAAGTTGTCATGATTTAGAGTTATTCACACATTAAAGCATTTAATGATTTTACCTTCCAGGAGTAAAAAAAAAGAACAAAAGAGGGAAATACACCAGTACCTTTGAATGGTTTGATCTCATCCTTTTTCTTTTCGTTTTTTATTGTGTGAACAGCTATTTAGTTTAGTCGGGAAAAATATCATTTTTTAAAATTCTAATCATCGATGGACAAAAAGATGGAAAGAAGACAAGATAGGTATAAAAGAGAGAAATATATAAGTACCTTTTAACTGTTTAATCTCAACCCTTTTTTTTCCGGCATATGGCCATAGCAAGAACAAATGCATGTGGGTTGAAGGTATGAAACTCTTTTTTTTTTTTTTTTTTTCAATTGATAGGAGAGATCATTTTACTGCAGATACGAAGTATATAGTAAAAACCCAGGACACCGCATCAATTGTGAGAGTTCACGAGACAACTAAGCCAAATAGCTCAATTAATACAAGAAATAAACCCATTACAAGATAAAGACAAAGAAAGAAAGGAAAAATCCTACAAGGGAATAACACCCATATGTAGATGAGGAGACTCAAACTCCCGACCTTGCCAACTGAGTTAGCTCCCGTTGGTTAAAGATATGAAATTCTTTGGTAAGGAAGCAACTTCCAACAAAAAGGAAGATATGTTTAGGCCGAGGATACCAATATTTAAAGGTGGATTCATGGGTAACAGTTAACCAAGATGAGTTTAGAGGTGAGAACATAGACAACTTTCCAATTTTTGGAGGAGTGAAATCTTTTGCTCAGGCGGTGAGTGTTAAATTGGACCGTAATCATCAAAGATTCGGCCCGCCGGGAATGGATGGCTTTTTAGAAGTGCAGTGGCTCACCTTCATAATTTTATGCCTGTGGATATGCTGCATGAACCACCGAAGGTGGTAGCCTAATGGGTATATAGAGTGCCCTTCATCCCCAGGTAAGACTCGTTTTCGAGTTTTGCCAGTGGCAAGGGAGTATGAGGGCAAACACTTATATCCACTTGTATCTAGATAGTGCTGTGGCAACGGCCTGTCTTCTCGGACAGTAGTTATGGCTCGAACTAGACATTCCACAGTGGGTAGGGAGCTTCTATGATCATGCCCAACGGAGGTTACTACGCTGGTCGCTCTCTCCCACCTTTTTTGCTGATCAAAAAAAAAAAAAAAACGCTGCATGATGCTTGTCAAAGTCCTTGAAGTCATTCAAAAAGATTGAGTCGATCTAGGAGTCTAATTAATTAAGTTTATAGGTGCCTTTTTAAATTCTCAAGAAGTCTTCCTAGTTTTTAGTAGTCAACTATCTTTATTTACATTAAGTTCTAATCTAGAAAATCTAAGTTTATGTTTCCTATGTTTGGAGGGATGTCCCAACATGTCCTATATATATCCTTTGATATGAATGAAATGAGTAGTGCTGGAGTGTTGATTAAAATACCCTTTGACTTGTGAGAAGATTTTTCTTCTTGTTAACCCGTATCATTCGGTGGATTTCGATAGGTGGCGAGTTTCCCGTTTTTGTATCTCTTAGGTGGATTCCTTAGAGTGGTGAGTGGTCCCTAGCCCTGTATCCCTCGTTAAATCCTCGGGTGCATGGTGTTATTTTGTATTCCATTGGATTCCTAACTTGGGTGGTGAGCTTTGTCCTTTTATATATCTCTTTACCTTTCTTCCTTCCCATCTTTCAAATCCAGCATCACTGCAGGAATAATTTCGCAAAGCAGGGGTGCAAGGTATCCAAATCAGATCCATTGGGGGAAGAATGTTCCTCATTACATTTGTGGATAAGGAGACAAGGGATGTGCCTGATTTAAGAACATTGGATGACTGGGTGGTTTGAGGTTATTAAACCATGGAATGGGGAAGATCCTAGCCTTGAAAGATTCACTTGGATCTATTGTTTGGGTGTTCCTCTTCAAGCTTGGTGCTAACATGCAGTGGTGGAGTCAGGATTTTGATCCGGAGGGGCCGGCTTAGTAGACCAAACATGTGTATATATATATATATATCATAAATTTTTGTTTTTCAATACATTACATTTGTACATTGAAATGATTGTACCGTAGGTGGGAACAAAACAAATGGATAGGAGGGTTTTGTGGGGTGGCAGGGGTGTAGTGTAGATTTAACCAAAATTCAAATATATAACTACATGTATAAAATGTACACGTATGTATGTTGTTGAAGTGATGTCTCATTTTATTTATTATCTGTTCTAAAGTCAAGCTATCATGTTGGAGGAATTCAATTTACTCTTCATATCTTGTTCCCATAATTCAGATTGGAGCTGTTTACATTTGGACTTATGTATATAATAACACCATACAGTTACGTGGAAGCAACAACAATGGAGCGATCAATTCAAATGACGCCATAAATCCTGGAGAAACATCAAAGAGCTTGACAGAATTAGCACTGGTTTCAAAGGATTCGCAAAGGCCTGAAGGCTCGAAGTTCAAGCTGAATCACCTCCAACTTGGTGGTGAGGAGGTGGAAGGGGTGTGGTGATGGTGGTAGAGTAGTGATTGTTGGTGGTGGCAGTGATAAGAGGGTGGTTAAAATGTGGTCGTGGGTGGTGGTGTTGGAGTACTTTTTGCGTCACATGTGCCTGAGGCGCCATCTTTTTTGCGTCCCACTCGGATCTGGCAATCATGGTGCGCCTCGGGCGCATCAGTGTGTTTTTAACTGTCTTAATGTGCCTACGTGCAAATAGGCTGCGCTCCGGGCGCGCTAAGTTTGATTGCTAATTAGATCATTTTTCGTGTGCATTTATCATTTCTTGAGACTTCTAAGGCTCCAAAATAAAGTAAAAATTTGTGCAATTGACTTGCCAACTTACAATCACGAGAACCACTTGAGATATTACTTGTCGCAATCGACATCGAAACATTGGAAAGAGACTCAACAACAAATGTATGTTGGATTGCCTAAATGTGTACGTTTTGAATCGATACATTTGTATTGACTATATGTGTACATTGTCGCTCTTATTAGGAACAACCGCACTTCTCATATATTCCACCAGTGCACCAAGGACATGTTACACGGTTTTGAGTACCGAATGAGGCCTACTTTGCTACTCCTGCGCCAGGGGCGCGACACAATGCGCTTGAGCCACATGACTTAACAACGTCTGGCACCTGAGTCGTGAATTGCCCTCACTTTCAACTGCTACAACCACTACAAGTGTAACCCCTACCCCTCTCCAATGATCCCTTCATTATCTACGAGATTTAAAGTAGTGCACAAAAGTGAATATAAATAATCACACATTTTGCAACTAAACTATAAATAACAGATCACAAAATGGAAAAAAAGAGAGGATGATATCGAACCATGCAAAGTTATTGAGATAATTCACTCTTCTATTCCTTTCTTGTATTCTTTTTATCTTTTTGTCCTTCTATGTTTAGAATTTTCAAAAATGATTTTTTTCCGACTCCTGGAAGGTAAACATTTGTATTAATGTGTAAATAAATTTGAATAAAAAGTCCTTGAGTTAGAAAGTAGATTCAATGAGCTTTATAATGGTTTTATCCACGTGTAAATCCAACTTCGTAAGTGTCTGTGGCAAGCCGCAAAGTTTGGCCCGCAAAGTGGCCAACTTTGCAATTTGGAAGCTGCGCCCGGGGCGTGAGTCAATGCACGCCTAGCCTTATAACACAACAATTTCTGGCGCCCAAGGAGCATTGAACAGCGCCCAAGGCGCATAAGAGAATTCTTAGAAGCACATTACATGTAAATTTCCCTCATCGTACCTGCACTACCACCGTAACTAGTAACTAGCCGATTAGCTTTGAGATGAAAAGGGGCGGTAGGGAAGAGTAGGATAAAAGCGTGATGGGTTTGAAATTACAAGGAAATAGGAAAGCACGGAATTTCCTAATGTAATGGGTGGGAAAATTTAGACACAAACAGACAAGCGTGACCATTGATATAGCTGTATTGCAATCTGAACCTTTGAAAAAGAAGAAGTAACCAATCTTAACCTTTAGTGTAGCACACCACAAAGCTCAGAACTTAGACTTATGTACATTTTTTGAAACAGTACTTCCTTATTGTTCTTTAAAACCCCTTTTTATCGATATATAGTTGGTCTTGATCCAATATAAAATGAGAAAGTTGCGAGCGTTTTACCGAAATGAATTGTCTTGTGAACCACTAAGGGTAAAGTGGTCACATATTCTTATGTATAAATTAGTTTTGACTCAAACTACTTGGGATAGAAAATAGATTGACCAAGCTTTCTAACAGTTTAAACCACACGCAAATCTGAATTCCGAAGCATTTGGGACAAGCCCTCAAAGTTTAGTCTATTTAGCGCGCCCCAGGCGCATTTTGATGCGCCTCAGGCGCATTACCTTGCGCCCCGGGCGCATCCATAACACTTAAAAACATGCTAAACTTTGTGACCTCGACACGGACACACCTGGAATCCGATTCGAGCGTGGTTTGAACCGTTCGAAAGCTTGTTAAATCTTATTTCTTACCGAAGTTATTTTGATCGAAAATCATTTGTACATCAAAGGAAATTACTAGTTTACCCTTAATGGGTCGAAATTCAAATTAGTTCTATAAAAGGCTTGAATCACACTAATTTTAAATCATGTCAAGATCAATTATGAATGGATAGATAGGGTTTTCAAACTACTAAAATATGATGAAAAGGAAAAATAGAATTAAAGAAGTATAATTTTATGGAAAGTTGGTTAAAAGAAGACCGATTCAAAGATCATCGGACCACGAAAGCTAAACACGTTTGCGCTCTCTACACATTCCAAGTCCCATCACCAACACACATTCCTAAATCTAGGATATTCCACCAATCTGTAAGAGTCAAAAAAAATCTTATAGGGCTTTCTAAAATCATTTCAACATCAAAATTTGACTAAAGCAATGCTTGTACGTTTACGAAGCAAAACTCTATTGTCTACACCCCCAACACAATTAATCGACCACTATGACTACCACACCACTACCACCACCGCGCGCCATTTGACTACCCTCACTTAACGTTTGTGCCTTTGGAACATTTCGTAACTTAATAGATCATTGGAGAGGGGTAGGGTTACCCTCGTAATGTTCGTTTGGTGGCGATGGTGGAGGTGGTGGAGTGGCGGTAGTGGTAGAAAGCGAGGGCAATTTACGCATAATGTGCATCTAATTATTCTCTTTTGCGCCTCAAGCACAAGACAATGCGCAACATGCTTCTTTCAAAATTGACCAAACCAAAAAAGATAGGGCAATTTACGGGTAATGTGCATCTATGTATTCTCTTACGTGTCTCAGAGCAGTTCAATGTGCCTGGGCGCCAGATATCGTTGAATTATGTGGCTCAATCCACATTACGCGTAAATTGCCCTCACTTTCTAACGCTACCACCACTATGCCCTCTCCACCACTGTCACCTAACATACACTACCAGCGTAACCCTACCCCTCTCCAATGATCATTTTCCCTATCTACGAGATTTAGAAAAGTGCACAAAAAGTGAATCTAAAAAAAGAAAAGAAAAGGATGATATCAAACCAAAGGTACTGAGATAATTCTCTCTTCTGTTCCTTCCTTGTCTTCTTTTTATCTGTTTGTCCTTCTTTGTTTAGAATTTACAAAAATGATATTTTCCCGACTCCTTGAAGGTCTAATTTGTATTAATGTGTAAATAAATTTGAATAAAAAGTCCTTGAGTTAGAAAGTAGATTCAACGAGCTTTACAATGGTTTTATCCACGTGTAAATCGGAGTTCGTAAGTGGTTGTGGCAAGCCACAAAGTTTGGCCAACTTTGCAGTTTGGAAGCTGCGCCCGGGGCGCGAGTCAATGTGCGCCTAGCCTTATAACACAACAATCTCTGGCGCCCAAGTAGCATTGAACAGCGCTTGAGGCGCATAAGAGAATTCTTAGAAGCACATTACACGTAAATTTCCCTCATCGTACCTACACTACCACCGTAACTAGTAACTACGCGATTAGCTTTGAGATGAAAAGCGGCAGCAGGGAAGAGTAGGATAGAAGCGTGATGGGTAGAAGCGTGATGGGTTTGAAATTACAAGGAAATTGGAAAGCACGAAATTTCCTAATGTAATGGCTGGGAAAATTTAGACACAGACAGACAAGTGTGACCATTGATCTAGCTGTATCGCAGTCTGAACCCTTGAAAAAGAAGAAGTAACCATTCTTAACCGTTAGTGTGGCACACCACAAAGCTCAGTCCTTAGACTTATGTACATTTTCTAAAACAGTACTTCCTTATTGTCCTTTAAAAACCCTTTTTATCGATATATAGTTGGTCTTGATCCAATTTAAAATGAGAAAGTTACGAGCGTTTTACTCAAATGAATTGTCTTTTGAACCACTAAGGGTAAAATGGTCACATATTCTTATGTATAAATTAGTTTCGACTCAAACTATTTGGGATAGAAAGTAGATTGACCAAGCTTTCAAACAGTTTAAACCACAGGCAAATCTGAATTCCAAAGCATCTGGGACAAGCCCTCAAAGTTTAGTGTATTTAGCGCACCCCAGGCGCATTCCCTTGCGCCCCGGGGACGCGGGGGGGCTGCTGCCCCAAGGGGGCAGCAGCGTGCTGCTGTCCCGGGCTTTCGGGCCCGCTCCGATCTCGCTCCGATGATCTGAAACGTTCACTTTATAGAGCTTGTCGAGTAGAATAACTATGCAAAAAATCAGCTTAATTGGATATCATTAAGTGCCTGATCGGAGCCCATATAACTCTCGGTCCATGGGTTACAATGGATTTGATTCAGTGTTTCGGATTCATTCTTTTTAAGATAAAAAGATTCCGATCAGGCACTTAATGATATCCAATTAAGCTGATTTTTTGCATAGTTATTCTACTCGACAAGCTCTATAAAGTGAACGTTTCAGATCATCGGAGCGAGATCGGAGCGGGCCCGAAAGCCCGGGACAGCAGCACGCTGCTGCCCCCTTGGGGCAGCAGCCCCCCCGCCTCCGCGCCCCGGGCGCATCCGTAACATTTAAAAACATTCAAAGCTTTGTGGGCTCGACACGGACACACCCAGAATCCGATTCGAGCGTGGTTTGAACCGTTGGAAAGTTTGTTAAATCTTCTTTCTTACTGAAGTTGTTTTGATCGAAAATCATTTTTACATCAAAGGAAATTACTAGTTTACCATTAGTGGGTAGAAAACCAAATTAGTTTAGTACAAAGCTCGAATCATAGTAATTTTAAATCGGATAAAGACCAATTATGAATGGATAGATAGGGTTTCAAATTACTAAAATATGATGAAAAGGAAAAATAGAACTAAAGAAGTATAGTTTTATGAAAAGTTGGTTAAAAGAAGAGTGATTCAAAGATCATCGGACCACGAAAGCTAAACACGTTTGTGCTCTCTACACATTCCAAGTCCCATTACGAACACACATTCCTAAGTCTAAGATATTCCTTCATTCTGTAAGAGTTAAAAAAACAATCTTATTGGTCTTTCTAAAATCATTTCAACATTAAAATTAGACTAAAACAAGGCTTGTACGTTTATGAACAAAAATTCTGTTGTCAACACCATCAACACAATTAATCGACCACTATGACTACCACACCACTGCCACCACCGCGTGCCATTTGACTACCCTCCCTTAACGTTTGTGCCTTTGGAACATTTCGTAACTTAATAGATCATTGGTGCCACCACCGCGTGCCATTTGACTACCCTCCCTCAACGTTTGTGCCTTTGGAACATTTCGTAACTTAATAGATCATTGGAGAGGGGTAGGATAACCCTCGTAATGCTTCTTCCAAAATTGACCAAACCAAAAAAGATACGGCAATTTACGGGTAATGTGCATCTATGTATTCTTTTACGCGTCTCAGAGCAGTGCAATGTGCCTGGGCGCCAGACATTGTTGAATTATGCGGCTCAAACCACATTATGCATAAATTGCCCTCACTTTCTACCGCTACCACCACTATACCCTCTCCACCACTGTCACCTAACATACACTACCAGTGTAACCCTACCCCTCTCCAATGATCATTTTCACTATCTACGAGAGTTAGAGCAGTGCACAAAAAGTGAATCTAAAAAAAGAAAAGAAAAGGATGATATCAAACCAAAGGTACTGAGATAATTCTCTCTTTTGTTCCTTTCTTGTCTTCTTTCTATCTTTATGTCCTTCTATGATTATAATTTTCAAAAATGATTTTTTCCCGATTCCTTGAAGGTAAAAATTTGTATTAATGTGTAAATAAATTTGAATAAAAAGTACTTGAGTTAGAAACTAGATTTAACGAGCTTTATAATGGTTTTATCCACATGTAAATCAAAGTTCGTAAGTGTTTGTGGCAAGCCGCAAAGTTTGGCCAACTTTACAATTTGGAAGCTGCGCCTGGGGCGCGAGTCAATGCGCGCCTGGCTTTATAACACAACAATTTTTGGCGCCCAAGGAGCATTGAACAGTGCCTGAGGCGCATAAGAGAATTCTTAGAAGCACATTACACGTAAATTTCCCTCATCGTACCTACACTACCACCGTAACTAGTAACTAGCCGATTTGCTTTGAGATGAAAAGGGGCAGTAGGAAAGAGTAGGATAGAAGCGTGATGGGTTTGAAATTACAAGGAAATAGGAAAGCACGGAATTTCCTAATGTAATGGGTGGAAAAATTTAGACACAGACAGACAAGGATGACAATTAATCTACCTATATCGCAATATGAACCCTTGAAAAAGAAGTAACCAATCGTAACCATTAGTGTAGCACACCACAAAGCTCGGTCCTTAGACTTATGTACATTTTCTAAAACCGTACTTCCTTATTCTTTTAAAAACCTTTTTTTATCGATATATAGTTGGTCTTGATCCAATTTAAAATGAGAAAGCTGCGTGCGTTTTATCGAAATGAATTGTCTTGTGAACCACTAAGGGTAAAATTGTCACATATTCTTTTGTATAAATTAGTTTCGATTCAAACTACTTGGGATAGAAAGTAGATTGACCAAGCTTCTTAATAGTTTAAACCACACGCAAATCTGAATTCCGAAGCATCCGGGACAAGCCCTCAAAGTTTAGTCTATTTAGCGCGCCCCAGGCGCATTTTGATGCGCCTCAGGCGCATTACCTTGCGCCCCGGGCGCATCCGTAACACTAAAAAACATGCTAAACTTTGTGGCCTCGACACGGACACACCCGGAATCCGATTCGAGCGTGGTTTGAACCGTTCGAAAGCTTGTTAAATCTTATTTCTTACCAAAGTTGTTTTGATGGAAAATCATTTGTACATCAAAGGAAATTACTACTTTACCCTTAGTGTGTCGAAAACCTAATTAGTTCGGTAAAAAGCTCGAATCACAATAATTTTAAATCGTATCAAGACCAATCAAGAATGGATAGATAGGGTTTTCAAACTACTAAAGTATGATGAAAAGGAAAAATAGAATTAAAGAAGTATAATTTTATGGAAAGTTGGTTAAAAGAAGACCAATTCAAAGATCATCGGACCACGAAAGCTAAACACGTTTGTGCTCTCTACAAATTCCAAGTCCCATTACGAACACACATTCCTAAGTCTAGGATATTCCTTCATTCTGTAAGAGTCAAAAAAAATCTTATAGGGCTTTCTAGAATCATTTCAACATCAAAATTCGACTAAAGCAATGCTTGTACGTTTACGAAGCAAAACTCTATTGTCTACACCACCAACACAATTAATCGAGCACTATGACTACCACACCACTACCACCACCGCGCGCCATTTGACTAGCCTCACTTAACGTTTGTGCCTTTGGAACATTTCGTAACTTAATAGATCATTGAAGAGGGGTAGGGTAACCCTCGTAATGTTCTTTAGGTGGCGGTGGTGCAGTGGCAGAAAGCAAGGGCAATTTACGCATAATGTGCATCAAATTATTCTATTTTGCACCTTAGGCACAAGACAATGCGCAACAAACTTCTTTCAAAATTGACCAAACCAAAAAAGATCGGGCAATTTACAGGTAATGTGCATCTATGTATTCTCTTACGTGTCTCAGAGCAGTTCAATGTGCCAGGGCGCCAGATATCGTTGAATTATGCGGCTCAATCCACATTACGTGTAAATTGCCCTCACTTTCTACCGTTACCACCACTATACCCTCTCCACCACTGTCACCTAACATACACTACCAGCGTAACCCTACCCCTCTCCAATGATCATTTTCACTATCTACGAGATTTAGAGCAGTGCACAAAAGGTGAATCTAAAAAAAGAGAGAGAAAAGGATGACATCAAACGAAAGGTACTGAGATAAGTCTCTCTTTTGTTCCTTTCTTGTCTTCTTTCTATCTTTTTGTCCTTCTATGATTATAATTTTTAAAAATGATTTTTTCCCGACATCTTGAAGGTAAAAATTGGTATTTTGTGTAAATAAATTTGAATAAAAAGTACTTGAGTTAGAAAGTAGATTCAACGAACTTTATAATGGTTTTATCCACGTGTAAATCGGAGTTTGTAAGTGTCTGTGGCAAGCCGCAAAGTTTGGCCAACTTTGCAGTTTGAAAGCTGCGCCTGAGGAGCGAGTCAATGCGCGCCTCACCTTATAACACAATAATTTCTGGCGACTGGCGCCCAAGGAGCATTGAACATCGCCTGAGGCGCATAAGAGAATTCTTAGAAGCACTTTACAGTTAAATTTCCCTCATCATACCTACACTACCACCGTAACTAGTAACTACCCGATTAGCTTTGAGATGAAAAGGGGCAGCAGGGAAGAGTAGGATAGAAGCGTGATGGGTTTGAAATTACAAGGAAATATTAAAGCACGGAATTTCCTAATGTAATGGGTGGGAAAATTTAGACACAGACAGACAAGCGAGACCATTGATCTAGTAGTATCGCAATCTGAACTTTTGAAAAAGAAGAAGTAACCAATCTTAACCATTAGTGTAGCACACCACAAAGCTCGGTCCTTAGACTTATGTACATTTTCCAAAACAGTACTTCCTTATTGTTCTTTAAAAACCCTTTTTATCGATATATAGTTGGTCTTGATCCAATTTAAAATGAGAAAGTTGCGAGCGTTTTACTGAAATGAATTGTCTTTTGACCACTAAGGGTAAAATGGTCGCATATTCTTATGTATAAATTATTTTTGATACAAACTACTTGGGATAGAAAGTAGATTGACCAAGCTTTCAAACAGTTTAAACCACATGCAAATTTGAATTCCGAAGCATCTGGGACAAGCCCTCAAAGTTGGGTCTGTTTAGCGCGCCCCAGGCGCATTCCCTTGCGCCCCGGGTGCTTCCGTATCACTTAAAAACATATATGCTAAACTTTGTGAGCTTGACACGGACACACCTGGAATCCGATTCGAGCGTGAGTTGAACCATTGGAAAGTTTGTTAAATCTTCTTTCTTACCGAAGTTGTTTTGATCGAAATTCATTTGTAATTCAAAGGAAATACTAGTTTACCCTTAGTGGGTCGAAAACCAAATTAGTTTGGTAAAAAGCTCGAATCACAGTCATTTTAAATCAAATTAAGACCAATTATGAATGGATAGATAGGGTTTTCAAACTACTAAAATATGATGAAAAGGAAAAATAGAATTAAAGAAGTATAATTTCATGGAAAGTTGGTTAAAAGAATATCGATTCAAAGATCATCAGACCATGAACGCTAAACATGTTTGCGCTCTCTACACATTCCAAGTCCCATTACGAACACATATTCCTAAGTCTAGGATATTCCTTCATTCTTTAAGAGTCAAAAAAATCTCATAGGGCTTTCTAAAATCATTTCAACATCAAAATTCGACTAAAGCAATGCTTGTACGTTTATGAAGCAAAATTCTATTGTCTACACCACCAACACAATTAATCGACGACTATGACTGCCACACCACTACCACCACCGCACGCCATTTGACTACCCTCACTTAAGGTTTGTGCCTTTGGAATATTTCGTAACTTAATAGATTATTGGAGAGGGGTACGGTTACACTCGTAATGTTCATTAGGTGACGGTGGTGTTGTGGCGGTAGTGGTAGAAAGCGATGGCAATTTACGCATAATGTGCATGTAATTATTCTCTGTGCGCCTCAGGCACAAGACAATGCGCCCGGGCGCCAGAAATTGTTTAGTTTTGCAGCTTAGGCGCATTATGTCATGGCCCGGCGCAACTTTCAAATTGCGAAGTTGTCCAATTGCAACTTCGCGGCTTGCCATTGAAACTGCTGAACTCTGATTTCAAAGTGGTTAGAACTGTTGAAAAAAAAATGTTGAGTCTATTTTCTCACTCAAGTTATTATGATTCAGAATTATTTACACATTAAAGCATACAATGATCTTACCTCTGAGGAGTCAAAAAAAAAAAAATCGTTTTTTGAAAGGAACAAAAGAGGGAAATATCTCAGTACCTTTTAATTGTTTGATCTTATCCTTTTTCTTTTGGTTTTCCACCTTGTGAAAGCTTATTTAGTTTAGTTAAGGTAACTTTTTGTGCACTGCTCTAAATCTCATAGAAGAAAGATGACGACAATTTATGCGTAATGTCCAACTAATTATTCTCTTATGCCCCTTAGGCGCATTATGTCGCGTCTTGGGTGTAGCTTCCATTCTGCAAACTTGGCCAAACTTTCGGCTTGCCACAGAAATTCTCGAACTCCGTTTTAATTTGTACGTGGTTAGGGAGGGCCCGTCTGTTGCTCTCACCACTTTCCAATGACGCTCCTATCTAGTTTCTGTCTCTCCCCGTTGGTTTCTTCCATGGCTGATCCCGATCTTGTGCTTAACGGCCAGGGGTAGGGGCTGTGGGCGGTGGCGTCGTCTGGGCGTTGGTTTTTCGGCCGGTTCCTATCTTTGGGGAACTGGTTTGTGCTTAACGGCAAGAGGTTCTCGCGGCCTCTAGTTTCCTTCTCTCCTGCCGATTCGGCCTGGTCTCTATCCATTGGTCGCTCTTGGGTTTTTTGGTGGTGGGGCGAGTGTGCATTGCCTGGTGGCTGCTGATGGAGTGGGCGGTGTGTTTGGGCGTTTGGTTGGCGGAGTTGGGTGCGGAGGTGCCCAAGTTTTGGTTTCCCAAGGGTTTTTGTAGGCGGTGACAACAGCGGTGGATCTAGGGTTGGACCTGTGGATTTAGGGTTTTTTTTCCTGTTTTCTTTTCTTTGTTCCAGGTTTTGGTGGTTGGCAGTGTTTGGTGCCGGCAGTGTTCTGTGGCTATTCATTTCGCTCTGGTATGTTTGGCTGGTGGGTGCGAGCGTGCAAAGCCATTTTCGGTTTTGGTGGCTGCTGATGGAGGTTGGGCTGTGTTTGTGGGCATTTTGGTCGGCAGCAGTTGGGTGTTGGAGCTGTGGTAGCAGTGGCGGTGGTCCGATGGAGGTGGGTGGATAGGTTTTATGGTTTGCTATTTGGTTTTGGGTGTTTGGGCTGTTTGCTGTTAGGATTGGGTGGGTTTGGGCTTTTTGCCCATTTGGTGGTTGGGTTTTGGCCCTTTAGGTGTTTGGGCTTTGGCCCTTTAGGTATCCTGTTGGCTTCTCACCAATAGGTTTTGGGTTTTTTAGGATTTTTCCTCCTGGTTTGGGCTCAGCCTGTTGGGCCTAAATTAGTTTCCTCCGTGTGGTATAGAGGGTCTTGGGTGGTCAGGCTGGTATACCCAAGCCCCTATATCTCTGTAGTTCGTGTTATGAGTTAATGAAATTCATTTTTGTTGATAAAAAAAAAAATAGTGGTGAGATGATGATGATGGAGGTGGTAGGGGTGTGGTGGTGGTAGAGTAGTGATTGTTGGTGGTGGCAGTGATGAGAAGGTGGTGGTTGACGGGTTAAAATTGTGGTCGTTGTACACGGGTTAAAAGTGTGGTCGTGGGTGTTGTTGCAGGAGTGTTTTTTTGCGTCACAGGCGCCTGAGGCGCCTTATTTTTGCGCCCTGCTCGGATCTGGGAATCACTCATCAAATGCGCATAAGGGGCGATCACGGTGTGCCCCGAGCACATCAGTGTGTTCTTAATGTGCCTAGGCGGCTGCTCTTTGAGCGCGATTAGTGGGATATCATTTTTCGTGGCCATTAATCATTTTCTTGAGACTTCTAGGTTCTGTTTATTTCAATGTAAAATGTTTACCATGTAAAATGGTTTTTTCAAAAAATAAATTTTAAACTGTTATTTTTCGGTGTTTGGTTAGCACTTGAAAAATATTTTCAGAAATTGACAAAATAGTGTAGAGATAGAGGGAGGAGCTTAAATGGTAGAGAATGAGAATATTAGAATTGAACGTAGGTCGGGATTGACGATTGAAGAAACTAAGCAGTGAGAATTGCAGTAGAATTAAGGCAGAGAGTTCATTTTCGAAAAATAAATTACGAAAGATTTAAGGGTAAGTCATTTTCATCCAATTAATGTAAAATATTTTACATGTAAAATGTTTTCTTATTTTTACACAACCAAATACCGAAAAATAGATAAAACATTTTATACCCAGACAAATGGAGCCAAGGCTCCAAAATAACGTCTAAACAACCACTATCGCTTGGAAACTATTTCTCGCGCCCGGGGAGCAATAAACTGCGCCTGAGACACATCATTGACCACTTGAATGCGTAAGAATCGCCCTTATTGTTATACTTAAAATACACCTACGATCATTTACAGATCTCCACCATTTATCTAGATTTCTCGTGTTATGCAATGAAAATATATGAAAAATCTCGAGACATTGCCATCCCTTCCTCCCTCCGCCCCAACCATGCCTCCTCTCATATTCCCCTCTCATCCTCCTCCTCCTTCACCACCACCACCACCTAATCACAGGGACTAATATTTGATCTCGTGATTCTAGTTTTTTGTGGTTCACAACCACTATTACTCCATAACTACCACCATCACTTCACCACTACACTGCCACCACATTGCAAGGAGAAGAGATTCCAGGAGTTTCATCCATGAAGATTTCATCGAAAACTTTGGATCTCTCTACAAGCATGAGCGCCTAATCTTCCTCCTTGGGCTTTAGACGAAATCCTGGCAACTTACTTTGGTTTTCGTAATTTGCACTATAAGAATTATTGAATGATTTAACTATTTTTTGATGTTTTGGGCTTTTGATATTCATCAAATGCATGGTTATTTTTTCTTATCTAGCATATGTGATTGGTTTTAGTGACATCAAAAACATAGTTGTACAATAATTCCATTTGTGATTGCAATGGAAAAGTAAAATAGACTATGCTTAAAAAAGAGGTATTGTGCTTTGATTACATATCCAAGGGTGTAACAACCCATGTCAGGTAACATGCTAACCTTAACCTAATCACGTGGCTTAAAAAATTAACCTCAAATTATACAGTAACTATTTGGTTTAATTTCCTTATATATTATATCCATTTCAATTCTCCCACCAATGTGGGACAACCAAATAAAATTGGGATATCACGAAGAGGTATTGTGCTTTGATTATATCCTCTTTAACATGGGCTATGTCGATTTTTCAAGTCCATCAAATTATTTGGCACACTGCGCGCTAAGGCTTGTGGCCATGGTGCGTCATTGTTGAGTTGAATCATCAAATCGGAAGACTCGTGCAATACCATAGTTGACTCATCCTGATAAGAGCCTCATGGATAGAGAATTGTTTGAGCAATTAATAGTGCAACTGACCACATTCGGTGCTCAAATTTTGAATATCATGTAATATGTCCTCGGTGCGTTGGTGGAATATATGAGAAGTGCAGTGTACTTAATAAGAGCAAAAGTGTACACTTGTAGTCAATCCAATGTTTCAATGTCCATTACCACCAAATGTACACGTTGGTGCAATATATGATAAGTGCAATATTGTGTTGTGTCTCTTTTTAATGTTTCGATGTCTATTTTTTTTTTATCAGCATATTTCGATGTCGATCTATTGCTAACTGTAATATCTCAAGTGGTTCTCGTGATTGAAGGTTCCCAAGTCGATTGCACAAATTTTGACATTATTTTGGAGCCTTAGAAGTCTCAAGAAATGATGAACGCACACGAAAAATGATCAAATTAGCGATCCAACTAAGCATGCCCGGAGAGCAGCCTATTTGCGCCTAGGTGCATTAAGACAGTTAAAAACACATCTATGCGCCCGGGCCGCACCACGATCGAGCCTGATGCGCATTTGATGATTGATTCCAAGTTGCCTGTGACGCAAACAGTACTCCTGTAAGAACACCCACACTTTTAACCCGTCTACAACAATCAACCACAATTTTAACCCGTCTACCACCACCCTCTTATCACTGCCACCACCAACAATCACTACTCTACCACCACCACACCCTAACACCTCTAGGCACATCTTTCAAAAAACTGCAAAGTAAGCCAAACTTCGCGAGGTTGTCACGGACACTCCCGAAGTTCGAGTTGTGCATTGTAAGAACCATTGAAAATATTGTTGAGTCTAATTTTGAACTTAAGAAGTTTGGATTTTAAAAATGTTACACGTTATGGGAAATTTATGTGTAGGTACATAAAATCCAAAGTAGTTCCCCCCGACTCAGGCCCAAATCATGAAACACACCCCCAAAGTCATGAAAACCATTGAAATAACATTCCACGGATTTGGCTAAAATGGTTTTTGCGACTTGATCAGTTGGCTTGTTTGTATTTCGAAGAGATTGCTATTCCGGTTGCACCAAATACGCTAAAAAGTGAAGAGAAAGATGAGAAGGATGGTATCCGTAAATGTGAAGCTTGTGGGTACTTGCGCAGAACATTGCAGGTGTCTTCCTTAGTAGGAGCACATCAAACGCAGTAGTCAGAAGGACAAATATGCCTAGGAAATAGACTATCATGGATGAGGAGGCAGCGTTGTGCCAAAAGCCAGAAGAAATGTTGAATGCAAGGGTTACATGGAAGTTTCCAGACCCATGTTCAATTTGGATAGGGTTCGGTATGAGTGGCGCATCTGAGAATGTTGTAGGAAAAATTATAGTTGTCAAAAGCGCGCCTAGGCACAAGGTGAGGTAACGTGCAGCCTCAGCGGGCGCCTTGCCGCCTTGTATCAACCCAGCTGAGGCGACTTGAACAAGGCGCAAAAAAGCACGCTTCTTTCAAAATTGACCAAAAAGCGAGCTTCGACCAAAAAAGATAGGGCAATTTACGGGTAATGTGCATCTATAAATTCTCTTACGAGTAGTTCAATGCGCCACATTATGCGTAAATTGCCCTCACTTTCTACCGCTACCACCACTATACCCTCTCCACTATTGTCACCTAACATACACTACCAGTGTAACCCTACCCCTCTCCAATGATCATTTTCACTATCTATGAGATTTAGAGCAGTGCACAAAAAGTGAATCTTAAAAAAGAAGAAGAGGGGATGATACCAAACCAAAGGTAGTGAGATAATTCTCTCTTTTGTTCCTTTTCTTGTCTTCTTTCTATCTTTTTGTCCTTCTATGATTATAATTTTCAAAAATGATTTTTTCCCGACTTCTTAAAGGTAAAATCATTGTTTGCTTTAACGTGCATGTAAATAAATTTGAATCAAAAGCACTTGAGTTAGAAAGTAGATTTAACGAGCTTTTTATTGGTTCTATCCACTTGCAAATCGGAGTACAGTAGTGTCTGTGGCAAACCGAGAAGTTTGGATACTGTGCCCGGGGCGCGACTCAATGCGCCTGAGCCTAATAACCCAACCATTCTGGCGCCTGAGGCTCACTGAACTGCACCTGAGGTGCATAAGAGAATACTTAGGTGCACATTATATGTAAATTGCCATCATCTTTTTTTTTTTTTCCTACCCTACCATCACTGTTACATACCTTAGAATTAGTAATTTGATTACCAATTCAAACGTAGAACGTGTTTTAGACTTAGTGGCTTCGACGATTTTTGTAGTTGTCTTTTTTCTACCCAGTCTTCATGAACTAAACGGAAATATTTGTATGGTTAGATTCTGCCATCTTTTAGTACTTTAAAAATACTATTTATGGATATATAATGGGTCTTGATCCAATTTAAAATGAGAAACATACACACATTTTACCGGAATGGATCATATTTTGACCCATCAAGGGTAAAATGGTCACTTCATTTGATGTACAAATGATTTTTTATCTAAACTACTTGGGATAGAAAGTAAATTGGACAAGCTTTCTAACGGTTCAAACCACATGCAAATTGGAGTTTGGGGGTGTCTAGGGCAAATCCGCAAAGTTTGAGCAAACATTAATGCGTCCTAGGCGCAACTCTTCGCGCCCAGGCGCATTCTGAACATTGCAATTTACAGACTTGTCCTAGATACTCCCGAACTCCAATTTGGTTGTAGATTGAACCATTAGAAAGTTTGTCCAATCTACTTTCCTACCGAATTGGTTTAGATGAAAATTAATTTGTACATCAAAATATATGACCATTTTACCCTCAAATGGTCAGAAAACAAATTCTTTCAATAAAACGCTTGTATCGCTTTCATTTTAAATCGGATTAAGACCAATTATATAACGATAAGTAAGATTTTCATTGTATTAAAAGTTGATGAAAACAATCAATTAAAACAATAAAATTTCATTTATGAAAAGTAGGTCGAAGGGAGACTGGTTCAAAGATCTTTAGAGCGAAAAAGGCTAAAATACGTTTTCGTGCACATTTACACATTCTAAGTTCCATTCGATGTGCACATCCCTAGTTATAGGGTACTCGTTCATTCTGTAAGAGTGTCCACAAGGTTCATTGGGCTCTACACATTTCATTAAATAATTAGAAACCGTTTCATAATCAAGATTCACCCAAAGCGAGACTTGTGGTGAGGGTGAGAGATAACAAGAGGGCCGGAGTCGATCTTGGAGGGGTGCTTCTCTGGGGAGTTTTTTTTTTGTAATGTTTTTTTTTCCTTAGCAAAAGGATTTTATTGATCTCCTAATTTGAAAATTACAAGGACAATGGCAAAATGAAAATGAAAATTACTTATTTTCACAGCTGCCCGAGACCCAAACGGTCAAAGACCAACAAAAACCCAAAAACAAACCCACTGCCAACTAGAACCCTACACCTGAAATCTGAGATGCCTCATACTCCTCGCAAACCAACCATCCCTCACCACCCAAAGACTCCACCAAGCACCTCGAAACAAAACCAAAACACCATCACCAACCAGGAGCATAAGGATTAAAACTCTAGAGATAGGAATGCACCCTCATCCAAATCTGCAGATTCTCCATCCTTCAAAACATCAAAATCACCATTCTCCTCTTCGGCAAAATTCTCAAGCTAGATTTCAACATATTTCTTCAAATTCAACTCCTCCCCTCCATGATATTTCGCTCCAAGCAAAGTACCCATATCCATCATCTTACGGGCTCTTTGAAGTAAAATGGAGTTCCTATTGTTAATGTCAAAGGAGGACAAAGAAGAAGAATACGATACCTCCTTGCCTTTCTTTTTAAACTTGACTGCCTTTAATCCAAACTCCGACAACAGTTTCTTCTTCCTAATCTTCCTATTTGATCTCTTTAACCTCCTTTCTAATTTTTGAATAGGTCCTTGTACTGATTTCTCCCCTTTCTTGCAAGACCTGTCGCCCCTCTTCTTAACAATAGGATTCGAATTCTGCATCTGAGAGCAAGGGGTGGTGAAGCTCGCATCCGGGCTTGACTTCTCCATAATGAGAGTCGGTTGAGCGTGCTCCTCATGACCTTCCGCCTTAGAACTCTTAGAACAGAAATTAGTCTTATTGTTAAGGAAATAAAGTCCCACATTGCTTAGGAGTGGAATGGGTGATCACTTAATAACACTTGGACCTCTCCACTCAATGGCTATCTTGATGGATCAATTATTGCACCGCCACCACAGATCCGTGATACACAAGGTGAACTCATTCCAAACACCGCTTTTTCTCTCTGGCGATTGATAGATTCAAATGGTATCAGAGCGGGGCCTGTTCCACCTCACATTTTAAAAAATTTACAGTCCACACCCCACGATGACAGACTAGTAAAAATGCTGCACGATGATAGGACCCAAAAGTGGTCAGACGTGACAGACCTCAAACGCGGCTACACGCGAGGGAGGATGTTAAGGAAATAAAGTCCCACATTGCTTAGGAGTGGAATGAGTGATCATTTAATAACATCTGGAATCTCTCCATTCATTGCCAATTGGTTTTGAGATGGATATAGAATTTCCACACTTATCATTACCCTCAATTAAAGGACAAGATTCTCCAACAATAGATTCAAGAGCACCAAGATCTCCAGAAGAGCCCAAAGGATCCGAGCCAAGAACAAACCCCCTTTCTAGAGCTCCATCAGCCTCCATTTGTAGAGCAGTTGGATCGGATTCCCTGCCAAAGCCTTCCTCATGAACATCGTGAATGTCAAAATCGAGCGGCTCATCATCGTCAGGATCTAACTCAACTACGGCCTCTTTTACGTCTTTATCATTCCCTTTCTTGATCTTAATCGAAGTAAATACACGCTTTTCCCAAGAAGTTTCTACCAAGGGATCTTCAATTACTTTGACCGGAGAGGTCACACTATTGATCTTTATCTGCACAACCTCATTAATGCAATCAAGATAATCTGTTATGATAAACATGCGCCCTTTATCAAAAGCACTGGATTTCTCCGTTAACTCATCAAGCTTAATAACATCACCCCAAAGCTTTCCAATATCAATAAAGGTCATTAAGAGGAACGCCATTACAAGAGATCCAAACACACCTTGAAGGAGGGATCTTTTAATTATCCCATGCTTGAACAATAGAGAACCACTTTGATAACACCTTTGTTTCATCCTTGAGAAAATCGTTCAAAGATTCGAGAGAATCAAAAGAAATTAAAACATTGAGCCCACCCATATGACGAATCTGAGCATCCCAGATACGTACCATTGCTAATGAAAAGCTCTTGGAGCATATTCACATAACAGAAATTGATCAGTTTACCCACTGCGCTCTTTTGCAACCAACCCAATCCCACTTCCTTAGCTTCCACCAATTTAAGCCTACCATTAGAGCCCCCTTTAAGAATATCTGCATAGGAAGAACTGTTAGAAGCTCTTTGTTTGCTCTGAGACTCAATGGGTTTAAGCTGCCAACTGTGAAGAGAAGGGGCCAAAATATTATTCTTGACCCATCAAAATTCTTCCGAGAGGCAATAGGATTATCTTTCGAGTACTTCGCAAATTGCACGACAATAGTATAATTTCTAATCACAACTCCATCGAGGTCCTTAATTGCATTAATAGCCTCCTCCCTTCTCTTAAATCTAACGAATCTGAACTTAGTATTGAAAGAAGAGCTTCTCTTACTCGGCATGTAGACATTCTCCACACACCGAAATGGAGTGAAGAGTTGGCGAAGCCACCCAACATCCATGGATTTGGGGAGATTATCGACATACACGGTAAATAAACCAGCCATCTTTGATCCCAGAGAGATTAGAAACACGGCCGATAGCACCCAAAAAACAGCCGAATAGGAAACAGAACAAGCAACAGCAAACTCACAGCTTAAACACAGAGAAACCCATAGAAAACCAAGAAGACTGCAGCAGATCCAGGGCCAAAAATAGCTAATGTTATTGCGTATGATCCAATAATAATTAAGTTAATTTCTCTCAATTCGTATGTGAGTGTTTGGTTTTGATCCTCGACGCGCTACACGAGTCCGCTCAACGAGCTTTAGTAAAAGTTTGTTTTGGTAATTTGCTTTTCATTAAGAAAAAAACAAACCAAAAAACATGGACCAAGGTGATATTTGATACCCTTGAGAGTCCAACACAAAAATCTGCCATGTACAAGACAAGACACCAAACCAAATCAGAAAGAAGAAAGGAATTACAGGGCTAAAAAACAGAACAAAGGGAACTCAAGAGGTAGCAAAGACTTACTGAAGCTAGAACCAACTCAATTACATTCCAAGCTATACAGAGCTGCTTATTGAACTCATTATTGGTCTGTCTTCTCCAAGAGGACATAGAGGATTTGATGTCAACAAGGATTCTGTAGGTTAGGCTCTCTATGTATGTCCAGAGACTTTCCCTAGAAAATTATTTTGTTCCTCTCACACCATATGTGCCAACAGTTGCATGCTGAAAGAGAGAACTTGAGATAGTGTTTAGCTATGGTCGAACACCTAGCCGGGCTTGTCATCCGAGGAATGATATTCTCCAGAATCATAGGAGAGAATCCCAAACCATTTCTCAATAATAGTTAATTTCACACAGCTTTAGATCACTCGGTTTTCTGTAATTCAGAGAATCCAATTCTTTCAACGGTAATAAGAAGATGAGATATGGAAAATAAATTTTAATTATTAATAATGGTATGTCATATGTGTACCATTGGATGATAAAATTGTAGAATTGTGAATAGTTCACCTACCTAATTCAAACCCGCGCTCACTACTCGCACTAAAAACAAATCAAATTTTCTTGCCCTTTTCTCTCTCCATTCATAAATCCCTCCACAAATATGTAGTCTAAAAAACATTGGATTGGTACAATATGTGCAAACTATAGCGCACTCATTATCAAAATATCTTGATCACCATGTTTTAGGGGAAGGAAGAAAAAAGAGAGTAGGAAAACGTTAATACGTTCAACCTTGACCCCTAATAAAGGATGGGAAACCAGCTATTTACGGGGCTAATTTAGAAGGTTCAAACAACCGAGTTGAACTGAGCACAAACAAAGCAGAATGTGCAAAAACAACAAAACCCAGTTTGTTACTTTGGGGTTTGTTTCCCACATCGACTAAGCAAAAAAAATGAGGAGAGAAAATGCGACTATAAAATAAGTAGCCAAAGAGAAGAGAAGACATACCTTTCTCGGCCTTCTGGCTAAGATCAAGTGTAGTATTTATTCTTATTAGTTTAATATCTGATATGTGGGCCATCGGCTCACTCTTTCTTAAATTAATTTTTTGAGGGGGAGGGCCCACTATAGTAGCTTGCTACTAGCTTGGACCTCTCATGCGTTGCCTTGGTGTTGCACTATTACTAGCTGGGACCTCTCATGCGTTGCCTTGGTGTTGCACTATTGCCTTGGCCTAGCGCACTCCACCCAAACCAAGTTCAAAGGTTTCTGCTACTTCATGTCTAGAACCAAATTAGTTAGCTTGACATCTGCAGACACGTGTCATTGAGAAGTAGTATTTTGTCTCACAGTATTTTGGCTTGACTCTTAGTTTTCTAGTTGTGAACTCCGTTGTTTTCGTAACTTGGTTTTGGTTTTTCAGTGAATTTAACTTACGCAAAAAAAATAAAATAAAAAATACAAACCGACTCCAAATACGAAAAACTCTCGGTTAGTTCATTTTGTGAGTAGTTTTCTTACAGTTCTTTGATAGCTTTTTTAGGCCCAAGATAGAGGCATCATGAGAATCACGAGCACAGTGCCCCATGTCCAAGAACCACAGATTACTTGCATATTTCAACTATTTCTAAACTTTTTGAATCGTGTGTGTATATATATACACACACACACACACACATGAAAACCAAAAAATATGTCAATGAAATCTTCATGAATGGAACTCATGGAATCACTTTGTACGGACTTCTTGTGTGCCTCTCTTATGCTTTAACAATCCTTATAAAGATTGCCTTTTTTTACTCCTCCCAATTCGGACTAGAAAAATGCAGTAAAAAAATAGATTAAAAATATTTGCTGCATCACATGCGCCTTAGGTGCCATTTGAGTGCGCCCCAGACGCATTTGCACCAGGGCACATCAACATGTCATGTCAATTTGCTACAGTTGAAATTTTTTATATTCTATGCGGGATTATGTAGGATTTTATGCTAAAAGAATTGCATAATAACACCAGTAAAAGTAATCGAATAGTTAACCAAAACATATTAGAAAAGCCTATGGGGTTGGCTGAGCCACGCGTAACTGCGCTCTCCCTTATGAATGATACACCTCCTTCTAAATCGGGTTGGATGATGTTATTTCCCCAAAATACAACTATCCCTAAGTCCACTTTTTTACAGTGAAGCAAAACTTTACGAACCGATTATTGCCCAACACTCAAATACTGTGAGAAATATATGATCACGATGTGCAGATAATTGCAGAACCAAACCTTGAAGAAGTTCGAGCAAGTGTTTTGTTTTTCCTTTTGTGTTGTTCTCAAAGAGGAGATGAAGGAGCTATTTAATCTCAAAGTGTTTTCTGTTCCTTTTTCTCCATCCCATATTCCCAGCTATTTGCATATCCATATGTGATTTTTAGAGGGGAAAGTCTTCAATACACACCCCTTTAAGGTGTGTACCATATGCACCTATTGTGTGGTTCATATTGTGCCACCTCATAAAAAATTACTTGTAGGACCGGTCATTCATAACATTTTATTTAATATCGTAACTTTTATACTAAAAATTCGTAACTTTTCAACAATATGATTCGTAACATTTTGGGATTCATAACATTTTGGTGTATTTTAATAAGAGTGCATATGATACACACCCAAATAAGGGGTGTGTATTGTAGCACATCCCTTTTTTAGAGATTCAATGAGGAATGGGTTGAAATAAATAGTACTCATTGTTAGAGAATCATTCCCAATGCAGAGAGTGTCTCGAAGTAGAACATGTACGCAGAATATTTTCCTGAATAGAGAATGTTAGGAATCCGTTGTGGCGGCACTATATAAACATTGTGGTTGTAATGTGGTGGCAGCAAACTGAATATAGAAAATACAGCCAATCCTTTTCGGTGTTCTCTTTTGGAAATATTCTCAATTTTTGTTGTGTTTGTAGTTTTAGCAAGACACACAAATTTGAATTTGAAAATATTTAAGCCCTACTTTTGGCGAATGTCAAGGATGAAATGATTTTTCCTATGCTTTGATGAAGTTTGGATACTGTATGAACACTGTGAAACACTTAATAAAATAAGAAATACCTTAGAATAGTAATTTGATTACCAAATCGAACGGAGTACGTGTTTTAGCCTTAGTGGCTTCGACGATTTTAATAGTTGTATTGTTTCTATCTAGTTTTCATGAATGAAATGCAAATATTTGTATGGCTGGATTTCACCATCTTTTAGTACTTTAAAAACTCTATTTATTGATATAAAATGGATTGTGATCCAATTTAAAATGAGAAACAAACACGCTTTATACTGGAATGAATCAAATTTTGACCCATCGAGGGTAAAATGGTCACTTCCTTTGATGTATAAATGATTTTTATCCAAACTACTTGAGATAGAAAGTAAATTGGACAAGCTTTCTAATGGTTCAAACCACGCACAAATTAGAGTTCGGGAGTGTCTAGGACAAATCCGCAAAGTTTGAGCAACATTAATGCGTCCCAGGCGCAATCCTTCACGCCCAGGAGCATTTCAATGCGCCCCAGGCGCATCTTGAACATTGCGCAACATGTCCCAACTTTGCCAACTTGCCCCAAACACTCCTGAACTCCAATTTGATCGTGGTTTGAACCATTAGAAAGCTTGTCCAATCTAGTTTCCTATCAAATTGATTTCGATGAAAATAATTTGTACATCAAAATACATGACCATTTTACCCTCAATTGGTTAAGAAAAAAATTATTTCAATAAAACGCTCGTACTGTTTTCATTTTAAATCGGATTAAGAGCAATTATATAACAATAAATAAGGATTTCACTATATTAAAAGATGTTGGAAATGAACAATTAAAATAATGAAGTTTGATTTATGTAAAGTTGGTCGAAGGGAGAGCGATTCAAAGATCATCAAAGCGACAAAGGCTAAAGTACATTTTTGTACATCCTAAGTTCCATTTGAGGCACACATCCCCAGTTCTAGGGTACTCGTTCATTAATTCTGTAAGAGTGCCCACGAGATTCATTGAGCTCTCCACACTTCATTAAATAATCAGAAGTCGTTTCATCATCAGGATTCACCCAAGGCAAGAGTTGTGGTGAGGGTGAGAGATAACCTGAGGGAGTCGAGCTCAGAGGGGTGCTCCTCAAGTGAGTTTTTTGTAATGTTATTGCGTATGATCCTATTATAAGTTTCTCTCCATTCAAGTGAGAGTGTTTGGTTTTGATCATCGATGCAGTACACAACCATGAGACATAGATGATTTGATGTCAACAAGGATTTTGCAAGTTCGGCTCCCTATGTATGTCCAGAGACTTTCCCTAGACGGTTGCTGAAAAAAAGAACTTGAGAAAGTATTTAGCCATGGTCGAACACCTAGCCAGGCTTCTCATTCGAGGAATGATGTAGCGCTCATTATCGAAATATCTTGATCGTCATGTTTTTAGAGAAGGAAGAAAAAAGAGAGTAGCAAGACGTTCAACCTTGACCCCTCATAAACAATGGGAAACCTGTAGCTATCTACGGGGCTAATTTAGAGGGTGGGTTTTTATCCTAAGCAATTTGATACTCAATAAACTCAGCAGTTACTACAATGATGTAATTGGGACACACGGATTCACGAAGTGCTCAGAGGCTTCAAACAACCGAGTGGAACAGACGACACAAACCAAGCAGAATGTGCAAAAGCAGTAAAACCCAGTTTGTTACAATGGAGTTTGTTTCCAACATCGCCTGAGCAAAAAACGAGGGGAGAAAACACAACTATAAAATAAGCAAGCCAAGAGAAGAGAAGACATACCTTTCTTGGTCTTCTGGCTTAGATCAAGTGTAGTATCTATTCTTATTAGTTTAACATCTAATATGTGGGCCATTGGCTCACTCTTTATTAAATTAAATTTTTGAGGGGGAGGGTCCGCTGCAGTAGCTCGCTACTGGCTAGGGCCTCTCATACGTTGCCTTGGTGTTGCACTACCGCCTTGGCCTGGCGCACCACACCCAAACCAAGTTCAAAGGCTTCTGCTACTTCGTGTCTAGAACCAAATCCATTTAGTTGTTGGGCTAAGGTCTCTTTCCCTATCAGTTTGTTTTGGTGGGTTTGTTCTAAACTCTGTAGGTTTTGTAATTTGGTTTTGGTTTTCATGAATTTTGACTTACCCAAGAAAAAAATACAAACCCACCCCAAAAATATGGAAAACTCTCAGTCAGTTCATTTTGTGAGTAATTTTCTTGTAGTTATGATTTTCAGAACCCCAAAAATACAAAATTTTGATTACTTTTTTAGGTCCAAGATAGAGCTCCATGAAAATCAAGAGCGCATTGCCCCGAGGTCGAAGAACCACATATTTTTACTTGCATATTTCAACCATTTCTAAACTTTTTAATCGTGTATATACCTGCAAATAAAAATATCTGTCAATGAAATCTTCATGGATGGAATTCATGGAATCACTTCGTACGGACCTCTTGTACTTCTCTTATGCTTTAACAATCCTTATAATGCTTAAAGTATTGCCTTTTTTAGTTCCCTGCCAATTTGGACTAGAAAAACTCAGTAGAACACAAAATAAAAATGTTTGTTGCATCACATGTGCCTCAGGCGCAATTCGGGTGTACCCCAGGCGCATGTAAACTGCGCCCCGGCTCATCCACATTTTCTCTCATTTCGTGATTGCGCCTCAGGCGCATTTGTATTGCTCCTTGGGAGCATTCACTTTTTTGTCTTTTGATGTAATGTACCACAGAATTCCATGCCAGTGTGCTCAAAAGAGCAAAATGTTTTAGCTATGAACTCCATAATTCTTGACCAAAAAAAACACAAAAACAAAAACCCAGAGGTCATTGATTCTTGTGTTTCACTACTAGACCTTACTTCACCTTGCATTTTGTTAAAGCCATTGTCAACTTCCACAATCTATCTATCGATCAATATACTATATAGAAATGTAGTTGAAGCTAAAAGCCTCTCAATCCTAAATTCCTAGAAGTTCAAATTTTTTTTTTTAACAAAAAAATGAAAGAGAGAAAAAAACGTGGAGAGAGAGAGAGAGAGAGAGAGAGAGAGAGAGAGAGAGAGAGAGGAACGTGGAAGGGGGGAGGGAGAGAGAGACGTAGGAAAAATTATTCTATGCCCAGCAGAAGTCTCGTCACGTGGTACTCCAAATTCATTAAACATGAGACCGAAAAAATATAAACTACATTTTTTATCACTAGTGTTGTGCCCGTTAGATACATGGGATCGAACAAAATCAATATTATTTTTTTATCCCACGCATTAAACAGGTACAATGTTTGATATTTTTTTTTTGGTTATAAATTAGTTTGATTTAATATTTTTTGAAGTAATTTAATTTGATTTAATATTTGTTCAATGCACGGAATCAAAAAAATTCACATCGATATTTTTTTCTTAAACTTTCTTTTCTAGGGTGCCTGCTAAGGGGACAACATGTGTGTTGGGCCAATCTAGGCCGTTCATACTCAGCAATGGATGGCTCAGATTGCATCTCGATCGAACAGCTCTCGACCATCCATTGTTGTTCTGCTGTTATGCAATATGAGCCGTCTATTGCCGAGCATGGACAGCCCAGATTGGCCTAGCACGCATGTTGTTCTAGAGGGATAGCATGCACCCCAGGTTACTGTTTGATGCACGGGACAAAATAGTTCTGTGATTCCGCTACAAAATATTGAGCTCGCACAAAATTTATTTTTTGTCCCATGCATCAAACCAGAACGACGCTAGTATACTGTCTTGAAATGTACGAAGAAACAACATCCCTTCTATCAATTTCACTGAAAACGATTCCTAGCTCATCGATACTACCCGTATTACTATACATTTTTAAATTTGAGTTTTAACATTGCATAGTTTGTGAACGAATCCATTGCATAGTTTGAAAGACTGAAAGCATGACAACAATTTGTAACATCGCATAGTTTGTGAACGAATCATTTATCTTTCACAAAGACAACAATGTTCAACGAAACAGATTTACAGTATCACTTGCATTCAAGCAAACTTATGCAAAAAATAGAACTTACTTGAGAAAACGAAAGCCTCAACCCCTACCTATTACTTTGATACAAAAATCATTAATCTGCGCTAGCTAGTCAATAAGCACCATAGAATGAACTTAATTGGTTTACAGAAAATTTTCATGAATAGACAATGTTCGGAATCCGTTGTGGCAGCACTAAAGATTGAAGTTGTAATGTGGTGGCAGTAAAATGAAATATAGAATATACTATCAATCCTTTTCGGTGTTCTCGTTTGGAAATATTCTCAATTTTTGTTGTGTTGATAGTTTTACCAAGACACCCAACTTTGAATTTGAAAAAAATATTTAAGCTCCACTTTGGGCGAATGTCAATGATGAAATGATTTTTCCTACACTTTCATGAAGTGTGGATACACTATGAACACTATGAAACACTTAAGCAAAGAAGAAATACCTTAGAATTAGTAATTTGATTACCAAATCGAATGTCGAACGTGTTTTAACCTTAGTGGCTTCCACGATTTTTATAATTGTCTAGTTTCTATCTAGTTTTCAAGCACTAAACGCAAATATTTTTATGGTTGGATTCAACCATCTTTTAGTACTTTAAAAACACTATTTATTGATATATAATGGGTCTTGATCCAATTTAAAATGAGAAACGTACATGCGTTTTACTGGAATGAATCATATTTTGACCCATCGAGGGTAAAATGGTCACTTCAATTGATGCACAAAAGATTTTTTATCCAAACTACTTCGGTTAGAAAGTAAATTGGACAAGCTTTCTAACGGTTCAAACCACGCAAAAATTGGAGTTCGGGGGTGTTCGAAGCAAGTCCGCAAAGTTTGTCATGTTATTCAGCATTTATGCCTTCGTGCCCAGGCGCATTTCAATGCGCCCCGGGCGCATCTTGAACATTTCACAACAAGTCCAATTTCGCGGACTTGCCCCAGGCACTCCCGAACTCCAATTTGCTCGTGGTTTGAACCGTTAAAAAGCTTATCCAATCTACTTTCCTACCAATTTTTTTTTGATTAAAAAAACTTTGTACATCAAAATCCATGACTATATTACCCTCAATTGCTTGAAAAATAAATTATTTCAATAAAATGCTTGTATGGTTTTCATTTTAAATCGGATTAAGACCAATTATATAATGATAAATAAGGGTTTTCACAGTATTAAAAGATGATGGAAATGACCAATAAAAATATTGAAGTTTTGTTTTTAAAAAGTTGGTTGAAGGGAGACTGATTCAAAAGATCATTGGAGCAACAAAGGCTAAAGTACATTTTCGAGCTCATTTACACATTCTAAGGTCCGTTCGATGCACACATCCCTAGTTTTAGGATACTCATTCATTCTGTAAGAGTGTCCAAAAGGTTCATTGGGCTCTCCACACTTTATTAAATAATTAGGATTCACCCTAAGGCAAGAGTACTTCGGATGAGGGTGAGAGATAGCAGAGGGAGTCGAGCTCAGAGGGGTGAGTTTTTTTGTAATGTTATTGCGTATGATCCAATAATAGTTAAGTTTCTCTTAATTCGTGTGTGAGTATTTGGTTTTGATCCTTGACGTATAGCACGAGTCTACTCAAAGAGCTTTAGTACAAGTTTGTTTTGGTAAGTTGCTTTCATTAAGAAAAAAAAAAACCGGAAAGCTAGAACCAACTCAATCACATTCTATACAGAGCTGCTGCTTCTCCAAGAGAACATAGAGGATTTGATATCAATATAAAAAGTGTAAAAAAAATATAAAAATATGTGTTTTTCTTATTTTTTTTGTGCTTATTGTCAACCCATTGGACTGACAATAGAAAGACCGTTTGTCAAAATGAAAACCGTGATCGTAGTACTCCACAATTTTTTATTCCAAAATTTTGGGATAACAAGATTTTACATAGCGATAGGGGATATATACCCGCTACACCGGATACCTTCACTAATTTTGGAGGGAAACTACTTATACTCCAGTATTATTATTGTTATTTTCTTTGTACCTAGATCGCACGCCAGCCGCCGATCAAAAGCGGTTACTGTCGCGCCTTCCCTTCGAAAATGTCCGCCGTCGGAAACTACTCATGCGAGACAGCAGCGCAAACCCTAGGATGGATTCACGCCATAATTGACTTCCTCAAGCCTTTCAGCTTCTTCTCAGATGCTCTTGTCGTCAATTTCTTCAAGGATAGACTTTGGGAAGCTGTCGACAAGGAGTGGATGGATTGCCTACGGAATGAACCCGTCGAATATCTTCTTCAGATTCCTTCCGGTGTTGTCCAGGTTTCTTGATTAATTTTTCTTCTTCCGATTTCCGCCTTTGGGAATTTGTTTTTGTTTTTCGTACTGCCTATATAATCCACTGAACATTTGTCGATAAAGGTTCCTGATAACGGTGGCGGAGTAAGAATGTTTGTTCATTGGCGCAATTTTACGTTCTCGAGTGGTCACTTCTCGGCAAGCGGTGTGGTAGCCAAGTGTTAGGCGCCATGTACTCCCATGCATTTGACTGCCGACAACTAACAATTCTGACTTTCGCCGAGCAAAAGAAGAAAAAAAAAGGGGTCACTTCTCGGGTAAAATGGTACTAGAGGCCAGGCACATGCAATGCGCGTGAGCTGTGCAAGTCTTTTGTTAAAATAGGGACAAATAATTTTTGCTTATTCCTAGATCATTTGTAATGCCATATTACCCTTTCAAAACAATAAATAATGGAGTACTAAGATGAAAAACCAAGGGGTGGAGAGAAGCTTGAAAGTGACCTGAGATGGTGGAAGGTGGGTGATTTGGAGAATGCAGACATTTTCCCTTTTAATTGATTTGCAGAAGTTGGTGGAGATACAGTGAGCCAAAGGAGAAGAGATGGTTGGGAGATGGTTACAGAATTTTGGAAGAAGTGGAAACTGAAGTTGGGACTTGGGAGGAGTTGGTTTGAACGTGGATTGAAGGTGAAGTGGGTTATTTGTCATTTCTGACCCTGTGCGGCATTTTTGTCAAGTAAAGTGTTTAGGGCTGTTAGTTTTGAGAATTAGGGAAGTATGCACAATCTCTTAGACAACACCAAAAGGGGTAGCCCCTTTATGTAATAGAATAGTTGTATAGATGGTACACAATCTTTCGTATATGAAAGAACAATAATGGTGGAACTACAGTCGACAGAGTAATCAAGAGTCTAATACACAGTACATGCTCCTCCAAGGGTGCTTCAAACAAGAAATTTTATTGGCCAAATTTGGACTAAGAAAAGAAATAGACAATGAGAGGGGGGAGTGGAGGAAAATAAAGTGGAAACACAGAAAGAGAAGTATAAATGCAATGATAGAAATATGATCATCTTCTCTTCTTCTTCTTTTCCCACACTAAACCATCTCATTTTTACATCAATCAAGGTTTTGCAATGGATGAATAGCGTTCTCCTAAACTGTTAGGTCTGATACGTGTAAATTGTTGTCTTGGTCTTGAGATGACTTTTTTCTTTCTTTCTTTTTTATCAATGGTAGTATTAGCTTGTTGCTGAACTTTTTCTTTCTTTTCCAATGTTGTTTGTCGTAGGATTACTGGCCCGCTTCCCTCAAGAAATTTATCCTCACCTCAAGGTCTCTTGCATTTCCTCGTGAACAGGCAGATCTGCAGAAGGTGCTCTTCCTTTAATTTTGTACTCATGTTAGCTGTTACTGGTATATTCAAATAACACTTTCCTTTTGTTTTTTATCAAGAGTGTGTTGTAGAAACATTTCTTAGGTCTATATTATGTCACTGAAGTCGAAGAAAATTGTCAACCAAATTAGCTTTGTTATATACAGGGAACGGACACACAGTTCTCATGACCAATCTAGAGGACTCTATTCTAGGTCCTGATTTCAGTTTTTTATTAAGAGTGTGTTGTAGAAACATTTGTTAGGTCTATATTATGTCACTGAAGTCGAAGTAAATTGTCAACCAAATTAGCTTTGTTATATACAGTGAACGGACACACAGTTCTCATGACCAATCTAGAGGACTCTATTCTAGGTCCTGATTTCAGAGGGCATTGTTTGTTTGTTATTTGATTCATTTTAATTCTTGTATTTGCAGTTATTTGGGCTCTCAAAATATGTGTGAGTGGCGTTTTTGGTTTCTTGCAGGTATTACCAGGTCTGCACCTGAGATCACTTAACAATGTTATTGCCCAGGGCATGAATCAGAAGAAAAAACATGAAGTATGTGTCCAATTTCTTTAGTTTCGAAGTTGCATTCCTCCTTTTGCCAATCTTTTTGTGAAAATCTTTGTTTTTCGGCATGTCTGTGAGGATGATCCAATTGATTCAACTCAGATTGTTAATATCTGCTAAGTGTGAATACAAGATCTGTTTGAATAATTGCAACCATTCTCTGCACAACACACTTTTCCTTTTGAAAAAGATTGATTAGAAAGGTCTTTGAAAATGGCTGATTCTGGTAATCAGTTGGTTACGTGATACTATAGGGGCTGTTTGTTGGGACAGAACTATGGAGGCCATATGTATGAGATATTGTATTGGGATAGATTGTTATTTCAGGTGTTAAGAGATCTTTCCTAGAGCAAGTTTCAAAAACCTGAAAATATTTTTCCCAAGCTTTAATTTACTATTAACAAGACAAGTGTTTTCCTCCCTTAGCCATATATTACTGTGGAAGTTGTACGTTTATCCCTTTTGGCCAGACCATAGGATTTATAAAAAGTGATTTTTTGTGCTTGTCTCGTGGTAAAAATAGGTATTTCTATGGTCCATGAGTTCTCTGGAAATTGGTTTTTGGTAAGTATGAGGGTTCTGGAAGTCTAATTAGAGTGGGTGCATTACTTTTGTGGGAGCAGATCGAAGCGCTGGCTGCCATTATCAGTTCGATTGCAAGGACTGTTGGAGCTGGTACAGTAGTCGATGTTGGTGCTGGTCAGGTGCATCTTTATCTTTTCCTTCTGCCTAACTTTGCTGCTTTTGAGCTTACTTCTTTGAATTGGCTCAGATACATTTATTTAGGATCTTTCTAATAAGGACCACCAATGGAGTTTAATTGACTGTTATCTTTTGCCAGAGTACTGTGGGGGTATAACAAGCATAAGGATATGCAATATGTATTGGATACCTGTCCCCTAATTAGAATCTTGTATCATCTAACGTTCATTTTGTTGAATTCATTGGGAAAAGTCATTTCTTTACCAATTAGCACCTATATTTAGTTCATTTGTATTTTGTTCTTTTAGGGTTATCTTGCGCAAGTGCTTTCTTTCGAGTACCAGCTTTCCGTAATTGCAATAGATGCTTGTTCTCATCATGGAAGGATTACAGATGCTCGTGCTGAACGAATCAAAAAATATTATGTTGCCAAGATGCGTAAATCTCGGTATGGGATTGATTTAAGTAGAGTACAAGAAGCTGTAGCAGTAGTTTTTTTAAATCTTCGCTTTTGTGAGACCATTCTTAATTTGTGTTACACTTTTTGACTTTAATTATTCTTTTGCTAGATTGGAAATCACAAAATTGACCATGCCAAAGACAGTCACATGTCATATCCTGTCCGCTGACATGTTGAAAGTATTGAGTTACTCCTTGCAGCGAAAAGATGATAGTAAACAATCAAACCTCGTTGACCAAGTTGCAATTGAACATACTCATGGGACGTTTGAGGGAAAAGTTCCTCCACCTCCTGAAGGTGGCAAATGTCCGTTGCTTCTTGCTGGACTTCATGCCTGTGGAGACCTGTCGGTAAGCATGCTAAGGTGAGCAGTGAGCACTGACACATCACTGGTGGTTGTTTAAAATTTATGCTAGTAATTTGTGCTCTACATCACCTTACTTAGTAGATGGATGTGTAAGGACTTTTGTGGAGTGCGATGAGGTTAAAGCAGTGGTCAGCATTGGTTGTTGTTACAACTTGCTGTCTGAGGGAGGAACTGAAAATGTTGCTTCTCAGTGTGGATTTCCCATGAGTAAAGGTGTTAATGATGCTGGTTTGTTACTAGGAAAAAGTTCTCGTGATCTTGCGTGTCAGGTATGTGTAAATTGTAAAACATGCCTGCTTTCCTGATTAGTATGTCTTTCCAGCAAGCTTCAGTTGCTTTCATGTAAGAAAAAGACTCAAGTTTGATTTCATCTCCTGTCAGCCTAACTTAGCTACCAAAAAGTAAGTTGTCTTGATATCTGTCTGGGTTCTCTGCGATTCAGGGTAATTAAGGGAAGACGGTTATAAAGTGCTCAAAGTACTAGTGATCCAAATTTGGTTCCCAGTCCTGCTTATTATCTATGGGCAACCATTTAACTATGAGGGAACTTATCTAATAGTCTTTATGGCTACAATATACAACTTTACCAGTAACTATATTTTTTGTTTTCAGAGTGCAGAGAGATGGAGTAGTCTTGGGAAAGATGCTGGTCTTCATAATTTTGAGTTGCATGCTTTCCGCGCTGCCTTTCAGATGGTGTTCACTGCTATACTTTTTTTTTTCCTTTCCCTGACGCTACTTTTTTTATTAAGCTCCACTAATCAGTTATTCAGTATTTTGAAGGTTCTCTTCCGCTATTATCCGGAAATTTTGACTACTAGTCCTACAATAGGGCGCCAAGGGAAAGCTTTCCGTCGCCAACAGAATCAGAGGATCCTGGAGTCTCATCTGCAACATGAAAGCACAGGCTGCCCTAATTCCTTATCTAGGGAAAGCTCTATGAAGAAAGGAAATTGTCCTACCATGAAGTCCTCTGAAGCAGGACCAGACAACAACAAAGGTGGTTCAGTTTACTTCTTTTATCTGATCTTGAAGTGGAACTTGTGTGAGGCAAACCGACTGCTGGGTAGAATAAGCAGCCTGCAAGGGGACTAGGCTCAGTTTTGGTGTTTACCAGTGTTTGTTTTGATTGGACCAGTTAGCTGCTTAGCTCCTAGATGCACTGTACCACTTACTGTCAGCTGATTATTCATGCTTCATTTTACAGGGGCTTACGACATTGATACTTGCATTGATACTCTTGAATATTGTGGCACTGCTGATTTGGTGGGCTCAGCCTGGGGCAATGATGGCTCATCTCACGTTTTGTCTTCTAATCAGACTGCCAAATGTGGTGAGGTTAGGCCTATTGACAAAATTTCACTTTTTGAGAAATTCAGTCAGTCTGGACTTCATCGCCTTGGTCTTTCTTGTTCAAACGAAATTGATTTTGCTGGATTATGGAAGGAAACTGAACCTTTTTCTGTAAGTTATTCTCATATCATTTGCCATTTCTTTTCCCTTATGTTAGATATATGTAGTTACTTCACTTGCATAGGAAATAGAAAAAAATTTGTACCGTTCATATCCTTTTTTTCTGGATTAGATACCAATACAAGCTCCAGGGTTAAATTTATGAGATCTATGTTGTTGATTGATCTAAGAAAATGGTTATTACGATGGCATATGTGTTGCAGTTACTTTATACGAAAACGTGATTGTGACATTTATAGGGACAAGAAGTCCAAGGATTAATTTATTAGTGACTTTGTATCCAATTGGCTGAATTTTGGTATCTTTGAGATAGTTGAGTGGGTAAAAGCTATGCATGGGCTTCCTAGGTAGAAATGTAACAACCCGGAACATCAAGCACCACGATATTAAAAATACCACAATCTGTCTTTTATTCCAAAAACTATACAATTTACAATTATCTCTAAAGTAAATAAACAATAACCTACTCTTGCAGCAACTCAGACAAGCTCGCACCACCAGCACCTGACCCTCTAACCAACCTGCAAGCTGGAGTCTAAAGGACCACAGGAGTGTGTGAGACATAATAACATGTACAATGTCAACGTACACTAAAATAATTGCACAACATCAACTACCGCGTATTAACACTAACCACGAATATATCACATTCCACATACATGGAACCACATATCCGGTCCTCCTCAGTATATGACGGGTGATGTATCACCTCACTAGCCTCACCACAGCTCATTGGCCAACTTGTCTTTTGGCATAGCTTATTAGCCTAGTCCCCCTGTCACATACCAAATAGTTCCACGACATACAGTCACCGCACATAACACAACCAACAAGAACTCAATATTAATATTGTACAAAAAACATGTATCTCACACTCACACTCACCCTCACTCAGATCCCATAACAATGTTGGATTCCTTCGCCGATCATTTCTTCTCTTGGTTCCCTCGATCTCGAAGGTACTCATTGTTCTCTTAACTGATCAAATAGGATTAATCTTATTCCTATATATATAACGGCATATCATGCCAAAGGTCAAAAGTCACTGGAAACCCATGCATGCATTAATCCACCAAATTCCTACAACTAAGATGCTTAAATTCTCTCATGGTTATGCGTTTCACCAGCCAAGTCCAAAAGCCTACTAGCTTACAAATTACTTATTTACTCCATCTTTATCTTTCCCTTTTCTATTTAGGCCAAAATACTTTACAACACTACAAGACAACAAATAAGTTACGGGTCACTTAAAATATTTCATGCACTAATTAAAAGTCATTCTTTTAATAAACAGGGTATTACAAGAAATGTATTGGCAGATGCGATAGGGTGTTAGTTTATGCCAAAGTAGGGGATTAGGTAACAGAATATTGTTGAGTATAGAATTTAAGATGCACTAAGAATGTACATGGACTTGGCCTTGCACAGTTGAAGTTTGAACATGTAAGCCTGCAATGCTATTTTCAGGCAGTTTGCTGGTTTGCATGGGCTTTCCTTTACTTTTGTTGTTGGCATGAGTGGAAGTCTAGATTTATTAGTAATGATCAGTCTCGATCATTATGTTATACTATGTTTGGTGGTTGCTTTTACATGGGGATGACAATCTAGCAATGTGGCTGAAGTTGTGCTATTTTTTTCTTATAAGTGCTGATAAGAGTAACAATTTGATGCAGGAACTTATTGGGCCGTATTGGTCTCTTCGAGCTGCACTGGGTCCTGTTTTTGAAACAATTGTTCTGCTCGACAGATTATTGTTTCTCCAGGAACAAGACAAAATTCTGGAAGCATCCATTTTACCCATTTTTGATCCTGTGTTATCACCAAGGAATGTAGCTTTGATTGCAAAGAAATTTTGATAGAATCTTTGCATTGTAAGATATTTTTGAAATGTTGTTTAATTTATAACTCGAATGGGCTTATATTTTACCACATGTAAGATATTTTTGAAACTGGAAACGCTGGTTTACTTCAGTTTTTGGAGACAGTAAGCAAGTTGACGTTCTGAAATAACTTACTGCGGTAAACAAGCTGCATTTCATCGTCATTGCACTGTGACACTACAGCTCTTACTGTTGCTATTCAAATACATATCGAAATGTTCGGTGATTTCTATGATTGGTTGCTAGAGTCAATCATATGGTGCTCGAACCAAATCTGATCTTCATTACTTTTTTTTTTTTAAGAAGAAAAGAAAATCTTGGCCTGTTTACTGAATTGTAAAAGGCTTTGGTTTGAAGCTACCCGTTTGGGAAAATCATATCATTAGAATATTACTTAAACCTCTTCAGGCAAGATTTATTTGGATTCTTGGTTTGTTTTCTATTTTGTTAGTGTTTGAGAAAGGCAAGACCACTCAAAGCCCATTGGTGTAAGTTATGGGATCACATCACGCAAAGTCAAAGTGGGGAGCTTTTTATTTCATTCAAATCTGGCTCGGATGGGCACCAGTAAGTCTTCTATGAAATTCTTCAGGTGTAGCTCAACCAACATTAGGCAATAGTGATATGTCATCTTGCCAATAGGATTATATACAGATTTCGTAATGTATTGGTTTATGGTATTGTTGGAACACCTCCATATATACACCTAGGTTTCAGAGTGGATGGGAATAAAGTAATAAAATCCCTGATTAAATACACCCAGGGACTACCTTCTATTCGTTTCCTTGAAGAGCATTAAAACGTGACTTGTATAAAGTTTTATTTCTCTTTTTGGTATCTTTTTTTTTATGATTGTTCAATGCATATGATATGCTATTTCTTGGTAACTATGGTCCATTAAACTATGAGGTAGTCCGTCTTGCATCCATTTATGACCCCTTCTTTCTATGATTTTGTATACGGACAATTGACAATAGTCTGGACTCTGGATACACTAAACATTATTCTCAAGTGTTGCTCCTATATTTACGCAAGTATTGCCATTTTGGGCGTCATATAATGTATATATAGGATCACAGTTGTTTTTGTAAATACTGGATGTGTGTGTCCAGTTCGTATGAAACCTCAAAGGCTATTTGACTGTGTGTTTACACCCATTTTTTTTTGCCAAAATTAGAAAAAGAATAGAAAAATGGCCTTGGAGGTAGTTTCAGGCCTTGAGAAGCCTTATAATCAGTCACCTGCAGAATTATGCCAGTTTGAATGCAAAAGGGTCAATTGAGTTTTCAAAGACTTGGGACAAACTAATGCCCAAAATATCACTTTCAGAAATTCGGGCCCAGGACTGGCCAAAGTCTTGGGTTGATCCATTAGGTCTGAGCATTTTATCCAGGCCTAGGCCAGTTCTTAGAAACAATAAGGCCTTTTAGTAGGTCCAAATCAGTTAAAGCTTGGGTTTTTCTCTAGGCTTGGGCTCACAAGACTTACAAAGGAAAGAGGCCTATGATTCACCTCAAGCTCAAGCCCAAGTGACGAAAGGGCCTGCTTCTTAAAACATCGCATATGACCTTCAATTGGCAGGAAAAGGCTTTAAGTGGCTCACAAGTAGCTCGAAGGCCTAGAATGTTCTTGCTTAGCAGGTCTAGGTAAGCTGCTTGCAAGCAGCTCAAGGCCTGAGTCTCTACTATCCTTCAGCATGAAGCCTTAATGGCAGCCATGCATGGAGACATCCCAAGCAGCTCAAAGGCCTAGAAGGTTCTCTCTAACAGCCCACAAGCAGCTTAATTAACCAGGCCTGGGCTCAAGTTTCAAGGATTCTCTTTGTCTTGAGTCTTCTTGTAGAAGGAATCACCTTAGGGCCAATCAAGGTCGAAAAGTGGCTAAAAAGTCTTGTTCTTTACAAGAGAATTTTGGCCTTTAGCCTTAAAGAGTCCTATGTTTCTCCTTTGGGCCAATACCCATGCAAAAAGGGGTAATTCAGGCCTGAAATAAGCAGATTTCAGGCCTAAAGCAAGTCATGCAGCCGAAATCCTGGAATATAAAGCAAGGAATAAGGCCACATGGCACTCATGCATTGGTCTAGCTCAAGCAGCTCAAGCTTGGATCGGAGACAGCAGAAGCAGCTCAAGGCATGAAACTTTTGCTTATAAATACTAGAATTGAAGGCCTTGGCAAAGGTCCATGATCAACAAGCCCATGGCTTATCCAAATTACATTTCAATTATATTTACATTTCTAACAAATGTCTTTATCTTTCATCACATGCCTAGTCGATGTTTTATTTCCTTGTACCAACTTTGTTAAACCGTTAATGAAGTTCTTTTAATTTCATCGCACGTTGTTTCTTTTTCTTTCCATTTTCTAACAACGGTTAGGAAATTTTTTAGTCATTTTCGTTAAGGCAAACCACGAACCACCTCACGGTTTTACCCTTAGGCCGTGCACTTTCGTTCTATTAGAAGTCAGATTGAGGCTTTCAGAGACCTTGATACAAATTTGAATAGCAATCCAGTTTGGCACGGCTGCGATTCCAAGCTGATTTGGTTTGACACTTTTTGAGGAGAAACACTATGGCTGACATCTTTGTTAGCATGCTGGCATCAGAAAGTCTTGTTTGTATTGAGACTGCTACCTATCATCTTGACCCATTCCCAAATTATTCTTTACTTCCATGGGCTTAAAAATAAAAATTAATAATATCTTCTTGGTACTTCTTCCAAATAGTTTCATGAACCATTAGAAATATCAGAGGGATTAGAATTTCACATGGTAACGATTACTTCAATAGTTTGTAATGTAGTAGATTTCTTGGAGAATTTTATGGCCAGAGACTCGCAGTACTGACCTTAGAACAGTTAAGAGTTGGTCCTATGCAAAAGCCCCTGTCATTGCCCTCACTGGAAGTTCACACGACTGGATATCATTGAAGCTGATAGCCGGTGTTGTCGGCTTTGTGACAAATGGGTACAACTTGAGACGGTGCACGTGTCCAGCGTTGAATAATATTTGTCATTTTGCACAGGTGCAAGGTGCCGCTGCTTCTAGTGGAGAAGGAACCATTTTATTGGTTTAGAGCATGATATTATGGAACATAGCCATCACAGAAAAGCGAAATGCTTCAAGATTTTCATTCAAAGTATTTGAAGCAAAAAACAAAAAGACCTCTCTGTTTCCCACAACTGAGATGCGTTAGTAGTATTTCTTTAGGAGGTAGTCAAAAGTTTTTACTTTCTACCACTGTTATAGAATTACATCTCGGCAGTTGCTGCCCAGAGATTTCGTTTTCGTTGTTGTGTCGGATGATAGCGGCCTTATTCTTATCAAAATTAACAGGTGGCATTTTATTTTGACTAATTGCTCTCCTCTTCCAATCTTGCTTTGAATTAGTCTACAAAAACTGTACCCAATCATTACTAGAACTGATCTTTCATTGTCATCCCTTTTTTTTTTCCTCTTTTGGCGGGTGGACGACAAATTCTTGCAGCTTGAGTAGGTTAGAAGGAATAAGTCATGTTTCGATTCGAATCTCTGTTTTTCTAGTTATGGTTTTTTGAATCTCTCTTCTGTCAAGAGTATCTTTCTTTTTTTTTTGGTAAGATAAAATTTTATTAAAAACAAACCACATTACACAAGACAGGGCATACCCTTGTCAAACAAAATCATACAAATGGACATCAATCAAAGCTTGAAAACAGGACATTATAAAAAAAAGAAAAAGAACTAACACCAAAAATTACATGCTATCAAAAATTTTAGCCGACACATTCCACCGAGAACAAAGAGCCATGTTAGGGCCTGACTTCTTGACTCCTCGCCAAGAACTAACACATGCACGGATATCAGTTCGCACTTTGATCTCTAACTGTTGAACAGAGTTCCAAAAACTTTTGAAGATTCTGCCATTCCTTTCACCCCAGACATGGTAAAGGAGAGCAGCCAAATCAACTTTTGATAATGAGCACGAAAACTGAGGGCCATTGTTAACTTGAAACATCCCGTCCATGATTTGGGGCAGTCCATTGAAGGGACATTGAGACTTCAGGTCTTTTTGCAATGAGTTCCAAAGTTGAGAAGAGAAAGAGCATTGAAAGAAGAGATGCTCATGGGGATATTCCAAGTTACAAAATGTGCATAATTTTTCTAATGGGGATATTCTGATGCAGGAGTTAGGCAAATCACAACCACATTGACTATTTACTGGTCGAAAAAGGCTCTACGATGGTGGGTAGTGGGTCTCTCTCTCTCTCTCGTTTATTATCTCTAGATTTCTGAAACTTCAAATTTAGTTGACTAGTACCAAAAAAATTGACTAGTTGCCCAGCTTTATCCTGAAATTCTTTTCCCACAAATCATGGAATAGAAAACATTGCTTGCCCAAGCTTGCTTCTGATATGTTCCGGCGACCAGGAGATCAGGTTGACATCTTGAAGTACTGAGATGGCCTCGACTGGCTTGAAGCCTTCTGCAGCCAAAACCTTGCCCAGATCCAGCCGTGACGTTGCGCTATATATGTTCCGGCGACCAGGGGATCAGGTTGTAGAGTCCGGAGTCAAGAGGTTGGAGAACAAGGTCCGATCCTAGAGTTGATTTGGAGAAGGGAAGGTGGGTTGTCTGATCCGGCACCACCGGTGGTTTTCTTTTTTTCTTTCTAACTTTGTACTGTGATGTCACGCTTATGGGTGTTTCTCCCCTTTGGGAGTCTTCCTAACCCTTTTGGGCATAGTGGGTTTTTCTTTCTTTAATGTTTGGTGGTGTGAGTTTTGTGTGAGGTATTGTGCCTCGGTGGCCTTCGTAAAGAGTTTGGGGTGTAAGTCTTTCCTCGTCGGAACCTATCCGCCTGATTCGCTATTCTCTCATTGTCCAAGGAAGAATATGCGCTTTGATGTACTCTCTTGGTTATCAATGGAATTTCTAAACTTTTGGAAAAAAAAAAAAAAAACTTGCTTCTGATATGGAATGAGAAGAGCATCCCTTAACCACCATATCCCTGAGAGTTTTGTTGATATGGGTAATAGACCTTACAATGGGATTACGAATTCCGGGAGTTTTATTGCTTTGACAATCTATTGAGAATGGGTGTGCTCTCCGGAGGGTTTTGTAGAAGGAAATTGATTTTAGCACTCCAAAAATTGATGATGGAGCGGTTTCAAAATAACGTCGTTTTGTGTATCTAACACACTTCAATTTTGGAACCTATCAATTTTTAAAGTGCCAAAATCACAATCTTTTGTAGAAAATCATATGCTGCATGTCAGCATCGGATACTGTTGGCCCACTCTTGACTGCTCTTTGTTCTTCTAGTGCACTCCCACTTGAGTTTATTTTTCCACATCTCCATCTGATTTCTCTCTCTCTCTCTCTCTCTCTCTCTCTCTCAAGTTTGTCTGCAACTCACGTTACCTTTGCATAACTTACACACCAGTGAAGATAATTGGACAAAGGAAAAATTAAATCGGAAGACCATTTTTTGTTGTTTTCCAGTGCCTTCGGCGTGGCGTCTGAACTTCGACACTGACTAGTTTTAATGTTTTATATCCATTAGTAAACTCTTGGAAAATAAGCCATGAGTAGCATGAAGGATATTCAGAATTTGGTATACTCTCCTAGTCTCCTGAATTTTCGAATCCGTATGTTTTCACTTCGAAAAGTGATATGGGTCTTGGCTTGCAATGGACCTGATCACTTCTAGTTTCCATAATTTGGGCGTAATTCCCTCCGATGGATCTGGGGACGGTATTTATTGGAAAAAGCAATGCTACCGACACTAAATAGTTTACAAACTATTACAAAAAGGAAGGGAAAATGACGGCCCATGACGTGCTTTGATAATTAATACATGCCAAAAACATTTTCAACATTAACAAATATTTTGATTAGCATGTTTTTGGCTAATATTAATTATCAAAACACGTCATTGACCGTTATTTTCCCCAAAAGGAAAGAGAAAAGCCCAGCCCAGCCCAGCTTAGCCTGAATGGATGTGAGCCCATCGCATGGTGGATATCCATCAAATCTCCCAACAGGATCACTTGATCTGTACACAACATGGAGCCTATAAACTCACACTGTATGCCTCATCTAACAGATTTTCTTGAGTCTTATGGTTGAACAAGGCTTCTCTCTAGTTCGGTAAATTATTCTTCACATAAGTGTGTGGGTTCCACTTCCATAAGTATGTGGGTCCATACACATTTTTGTGAGAGGAATGGGCATTGTTGCTAGACCATAAAATAATTTATCATCTAATTCTTGGAGATGACTTGGCCGAACTGTTGTAGGGCCCACTAGATCCCATCTCGATGATTTGAACAACTCAATTTGTAGGTCTTTATTTGTTGATCCTACCGTAAACTAACAAGTTTCTCAAATGTCAATTAGTCTATGATCAAATCACAAATTTTCTTGAAATTGATTAACGGTTTCGACATTTCACTTCTTTCTCAAAATAAGTGTGGTTCGGTCAATTTACTATGGATATCCGGAAAAACTCGTGAATGTATGCCTATCGGGATAGGTAAAATGAAAGGCCTGGACCATTAAAATGGAATAAATGATGAGCTCGGTGGACTGGATCATTCAATCTAGTCCTCTGAGGGAAGCCGGGTCCTGGATGGTTTTCATGAAATTAATTTATATCACTGTCCATACGTTGGAGTGGGTTGCGTAATGATTGGGTTACAAAATTTCTGCGTCGAACCCATAACTGGTCCATTTTTCCTGTACACAAGCAAGGTATGGAATGGTGGGTAAGGAATAAAAGGATCTCCTTATGGGTGGGAGAGACGTGAGAATAGTTTGTTTTCAAGGTGGCACAAAGAGGGTCTAGAGGCACCTCTTCCGATAGAGTTCATACACTTTAGTGCTGAACTCTACAGAAATATGGGACAAGAAAGAGCGTTGGAACATCACGTGTCATTGGCCCAAGACGACCAGATAATTTTGGGTTACAGGGGTTTTGCGTGGTTCCAAAACGGCCAAGTCCGGAAAGGAGAGCTTTCAAGAGGAAGAGCGGTGCGTCATGAGACAGTGGAAGTGGGGTCTAATAGAAATAGCTTGAATATGCTCTCTGTTTTTGTGATTGGGCAGAGAGGAGAAGTTAATTTAGTGTGCCAGCCCCATCTGAGGAATAAATTCCAAAAGAGGTGGAAAGAAAGAAAAGCAACGACCAGTGACTATCTCAATCACTGTACCCGTCATCTGGTTGGCAGTTATTGGTCAGCCCACGTCATCTTGACACGTGGAAATTATCCCCCCCCCCCCCCCCCCCCCCCACCCATCCCCCTCTCCTAGTTCAAACTTCATATACCCACTTCCCCATTCTTCCACACGAAATTATTAGTTGACTTAATTAACCCCTTGTTATTTATTTGGAATTTTTTTATTTTTAAAATATATATTCTTAAACAGACTTGCCCACTTTCCTTTGTTTATAAATATTGTACATGTATATAACACAAAACAAATTGGGTTTCTTGGTTGAGGATCTCTCATTCTCACTAAACCTCTCTCTCTCTCTCTCTCTCTCTCTCTCTCTCTCTCTCTCTCTTTCTGTCTTGTCTCTCTCGCTCTCTAGGAATGAGCAATCTGAGCATGGTGGAGGCAAAGTTGCCTCCAGGGTTTAGGTTTCATCCACGAGATGAAGAGCTGATATGTGATTACTTGATGAAGAAGGTGACAAGCTGTGAGTGCCCTCTCTTGATTGAAGTTGACCTCAACAAGAGTGAACCTTGGGATATTCCTCGTGAGTTTTGCTCCTTCCAACACCCTCTAACTATTTACAATGATGAATATATAGATAGATAGATAGATACACATTTATATGCAAATATTGATCGATATCAAAAACACACCACCTCCACGGTTCCACCACCATGCCATCATCATGTCTAAGGATTACTCTCTCTCTTCTAGCTAGAATCATTTGTGTTGTTGTCTCCTTAATATATACAGTAATTGAGAATGCAAGATTCTATGACCATCTGTATAGCTGTTTCAAGTACTAAGCATGAGAGAGAGAGAGAGAGAGAGAGAGAGAGAGAGAGAGAGAGAGAGAGATGTTAGAAGTTTCCTACTCACAAAATTTGATGGTGATATTTTTCTCTTGATGCTCTGGATTAGGTGATACCTTGATAGCAACTGAATTGTGTACGAATGAAATCACTAATAATCTTCATATACCTGGGAGATTTAGGTCTATGATTAGTACATGGCTCATGAAAATTGTATTCTTGTCATCATATCTTTTTTGTAACAAATTAGTTGTACGTCCCTGATTGACGAGCATAGGGACAGTTTTTGTTTAGGATAGGGACAATTGCCAAGAGGCCTTTGACGCAACGGCATCAGACATGCACTTAGGTGCCAAGAGGAAGGAGATTAGGAGTTCGATTCTTCTTCCAAGGTTCTAATCTAATTATTCTAACAAAAATTGACTTTCGCCAACAAAACAAAATAGTGTAAGGACAGCTACGTTTCAACATATCGAAATTTGTATGAATAGTTTATCTTGCATTATGTAAGTAGACATTGGCATACATTTATTTATCTCATATTTCGTTTCTTTGGAAATCTGTTAATAACTTGTTCGTTCCTTTATTTAACCCAGTTGACTGCCTTGGATAACTTGAAAACCATTATAAATCATATGGGTTTTTTCAATTTGTAGTTCTCAGTCTGTTGAAGTCTTTGCATTGTTCCATATTTTGATTTTTCTTAGTGGATAGTACTTAGTGGCATATATTTCTCATTCAGGCGTCCAAATTTCTCATTCATACCTTTTCTAATAAATTGACACTCTCAGCGTTGTCCTCCATAAAGATGGTGAAAGCAATTGTGAATACGCTACGCACTCAAAAATCATATACTCTTAAGCCTTCCAACTAATGTCAACCGCACGTGTGTACACTTTAGTTCAATCCGAATTAAAAAATGGACTTTTTCTTCTAATTTCACCCAATCACATGGCTTAAGGTTTGTCAACCTCTCATATTTCTCCCTTTTTTCATTTGAGTAATTCATTTTTCAATCTTGTTTTCAAAAACTAACAGTGTGTGGAAATTTCAGCTGCAATTTTCAACATCATATATCACATAACAGGGATGTAAACCTATCAATTTGTCACCTAGCCAATTACAGCTAATCCCTTCAATAATTTTGCATTACAGCACAAAAATTGACATGCACTTCTCCCTTGCATCACAATTGGAAATTTGGTAAGCGGTCATGGACAGAATTGCTTCAGCACCACTAATCCACAACGTTCTTGGCTAAGTGTTAATTATCGACAGGTCCTTTAGAACCTTGCAACGTGTCCGGTTTGATACTGACATCACCTGATTCTTTTCCTTTTCTCTTAATTATTTTCTGAATCTCATGTTTATCTTCAGTGAATTTCCAAAAAGAAAAACAATATTGACAGCATAAGAATCAAATCCAATACCATCTGCTTCATTCAAAGGAAGAATTATGTTAAGCATTTTCCATATGCTCTTGTTTATATGATGCCACCTTCATGTTCTTAATTGGATATAAGATTCGGACATCAACTCTGATACATCTCTCTCTTTTTTTTTCCTTCATAGAAACAGCTTGTGTTGGAGGGAAAGAATGGTACTTTTACAGCCAGCGTGACCGGAAATATGCAACTGGATTGCGAACAAACAGGGCCACAGTATCTGGGTACTGGAAGGCCACGGGGAAGGACAGACCAGTCCTACGCAGGGGCACCCTAGTTGGTATGAGGAAAACCCTTGTGTTCTACCAAGGGAGGGCACCCAAAGGAAGGAAATCGGAATGGGTCATGCACGAATTCAGGCTTGAAGGTCCCCTAGGCCCTCCTAAAACTTTTTCTGTCAAGGTTTTCTTCTCCCCACTCTTTTTTCCTCTTTGCTATTCATTTTTTCCTCTTTCATTATGTAAATTGCTAGTATCTCTTTAAGCATGGATTTTATTTCCGAATTGCCTATAAATCTATAACTAGAGCTGCACACAGTTTTCAGTTGAAAACGCCTGAGTTGATAGAATTGTTTCTTTGTGCGAGTATTATTTGTCAATTGGTTTTAGGCCATACTGTTGCAAAGTTAGTGACTTTATTTGGTTTGTCCTTTCCCATGTGGTCCTGAGTTTGCCTGTACTATAGATGGGCCTAATTTGATTGGCAGAGAAAAATAACACCATTGTAACCAATCGAAATTCTTCGTCTAATTTTGTCGTGTTGATCACGACAAACAGGGTGTATTGAAAATCATGATGGGAGATGACATATGAGAAAAGAGAAGTAATATAATGCTCAAGGCCGGACTTGGTTAGTTTATTTCCTTTTTGGTAAAAGTCTATAACGACAAGTACTACTAAATAAAAAACTACTACTGAAGCTTCCAAAAAAACATCTCGCGGCACAATCTGATTCGCGCACACGAGTAACTTCTTGTGAAAAACCAAACCTACTCCCTTTGAATTTGATGTGGTACTGGTACATGATATGACAGTATGTGCGTGTGCGGAGCTGGAAATTCGAGTACTGTTCGTGGAAACAAATTAAATCTAACCTGTTGTAATCTGATACACATGCAACTTTTGTGAGCAGTACCCTTTTGTCTTTTTTTAATTTGTTTCTTTCTATCTTTTTTTGATCATTGTTGTGATTTTTCTTAGTTACGTTTGTGTATGAACCACAGGAAGATTGGGTATTGTGTAGAGTGTTTTACAAGAACAGAGAATTAGTTCCAGCAGCCAAACAAAGCATGGGAAGCAGCAGCAGCAGCTATGATCATGACACAATTAGCTCTTCATCTCTCCCACCACTAATGGATTCCTACATCACCTTTGACCAAACTCACACCAATATTCCAAATCATGATCAGTATGAGCAAGTGCCCTGCTTCTCCATTTTCACTCCAACCCACCAAATCAACCACCCAACTTTATCTCACATCACCCACATGGATCCAAATATTTCCACCAAAATTACCACACCCACCACCTTTGGAGCCATACCACCTGGTCTCATGGGCTCATACTTAGACCCCTCCTTTTCCTGTGACAAGAAAGTCGTAAAAGCTGTCCTAAATCAACTCACCCAAATGGACAGCAGCCCTAACATGAAGGGGTCACCAAGCTTTGGGGAAGGAAGTTCAGAGAGCTTCTTGTCTGATGTGGGTATGCCTCATATGTGGAACCATTATTGATTTTTGACGTTTGGATCGAGTTTGTGTAATATGTTTTTTCCCCCGCCATCGATCAAGTTGTAGAAATTATTTTGTGAGTTACATTTGTGGCTTTTCTCTGAAAGAAGAATGTTGTTATGTACATATTTTCCCCTACGTTGGAAAGCTTATTAGAACGTGTGTAATTTACTTGATTTGGAGGACAGTTTTGCACATATATATGTACGTGAAGAAGAACTCTAAGGCATAAAGCATTCTATATATAGTTGGTATTATAAGTTGTTCAACAGTTATTTAATTCCTCCATTGGTGGCTGTATTCATATACGGTAAAATGAAAGCAAATTCTCATGTGAAAGTACTGATCAACCGCATTAATTATCCAATGGAATACTCATTCTATGGATTGTGTTTGTCCTCACTATTAACTTAGTCAATCAAACTCCGCGCAGAGCGCGCGGATGAAAAGAAAAAAGAAAAAAGAAAAAAAAACTCTGGGTAGAGATAATGGCGGTATGAAATTCAACCTTTGACCTTGCCATTCTTCATTTTCCGATCACCTGAATCTTGCATTGTTTTCTATTTTGGAAGGATTTTAAAAACAAAAACAGGACAATAAAATTGTAGAGAGAAGCTTTGGGTCTTGTGGACTTTTAAACTTCAAGGTCTATTATATAAGCCATAAAACTTATGCTAATTACCAGGGCGTTCACACTCAACGTACAGCGTCATGTTTAAATATTTAATCCTTTTTTTTTTTTTTTGCTCATCAAATTTTTAATCCAGTTGCAATTATTAAGGTGCTATTGTTTAATCTTATGCAAGTTGCACACTAAATTGCAATTAAAGAAGACTTTGACATACGACGGGTTATAACAGTGACAGTGCATTATTGTAATGGCGGTGGGCCAATGTGACAATTCTGGATAAACTCATGCCAAATCTGAGAATCAAACATCAAAACGTCATTTTGTTATGTAAAGTTTTCGTTTCTTATTTCTATTTTCGTTTAGAAAACCTCAAAATTGTAATCTTTTCCGATGAATCGTTTTATTTTCCAACGCAATAGAAACACTCTTCATAATTGTCATAAGTTGTGTCACCAATAAAAAAAGTTGGTTCTTTTACTTTGAAAATAAGTTTTCAAAATAAGTTTTCGGCTCCCTCCCCTATTTGCGGTGACTTTTTCTATATCTTACGACTCTCTTCACATTACTTATTTTGAAGATAATTAAGCTCGCGATGATTGTATTATGTGTTCGTACTAGCTTTTTAAATAACAACAAACATGTTCCTTGTTCTAATTTTTATTCAAAAAGATACTAACTGATAGCATTGCTGAACAAAACACTTAAGATTTGAAAAGCAAAAAAACCTGTTGTTTGGTAAATGATGAGAAGTCATTTGGAGCATCTTTTTCGTGCTTGGAATTCCACCTATTTCTTCCATTAATTTTATAGAGTAATCAAAAGAGAGCAATTGCGTAATGATAGGGTAATGCCAAACAGAACGCAACAGGGGATGATTAGTCTGCCATTTTGACAAGTTCTGACTATCACTTTCAAGTTTCATCTTTTTTCTTTTCTTTTTTCCTTTTTTAAAGTGGGAAGATTGTATTGATAAACGACAAGCAGCACTTTTAAAACGGAGATCATTATAAAGAATTTGAACAAAGCTAAACTAATCGTATAAAAAAAACAAAACGAGTAAATCACAAGGCAATTAATCGATATCTTTCATCCTAATCCAGACATGACCTTACGCAACATCAACACTTTTAAACTGCCTAACATCTAATTAGAAGTCTCAAACGAGAAAAAGTGCAAAGTTAAGGACAAAATACACCAAATACCCAGACGATGAACTGCAGAAGTTGTAATTAAAGAAATAAGACACCAAATCTCCACATGAGATCACCGCAGAGATTTGCTGATTTAATTTCACTAATAATGCCGTGATAGGCTTTCTTTTCTTTTTTCTAGATAAGGGAGTGTCACATATATGTTTTTTATCTTTTTATCGTACAGGTTGTGGGTCCATGCAATGCACGAGGAGTTATTTTATAATTTTCGTTGATACAAATTGAATTCAGGTGATTCTAAGAGAAACCTCAATATCATATTTCAAGTGGTAAAATAAAAAATAACTTGTCGTACCTATTTTATAATGTTTGGTGGTATACTTTATTTATTAAATTATCATAATTTGAAATTTTTAATCAAACTACCCCTTGTTAATTTTCAGTTAAGTTTGATGATTATCTTTCGATGATTGACTTTTATACTTAAAACCTTAGTCTTAGTTTTGTTTGTCCGTTCATCGATTTCTAGATGGATTTTCCATATAATATATTCTTTGTTGGCTTTTTTTCCCCCTAGAGGAAAAAAAATACAAAAAGAGAGAGAAAAAAAAACATTATTATACTATATGGCGATTGATCTGACTTGGAATGAATAAGACAAAAATCAATATCAAAAATCAATTCTAGTCTGGGAAAAAAAAAAGAGTAAAATCAAACATGTTCTCTATGAGCAAAATTATTGAGTTTTACATGGTTCATCAAATACGAGAATGCATATTTGTGTTCACTCATTTATGTGCTTCCAATTGGAAGGGAAAAAAAAAAAAGATAAACACTTCGAGTACAAAATTCCAATAATATCGTATAAATGACTCCAATTAATAATCGCTTATATGTGCATTGCACCTCATAGGTATGAGATCCATTGCTCAAGGATGAGAAATATAGTCCAGCAAGAATATTTCTCGAAACATTGTTGCATGTGTTGGATAACGTGAAACAACATTGTTGCTTCACTTATGCTACAAGAAAACTCGGGCCATTTGCGTATGTGTTATTCAGATTCCTTTTGTTACAATCCAGAGTTGACATGCAGAAAACGATACAGTGATGTCGTGTGGTTTTCTGTGTGATAACATGATCGTTTATAATAATGCGTCCCTGAATTGCCAAAGCTTTTGGAGAAACTGATCTAGTAGTTTTTTAATCTTCAAAACTAAACTAACCAAAATGTAGTTATGATGATGTAATCAATTATCTCATAATTAAGAGATTATGTAGCCAAAGAAAGTCTTAATTATTGTTTTGCCTTATCCCACACGAGTGGTAGCGACTGAAAGCTTTGCTAACCAAACAACAGTGACATAATTACTATAATAATACTAATCTTGATCATTTATCTAATAAAGCCAGCATATGGTACAAATGATAACCATAAAAGAAAGAAATTAGGTTAGTCTTGGAGCCAAAAAGTCTAGCTAGCTAGCTACAATCTCGGCTAGCTACTTTTCCAATTTTATATAATCTCATGTGTAGAGTATCGATTCCCCGAAAGCAACATATCACCCAACTCCGATGGTATCAAATTGGCAAATTAATTTTCCCCACGAAAGGTTGAAGTTTTCAAGGGAATACTAGTGTGAACTCGCTATCTTGTCATTCTGTTTAACATAAATAAATATATCGACCAGTAATTCACGGAAAAAAGTCAGCAAAATCTCAAAATATTTTGATGTGAATTTTTCTCCTGGGTCTACAGTATAATTGTCTTTCGACCAATGAATCCAATTTAGCCAACACACCATCTACGTTGCATTTCATTTGAACTTGTCGTCGAGTTGTTAATCTAAGGTATGTCATGGGATCAAACTACATACTCCACTGTTTTCGCGGGCCTTGTCCGTTCCTCTTAGTTTCATTTTACTATTAGATAAGTAAAAATAACGAAATGTTGGGATATGAATAAGTCTTGAAGCTGTGATAATTACTCCATTTTAGAAGGTCAATATGTTTTTAGAGCAAACAAGCTTGTATTATCAGATAGACACGCAGGGGTTGTTCGCTCCACTTATGTTCCCAAAGTCGAGGTTTGAAAAACCCAATTTCACTTTGTGGGTGGTGACTTCGATCTCTTCACAGCAGATAATTTTATTGGCTTTTAGTAAATTAGACGCCAATCATCTTTGGCCTCGTGTCCTGATACTATCTTTTTGGTAAATTGATTGCTTTTGAGAAAACAAACCCAAACCAAACAACCTAAGCCATGACAACCATAGCCAGTCAGGGACAATCCTGGGCTGCATCAATAAACAAAACAAACCAGAAGTACCAAAACAGAACTGAGCTAGAGACAAAGCCAACTCAAGGATCAAAGATCCTGAAAGAGGCCCACCAATCTAGCTATCAACCCATTTCAATCAGTCTTCTTAACATTTCTCCAAGAGCTTATGGAAGCTCTAATATCTTCTTCAGTCAGTCCAATCATGGTTCTTCCATTCAAGGTTTTATGCTGCAATGCCCTGAACTTCCTCTCCCTCCACTCGTGTACTATATTAAAGTGCCTAAGATGATTTAGCGACAGTTTGCATGATAAAAAGCCTATAATTAGGAGATGTTTGCTTTAGCCAAATTGATTAAGAAAGAAGAAACTTTTGAGGAAAAGTTCCTAGTGTTGAGATATGTTCGATTTTGTATAAAGGTATAAATGACTAGTGTTCCAGAAGGGTGCATGGTTCGAGCCAACATGACGATGTATACTCGTTTAGTTGGTAGGCGCATATTTGTTGTTTTGGTTACAACGAAAGCACCCTGTTGCCCTTCTAGAAACCCATTATGTTCGATGGCAAGACCTCTTCTCGATGTTTCCATCGTGTTCCTCTCTATTTGACTTAGAGTCAAGATTGAATAATCACCCGTTTAGACCATGGACATCCGACTTAGCCATTGTGTCATCTTCAACCCCTCCTCTGCATTTTCTGACGACAAGGTACCTTATTGAGGAATGTGTCATAGGATCGGGCTGGTCTGGTTGACCAAAGAACTTCAACTTCTCAAAAAGAACAAAGGTTGTTAATATGTTGTGTATTTCCAATTTAATTTTGAGTAGATACGCAGGAGTACATCTTATTATAACATGATTATTTGCTCTTCCTCTAATTTAAAGTTTATCATTGATTTATTTCCTAGTCATCCCGCGAATTTCCGTCATTGGTTTGTTCACCAATTGTCCGAATGTAATTGTATGAGCAATTAACTAACAAATGCACTGTTTTTTTAGCACAATTCTTGGAATATATGTCTACCCTTATGACGTATGAGCATAACGGTACATAAACAACAGGTTTGTTCTTCTATTTGTGATTCTAGCATTTCGTCGGTTATCAAAAAGTGTACTATTCTCGAAATGAAATGTGAACAGTATGGACTCAAATTATTTTCATCATATCAAGAAGCAGAGAAGAGGGGATAGTGAAAATAAACAAGTAGAAGTGAGCTAGAGTCGTTCTTATGACAATTTTAATCGGATGATGCCCTGAAATGCTACAGAGTTTACATTGTTTCTTAAATGGATTGGAGTCTTGCAAGAAAAAATTCATTGGAGTCGCTATATGGAGTATATGACAGGTGAAATGAGGTCTTTCTTTGAGGATTGCTTTCTGATTTAGGCATTAGAAGTTTGACAACTACTAGTACTAGAATATGCACGCTAACTTTTATGAGCTATATGCATGCTGAACATTTTGCCCCTTACTCCCACCAAAGCTTTGGAAATGCCAATAACCACCTTGTCCATTCACCCCCAACCCCTCCCTCCCCTGGTCGATCAATTATTCAATCCTTTGATCTCGATCACGTGCATTATAGAAGGCTCTCAAGATACATTGGTTTTCTCTGCTGAGCTGAAACAGACGTAGACCTCCTACGTGACAATTTTGAGTTATTTGTCCTTTCCCCAATGCGAGTTTACTTCAAGTGCCTGCCCCAAATCCTTTTTCCATTTTGTTTCAATTTCCTCCCCAGTACTTAGAGCGTAGTGCCCTAAGGGCGCTATCGTTGAGTTTTCTAATATGTGCATCACATTTTGAGTAGGACTTAACATATGAGTGATGTGTCCAAATCATCCACTGGTAGCAACTACGAACAGGTGTGTTCCCTTCAATGTGCTCAAAATGTTCCATAATGCTTGGCCATCGATTTGGACGGGAGGAACCTAAAGAATTTTGAACAATAGCCCAAATTCGAATAACTTCGTAGGTTTATCAACCCTAATTTTCATCATTGCAAATTCACTCCTCCAGAGGAATGGTAGAAAACACACGTCTGTGCATAGATAAATCCAAAAAACGTCCGATGCACGTTGTTCCCACACAGTAAACATGAAACTTATGTGCATTGGATGATTTCAAACACATCTGTGTCTGAATCTTTACACGAACATCTATGTCTCTAGCATTTTTGTCATGTAATTGCTTGCCCATGAAGAGGTATGTTTTTTCAGCCTTCTCCCCCGGCCCGTCAGCAAGGCCCAACTAAGACCTGCTGACATTAGCCCAATTACAGCCGACTACTTGAAGCCCAAGATCGGACCCATGTTCTCAAGACCTTTCCTTATTTTCCAGCCATACAGCCAGACCCGAACTTAGTGGGCCTTCAACTCGGCCATCCAACCCGGCCCACTAAGGTATCCATCCGAAGCGTCGTGCTCCTTACGCTTGCTTCTTTTTTTTTTGGATCCTCGCTCCTTACGCTTGCTGGTGGTGGTTTGTATCTACTGTACTTTCACCTCTCCACTTCCGTCGCACCTCTCTCTCTCTCTCTCTCTCTCTCTCTCTCTCTCTAGAAATAGGAATTTGAAACATACACAATACAGTATGGATATGGTGTCCTCTGTGAAACCAAAACTCGTTGCGTCCAAATTGTTCCCACCTCTTTTCTCGCCTTACTCCCCACTACAGTGTCGAGCAACCTCTGTTAATAACCGTTTGAAATCAAATTCGGCGCTTAAACGAATTTGGGCTCGGTCCGAGCCCGACGGCAAAGTCAATGGCGTTCTCTCTGGTGATTTCGACCCCCGTTTCATTGACCGGGTACTTCACCAGATATATAGATATATAGTTGGAAAAAAATTTAATCTTTGGGTTTCAACTTGCCAATATCTCCAGGTTTCTATCCGATTGTCAAGGAAAAACTGAGTAGAAGTGTGTCTGTGTTGTTCATTTGGGTAGATGTTTAGTGTTTGAGTGGGAAAGCAAGTGTCTTTTGCTCGATGCATTGCTAATTTGTCTTGCGCTCTTTCTTTCCGTTTGTTCACTGGTTTATTGCAGCTGTAATAATAGAAAGGCATTACTAACGAGTATCTTTGCTATTTTAAGGTCCTCATTTCTTGGCCTGTTTGGAACTTGTGGAATGAGAGAAGAGAAGAGAAAATAAGTAATGAAGGAAAGTGCGAGGAAATATGGAGAAAATTTTACTGTTCAGAAATAGAATAGTTTGTAAATTTATCCTCTTTTTCTTCTAAAACTGAACGAGGCTAAAGAAATTTCCAATTTTCCTTCTCTTCCACTCTTTTATTCAATTCCCAAACAAACCCAAGTCTGGCATATAAAGCTCATATGTTCATCATTTTGCACGAGGACGTCAGCTGACCCTCGCATAGAACTACTAATGGAAGCAATAGGGAGTTTGCTTATGTCACTAGTGATAAGTTGTGGTATTTATCTCGTAAACTGAGGTTCATTAGCTATTTGTTTATAACTTTAGGGTATTCATTCCTGAAAACATTATTAACAACACGTATCTGCAGAACTGGGTTAATGATTCTCGAAGTAGAAATCTAGGATAACTATGATTGAGGTAAATTCTTTTATCATTTTACGGGTCAAGATGGCTTTCCTATCTATGCATACCAAGCCAACAAAAAATGGGCCTTCACTTCGCTATGTTCTTGAATTTCCTTCACAAATTGGCGAGGCTCATGCAAAGCTTTTTGTTTAACTCTTTTTTGTGAGGGTTGAGGGCGAGAAAGGAAAAAACTTAAAATATGATAGGTCAGTTGTCCTTGAAGGTTTTTCTGGTTTCATCATTCCAATCCACGTTGCTTATAGTTAAGAGTATTTTCCTTTCTAGTTTATTTATCTGGGAGTCAAGGAAGTGCGACCCAACCCTTGATCAATTCCTTGACATGTTAGATATTTTGGTGTTTAGAGCTGTGTATAGGTAGGTCCTTTTATTGACTGGTCTTTTTGGTGTAGTCGGATTTTTGGCATTTTTGTTTCTCGTTTTTCTGTACATTGCTGGCATCCCCTTGATTGATGCCTTTTCAATAAATTGATCACTTATCAGAAAAAGATAATTCCAATCCACATTGAGGATAGGAAGTAAATGTATTAGATTCAATAAGATTCTTATCCACATTGAGGATAGGAAGTAAATGTATTAGATTCAATAAGATTCTTATGTCCGGATCTTTAACACCTGCGTAACACTTGTACTTTTTCTTGAGAAAACTGTTTCTCTAACCATCTTGTATGATCTGGTATTCTGGTCTGTTCGTACTTCAGTATGTTTTTTTATATTATTCTTTTGCCACTTCTCCTGTTTCTGATCATTGGTTTCGATTTTGCGATTTGGTAATACGAGCTCCAGCCTTTGATATCTATACAGTAATTCTATATGATACCTTAGTTGTAGTACTCCGTTTTCTTCATGGTCCATGTGCCTTGTTCTTGCTACAAATAGGTATTACCTTGGGTGCTCCATGAACCTAAAATCATCTGTTGGATGGTCAATGAGATACAGATTTGTATAACCAAACCAACTGCTAACATTTGACTCAAAAACTGGGCTGCTTATAGTTATATCTGGGCATCTTTAGGCCCTTTACTCCTTTTTCGTGATGTATTTGTTTGATCTGGGCATTATAAGGCCTTTAGGAGTTCAGGCTTACGCCCTCGGGTGTTGTAGGGCTTGGCCCTCCTCAGGTGTTTTGTCCAACCTTTGGTTGGATTCCCCTCCCCTCTCCCCCCACTTGATGTACCCTATCAAGTTTCTTAATAATATTTTGCTGTTTCAAAAAAAAAAAAAAAACATTTGACTCAAAAACTGACAAAACCTTTTTTATTCCAGCAAAAAGCATTGGAAGCAGCAATGAATGACATAAATAACGCATTCGGAAAAGGAAGTGTTACAAGATTGGGCAGTGCTGGTGGAGCTCTGGTGTATGTGCTTTTCTTTCATGTCAACTCTGTGTGTTTATGTTTTTTTTTTCCCCCCTTTTTGGTAATTCGGAATATGAGTGCTTGTGTTAATGTGTGCAATGTATATCCTTGTTGCCTTTGCCTTTTCTCCTTCCTTAGAATTATCCATTACCCCACGTGAGTGTTAAGATGGAAGAAGTTAAAAACAATGCAAGTAATTGGTACACAGATTGGTCCTGTCATTGATATAGGTTCTAACTTCTAACAAGCATATGTGGTGCAATGCAACTTTTGTCTTCCTTGTAGGTTTATGAGATTTTGTATATTGCAGAGAAACTTTTCCAAGTGGCTGTTTGACATTAGACTTTGCCCTAGGTGGTGGTCTTCCAAAAGGGAGAATTGTAGAGGTATTATCCTTTCGCCTGCATAATATTTCTGTTGGAGAACATGCCTTGAAATGTTTTGTATCGATTACCTTTGATGATTGCTCATATTTTCCAGTGTGAAATAATCAGCTCTGTAAATGATTATTAGTTATTGATCCATAAAGTATACTACATAGTTTTGTCAGTGTAACTGACGTGCTAATAGTGAAACATGGAGGACGCACGAACACTTCTATGAAGTTTCCATAGCCGTTTTCAGACTCAATTGGCAGTGTTCTAAAACTCGCTACTCGGTACTCACTCGGCCTGGCACCTTGGAGCGAGTACTCAGCATTAGTCGGCGATGCCCACCGAGTAGGGGATTCGTCCCCTCGGCCAGGCACCTTGGAGCGAGTACTCACCGAGTACTCGGCAAGGAATACCGAGTTTTAGAACACTGTCAATTGGACCACTATACTTGTTAGATATGCCATCACCTGTTCTTTTAATAAATATCTTAGAACCGTACAAACTTGAGAGACTTTGGGGACATACTTGCTCATTGCCTAGACACGTAAATCACATCACTTTGAAGAAAAATAACTTCGGAGACAATGTTCTTTCGATTTATATTGTTAGGAATTATATAATGCAGCCCTTTTAAATTTTTTGTGAATAGAGTTTTATTTAAGTTAGAATGTTAGATGTTACTTATTTGGACTTCTTATTTACATTCTCCATTTGTAAAATGTTGAGAACAAAGATACAGTAAAATATAACCGTATTTGTAATGTAATTTGAAGAAGTTATAAAGATCTCTAAGATCTTGTGCAGCATAAATCAACTCTGTTGGACATTTTCCCTTATTTATATTCTCATATATGGTCCTAATATCATCTGGTCAACATTTTGTGCTCTGATTACTATTACTGAATACTGAACTGCTTTGCTGTGCATATTATCTGAAAAGGTGTGTGGCTTTACTTTTCAGATATATGGGCCCGAAAGTAGTGGAAAGACCACCCTAGCGCTCCATGCAATCGCAGAAGTGCAGGTGCTGTACCTCTATAGGTTTATTTACATTTTTTATCCATGTCTATAACAACACACATCTTACGAGGCGCCTTATCTGCTTTGAGACCAAGATTCTGCTTTGATTATGTAGAGCGCTGGAGGCTATGCCATGCTTGTTGATGCAGAGCATGCTTTTGACCCTGCATATTCTAAGGCGTTGGGAGTAGATGTTGAAAATTTGATCGTCTGCCAACCTGATAATGGGGAGATGGCACTGGAGAGTAATAGCTCTTTCCCTTGTCTACTTCATTCTGTTTGAGTAATGATTTGGCGACTAATGTAACTTCCCCTCCATCCCTTAGTCCATTTGGGATTTCCAACTTTTAAGGGGACATGCATTGGTTCATGTCTTCTTAGGAAGTTGGATTTGACTTCCAACATCGCCCCTTAATCCCAGTAATCATTTACAAGGGACAGTTTTAGAAATCTAGAAGCATGTGACTTTTCAGATAGAGACTAATACTTTGGAATATCCCCAAATGGAATAGAAGGCTAACAATAAGGGATGGAAGGTGTATGAATATGATATCATAATCCTCTTGCTTATCAAAACAAATAGCAAATATACATAAATTTCTTGCAAGATTTAGATTTAGGTGGGTTAATAAAACTGTTTGTTCCTTCAGTCGCAGATCGTATGTGCAGATCTGGTGCTATTGATCTCATCTGTGTTGATTCTGTCTCAGCTCTTACTCCGCGGGCTGAGATTGAAGTTAGTTCCATTCTTTGACATTCATGGATGGTTTCAGTCATTTTCAGTGTTGGAGATAGACGAGAGTAACAATGCCTGACACAACCCTGTTTATGTTGTACATAGGGGGAAATTGGAATGCCGCAGATGGGTTTGCAAGCACGTCTTATGAGCCAGGCTCTGCGTAAAATGTCTGGAAATGCCTCCAAAGCTGGATGTACTCTTATTTTTCTGAATCAAATAAGGCACAAGGTACTTTTGATTAATTTGGGATAGAGTGCTCTTGGTGGACTGTACTAGGGGCAATTGCATGTAGATGGTAATAATGTATACTAACCCTGGGATGCTGTAACCTAGTTGCCTTGGGTAAATTTTCTATTTTCTATGTTTATTATGCGTAATTTTGTCTGGTGTTCACTATGCATAAATGACTTCTCATCCAGAGACCAATTGTCTTGCTCCTTTGTGCTTAGATTGGTGTATTTTATGGAAATCCTGAAGTCACCAGTGGAGGAATTGCTTTGAAGTTCTTTGCATCGGTTCGTCTTGAAATACGCGCTACAGGGAAGATAAAGTTCGTAAGCACAAAACCAGCTCAATTGGATACTAAGTTATATTTGGACTTCAACATATAAATCCTGTGGACACTGCTCATTATTTAGGAAAGGAGATGAAGACATTGGGCTTAAAGTACGTGTGAGAGTTCAAAAGAGTAAGGTAAGTGAAACTAACCATAGTGTGGGCCGAAATTTAATCTATCCCTCATAAAACGAACTGATTGCGGATGGTTCATCTCACATAAATAGAATTGTTTCTTTCGATTTTATTATATCTTATCATGATCTCATTTGCCTCTTGAACTTACTTCCTTCAAAAACACATGACACGTTAAGTAGCAAGTGCAAATTTGATGTAGCTGCCTTGAATGGCTAGGAGCCCAATGATTCTTCAAAACAGTGGAAAGCTGGAAGATATTCAACAATACAAATTTAGATGAAAGAATACAGAGAAGAAAACATTAGCATCACAATAGTAATTCCATCAGATACCAGGATACCACTTATTAGGTATCCCCTAGTTGTAATATGATAGTTTCATTTTGTTTTGCAATATTTAAATTATTGTAGATAATGACTAACAATGCTTCTGGATATCGTCATTATCAGTAGAAATTGGAGATATAGTGCTATCATCATTTTATACCAATTAGTGAACAACTTTCAGATTGTTGAAAATAGCCTATTAACTCTTCATCCAGGTTCAGGAATTACTGCTGCTGGATTTTGGCCTAGTGGTTGACCGCCGAAGGCTTCATGATATTTTTAAATTTCGTGACTAATAATAGACATTGAGATAGCTTATTCTTATATTTTCTGGTATAGTTAAAGCCAAAGGTTTGATGTTCTAGATTTATGCACTCACGATCACCTTTTTTTTCTATAGCTTAGGGCTTGGACACCGCATATGTAGTAGTAATTTTATTCACCACCATATTTGCATGTTTCATTTAACTTTTGATGATTCTCCAATATTAGTTGTTGTCAGTAAAAACATGTAGTTGCAATCTCTCTATGGGTCCTCTGTTCCTTGCTCAAGACAAGTGGTGTCAATGTTCAGGTGTCAAGGCCGTACAAGCAAGCCGAAATGGAAATTGTGTTTGGCGAGGGAGTTAGCAAACTGGTTTGAATTGCACTACTTACTCTCTTCTTTATTTACAATGGTCTAATCCGTACATTTCACGTTCTTATATTTGATTTGATATGCAGGGTTGCATTTTGGATTGTGCTGAAATGATGGATGTAGTATTAAAGAAGGGTTCCTGGTACAGCTATGGAGATCATAGGTTTGTCTTCTGGACTTTCCATTTGCATGGCTAAGTATGTGTTTTCTGTCGCTAGGTTTTCATAATTTGCATATGGAGGTCTAATTTGGATTTTAATACGGTACTACCCATTACCCAATTAATTAGCTTCTGTGGGATTTCAAATTTCAGACTTGCAACTGCAATAGTAGGGTTTATTTGGTTATATTCTTGGTCGTTTCTTCGTCCTGAATTGTTTTCTTGGTGGGGGCCATTTGTTTGATGGCTATAAACCTATGCAATTGACATGTCGTACGTTACAAGTTGGTATAGATCATTTGATGCACAACACTAGAGACTAGTTTCGTGCATAGGTTCTGCAACTAACCTTTTTTTTGGTCAGTTAATTTTCATTGAGAAATAACCAACCAAACAAGGCCAAGGGCATACCCTTGCAATCCAAAACAATGCTAGTTACTAACTAGCTGAAACCATTACGAACATAGAAAGAAAACACCAACTAAGTCGTCTAACTATGCAAAAACAGTGGGTAGAATTTGCCATGTGAGGCAAAGCAACCGATTCTCATCCGACTCTTTCACTCCTTTCCAAGAGTTCAAGCATGCTCTCAAGTCTGTCTTGATCTTGGCAATAAGGTCCTTCAGATTGATCCTCTGTTTTCTGAAGACCCCGCAATTTCTCACACCAGATGCCATAAACCACAGCAGCCGAGAGCTTCAAAACTGAATGCTTGAAACTGGAACCACCACAATGCTGAGTCATCCAATTTACTTCACCAAGAAGGCCAAGGCCAGCTTTATAAATCCCATTCTCATGCAAAAAATAAGTCCAGATTCTCTCTGAGTATCCACAATGAAAGAAGAGATGGTCATGTGTTTCTTGCTCAATACCACATAGCACACATCCAACGTCAGTGGTAACACGCATGAAGCCTATCTTTGGTAGCCAAACGACCCAGCAAAGCAAGCCACTCAATTATGGCCCATCTGGGCACATAATGAGAGCACCAAATGATGACCCTACGCCAGGGAACAATAGGAGCTTTGACCCTGAGGACCTAAAGAGTGCCAATTGTCCCACCAAAGGAATGTGTTTTGGCCATTACCCACAACACATTTAATCCATGGATGGACTAAGCTTCTGAGGTTGAGAATTTTCCTGACAGTCCAGGAAGCATTTTGGGGAACCTTCATAGTCCAAAAACAAGCAGACTTGATTAGATAAGTGTGAACCCACTTAACCCGTAGGGTGTCAGCTTTTTGACATATAGCCTAATGTGTTTCACCATGGCTGCCCCATTCCATTCTTCAAGCAGTCTAAACCCAAGGCCTCTTTCATTCCTAGGTTTACAAACTGATTGCCATCTAACTTTTGCACCTGAGGTTCTCATGTCTGAACCTCTCCAAAAGAAAGCTTTAAGAGAACTCTCAACTTTTGCCAAAATTTTATAAGGGAGGATGAAGGTGGAACTCCAGTACACTAGAATGCTAAATAACACAGCATTGATGAGCTGTGCTCTACCACCATAAGACAGCAGCTTGCTAGACCATTCCATTCTTCAAGCAGTCTAAACCCAAGGCCTCTTTCATTCCTAGGTTTACAAACTGATTGCCATCTAACTTTTGCACCTGAGGTTCTCATGTCTGAACCTCTCCAAACGAAAGCTTTAAGAGAACTCTCAACTTTTGCCAAAATTTTGAAAGGGAGGATGAAGGTGGAACTCCAGTACACTTGAATGCTAAATAACACAGCATTGATGAGCTGTGCTCTACAACCATAATACAGCAGCTTGCTAGACCAAGATTGCACCCTCTTCAAGATTTTTTCCACCAGCACATGACAATCCCGAGCCCTTAGTCTGGTCGGAATGAGGGGGACACTAAGATACTTAACAGGGAGAAAACCCTCAGGAATGGCGAGAATACACTGCAGACCATCTTTAGTATGTTGATCAACCCCAGCAAACACAATTGAACTCTTCTGAAGGTTAGGTTGCAACCCAGCAAACTTATGGAAATCATTCAACACATCTTTTACCAGTTGGAAGGAGTTGGCATATGCATCACAGAGTATGAAAAGATCATCTGCAAAGATGAGATGGCTGATGTTTAAATCCCTGCATCTGGGATGGAAGGTGAAGGCCAAGTGAGAAGTTCTGAAATTAAACCTAGCAGTGAGAGCTTCCATGATCACCAAAAACAAATATGGAGAGCGAGATCTCCTTGCCTAAGCCCTCTCTTGCCAGGAAAGAAACCCACCAACTACCAATAAGCACTACTGAAAACATAGCTGTGGTAACACACTGTTTGACCCAGCTAGTGAAGAGCATTGGAAAACTCCATAATCTCTATAATTTCAAACAAGAAATCCCAAGAGAATATTGCTCACACACTGTTTGACTAATATGCTTTCATCAGGTCTAATTTCATTGCACATCTAGGAATTCCCTCGTTTAAAGGGTAATTTTTAACCAACTCTTGCATCAAGAGAATATTGTCCCTGATTAATCTGCCCTTTGCAAAATCAGATTGGGAGGGAGTCAAGGGACTGATTAAATGTGGAAGGATGGACTGCAGCCTATTAGCCGGAATCTTGCTCACACATTTAAAAGTTACATTACAACAGGCAATGGGCCTGTAGTCGTCGATGGTGGGAGGAGAGTTGGATTTTGGCACAAGGGTAATGGCAGTGGAATTCCACTGCCTTCTCAGCTCTCCAGTAAGAAAGAATTGGTTTATAGCTTGGACCCAGTTGTCTTGGAAAAAAGCGGAGTTAAACCCCATCAGGCCCTGGGCTTTTATCCCTTTTGATAGAAGCAAGGGAAGATTTTGATCTCCTCCAAAGTGACAACACTGACTGAGACTACAGCTCTTCAGGAACTTTCATGATGCTAGTAATACCCAGATCCCTCCTGGCATCATTACTGACCTCAAATGTAGTGCCCAAAAGACCAACATAATACTGCAGAATCTCATCTTTAATGCTAGCAGGATCTTCTAATCTTCCACCAGTTAGACTTTTTGAACGGCTCTGAATCTTGTTCCTATCCTTATTAGAAGCCATTTCTGGTGAAAGAATTTAGTGTTGTGATCTATGAAGCACCGACACCTCTAGAGGTCGAAGTATCGCAGTGTCGGACATGGCGGGGACACGTGGCGTGTCCCATAATTTAATTTAAATTTTTTACGGGGACACGTTTGGGGACACGGCAGGGACCAAACTGTAATTTTAAAAAAATTGGGGTCAAACTATAATTTTTAAAAAAAATTTGGGGCCAAATTGTAAATTTTTAAACATTTCTGGGTGTCAAACTATAATTATTTATATTATATAAATAAATAAATAAATATACACGTGGCGTGTCCCCCACCGTGTTTGTGTCCCCATTTTTTAAGAATTCCAGTGTCGGTATCCGTGTCCGTGCATCATAGGTTGTGATCCACTGATCCCTTAGACTGAGCCAATTAACTCTGGATTTTTGCTTCTTAAAGCTCCCCTCAGCAAAATAAACTTCCACAAACTTGATCATTAGCTCTTTCTCAGGTACCCCAAGTTATTTGAAAGCACACATAGTACCCAAGTTATTTGCTACCTGCTCCTGATGCCAGTGGCAGCTTCTGGTTCTGTGTCTTACACTCCTAAATTTGGTGATCCAAAGGGGGTTGGAAAGTCTTTTGTTGCACACATAGAACCCAAGTTATTATGTCCTTGTGTCGCTATCAAATCATAAAAAGCCTTTCAACCTCTGTCTCTCGGCCCCTTTCCAACATCTTGACTTATTGTTGATTTATGTCTTTTGTATTTAAGGTTGGGACAGGGAAGGGATAGAGCAATGCAGTACTTGAAAGAGAACCCTCATCTTGCCAATGAAATAGAGAAGGTTTGGTGCTTGTGCCTTGTAAATATTTTTCTTCCTTAAATATAATCTAAACTAATGTTATTGACTGATTTATGTGTTTTAGGTCTAGTCATCCATCACTGTTTCAAATTACTGGATAATGGATATTCATTTTATTTTCTACTTGTGGGAGTGTGTCTCTGTTGTTGATTAGTTCTGCATTTTAGATTCATTTATATAGTTTTGCAGCTGTTAACTTGTAGGAAATTTGCATTTAGTTCTTCTTGTTATGAATATGTACTTGTTATTGTCTAACTGCTTTTCCACCATCTCCTAAAACCCGGTGCTAGGGAGGGTTTCAATCAATTAAGTCTTTTATGACATTCGATGTCACACCCGCAAGTTTGTTTTCAGAGCTATCACTAGAAGTGACATTGTGTAACCAAATCTATGGGGGACTTTGGCCCCAACAGTTATAATTTTAACAATTTCCATACTTCTGATGCATATCATGTGCTAATGGTGGTACATATTAATGAGCATATCGAAGATACTTATCATGTTTAATTTAGGGAAACAATGGTCATTTGATTAACATCTGGTTCATGTTACAGTAGAACGATGGTTCATGTTACAGGAGAACGATGTGTTTCTTCTTTCTATGATTTGTGAAATAAAATAGGAACAAATGAGATAAAATAAGAAGAAACTTTCTTGATATATTGGGGCTTACAATGTCCACAAGCTTTTTGTTACTTCCTGTGTGTAGGGCTTTCTATTCAGCTGATGGTCCTAATAATCCCATGCAGTTAAAATTATATGGAAAAAAATAAATAAATGTAGCTTGTGCATTCTTTTTGTTATCAGCTGTGTTTGAGTTAGGAGAGGCTTTTTGTAAATGTCACTTTTACTATTCCGAGAGAGATGCACAACATAATGTTAATTTGAATGTGCAGATTATTCGGCCCATGATGTTAGGCGAAACTGGCCAAGTAGGCTCTTCTCCTCCGAGGCTCTTGCCGGCAGAGCATCAAGATGAAGATTTTGTTGAAGAGATACTGTAGGATCCACCAAATCCAGTTAATATCACCAGTTTAACTACTGGGTGAGGAATAGTCAGCTGTGGAAAGCTGAAGGGAAAACAAATAGGATTCAGTCCTCTCTCTGTGTTTTGGTTTTGATGATTTGAAATCACTGATTTCCCACCCCATGTCTGTATGTGCATGAGAGATAGAGAGAGAGAGAGAGAGCCTTGTACTGTAGAGACGCCGGGACGGATTTGTATTGCCATCAATGCCATGTACTTAATTTGTATCTGTGCACCATGTAACACACACTAGCTGGGGGAGAGGGGGTTAGGGCGTGAATTGTGGCTGGCGATTTGGGAGAAATCCAGGGGAGCTTGTAACATTTGCCCAATCTGTTCACCAAGTTATTTATCATCATTTGAACAATTCAGTTTCTTGATTAGATTTCTTTAGCATAAATACAAGACAGAAATTTGAGTTTTCCCCAGGAGAGCTATATCCTCTTGAGCTTGGCAATGTCCGCCTTATAAAATTTCTAATTGTCTTCCATGGCTTAATGTAAGTATCAAAAGATCTCTTTATTTCCCCCCTTCTCAGTAAGGTAATCCTTAGATGCTACACATTCTTTCAGAATTTTCAATTAGCATGTTCTAAAGCCTAGAGCATGCCCTCAGTTCAGATCTAGGGAGAGGAGTGAGTACTGAATTGTTCAACAGACTTGGCGAGTATAATTGCGCGTCAAGTTTGGTACGTCCATTTTATTGAACCAATCTCAAACAAGTCAAGTCCAGCCAAGCCAAGTAGTGGACAGTTGGTTACTAATATCAGTACTAAATTGCACTAAGCCCATGTACTGTCTATTTTGAACTGTTTTTTGGTCTGCGGGCATGTATTTGTCAAGTTCAAAAAATCAATCTGTTGTGTCTTTTTTCTTCCAAAAAGGAAAATTGCTTTAAGCTTATTTCCTTTCAAAATATGTTCAAACTTGATTGGTTTACAAAATGAGCTGTTCTAAGATTTCAATGCCAAGGAGTGATCATTGAAGGTGACGGTACCCCAGGATTAGTTTGTTTACGTGAGAAAGCATTACAATCTTATGAACTAAGTTCTGTTCATGGAAGTCAAGCATCGAGCTACAAACAAGCAAACAAGATTAATTAATATCACACATAGTACATGCATCAATACAACCCCACACCAACGTAGTACAGATTAAACAGTTTAAGTAGCACCAAGGTTTTATATACAATGTTCTTCAGAACACTTGCTTGGAACAGACTTTATCAGAACATAGTCTAATTAAAATTACAAGTGGGAGTTCTACTGTGCCAAAGCACTAGTATTGTACACAAGGAGCGCACCCCCTGCTAGAATCCCAAGAAGGGTCACAGCCCATATTGCTAGCCCAGTGGTACCTGCATTTCATTCAAATACGTACTCAAACCTCAACATACTTTCATGCAGTGAATACAATATTGAGAGAGAGAGAGAGAGAGAGAGAGAGAGTTGTTCTTACCGCCAGTATAGACATCACCAGATGGAGACCAGTCATCAGTGTTATAGATGGGGCTGTAAATCAATCAACAGGAGGAACTAGTTAGACATGAAAGGGTCTATAAAATCAAATCCAAAACTGACGTCACTTATTGGCTTGGATTTGAGAGTTCTGATTTCGGCTTGAAAATCATAGCTCAATAGATGTCTATTTCTGTATGTACACCATTACATCATGTGTATAATCACGCAATGAAAGATTCACTGCATGTAATGTAACGAAAGTAGAAGACCTACTAAGAATATCAGCAACTCGGTTTAGCTCGGTTGAAAATTGCCATAACCATGGGAAAGAATGTTAAGTATACCTGTACCCATCAACATTAGCACCATATTTGTCTACAAATTGGTAAACTCCCTTCCCCTGAATCATACATAGGAAAAGGTGAACAAAAAAGTATGGGAAGGTATAGAAATAACCAGAAGAAAGAAACAGCTACAAGCCTCCAACTACTTCATGTTATTCCAAAATGGAAAAACAAATATTGCAACAGTCCCTATTCCTTATTCTTACCAAGAATATAGATCCTGCAAATAAAAATCTTGTTATTCTCTCAACCTACTATGAACTTTATAGGAATTTCTTAACTTTTTCAAAAAGTTAACATTTTGTCCTTATTTAAATTTTTTTCACGCTTGTTCATTTTGCGACAATTTTTTTTGACTTTCCGATTCGTCTCTCAAAAAGTTTAAAAAAAATTGACGCAAAACTAAAAAATTAAAAAAAAATTCAAACACGAACATAACAAGAAAAAACTCAAAGAGCCTAAAGAGAAACTCAGAAGAAATAAAGTAACCTTGCCCCTCCTTCCAGATGCATCCAGTCCCCCATCCAAGCTCATGCCCCCATTAATACCTGACAGATATAACACCTTCCTAATTCAGCAAGACCAATCAACAAGAAATACATGCACCTCTCTCTCTCTCAGTGTTCTATTTTCCCCCAAGACATTAATAAGGTTGTGTTATCTGAATTTGTAGAGGTATTTGTCAAGTAGACAAAAATAATTGGAGAACTAAAGAATAAGTTTAGTGGTCCCATCCCACTCTTCTTTTCTTACCTTGGCACCCCTCACAAATCCTTAATCCATAACAGCCATAAAGTAGCACTAAGTACTAACGGAGTTGTGGGTTATCCATAAAAATCCATGCTGTATGATAGAGTTTGTCAGACCATAATTATACTGCTCATATATACCCCACACACACACACACACACAGAGAGAGAGAGAGAGAGACTAACCATAAGGCTTGTCAGTCTTGATCTTTTTTTTAGCACTGGCCACAACCCTCAAACAGGAAGTTCTAGGGAGAGAGGGAAGGCCTCGCACAGCTGCTGTTTTCTTAGCTGTGAATGCAGAAAAAGAAGGTTTGAGGGTCAGTGAGGTCATCACTACTGAAGCTGCCATAGCCATTCTAATCTCTCTCTCTCTCTCTCTCTCTCTCTCTCTCTCTCTCTCTTCTGCTCCTGTTTGTTGCCTTCAAAAACTGTACGGGGGTCTGGTCTCTCTGGCTTACCAAATTCCTTGATACTAGTAGCAGTTATAACCAAGCATTGGTGATTACCAGTTACACGTGGCACTTCCTCTATGGCTGCATCCCGGATAAGGTATTCCAACATTATCCCAGAGCTAGACCTCCCTGTTTTAGCCAGTTCATTCTAGGAAAAAAGGACTGCTGAGATACACGTGGAAGTAGATGGTTGGAGATGGATCTTTCGGGAAAAAATATATTAATATTAACTATAATACTGAGAGAGAGAGAGAGAGAGACTGCTGAGATACACGTGGAAGTAGATGGTTGGAGATGGATCTTTCGGGAAAAAATATATTATAATACTGTGTGAGAGAGAGAGAGAGACAGAGAGAGAGAGAGACATTGATGATTTTGACTCTAAACCCAAACAGTATGCCTAGGTACAAGGAAAATGACGTATTTTAATAATTAACACTTGTTAAGGACATGTTGAGAACATTTGTTAATACTGAAAATGTCCTTAACGGGTATTAATTATCAAAACACGTTTTTAGCCGTCATTTTCCCCCGGTATAATGGATAGTAGTAATATACAAGAAAATTCTCCGTGGAGCCACGGAGGAGGAAAAGATTACAACCCAACAAGCCTTTGTTCCAATGATAATAAAAGATCTTATAGCTAATTTGCATCAAACACAGAAACCTATTAAAGATCATACAATTACGGTAGGTTTTCATTTTGACATTATTCACTCTGCCCAGAAAAAAATGGATTGCCAAACCATGCTTGCATAAACAAGTACAAACAAAAGCATGTTGAGAAAACCAACTGGTTGATGACCTGATAATGTTTAGCTATAAGCCGCTAAAGATTTCACTAAATTTTGAGGCTGCGGCCATGCCACTAAGTATGGCACCTTCAACATTAGGACTAACACAAAAGTCTCCACAAATGGCCAGTCTCTTCCTCCCATCCCAGAGGCATTTCTCCTCTCCCGCGATGCTTGCGACTGGAAAAGCACTACCCCTGCGATACATGATTGGGTGTACATAAAAGGATATGACAAAATGAGTAGTATAAGATGACATTGTAAGACGATAAAACTTTGAAAATTTCCAAGATGAATCTTTTCGAAGAACAATATGATTTCAGCCTAAGGACACAATGTCTACTTGAAGTTGGCATAAAAATTGCCACAGTAACATTTGTCTATTAAACCGGAGGATTCAGATACTAACCACCTATGAGCTTTCTTGAAAAATGGATGAGAAATGTCGAGGCCAGTGGCCTGGAACTCTTGAAGTAACTCATCAGCCGCATTAGCCAATGCTGCATTTGAAGGCTTTTGAAGTCCCAATTGAGCAATTACACCCTTGGCATACTTGTCTGTTGAATGCAACACCCATTGTTCACTGTGCAGCAAAGAATCAAAAAGATAGCATTGATCATCTAAAAGGAATCATTCCTCCCAGCATTAGTCTCCTAATAATGAAACAGATACCTAATGGTAGACCGCTCTGGTTTGCTACTGTTGCAAAATGCCCAGCTTAAAACCTCAGAATTGTTGAAGGAGAAGCCTTTTATTGGTATCTAAATCATGGCAATTATAGAGAGAGGGAGACAGTTATCAGCAATAAACAAAAAATAGTTATTGATACAATCACTGTGGAAAAATACGTTTGTTGCTAACCCCAAAATGTTCAACTGATTTGTACCAAAGATACAGGTTCTTTCAAATGATCAAGGATTCTTACCAAAGATAAAGGTTCTTCAAATGCCAGCATAAGGGCAAAGCATGGATTAACAGGGATTTCTTTCACCTTCATGGCCAACTCTGGAACCAAACTTAAATCTGTATGAGATAACAATGGCAGAATGGTTAAAAAGTAACCTGTGCTGTTCCCTGAATTCATAGCAAATCAATCAACAGTGGTGCAATAATGCCATAAAAGTGAGCTGCAAAAATTCAAGGAAAAAGAAGCCATTTTCAGTTCCACGGCAGATACAAGAAGTTGTCCCATGAGCCTCGAGCTTCAAAAGAGTGTTTGATCACTTCAAGTGTCATTTTTTTAGAGGTTTGCCTATTTCATTTGATATGGCTTATCGGCTGAGAAATCTAAATTCTACCCCTTGGGATGGACTTGAAAGATAACATTTTATCTGTTAATCGCTGCATTGTATTGCCAAGTTGATATATTTCAATGCCATTTTCAGACCAAAGATTTAAGGACCAGTACAAACTGGGCTTCACCTGGTCAAATCCAAAAAATATGCAGCCGTTTCAGTTGAATCTATTGCCTTCTAAATGTGATCTGGGTAATGTTAAGTGAACTCCTCAAGATCACTTTGTCATTCATGAATGGTCAAAAGTCAATGTTCCCAACGAGAGGTCAATCATCAAATGTGATCTTTGTTATACGTAAGTTTCTAAAATCTAAACTGTACTTGTTACAAGGAAATGACCAAGTAATATGGTAATGGTTGATCAATTGGAAGAAAAGATTAAACTGACATCTGTGTTGTTGGGCAACAAGTGAAATGTGCACTCATGCGCACACTGACACAACAACAAGAATAATCAAGCTATCACAGTGATTTACTCCCCCGTCCCAATTTGTTTGTCCAATTTGGGAAATCCAACTTATTAAGGGGGCACAATCATCACACTTTGAAAACTAAGTTTTCCACAAATGCCCTTCAATTCAAGTTGTACTTGTCACATCAAATAAAGAAAGAGAGAAGGGTAAAACGGTATTTTTATAGGATTTCTTCCTTGGTCTTCTAAAATTGGACAAACAATTTGGGATAATGAGAAGTCAAAGAGTGGACAAACAAAGTGGGATGGATGGAGTACGTGATTTGGTAAGACTGTCTATGTCCATGGGCCACATCAGTTTCCACTCTCCACTATATTTTGACGATTGACCCAACAATGCAAACTACTACATCTTCTATAATGACTTACTGTAATATCATATACCCAATCGGATCACAAAGTTGAAGGATTTATTAGCAGATGAAAAGAAGGAAAGTCATCATACCAAGAGGCGGTGGTCGTCCAGTTACATTAGTAAACCTGGGTGAAACTATATTTTTGTCAGATGCAACCACACCCTTAAAATGACCAAGATATTGTCCATCTGAACCTGTCAACGACCATGAATTCTCATCATCCAACCACTCCAGCCTCCCAACACCAACCCCAAACTTTCTATCCACTCCTGAAGAAGAGTAAAGTGGACAGATGAGTAAACTGGTATATTTTGGTGTCAAGCTCTTCAAGAAGCATTTCAATAGAAACCGATGTGACCAATACATTACCTGGTTCATTGCATAATGCCCTGCAAATAGAATTCATTCCTGGGACACCCACATATTTCTTGATTGGTCCTTCCTGAATTAAACTCAAATTCAGATAAATTGTAACCCAACAAAACAGAGATGACATCAGACAAAAATTGCCTCAGCGTAACAAATTGCCCAGGGATCATGATAGCATAAATGAATTGCCTTAGGATAACTCAGCTTCAAGACTAATTATGAGAAAGATAAGTAGTACAGATAAATGGTACAGATCACTTCTTTTGGGCTGAAAATGGGTCTGTATGATGAGCACTGTATGAGAGCCCCCATAGTTGTCAGGTGACTACAAGGGGCAGTTGTATCTCAAACACAGCAGTGCTCATCATACAGACCCACTTTCAGCCTAAAAGAAGTGATCTGTACCGTTTATCCAGTTTGAAGCTGATAACAACATAAGCGCGCTGCAAGTATAAATTATAAATGATTGACAAGCAAAAAGTTCAATGGAAGAAAGCAATAAGAAGTTTGAAGTTACTGCAAAACCTTCTCAATGTTCCCAAATTGTTTGGAGCCGAAATCGAAGGATCCAAAATTCTCTTTCCACTCTGCAACAAGACCTCTAGATTCCCAATCACGGATAAGGCCCAACACGTCAACATTGCTGGCAGTGAAGTAAGGAGCACCGTGGTCGAATAACAGCTCTCTTCCATCAACAGTGGTTTCTCTATAGAGAGTGTTAAACACAATCAAATTAATTGGGAACTAGTCTAAATCCCACTGATAGGAAATTGGGGATTCCACAGTTGAAACATTGATAATGCGTGCATATAAACTAGTATACATAATGAACATATTACACTCTATGCCAGTACGGCTGGAATGAGCTGAGCCGAACTGAGTTCTAGAATATTCAGATTTATTTGCTAAGTTTTTAGGGAAGTCAATCTCAAGCTTGAGTTTGTTCACGAGTCTTAACGATTATATACAATGGAGCATATATGGGGGAGTTAAAAATTTATACATGTACAAGTTAGAAAATGGGCAATATGTATACATACATACACATGTTATATAAGTTTATACATATTTAATTTTAAAAATGAAATCCAGATAATACACACACATATAAGCACATATAAGCTCTTGGTTCGCGAGCCTAATCAAGCGAATAATGTCACTTTCAGGTGCGGCTCATTTATTAAATAAGTCTAAAATAAGGATCATTTAAGTTTGTTTAATAGACGAATTGAACTCGAGCCGAGCCTCGAATAGTTTACAAACAATTCGGTTCATTTGCAGTCCTATGTCTGTGTGTGTATAGTGTATACGTGAGAGAGAGAGAGAGAGAGAAAGAGAGGTACCTTCTCTGAGACATTCGGCCGCCAGGACCTCTAGCGGAGTCGATGATAGTGACTGAGAGCCCATTCCTGGCTAGAGTAGATGCACAAACAGCTCCCGAAACTGACTCCACAGATTTATCCCAACATTGCCAACAATTATTTCACATATGTATATATGCACGATGAATTATGATCATGAAAGTCTATCAACACACACGCACGCACGCACGCACGCAGAGAGAGAGAGAGAGAGAGAGAGAGAGAGAGAGGGAAAATGTTGCTTACTTCCACTTCCAATGACGGCAACCTTAGGGACGACGCCAGCCATGATTCCGTCAGTCAAGGACAGAATCACAATTCACACACATCTGCTTTGCATTGGGAAAGTGTAATACGATAAGTTCAGGTTAATGCGGTGTTTCTCGATTGAAAAATTACTAAAACGACTCGGGAATGGGAGCATTGAAGATCGGTCACCCTGCAGGTAAGCATTAGAGTGGACTCTGCGGCTCCAAATGAGCCACGCACCACGCCATCCTTTAATGCACGACGCGCTTGCTACTTTCAAGGTTTTGTCTTCTTTTTTTTCATTTTTTTTTTTAAAATAGAAGGTGTCTCACCTTCAACCATATGAGACTGTTTTTGTTCGGCTAAATAAATTAAATGATTTATTTTTTGGTTTTTATTAAAAAAATTATATTTATTAATTTTTTTTCAATTATTTGAAAATTATTACTTCGTCATGAAGAAATGAATCTAAAAAATAAAAAATTATGATCGAAATTCAATTTTTTTAATAAATATGAAAAAATTAGCTTATTTTTGTCTTCATTAAAAAAATTAGGTTTCGATCGTAATTTTTTACTTTTTAAATTTCTCTCGTCACGACGAAGTAATAATTTTCAAAAAATTGACGAAAAACTAACAAATGCAAAAAAAAATTGAATAAGGACAAAAAAATAAACCACTTAATTTATTTAGCCGAACAACTCGTGGAGCAAAGAATCAACACCCACAAAGAGTGTGATGAGAGAGAAGAAGAAGGTCTGCCACACTATCTTGGTTAGTAGAGGGGATTCGGGAATTCTGTAGGGCGGACTGTCTTACAGGGTCTGTAGGTCACGTTTAAATCATCCATCTCAACAATCAATGATTCATATATATATATATATATATACACACACATGTTATCTTTGACATACTATTAAGTTTATCATAACCTCTCCCTTTAAAAAAAGAAAAACCAACCAACCAACCACATTAGATGTGGTGTTCCACTTTGTTAAGTTCATCAAATAAAAAATTCATGTAAAGAAATCATGTTTATTGAATGTAGGAGTACTTGTTTTGGGGAAAATGGATGTCTTCTCTTGTGTATTTTTCTGTGAACAATATGCTAGTAGTAGTTAACAAATGTAATGATTGATTCTGCCCAAATTACGTAAAGATGGAATCAGCCCGATTACACATTCATCCATTTTGATTTTGAGAAATGAGTCAGCATACTATTCTATAATGCAGAAATTTTTGAATGCCGAGCATACACAGCCAAAAATTCCTCTCTATAATGGCATTGGATCGAGTGATACAGTACAGCGTAAACGAATTGCATCTAAACTTTTCAAGTTGCTGGGTTGATTGTAATTTTTTAGTAGTAAATTTGAACTTTTCCTTGTCGCATTTTGCGTGCGTTGAAAATGTTTTTCCAATGTCCCTTCCTGGGTAATCCTTTTTCACTAAACTTCAGGGTTTTTTTTGACCGGAATAAGATCATCTCTAGTTTATGAAAATGGGCTGAACCATCCAGTTTGCCTGTTTTTGGGCCTTTCTTAGGCTCATTTTGATGATCCAAATTGTTCACATTTAGAGCTTGTCGAGAACATCAACAACATCCAAAAATCACTTTGATCGGATTTTTTTTAGATGATTTCGGAACATAATTGTCTTCGAACATAACAAGATTATAACATCGAAACACATTTATCTCAAGACAAATGTATTACAAAAATTCCATCAACCGGTATCCAATCAACCTGATTTTTAGCGTGACAAATGTTCTCGACAAACTCTAAAATGTGAAGGATTTGAATCATCAAAGTGGACCCGTAAAAGACCCACAAACGAGGAAACTAGAGGTCATGGTCCATTTTCGTGAACTAGAGAGTCCTCACCCTTTTTGACAATACTTTCAGCATACATTGTGTATGAATATGCACATAATAATTGTTGACCATGGAGAGAGAGAGAGAGAGAGAGAGAGAGAGAGAGAGAAGAGAGATTGGTAAAATATGATGTAATAAATCTGCATATACATATCTGTATTTTAGCGCATCTAGCTCGCCTTAGCACATATTTTAATCATATTACTGGAGTACTTATTCAATTTCAAAACTAAACGCACCTATAAATGGGTCCCATTCTTAATTTATATTTACTTCGAATGAATACACGGTAATTTTATCACACTATTTAGAGAACTCATTGGAGATGCTCTTACCTCCCACGCAGTTTGTGCCATCAAATTAGAAAATCTAACTAACATCTAATCTGTCTAGACAAGCATGGTCCATTCACATAGCTTCCGATATTTGAACCGTACAACTAATCAGTAGGCAAGTTGATATCACAACTTGGGACCCGAATGACTTTCTATTTTGGTCAGTCCAGGGCCTCCCTGCTCCTAACGCAATTGGGGATTACTACTTTTCCAAATAAATAACTGGGGTATCCATAGAATAAGAAAATACTCCAGTGTGAACATGAAGTGGAATATGGAGAGAGAGAGAGAGAGAGAGAGAGAGAGAATACTCCAGTGTGAACATGAAGTGGAATATGGAGAGAGAGAGAGAGAGAGAGAGAGAGAGAGAGAGACCTTTTCCTTGCAATAATCAGCTCCACGGGGGTATCCATAGAATAATAATACTCCAGTGTGAACATGAAGTGGAATATGGAGAGAGAGAGAGAGAGACCTTTTCCTTGGGACCTTGTCCTTGCAATAATATTTTGTGTATGGTTGGTCAATCAACTCCAACTTAACGTTGCCGCCTCATTTGGTTCACAGGTAAACATAGACCTATAAATGGTAATATTGACAGTTTTTGAGAGTCTCAGCCCAAAATTATTGAAAAATTATTCAATGTAAGTTCCTTGCTTTCTTCCTAGTCGAAGACCCAAGCTTTAATTCAACTAAATAAAAATGGGTGATAACTTTCTATTAAGAGTTGGTCGTACGTCACATAAACTAATGAACTCTACGAGTTAAGGAACTTGCATCAAATTTCCATTAATTTTAATACTAGGTTTGTTTGAAAATTCATTCTTAAAAAAAAAATATTGCGTCGAAGGTTCACATGAAATTGTAAATAATTTACATAAGTAACTTAAGTTTTGCATTTTTTTCATATGTACTTTTTATTTTTTTGGTATAAATCATGATTATATGATCCTTCTTGAATAAAAAACAAGTTGAGAAATAAAAAACAAGTTGAGAAAAGACTACTACTCCTAGTAGTTAGGAAAACTCAGTCTCAGAATTAGAATTACAAAGTCCAAATACATGACGCTGCATTAATTGCAAGAGTTTGCGAGATAATCGAGTTTAATAACTCAATCAATACCAAAAATAAATCCGCCAAAGGGAAGAAATAAACAAAGAAAGAAAAAATAAGCCGATACAGGTGGAGAGATTCAAACTCAACTTTTAATGAGATACAAGGATTCTGACCAACTAAACTAGCCACGGTTATTTAAACTCCAACGGAGCACGTTCATTGTCCACTTGGTCATGACGCAAAAAATGAAAGAAAAATACTAGTAGTACTAATTTTAAAATAGCCACGGTTACTTACGCTCGAGTCCTAGTCTATAGTCGTCTCTCCCTGTCTCTATATATCGCTCAAAGCCTCAAATATTGGGTACGCGGACTTGTGGACGAAGAACAGTCATAGGAATTCATAGCCTCTCTCTCTCTCTGAACGGTCATAGGAATTCATAGCCCCTCTCTATCTCTCTCTCTCTCTCGCCCCCTGCTTATACGGCGCACCTCTTTGCTCTCGAAGGCTCACCAACCTCTTTCTCTGGATTTCCGAGGTACATTTACACCTCGATTTATTTCAATTATTGCCTTCGGATCTAGATTCATAGAGTTGACTTATCAGTATTGAAAACCAGGCTTTTCATCTTGCTTGTTTTTGCTGATTTTAATGCTTGATGATTTGTGAGAAATTAAGGTCAGTTGGTTCACTAGTCTGTGCGAGGTCAAAATCCCATGTGTTGAATAGCAGACACTAGACACTTGATGACGTATCTGAGAACCTTATGATATCTGTTCGGTTTCCCTAATTCGGTGCTGAACCCTAAGTTTGGTGGATCAGGGGTCGCGGCGGTGTAGTGCTGCTCGTTGGGCTAAACAGGGAGTACTTCATCATGTTCTGAACCGTTTATTCCGTAGAACCTGATGAGCACGTTGTACTTGTCGAAAATTGAGTTGATTGGACATTTGTAGCCACCTGATGGGTATATATTTATCTGGCTAAATCATAATGACCTTATTTCTATGTTGTCCAAGTTTCTAACTGTGTGGCAACCGATGTCCGATAAACTTATGCCCTGTTTGGATGGTGTTTTGAAAATTTTTGAGTTTGGTTTTTGGGTAATGAGTGGAGAGAGAAATTATGGTAATGATTGGAGATAAGAGTAATGAGTGGAGAGAGATAGAGAGAGAAATGATTGGAAGTAGGGGTAATGAGTGTTTTTTGGGTTGGATTTTTTTTCTCTTCAAAATACCATCCAAACAAGGCATTATTTTTTCATGAAAAGATGATATACTTGGCGTGCTCTACAAAATGAATGGTTTGGATCATGATGATGTGCTCCCCATTTAGCCCAACGAGCCACACTACACCACCGTGGTGCGTTGGCGCATTGTTATTCCAGTAAATCTATCTTCAAATTTGATATGAATCATATTCTTCTAAGATTGGCAAAATTAGAGGTTTATATATGCGAGCCTAGGTTTTTTTTGTTTTGTTTTGTCAATCGGTAGGAGAGATTATCACATCATGTGTGAAGTACAAAGTACAAACCACGGAACACTACATCCATTGTGTGAGAGTCCACGAGATAACCAAGCCCAACAACTGTACCGACAGAATAAATAAGTCCATTAAAGGGACAATGATCACTATAAGCCCAACCCAACTACAAGTCCATTAAGGGGAGAAACAACCCTAACAAATATAAGGGAAAATGACGGTCAAGGACGTGTTTTGATAATTAATACCCGCCAAGGATATTTTCAGCATTAACAAATGTTCTCAGCATGTCTTTGGCGGGTATTAATTATTAAAACACGTCCTGGGCCGTCATTTTCCCCAAATACAAAGGAAAGAGTTCCCACACGCGGGTGGGAAGACTCGAACTCTTGACCTGCTAGTGAGATGCAGGAGTTCTAGCCAACTGAGCTAGCCCCAGTTGGTTTGCTTAGACTTCTTTTTGTTACTATTGAATAGAATCTTTAAAGTAGGGAATTAGAGGAGTTTATGTACCCCAAATTCTACCCTAAAAATGAGGCAGTTATGGGAGTTTTGTGTTGTTATTGGAATCAGGAATAAACGTACTTAAAATTTGTGTCACTATCAAAAGAGAAACTCCAACTGAGAAACGAAGAAAATTAAGCACATGCAAAATCACAAACATTTACATTGAATTTCCGATAAGCTTTTCGGCAACCAAAGGTATTCTAAGAATTTGAAATCTATTTTTGAAGGTTTTAATGTTTTCATTAGGTGGAGTTTTCTTCTTGGATAACATGTAAGTTTATGATTCAGTTTGGCAGGTTTTGATATTGGTTTAATCTGAAGCATTTACAGATAGTGGGTGGGGAAAACAGGTCACTGGTATATATATCGCGCAGTCATGACTTGTTTCTCTTGTTTATTCGGTAGGAGGGACGGATCATCAAGAAAACGATCTACAGAATTTGATGAAGGTAGACTCTTAGCTGTTACCGATGGACATAATTTTTTGAATTATATTTCTTAAGATGAAGTTCAAAAAATATTTGAACTGATAGCAGATGCAGTTTTCTCTTTTTTCATATGCTTTTTTTTCTTAAATGACCTGTTTATGTTTTAGAAATACTTTCTAGGAAATATTCACCTTAGTCTTAATTATGTGAGTATCTAAAGATCCTTATATTTTGTCATGAGCAGAGCTTTCAGGTGTCCACAATCTCAATGTCTTCACATATAAAGAGCTAAGAATTGCCACCGATGATTTCTGTCCCACCAATAAAGTTGGGGAGGGTGGTTTTGGTTCTGTATATAAGGTAATTGAACATAGAACATGTTATCAGACCATGGTAAATTTGTGTATTGCATCATTAGACTAACGTTTAATTTAAATAAAAATAACTTGTAGGGGAGGCTTAAAAATGGGAATATTGCTGCCATAAAGGTTCTTTCAGCTCAATCAAAACAAGGAGTAAGGGAATTCTTGACAGAGATTAAAGTGATTGCAGATATAGAGCACGAAAACTTAGTCAAGCTTTATGGCTGTTGTGCGGAAGGAGATCATAGGATTCTGGTCTACAACTACCTTGAGAATAATAGCCTTGCTCAAACTCTTCTCGGTAATTCCATTAATTTATTCATGACTTTTGAAGTTCTTGAATATTGTTGAGGCTGTTTGCTTGGTACCATGGAGGAATGAAAACCTTATAGAAAAGCTGCTTAAAAGCTATAATAGTTGTTACTTGGGAGCGATTCATCCTTCCCAAATGCAGCATACAACTCTCTGTTGTACTGTGCTCTCCAAGTGTGCTTGTTCCCCCCTTCTTCCTTACCATGGCAAGTCTTTGTGAAAGAACTCCTGTGAGAAGATCTAGGCCCAACCCTAGACACTCTAAGATCCTTTTCAAAGCTGTTTCCATTTCGAGTGAGCATACGAAGCTTTTGAAAATTTATCCATACAATGGAGAAAAAGATACTGTCATTTTTGTTAGAAAAGTTGTTTCCGGATTAGTGGATTATGGATTACCATAAGGCTGACAAAATCCTTCCTAATTTGTGAACGCATTCTTACTTCTTAGTCCATTGGATTGCCATAACGCTCAAATGTGGCATTTTCATTTTGGCATTCAAACGTTATCATCATATCCAATGATGTTGAGTAACATTCTTTGCGATTGAAGTTCTGTTGAAGCAGTTTGACTACAATGAGTTAACACTTTGCCTTGCAGGTGGAGGTCACAGTGGTATGCAGTTTAGTTGGCGAACACGAACTAGAATTTGCATTGGAGTTGCGCAGGGGCTTGCCTTTCTTCATGAGGAAGTGCAGCCCCATATTGTTCATCGAGATATAAAAGCTAGCAATATACTCCTTGACAAAGACTTGACTCCCAAAATTTCAGATTTTGGTCTTGCAAAACTTATCCCAGCCAACATGACTCATGTCAGTACTCGCGTGGCAGGAACGATGTAAGTACTAACAAACTTGTTTGGATGTTTAGATATTGCATCCTTTTGTTGTTTCATATGTAATCATCGGAATTCATCTTGATTATGTTCTTATAAACTTTACAAATGTAACATTCATGTATTCTTCCTGGGACAGAGATGGATTGCGGGTTGGTATCAACCAATTCCATGCCCTGCAGAAGATGTCTAGAAAGAAATGGCAACTTAAGTAGCCATCTAAATCATTCTACTTTTGACATTTTCTCAACGGAAATTGTATCAACATAGTTCAGTTTTGGAGCCCCTTCATCAATTTTTGGAGTGCCAAAATCATAATCCTTTCTCAACTGCTAATGACCTGTTGTTCTTTTAGTGTCTAGAATTTAGTAGGCAGTTACTTCCTGTTGGTTTTGTTAATGTTGATGAGGGAGATTCAATGTGAAATATGTTGATTTGATATGTTGTCTTTCCCTTCTTTTATGTACAACTGCTATAATCAGTGGAATCTTGCTTTTGATTATGCTGATATGGCTTCTAAAGTTGTATATATTGTCTTCATTCTCAAATTTTTGCGGGGGCTTCATTCGCTTTTAGGATACAATGTAATGTTTCCCATCAATCTAACTGTGCATATTTACATCCAGTGAAACATTCATGAATCCTTAAATTTCTCTCCCTCTCTCTCTCTCTCTCTCTCTCGGGTAGGTACTAAGAAGTACCAACAGTGCTATTGTGTGAATGAGATAATAGAAATAGGGATCTTAGCAAAACAAATAAATGCTGCCAGGAGCTCACGACTTAACATACAATGTCCACAACTGCCCTTACAAGATAAAACTAACCATTCAAATCAATAGACATGAGTAAACCTGCCTACGACAGACCAAGACTACCGTGTCTTGTGTCTTTAAAATCCTCTGTCCCTGAAAACATACAACTGAAAGGAACAATTTTGTTCAATTTGGCTTCTGACACCAAATGGTACGCCTACAGAAGCAACTTTGCAAATTACAAGTATACGTTCTATTTAATTTGGCACTAGCCCATTGCAAAAAATTCAAACCATTTGGTCTTTTTGAGAGGGCCATAGTTTGACATGAACTGAGACCGCATCTTTTGTTGAGCTGAACGTGAAGAATGGGAGATCATTGGAATTCCATTATCCTCCTACAGAGAAGTAGTAAAATCCGATAAGAACACTCCATATAGAATCTGGATTCAATTCTTCTTTGATGTTTTCTGTTGCCAAGTTTTACCATCTTGAATTTATACTTGCATTTGTTGTTTCAGTGGCTACCTGGCACCAGAGTATGCAATAAGAGGGCAGTTGACACGTAAAGCAGACGTATATAGCTTTGGCGTTCTCCTTGTGGAAATAGTTACTGGGAGATGCAACACGGATAATCGATTACCTATTGCAGAGCAATATCTTCTCGAAAGGGTATGAAGTTTTTCCGCAAACTGTCAATATTTTCATACGAAGGTGTGTCAGTTAATCTAATGATTCCATGATGACAAAAAGTAATAGGGAAACACTTGGTGTAACAGTGATGAAAAATTGAACTGTGTAGGAAAAATAACCTGTGGCTAACTTTCCTCACTTCATCATGTTTTTAACCCTGTGTTTCTTCCCTTAAAACAAAATTGTCATAACAAATAAAACATCTACAGGTGGAAATTTTGTTCTTTTTGCATTTTTATGTTCTGTGTAAATTGTACATCCAGTGCCTGACAATCATCTCATGAAAGGAAGATATGGTGGTAACCTATGTATGGCTTGGAGCTATGGTATAATAGACGTCAAACTTGGAGAAACAAATACATATTCCTGTCTACATATTCAGCATTGTCATCATTGTTTCTTTGCACACCTTGGAATGAAATCACTGTTCTTTTCCAGCATGATGCTTTAGAATTAAGTATGACAAACAGAATAGAGATACCATGAGATGTAGGAGTTTACACTGCCTATGGTAGTGGAAGGTTGTAATTTCTGCATTCCTAGAAATACGGGTTCTGGTTAATTAGAGCTGTAAAATTATGCAGAACGTGATATGTAAATTTTATTCTGCAGACGTGGGAACTTTATGAGAGAAGGGAGCTTGTGGGATTGGTAGATACGTCATTGAATGGGGAATTCGACGCTGAAGTAGCTTGCAGATTCTTGAAGATTGGTCTTCTCTGCACCCAAGACGCTCCAAATCTCCGGCCCTCCATGTCAACTGTGGTCAAGATGTTAACGGGTGATATTGACATTGAAGGAAAAGAGATTACAAAGCCAGCCCTAATCTCTGATTTCATGGACCTCAAGGTCAAAACAACCCCCAAAGCTAAGCCTGATAAAACCAACAGTTCCTACATTGATTCTTCTAGCTCGGGTAACCTCGAGAATTCACTGTTGTCATCGGGAATGACGTCTGTTCCAACCATGACCTTTACTGCAATATACGATCGGAGCATTTAATATTATTTTTCAAGTCATTTGAGAGGGAGAGAGAGATTGGTTGATCAAATTTCGTTGTATTTTTTTCTTGGTTTATTTGGGTCCTGTTATCTTTTGCAAATTGTACGGTAGGGTAAACCACAGCCAGGAGAAGTAAATATGTATATTTTTGTGTGTTAGTTCATCTCTTAATGTAGTTTTTGGGCGGAGATACTTTTGTAAATGAGCACGGTTGAATGTATGTGATAGAAAAATATGTGGAAAAAAATTGTATTGGATATGATCTATGTAACATTGACACGGACACGGACACGTAAATTTTAGAAAATTGGTGGACATGACACATTGGGGGATGTGTTTTTAAACATAGTATGATTTTACACTATTATACTGATATAGAATACATATATAGAGCTCTGTTTGTGAATTTTTAACATCATGTATACCTTAAATCTCACTTATTATAAAAGCGTTTCATCACCTAAGTCTCACCTAATTTTCTTCGTAATCAGTAAGCAATACATCATTTGCCACACAAAAAATAAGACTTCCCTATATTTTAATTAAAGTATACCATTTTGTTTAACACCCCCAACTTGATTTGCGAGGGTGTCCTAAGAGTTTGGAGCATTTTTTAGAGTGTCTCTGGATCGTCCAATCCAAATAAAAAAAAGTTTGAGGCAAAATAGACACTTGGATTCAAATATCGGATATGTATTTGGAGAGTGTCCGACACTAGTACATGACTTTTGAGTTTTGACAAAGTGCCTGTGGTACCTAGGATATTACATGCCCTCCCATTTTTATGGACTTTCTTCTGGTGTTTCGCTGCGTGGAAACAACAATATACACTACTGTCTTAGGAAACATTACACCTCACCATCTTTGTATTTGAGAATAGCATTCCTGAATTAACAATACTATAGCTACATTCTCCATATTCAAATTCAGATTTTATAAGAATAACATTTTATCAATCATACACAATTACACTCTTATATCTCCTACATAGGTGTACCGCTAATGCTGCAGCAATAAAGGCACTTCCAAACAAAAACAACAACCCAACTGCAAGTCTGCAATGACCGGGGCATCACAGCCACCAAAAGAACTGATGACCAAAATTGCAAATCTGCCAATCACAGTTGATACGGTATGCCTATTCCAAAACACATAAAACTATACCAAGTAGAATATATTAACCTTTACAAACAAATGCAGCCCCAGTACCCAAGCATTGAAGGACACATCAGAGTAACAAACTTCAATCAGCAATTTTATTTTGTGGCTTGTCCAAAATGTAAGAGAGGGACAGATGCTTATGATGATGATGAAATGTGGTGCAATCATTGCAACCAACAAGTACCTCCATTGCCAACGTAAGACGCTCTACCCACACCATCTAATCCAGCACTATACATAGTAAATTTGGAGACAACTAAATGACAATTACAAATATTGCAGGCTCAAGTTTGAAATTGAAATCTCAGATTCGACAGGATCAATAACAGCAACAATATTTGACACGGAGGTAGAGAACATTTTTAACATCACTATCACAGAAGTTAAACAAACTAACCCCAATGTAAGCCCATAAAATTATACTAATTCCATACCTACAGATATAAAAAAAGAAAAGAATAAATATTAAATAATTAATACTGTACCATTCTTTTTCCTATATTTTCCACTGCAGGGTCATCACACACCAACTGTGATACAGAAGCTTTCAACTCACTCCAGCCCTTAATTCAAAATCAGAAATGATATGAGTACAGCAAAATTGGTACAAACAGCTTGCACAGATCGGTTTTGGATCCGTTTCGGGTCCCGCAAAGATGATCGGATCCGCCCATTTGTTTAAAATTTAATTTTTAGGGTCCCTGTAAAAAATCATCTCAATCCGATAACGGTAAGGGCGTTTACGAATCACCCAACTTTGCTTCAGAATTTGAGCGGATCCGATCATCTTTGCGGGACCCGAAACGGGTCCAAAACGGATCGGTGCAAGCTGTTTATACCAGTTTTGCTGTACCTCTAGCACGGCTCATTCTAAATTCAAAAAAACTATGAGCAGGTACAATCTGCAGGGACAAACGCGTTTGGCCCCATTTGGATCCTGAAAAAATCTAAAAAAATATCCATAAATTTTTGAATATTATTTTATGGGGCCCTGTAAAAAATCAGCTCCAGTAAATATCGGTAAGTATTACTTTTGAATAAATAGGGGCGAAACTGTCAATTCGCCCTTACTAATCTAAAAGTAATACCTACTGATATCTACTGGAGCTAATTTTTTACGGACCCTATAAAATAATATTCAAAAATTTATGAATATTTTTTAAAATTTTTTTGGAATCCAAATAGGGCCAAACGCGTTTTTTCCTGCGGATTGTCCATGCGGAGTGTCCCCTGTTCAAAATTATATCAAATCGAACTTTACTCTCATTTTACTCCAAGGGAGACTCGAAGTTTTACTCCAATCACCGGACGAGATTGAGATGTGATTTCCGAAGGCGATTCTGACAGCAACGCCCACATTGATCTGAATGGTTGGTCTCTCTGTCTTTTTCTGATGGTTATTTTCTCAGGGTTTCATTCGTAGTCATAGTTCATGGATTGGGAAGAGCTGTGCATAGGGCTATTTCAATTGCAAAGCTCTGCACATGTATAGACCGTTCATTTCTTTTGCTTGCAGAGAGAGATGTTTCTAGAGCGCTTGGTTGTCAGCTGAAATTGGGAGTTCATCGTAGTTCTTCTTGATCGGGTGAGTGTCACTTTTTATGCAATTCCTGCTATATTCTGCTTATTTGCATGTCGATCGAGCCTTGAGTAAAGGATTTTGGTTCTGAGAAATTTTTATAAGATGTTGATCTTTGTTTTGTTTGTTTGTTTGAATTTTGTTTGAACAGAACATTTGATAACATCATGTGTCCCATCTACTCTCATTAACGCGCATTATATGTTCCAGTTTGCCCTTTTGAATGAGATTTCAATCTTATATGTACCTATGTAGGCTCGCTTGTGAAAAGTCATATTTGAAGGAACTCTAAAAGTCATATTAGAGGAGGGTGTGTAGCATCCTGCTGGAATGCATGCTTACATGGAGTATAGAACCTATTTTTGGTCGAATCAGACGATTCTAATGAGGATTAGATAATAATTGTGGACCCCCTGCCGTGTTTCTGCTTTCTAATGTGTGAGACGTATGATAATCTGCTCTTTTCAGGTCATAAAAGAATAAATACTCATATAGAAGCATTGTTGTTCCCGTCAACAGTATTTGTGTATTACTCTCTACTATTGACTTGGGAAATTCGAGAAACTAGGTTTTGAAGGCTTTCATGTCACTGCTTCCACTATTTGCATTCCCACTGTGATGTTTTCCCTAGGTTTTTTTGTATGCTTTATTATCTCTTTTATTTGATTGGAAGGAGTGGAATGATGCTTATCCATTGCATGTTCACGGGTTGAGTGTGGGTATGTTAACAAATGTTGGAGCCATTAATTTAGTTCTCATGTCTAAGGGCACCATATAGTTTCATGTTTCTGCAGTTTCATGCAAGAGTTTGCTGCTTAAGGTACAAGGATACAGAGAGGAATAGAAAGGATAAAAGTTAACCTATAAATTCTATAGTTTTCTCACATTTGCAACCATTCAAACTGAAATCCCAGTAGGACCGTCATAACAAAGCTAAAAGACTTTGAATTGGTGTGTTCACTTGTCATAGTCTTATGAAATTAGAGACATGCGATGGTCCTTGCAGAAGCCCCAAGGATGAGTGCAACATTTTTTGTCATTTATATACTGCTTGCGCTCGTAGACCTATGCCCATGAAATCTACCTCTTTGCCCATGTAAGACCACAGAACGGACAAACTTTAGCAAATGGTACAAGGCAGAGAAGATAGAAGCATAGGATACTATAAATTGTACTTCAGAAAAGATGGCTGAAAAGTCTTCCTTCTCTTGCGTAGCCAATATTTTGTTATATTAGCATCATCAGCACCAAACGAGGTAGAGGAATCAAGGAAGGAGGTAGAGAGTAAACGAGGACAAGAAACGTCCCCCCAACGTATGCCAAACCCCAAAGAAAATGTTTTCTTTCTGTAATCCTAGATGTGCTTTTAAACAAGAAGCATCTCAAACCTACACAAGTTGTCGAGGAAAAAAGCCAGAAAAGAGAACCGGCTACAGTTATCACCACCACTAACGGTAGACATAGGACATGTTCCATCTTCCTTCCTTGTAATTCATGTGCTTTTATTCTCAGGGTGTCTTTATGTGTGAAAGAACCCTTGTCAAGTGCAGGGAGTGCATGATATAAATTTCTCTGAATACAGAAAGGTTAAAAATTGATTGACTGCAACTCATAAAAAACTAATGCTATGTTTGGATGAGAGTTTAAAAATTTTCTCTGAATACAGAAAGCTTACTCGTATAAAAATTTATGAAGGGGTATTAAATAGTACTTGATTTGGATGAGGTATTACAAAAGGAGAATAAAATAGTACTTGGTTTAGATGGAGTATAAATTGGAGGTATAAGGAAGGGTGGATGATGTAAAAAGCTGTCAAATGACCCTTTTGCCCTTGTGCAATTTCTAAATTAATTATGTATTACGTTTTATATATAATTGCAAATTTAATTATTCTTCCACAATTTAAGCCGTAATATTTATTTTTACTAACAAATTAACGAATTTAGTATTATTATTAAACAATTTTTTTTATTTATAAAATTTGGTTTATTTAATAAGCATGAAAAAATTAAAATTCAATTTTTAAAGTGTTTTTTATGCTTATAATTTTGTATTTTTTTAAGTGTGGATGGGTGAGGTATTGAGAAACACATGGCACACATGCACATGATAATTTTTTCTTGTTCCCATCGCCATAATAAAAGAGAGAGGGAGAGAGAGAGAAATGGCAGCAGTAGCAGAAAGACAAAGACGAAGATGATCTGCTGTGCGTTCATCGTCACAACCTGGCCTGGTTCATCTTCCCTCTCTCCGATTTGCTGCTGCTGCTGCTGTTGTTGTTCTTCTTCATGTTTTCCTGCTATAAATCGAAAAACCCTAGCAAATAGGGGGTTGGGGGAGAGGACAAGGAGGGATGAAATTATCCAATTTTAAGGGAATTGGGAATATAACTTAATAACACTTCAAACCCCAGCCATAACTAATACGCTGCAAGCCCTCTCGACCATTTGGGCCCACCTCCTTACAAGGGCATAACTAATCCCCTTGCCAATCCGGCATCCAATCGGGCCAATACTAAAAAGAAACCATTATACTTGGTGACTTTCAGTCCAAAACAGAACACATTTCAGTGTCAACTATTCATTTCCTCAGCTGAAAACCCATTTTAGTCCAAAACAAAAAAAAACACACATACCCCGATCTCTCTCTCTACACCCCTCTCTATCTCCGCACACTCCAATAACGGCGATCAAAACCCACACCAATCTGAGTTATGTAGCGGGGCTTGTTCGGATTCGCCGAACAAATTCGCAGTGGGGCTTGTTCTGATTCGCGGATCTAAGTTATGCAGTGGGCTTGCCCATCTCCTCTCCAAACAAATTCGCCGGAGCTTGTTCTGATTTTCCGGTGAGCTGCGTTTTCCCTCTCTGGTGAAATGATGAAATGGTGTACATGCAGTGGGGGTAATTGTGTCAATAGCTAAAAAAGGGAGTTCTTCCCCAGCCAAACCCATGGGACAGGATTATTAATTACCCGCCCCGCCCCCCCCCCCCCATGGGATGGTTAATCCGGTGAAATGGAGGGATTCACAATTCCCTCGGATTGCTAATCCGGCCTATCAAAATCAAAACAAACAAAGTTTTTGAGTTCCCTTTCACCTTCGTAATCCTATCCCACCCCCGAATCCGGCTATCAAACACGCCCTAAAGGACCAGCGGGATTCATAGCCAAACCCTCCCCCTACCCCTACAGGGTATACAACCCATATCAAACGTGGCCTTAACGGACTTGTCGTGTATTTTTTTCATAGCCAAACACTTCGGGGACTGAAAAATTATTCAGTGTTTCTAGGGCTCCTTTTCTTCTACTACACATTGAAGTAGCGAAAAAAGGCCTAGGGCACCACGTGATAATTTGTCATGCGGGGACAAGGCATGGGCGCGGGGACAAGACATATGGGACACCTTGGGGGAATATGACTTTTAGAGGCGTTTTCGGTTGTTAGTGTAATACGAAAGAATTGGGGGTAGAATTTGTGAAACTAGAAGTATTTCCACTTGATAATCTCTCCCACTCCCTCCCTCTGACGTACTCTGTCCGATTCGAAAATACCCGCCGATTTTGGAGCAAATATTTGCCAGAAAACTGACAGATGTTGATTCCCTTCTGCTAATCTTCAATTTTTAGTCAATAGAATCAAGCAAGTTTTATATCCATTGATTAAAGGGTTAGGGTTTGGTTTTATATCCATCCACCAATTCAAGAAATGCATTGGTTTCCAAAGCACTCTTGATTTGTGTGTTTCTTTCACAATATATGAGTCTTTGGTCGTACTATCTTTTTTTGGGTAAGTTGGTCGTACTATCTTGTTTGTGATGAACGTACAGAAGTTAGAGAACTAGAAAACCAGGTTTGGATGTGGGGTTAAGTGGAACCCAAAGTCGTTTTTGCCGAAAAGTTGAAGTTGAGCTCGAACTTCTATGTCTGGAATATGATCTATCCTCTGTTTTCAAGCTAGACGAAGAGATCTGTAACAGTTTTTTGAACTTCAATTGTTGGTCTTGTGATTGTGACGTTTTTCTATTTGGTCTGATACCGTGAATGTGAAGAAAAACTTAAAATACCGCTAATGATTAAATACGAAGAAACTAAGAAATGCTTTCCGTTAGTTGTACGGGTAGTGCCAAAGTTGAACTTTTCCTTCCATATCTCAGTCCCTTAACTAACCTGTATGCTGGCACATAACTAAATCAGCTTCTACCCAACTCAATAAAAAACTATCCATATTCCTAACTGAGCTGCGGAATGCTAACTAACTACATGCTATCTACCACAAGTTACACAGTTCTTTACGACATGCATCCACTCCATTGCTTGATGGTTTTGACATACTCGTTAATTTTTTCTTTCCATCTCTGAGTTTGTGGATCTAATAATGCATAATCTGGTGTAGGAGCATGCTAGATGGCGTGGCTCATAATTATTGTTTCAGTTTTTGTGATGTGGATTTCTACATTGTGTAAGATTCTCCACACAGCTCGCTCATCTTCTAAGGCTGCATTTTTAAGTAATGGTGGGGATCCTTATAAATGTTATCATACTTATTGTACGTTTAGGCATCCGTTGGTTTATACCGGTTTTCCACCAATTTCAGGTGGATCTTTTCACCAGAGAAACGTCTTGCTGGTTATTGCCCATCCTGATGATGAGTCCATGTACGCTTTAAATTATGAATGCCTATCTAATGAAGCATTGTCTGTGTTTTATATTGAGTTGTGCAACTTCTTTATAGGCATTTAAAATTGAGTTTGTGTTTTTAAGGTTTATTCATTCTTTTCTCTTGTGAAAATTATTGTTGTAAACTGGCAATTTTGAGACAATTGTCAGCACTTGTTGAGATTCCACTTGTGAATTTCTTGTCAACAAGTGTTAGTGTTTGTCATATCCAAAAGCTTAAGCTTCTAGTAAAGTCATCTAACACCCTTAGGAGCAATCCCGTTTGCACGTGGAGATGCAAGCATCTAAACAAGCAAAGAAGAAGAACAATCTGAGAAGAAGAGAAATAGAAAGCAATAGGAAACAAATGCAGATGAAGAGATTTGGACCCAAGACTTCCTACAAACCAAAGCTAAGCTTTGATTCACTATCTCAAGTCACCATTTGTACAAAAAGTTTAAAATGTAGTTGTCCTTGGAATAACTCAAATATGCTGATAGATCTCAAAAACAAATGAAAGGCCGTTACTTATGGCTGGTCCCGTCTAGAATTATTTGCACAATGTGGCTCCCACAATTTCGTGCCTATTTTTGTATACTTGACAGCCAGTCTATTCACTGTTGGATCTGGAAGTGGCCTCTCACGTGCGTTTTTGCGAACATCATAAATGAAATTCAACTCTAAGATCTGGATGACTGTTTTATTTTTTTTGGTTCAAATTTTATGTTTTGACCTCTTTATTTTTTGTACTTTTTGGTCTGTGAGGGTGTTTTGTATGAAAGTCATATATCGCAATTCTGCAGGTTTTTTACTCCTACAATAAACTACCTCACTTCCAGGGGGCATAGTGTACACATAATTTGCATGTCAACGGGTAATACAATGTTCCTTGCCCTTTAATCAATTTTAGTCGCATATCTTTCAACTTTACATAAGCGTTCTTATTTATGAAATAAGCTTGATGTTGCTGGAAAACTTGTATGCCTATCCATAGTTCTGTTTAAGAACTTTCATGTTTTTATTTTACTAGATCGATTTAGTTTGTATTTCCTACAAAAGTTGAGGTAAAGCGTATTACATCTGTCTTCTTCAATGAAATATCTCATTGATAATCTTAATTAGTTGGATTTCATGCGTTTCTAGGCAATGCAAATGGAATGGGAAACATTAGGAAAGAAGAGCTATATCAGGCTTCTGCAGTGCTTAAGGTGGTGTTCGTTCTATCTCAGGCTTTCTTTATCTGCTGGTGTGATGCTGAACTCTGGATTCATTTGTATTAATCAAAGTGTTCTCTTAGTTGTGGGAGGATTCTATTACTTTTGAATATAGTTCAGTTCCTCGAAATACGGAGTTGTTTGGTGCAGACCTTCTAAAAGATGATGGTGTTGCCTCTCGATATTCTGACATAGTGACATTTAATCTGTTATATAGATTCCAGTCCAACAAGTGAAAATCCTGGACCATCCAGATTTTCAGGTTCTTGCTTCAAAGTCTTCTGAAAAATTGTGCCATCTTTGGTATTTTCAAATACAATGTTGACGCCAAATACTGGAAGTATTTTTGTTCTTTTTAGGATGGTTTTGGCAAAGTATGGAACTGTGAATTATTGGCAAGTATAATTGATGAGGAAATTCGTAGTCACGCCATTGATTTGGTAAGATTTTGTTGCAGTATGCACCTAAATTTACTGCTTCATAATTCCTTTATAAGTTTTCCATTGTTGGATTTATCCTCTGCTGGCTTATCTATGTGTGACAAGGGAGTTCCGAAAGTTCTGTTTTTTATGTTGCAACAAAGTGCTCTATGCTTATCATATTGTGGTTGATAAATAACTTGTCTTTGTGGTGTTTCCAGATAATTACTTTTGATAACTATGGTGTTTCGGGTCACTGTAATCATCGTGAAGTGAATCTTGGGATACGGTAAGTAGACTTTGTTTTGTTCCACTTATGCCTTGTTTGGATCAAGTTTTGAAAAAAAAATTCCCAACTCAAAAAACACTCATTATCTCTGCTTCCAATCGTTAGTCTCATTTCTCTCTCTACTCATTACCCCTATCTCAAATCATTATTCTCATTTATCTCTCTATCTCTCTTCACTCATTACCCTTTATCTCCAATTATTACTCTAATTTCTCTTCTCTCATTACCCCAAAAATCAAACTCAAAAATTTTTAAACTCTCATCGAAACACAGCATTAGTTTTTTATGAGTTGCAGTCAATCAATTTTTAACCTTTCTGTATTCAGAGAAATTTATATCATGCACTCCCTGCACTTGACAAGGGTTCTTTCACACATAAAGACACCCTGAGAATAAAAGCACATGAATTACAAGGAAGGAAGATGGAACATGTCCTATGTCTACTGTTAGTGGTGGTGGTGACTGTAGCCGGTTCTCTTTTCTGGCTTTTTTCCTCGGCAACTTGTTTAGGTTTGAGATGCTTCTTGTTTAAAAGCACGTCTAGGATTACAGAAAGAAAACATTTTCTTTGGGGTTTGGCATACGTTGGGGGGACGTTTCTTGTCCTCGTTTACTCTCTACCTCCTTCCTTGATTCCTCTACCTCGTTTGGTGCTGATGATGCTAATATAACAAAATATTGGCTATGCAAGGGAAGGAAGACTTTTCACCCATCTTTTCTGAAGTACAATTTATAGTACCCTATGCTTCTATCTTCTCTGCCTTGTACCATTTGCTAAAGTTTGTCCATTCTGTGGTCTTACATGGGCAAAGAGGTAGATTTCATGGGCATAGGTTTACAAGCGCAAGCAGTATATAAATGACAAAAAATGTTGCACTTATCCTTGGGGCTTCTGCAAGGACCATCGCATGTCTCTAATTTCATAAGACTATGACAAGTGAACACACCAATTCAAAGTCTTTTAGCTTTGTTATGACAGTCCTACTGGGATTTCAGTTTGAATGGTTGCAAATGTGAGAAAACTATAGAATTTATAGGTTAACTTTTATCCTTTCTATTCCTCTCTGTATCCTTGTACCTTAAGCAGCAAACTCTTGCATGAAACTGCAGAAAGAGATATTGAAGCTTGGGAACTAGTATGTCTTCTTTTCCTTCTTTGATATTGATCTGTTAAGTTTGATTTTGTTCTGGTTTCTTACAATCTTGTGTATTCTGTTCTCATTATCATCAGATCAGTAACAATATATTACGGAAGTATAGTGGACCTGTTGATATCTGTTTGTCCCTTGTTTATGCCACAATGTATCAAAATGGAGAGTTGCATTGTCTGCTGAATGAACGTCCAAATAGAAGCTATAATGCAATGGCCCAACACAGGAGCCAGTGGATTTGGTACGTGTGCTTTCTTATCTGTTCCAAAATCCAAGGGAAGAAGGAAAGATAGCCCAACCTTCTGCTTTGTTATATGGGATTGGCTGATTAGCTTTGGCAAGCATCTGTACAAACTTCCAGTAATTAAGCTTTTGTGCTTGGTAGACTTTCATTGCAAACATTATTCGCCATGTTCTAAAGCTGTGATTTTTTGAATTAGCTCTTAACTAAGTGTCACAGGGCATTTTTTCACATTATGGTAGTCTTAATAAGTCCTCTGAGGCCTGTTGACCCGATTTACAGTGTATCCCCTTGGACCGTGGGTTGGAAGATGCTTTTTTGTTGCATCGAGGATCATGTTTGATTTGTCAAGAGGCTTGGGACTATTAGTGCAAAGGGATTGCTAATTCCCCAAAATGGTGGGATTAGCAGTACCACCTACTGCATGGTATTGCCAATCCAATCCCCTTGGACTGCCCACCTCAACTTTTCCAAAACGGTCTAATTTTATCCTACCCTTGTGTTATATCCTATCCCCATTAAACTAATCCCGCAAAATGTCATACGTTATATAGTAATCTTCTGGTAATGGTGTTACGGATCTGGTTGAATCCCTCAAACCCATACATGATGCACAGTTATCAGACATGGCCTAAGGGCAGGTTAACAAAGCTTAAAGTGGTTTTATTTTCCATGCATCAACCAGTTTTATATAAAACCATTCCAAGCTTGCTGGTTTACAAAATCCAGTGTATAATTTGTTTGAACGTTTTCTTGTCTATTCTGCAGGTTTCGCAAGCTTTTTGTGGTGTTTTCGAGTTATACTTACGTGAACACTCTGAAGAAGATCAACTAGTATACACTGCATGTGTTCATTCTTTGTTAGCATTTTTCGAGCTTTCTCCAGTAGCTCAATGTGAAAACAGATGGCTTCTTGTTTTATTGCCATCAGAAGTTCCTTTCATATTTGACGATGTACCCTTTTCCTCTTTATCAATGCAATATAAAATATGGAAGATGGAAATTGAAAATCATAAGCTAGTGTGTGCCTTGTGTTTTCTAATTACTGTAGTACTTTGCTAGTTGTATATCCATATGAAAAATTCACCACTTTTTTATGAGAAGTGATTTTCGTACTCTTTTTTTTTTTAAAAGGGCACTCCATTTTTGTCCCTTAGTGAAACTTTTGCGTATAATTTTTCATTAAAGGACAAAAAGTGTAGTGCATATATCAAAAAAGGAAATCTGAAAATCATTTCCCTTTTTTTATAGTACTAGAAAGAAGACATGGAGCTTTTCTAAATGGAGTCTTGGGCAATGGCATGTCCATAACGTAACGTGACTGATATATTGTACAAGATTTTAAAGGGAACATAATTGGAATCGCTTATTTACACACTGGAAAAAATGCCACCATCGTGACTTACTCCCTCCTGCTCCTACTCCCACTCCTATATTGCGGTGATGATTAGAGGTCCGTTTTTCTTCTTCTGTTTTTCTATTTTTGGTCCCTCCCTCTATCTTTGTGGTTTTGTACGGTACCTTCATGGCCTCTCTCTCTCTCTCTCTCTCTCTCGTGTGTGTGTGTCTGTTTGAGATTGTTTGGAGTCTTTTTGCCACAAAAAAAAAAAAAGGGAGGACCGTACAAATCTTACGAGTGACAGGGTCATCAAGGAGGGAGTCAAATGGTTGTTTAAACAGAATGGTGGCGGAATTTATAATATTCCGAGTCTTTCAAGCACCTTTGGCAATGAAGAAATTCTTCTTAAAACTACTGACACCTGTCCCCTTCCTCTCTCCTGTTTTATTCCCCAACCCCACCTGACCCCAATCTCCCCCTCTCCCTCTCTCTCCCGGACCCCTCTTCTCTCTCTCTCTCTCTCTCTCTCTCTCTCTCTAAATTTGATATTCTCTCTCCTCACGCCTCTCGTTGGCCTCCGGTACGTCACTAACCTCCTCATTTCGCATCACACTAAATACTACATTCACCTCTCTCTCTCTCTCTCTCTCTCTCTCTCTCTCTCTCTCTCTCTCTATTTTTATGACCACCCTGCATCGATCTCTCTTGTGATTATTGCATGCAGGCGAAGGCTCGTAAAACACACATTCCATCTCCCCATCGTACATTGAGCGTACGTAGAATCATCATAAGATAATGTAAGCTCTCTACATTCTTACACGCCTAGCTTGTCGTATTCTTAAACTAATTTATACGTACCCAACATATATAACGTCTATGTATAATGTACTGTTACTATATGTACGCATATATATGATGTATGTATAGACGTTTGACGAATGCATGTATCCAATTAACATTAATTCTTGTGAACAGATCGACAACTGCAAGAGGAACAATTATCTAGCTAGCTAAGCTAGAAATGGCTGGCCAACAGAGAGACCTGCAGGGGCAGCTGACGAGGCGGCCGTCACATAGCGCCGCCCCCACCACCTTCTCCATGGAGGTGTTCGACTACGAGGTGGTGCCGGCGTCTCTCGGTTCCATCACCACCGTCCTCCACGTCGCCACCGAGATCCAGAACGAACGTCCTCGTGTCGCTTATCTATGTGAGTAATTATTATGCCTCTTCTGAGTTCTGATCAAATCAAGTTAATGAACTGATCATGTGGAGAATCGTAACTTAAAATTACCTAATTTGTCGTAAGCTTCAATTGATACTAACTACTCCTACATCGTGCAGTGATTATTACGGACGGTTTGTTGAGAATTATCGATGTCTGTTTTAATTTGAGTGTTTTCTGAAAGTGTTTTTGGTTGTTTCTGTGTGATTGGGGTGATGTAAATAATTAATTAGGTCGATTCTACGCCTTCGAGAAAGCGCACAGATTGGATCCCAGCTCGAGCGGTCGTGGTGTTCGGCAGTTTAAGACGGCTCTGCTTCAGCGTCTAGAGCTGGTATTGGCCATTTCTCTGCTCTGCTCTGCTACCTCTTCGTTTGTTTTTTAATCCATCCACTTCCACTTTGTTGTCGTATTCACTCATATCTTATACACACAGTTACATGTCAGATAATTTCGGAATCTCGTTCAGTCTTCTTTCACAAAATCCACTCCACCAACTCTGCAGGAGAGAGAGAGAGAGAGAGAGAGAGAGAGAGAGAGAATGCCAGTTGATTGTGAGCGCGGGGCTTTAATTTGATTCAGAGGGAGAGAGAAACGGTTGATGAGCCGTGACCAGATACGGTCACGCTCATGAGTCATGACAATGGTTCATTGAAGCTAATCTGACTTGGCTGACGAAGCTGAGGGTAGAGTAGTCAAAAAACATGTTTCCCGTTAACTTCCGTTTTGACGTCAAGGCTGACCGCCTGAGTTAGGGGCTCATTATTATTTTTCCTAATCAACAGCAATTGCATATTTGATTCAAGCCAGAACGCGAATAACATCACAATAATAGGAGTGAGCCAAAATTAAGAAAATCTAAGACACTAGAACTGCTGAAAGTACTACAAGTTACACGCTCTACGACGTGTACTGGCAAAATAGACTAGCAGCATGTGTCGATATAGGGTCTATTTACGACTTGGTGGTAGACTATCTAGCGGAAAACGCAGCTAAAACTCAACTCAAACCATTTGTCTATTCATTTTAAGTTCTACCAATTTCCTCACCCGAATTGAGAGATAATCAAACCCATATCTATTCTTGCACTTTCTTTTCACTCTCATTAATTACAAGTGTGACCCAAATCTCTACCCAAATTTGGGTGAAAATAATGGTAAGAGTTGGTGATGCTCCCAACATTAATTGGGGCAAAGTTTGTGTCACAACCTGCTTTGAGGGCTTGAGAGTGGTTTAACTCTTCAAACAAATACAGAAGACTATGGGTGTTTTCCACTAACTAAAATAAGTAGTGTGATGTATTAGAACGAGAGAATGAGTTGTCTCGTAAAACGAAAAGTACATACTTAAAAAATAAGAGCCTTATGCGGCCTTATGTGGATATATATGAAGATGATTGAAGTGAATTTATTTTATGAAAATAGAAATAGATTTGGTCACATTGTATTGAACCCATTTTATGAAGGAGCTTGTGGATTTTCATCCCGCTCCACAGGCTACAGCTCACAGCTGAGGAAGTAAACGGAAGCAATCGATGGGACTTGTCTCGCTGCCATACTAACAGGTTTCTTCAAATCTTCCTTTCTTAGCACTCCTAACTCAAACAAAACCAGTCCACTGGGATGTCCATTACGTATAGCTTTCGTTATTCTTGGATGATACATTGCACATGATGAAGAACTGCTCACGATCATTGCGTTTATATGGCATTTCATGTTCATTAGCAATGTGTAGTGGTGTCTAGCGATTTTTAGAACGTTGGCAATGTGTAGTTCTTGCTTTTTCATGTGTGGGTTTTTTTGACACTCCAAACATGTGACACGGCTTCAAATTAAGGTTCAACCAAAATCTGGTGTGCTTTATTATAGCTGGAGCAGATGGGTTCATCTTGAACCCATCTATTCATGACGCGAAGTTTGAATGAAACCTGGGCAACGTCATTTGAGGAACCTCCGGCGTTCAAGATGCGAGGTCCCAATGAAATCTGCTCGACGTCAGACCAAGACATGAGTAAACCTGCCTACAACAGACCAAGACTAATGCATCTAGTGTCTTTTACCTGGCAACTATCAGCTTTGGTGTTCTCCTCGTGGAAATAGTTACTGGGAGATGCAACATGAATAGTCGATTACCTATCTCAGAGCAATATCTTCCTGAAAGGGTATGAAGTTTTTCCACAAACTTGGTCAATATTTTCATACGAAGTGGTGATTAGGTGTGTCATTTAATCTAACGATTCCATGATGACAAAAAGTAATAGGGAAAAACTTGGTGTAACGGTGATGAAAAATTGAACTGTGTAGGAAAAGTAAGCTGTGGCTAACTTTCGCATTTTTATGTTCTGTGTAAATTGTACATCCAGTGCTGACAATCATCTCATGAAAGGAAGATATGGTGGTATAACCTATGTATGGGTTGGAGCTACGGTATAATAGACGTCAAACTTGGAGAAACAAATTCATATTCCTGTCTATATATTCAGCATTGTCATCATCGTTTCTTTGCACATCCTTGGAATGAAATCATTGTTCTTTTCCAGCATGATGCTTTAGAATTAAGAATGACCAACAGAATAGAGATACCATGAGATGTAGGAGTTGACATTGCCTATGGTAGCGGAAGGTTGTAATTTCTGCATTCCTAGAAATGCAGGTTCTGCTTGATTAGTGCTGTAAAATTATGCAGAATGTAATGTGTAAATTTTATTGCAACAGACATGGGAACTTTATGAGAGAAGGGAGCTTGTGGGATTGGTAGATACGTCATTGAATGGGGAATTCGACGCTGAAGTAGCTTGCAGATTCTTGAAGATTGGTCTTCTCTGCACCCAAGACTCTCCAAATCTCCGGCCCTCCATGTCAACTGTGGTCAAGATGTTAACGGGTGAGATTGACATTGAAGGGAAAGAGATTACAAAGCCAGCCCTAATTTCCGATTTCATGGACCTCAAGGTCAAAAGAACCCCCAAAGCTAAGCCTGAGAAAACCAACAATTCCTACATTGATACTTCTAGCTCTGGTAACCTCGAGAATTCACTGTTGTCATTGGGAATGACATCTGTTCCAACCATGACCTTTACTGCAATATACGATCTGAGCAGCAAAGAATAAAAAAGATAACACTGAAGTGATGAACTCATATAAAACGAATCATTCCTCCCACTCTCCCAGCATTAGTCTCCTAATAATGAAACAGATACCTAAAGGTAGACCGCTCTGGTTTGCTACAGTTGCAAAATGCCGAGCTTAAAACCTCAGAATTGTTGAAGGAGAAGCCTTTTACTGGTATCTAAATCATGGAAATTGTAGAAAGAGAGAGAGAGATAGAAAGAGTTAACAGCAATAAACAAAAAAGGTTACTGATACAATCACTGTAGATTGCCCACGCTCACAAAAATACATTTGTTGCTAACCCTGAGATGTTCAACTGACTTGTACCAAAGATACAGGTTCTTCCAAATGATCAACGGATTCTTACCAAAGATAAAGGTTCTTTAAATGCCAGCATAAGGGCAAAGCATGGACTAACAGGGATTTCTTTCACCTTCATGGCCAACTCTGGAACCAAACTTAAATCTGTATGAGATAATAATGGCAGAATGGTTAAAAAGTAACCTGTGCTGTTCCCTGAATTCATAGCAAATCAATCGACAGTGGTGCAATAATGCCATAAAAGTGAGCTGCAAAAATTCAAGGAAAAAGAAGCCATTTTCAGTTCCATGGCAGATACAACACGTTGTCCCATGAGAGCTTCAGAAGAGTGTTAGATCACTTCAAGTGTCACTTTAGAGGTTTGCCTATTTCATTCGATATGGCTTATCGGCTGAGAAATCTGAATTCTACCCCTTGGGATGGGCTTGAAAGAGAACATTTTATCTGTTAATCACTGCTGCATTGGTATGTATTGCCAAGTTGATATATTTCAATGCCATTTTCAGACCAAAGCTTTAAGGACCAGTTCAAACTAGCCTTCGCCTGGTCACATCCAAAAAATAAGCAGCCGTTTCAGTTGAATCTATTGCCTTCTAAATGAGATCTGGGTAATGTTGAGTGAACTCCTCAAGATCACTTTGTCATTCATGAATGGTCAAAAGTCAAATTGTTCCCAGTGAGAGGTGAATCGTCAAATGTGATCTTTGTTATATGTAAGTTTCTAAAATCTAAACTGTACTTGTTACAAGGGAATGACCAAATAAATATGGCAATGGTTGATCAATTGGAAGAAAAGATTAAACTGACATTCGTGTTGTTGGGCAACAAGTGAAATGTGAACTCATGCGCACACTAACCCAACAGCAAGAATAACCAAGTGATCACAGAGAGACCAGGACACAAAGATTTAATACGTGATTTGGTAAGACTGTCTGTGTCCATGGCCCACATCAGTTTCCACCCTCCACTATATTCTGATGAGTGACCCAACAATGCAAACTATCTTCTATGATGACTTACTATATCATTTACCCAATTGGATCACGAAGTTGAAGGATTTATTAAGCAGATAAAAAGAAGGAAAATCATCATAACGAGAGGCGGTGGTCATCCAGTTACATTAGCAAACCTGGGTGAAACTATAATTTTGTCAGATGCAACCACGTCCTATAAATGACCAAGATATTGTCCATCTGAACCTGTCAACGACCATGAATTCTCATCATCCAACCACTGCAGCCTCCCAACACCAACCCCAAACTTTCTATCCACTCCTGAAGATATGTTGGTGTCGAGCTCTTCAAGAAGCATTTCAATTGAAACCGATGTGATCGATACATTACCTAGTTCATTGCATAATGCCCTGCAAATAGAATTCATTCCCGGGACACCCACATATTTCTTGATTGGTCCTTCCTGAATTAAACTCAAATTAAGATAAATTGTGCCCCAACAAGCAGAGATGACATACATATTTGATACTTGGAACAGCTATCTGTTACTAGCATTTATACCAACCATTAAAACATGTGTGCAAATGAAATGCACTGGATTGCAAGGAGGAAAAAAATTGGCCCAGTGTAACACATTGCCCAGGGATCATGATAGCGTAAATGAATTGCCTTAGGATAACTCATCTTCAAGAATAATTATGAGAAAGATAAGTAGTACAGATATATGGTACAGATCACTTCTTTTGGGCTGAAAATGGGTCATAGTTGTCAGGTGACTACAAGGGGCTATTGTATCTCAAACACAACAGTACTCATCATACAGACCCATTTTCAGCCCAAAAGAAGTGTTTCTCATAATGACATGGATGGGCGTAGCTATGGGCAGTGTCGGAACCAGGATTTTTATTTAGGGGATTTATGACAATCTTAAATGCACGCAATAATCAGTTGGGATTTACTGTTTCATCCCACTGACCTCAGATGCACATCAAAATCTCATATGGCTAATATCCGGATGGTCGACCATGCACTTAATAAATTCTTTGCCGGAACCAATCACTTTCTATTTTGACAACATTACACAATTGATATCCTTTTTACTGTCTAATTTGACAACATTCCACAACTGATATCCTTTTTCTATACTTGATATACAACAAAAGTCATCGTTTAAACTCTCAGCAGAAATAAAGGACAAACAATAATATGTATGCAAAAGAAATCTCATCTCTTTCTTCCTTGAAGCAAACACAAACTTCACCCAACTTCTTCAATGGTCTTCTTGAAGCATAGGTCTAGTGGCATTTATGGGTTTAAGGTCTGGATCAGTCGCTATGCTTGTATTTGTACATGAGCTATAGTGGCTATACTCATCTTTAGAACCTGGAGTATCAGCAGTTATAAAACCTGTTACTTCATCAAGTTTCCAGTCAGTCAAGTATCCAGGCCGCAAAATATCAGAACTAACTTCGATGTCTCCTGAAAGCATTGCCACTGCACGTGACATGGAGGGGCGTAGCTGTGGGGATGCCTGGGTGCACAAAAGAGCTACTCCTATAACTTGTTTTACTTCCTTCTCATTGAGTTCTGATAAATTGGCATCTGCTAACTCAACTGCGTGGTTGCTTTCATGGAGATGCCAAGCCTATAAGGAGCAAAGAATAAAATGTCATAAGATCCAAGATGGGAGGAATTTTACTAGCACTGAATTATGTAATTGGATGGGCAGAGCCAGAATTTATGGGTTGTGGAGTCAAATACCGAGATTCATATGATTAGGTCGTGTGTGGCAATAATAAAGGGGACAAATTGTAATTTCTTCGGGCAATTTGGCAATATTGTTGGGTCCTTTGTAGAATACCAGTCAAGAATCAAGACAGTAACTATTTTAAGGGGTGTTTCCAACTCAGTAATTGTCACCAGCTGCCTCCGAGCATTTGCTGTAAATCTCAATGGCAGAGGCGCAGAGCCATGCTATGCATTCAAATTTGCAGAAATGATAAGGGATGTTTTTTGCCTATAGCATTTGAACGAATTGCATTGTTTTCATAGTGTTGAACCAAGGAATGTAATTTAATTTGCACACTAATATAGAATTTGGTAAGCAAGAAAACTAAAGAAAATGGAATTTAACCGCCTTATTATAACTTTATATCCCCAATCTAAAAAGGAAAATGCTAATCTCCGCCCATTAGGCGTAGGATAATGGATAGAAAGTGTATCGATATCCGGAAAAGTGTATTAATATCCGTGAAATGTGTATTGATATCCAAAGTTATTTGTCATTGTATACTTATTATCTTCCGCCTAGTGGGCTGTGGTTAGCAACACCGTTCCTTTTTGATCTTCCCATTTATTCCTTCTGTTTATACACTTTTGCTGTATAATTAGCTGAGCGAAAACTTCATATCTTGGTGCAAAAGAATTAGCAAAGTGTCCAGTATGTAGCCTCTTAAATTTTGCTACATTTCACTGACACTGCTCAAATGGGTTTCGAAAAAGTACTTTTTCGCTTTTGAGAGCAATTCCTAAGTGATTTAAAACTTTAGTGACTGTACCAATAACCCTATCTGCATGAGCAAATGATGGACATGTAAAGGATATCCCATCTGAGGAGGACTCCAGCTATAATGCTCCCAAGTGGTTTGGGAGCATCGTGCTCCCAAGTCTTTTTTTCCTTATTCTATGGTAAGTGTTGACAACAACGTGGTAAGTGCTGTCAACAAGTATAGTAAGTGTTTCTTAAGGAATTGTAGCCATGTAACATAGTAAGTGTTGCCTTAAGGAATGGTATATACAACCTGTTTCAGTGGTAAGTAATACTATGTTTTTTTGGTCAAAAATTCTTAAAAGCATCTAGATTTTAGCAAACCCACCCTACTTTTTGTGAGTGATTTTGATCTAAGGACTGTAATTTACCTACTTTTCAATCTAAGGGTCCATATTTAATTGGAGTATCATGCTCCCATACTACTTGGGATTGGGAGCATTGTAGAAGTTTTGCTGAGGGAGCCAGTGATTTACAACATTTGTTCACAAGGAGATGTATACTAAAGAAATGAATGATTCAAATGGATGTATACTAAAGTGAATATGTATGCAATTGCAATGTTCCAAAGAAATAATATTTATTGGTGCAAAACGGAAGTGATGAAGAATCCTGTTTTTTCTTCTGTTGCTTACTAAAAGAAGAGTTATTTCATACCCATTCAAGAAGACATGTCTCTTCTTCTTCCAAGCTTGAGTCAGAATTTCGCCTTCCACTGACAATCTCAAGAGCTACAACACCAAATCCATACACATCAGCCTTTTCTGTAAGCTGCCCCCGCATTGCATACTCAGGTGCAAGATACCCACTACATCAGTAACCATGAAAAGTTAATTGCTGCTAAGATGTTACTTCGGCTATAAAAACCAAAAGATACAAGCTAATCAATAAAAGGAAAGCATCTACAGAGATTGACTGCTGGGATTCTTACATTGTCCCTGCAACACGAGTGCTTATGTGTGTCTTTTTGTCATCATAAAGTTTGGCCAAACCGAAATCCGAAATTTTGGAGTTGAGGTCAGAGTCAAGAAGAATATTGCCGGCTTTCACATCTCTGTGTACTATGCGAAGCCGTGATTCCTCATGAAGATAAGCAAGACCTCTTGCTACTCCCAAGCATATATTGAAACGAATGGGCCAGCTAAGACACAAACTTGTCTTCCCTGCTTAACAAGTGCCAAAAAGTTAAATGCATCAGTTATTCACCATATTCTGACACTATAATTTACATCGACAGAAAAGGTGATGTCCTGTACCAAACAATGCTTGATCAAGACTCTTGTTTTCGAGATACTCATAAACAAGCAGTCGTTTCTCCCCCTCAATGCAGCATCCATACAATTTCACAAGATTCCTGTGTTGAACAGTAGATATTGTAGCGATCTCTGCAACAAATTGACTCTTTCCTTGGTGGGATGCCACAGACAGTTGTTTGACAGCAATAAGCCTCCCATCATTAAGTGTTCCCTATAGAACATGAAATAATAAAATTTTGAGATAAATTGTCTAGTCCCAACCATGGTTTCTGATCTGATGAAAAGGTAAAATGGTACGGCTATGGACCAGTCAATCGCTGTTCTAAGCAAACCATCTACAACAGCAAGATTTGTAGTTTCCATAGTCTTATGCTAACAAAAATCAATGGCAGAAATGTCATGGTACAATAAAAAGGAAAAAAAAAAAGAGGTGAAGTGGCAGACTTATATCCAAGTGAGCCAGACGATTGGTGCTATTTCATAAAAGCAATATGAAATTGTTTGACGACAACCTTTCTTTTATTAGAAGGATGCTTACCTTAAAAACGGGTCCAAATCCTCCCTCCCCAAGTTTGTTTGCAGGATTAAAATCTTCTGTTGCAGCCTGTAGCTCAGCATAGCTGAAAGTGTAGGGCCTAGCTTCAATCCCCAAGAGCTCTGCAAGTACAGTAAAAATCCTTGTTTGTGAATATCCAAGGAAGTTAATACTCAAGCTTGTGATAAGTGACCTAAGCATTTAGCAACCCGATGCTGAGAGTAAACAAGTATACAGACAAAGGCACATGCAATTTAAAGCAGCATTCAGAAATCATTTCCACTAATAGACTAGACTGTAGAGCCACAAATGGGACAATAATGATTATGTTGGGAGGCAAAAATCAGACTGCAGTAATAAATTAGGTAGGCTTTTTTTCCCTTTTTCTAATTTTACCTTCATCCACATTCTGGCGTGCCCTTCTTTTCCGATGAATGAAACAACATAATGCAAGTGCAGACAGAAAGCATATAACTCCAACAGGTACAGAAATCCCAACGATCAAGCCAGTCTTGCTCTTCTTACTGCTGGTTGGAGGTTTGTTACTAACAGTGGGGATGAAGTCTGCTAAAAAAAGATTAGTTGTCATAACTTGGCGTCAATATACTCAAATATCATGAGTAAGTTTCTCAGTAGCATTTAATGTTTTTGAATCATATTACCTGGGGTGGCAATGATTGCTGAAATAGAAGGTCCATATGTACCTTGACTAGGCACACAGCAAGTCCCTTTACCAGCCCAAAAGAGATGGATTTCAAGGTAGTTTTCAGATACCTGCGCCTTGAATTCCTTCTGAACAGCCTGGAAAGAGGTTCCACCTGCCTCCTTTCGTATGTCAAAATCCTTCCACACCAAATTCCCCTATAATGACCAAGTTCAGCATTAAAAAGGACAAAAAACAAAAAATATATAAATAAGAAGTAGAAGAGACAACATGAACAAAAAAAAGACTAACTAAAGTTGGATAGACACAAAGCATATATCACAGACCTGGATGTATATATCAAAAACACGCCTTCCGACACTTCTCCAATCTGGAGGATTCAGGATGGATATCTCTGCAAACTGGAGACTCACGTTATAATTTCCATTCTCAAGCCCTAGCCCATAGTATCTCAGTGATCCAGCAGATATTCGTGCTGTCTGGAAAAGCTCTGAGTCCAAGGTATTTGCGATCTGAGATGAAGAGTTACTCGTGTACAGGGCATTGTTGTTCTCGCCGAAGCGTCCAACATTACTTACTGCCCACCTTTTTGTACCAGTCACGTAATATGAAGCCGGACCCAGAGCCTCGTTATCCCTCTCATACACAATCTGATTGATTCTGGATGTAATCTGTGGACCACCACACTTAATTGACAAGTTGTAATCTGTAAACAAGGGAAAAAAAAAAAAAAAAACCTTCAGATTGAGTTGTACAAACAAGAGTTTTTGGTCAAATGGACTGGACATGGTGTACAACCACAACACAAGACAGAGTGCACCGCAAACAAAGCAGGGCAACAACACGATAACTGTTAGCTAAAGGCCCCAGCTATGTATATCAAGCAATCTAACACTTACTAGTCCTAGTTGACCAACTTCTAGAATCAATAGCATATGGCCATTAATATTCTCCTCAAAGGAACACCAATCTAACATAGACAGTCCTCTTTTTACCTCATGTTGTGGATGTAAATGTTCTAGTCTCTAATCACGACAATGGGAAGTTCTAAACTGCACTTACAGATTGGCGAATTCCGATAGCAGGGAAAGTTCCTTTGAAGACAGCTAAATCCTGAAGGCAGAACCCTGAAAGCAGAAGAAGAATGCATATCAATTACAAAGGTAAGATGTCTGATAAATCTAAGCAGTATCAAGCTCTAGAACTTTCGTTAGATTTTTTCCAAAACGTTACTGATGCTAATACATACGGCTGAAATGTTTAATGGGTTCAACAGAAAACAGGCGGTCTCAAAATGTAAGTTAAACTTTTTGTTGGAAACCGAGATGAGTGTTCAATTCATAGATGTTGTTCAATTGGATAGAACTTGTGATATTGAACTGTGACTTCATGTCGATTGGCAATAACGGCCAATGGCTGGACTTAGTGTCGTGCTCTTGACTTCGTCTTCGTGTCAATTCATTGGCTTTATGCCAAATTGATGACTTCGTGTCTAGATACTGACTTCGTGTTGATTTATTGACTTCGTATCGATTATTTTCTTACGCTTATTTATTGGTGATATCGGATTTACTGAGGAACATCCATGTCTCATATACACTCCTGGAACTCGTTCTGGGTTCCAGTTTTACGGATTACGGGTATAAGTCGGTTTCCACCACAGGTCATGTTGTGCGGTTGTAGCTTGCTCGGGGAAACGTGGTTGAGGCCTATGGGAGTCTTGTCTCCCGGCCAGTAGTTGATGTGTATAGGCATATTCGGGTTACTACATGAGGGACTATTCAGAATCTTCCAAAACAACTGCAGTTCCCTAACTGTACTTTTGCCAAGTGAACCAATTTCTTTAACATCGTGGAAAGCCAATTAGCTTCACCTCTAGCAATATGGCCTACTCACAGACTCAAAGTATGTAGATTTCAAACTTAGTTCAGGACACAGAAATGAGGTTAGGCAATTGTACTAGTGGAGCTGAAAAGATGGTACCATGGTAAATCTGTTGAGTTGTTGGAGTATACTTATTACCGGGAAAAGAAATCTCTTACAAACATGAATTCTGTGCTTTTGAAGGTGAAGAGAAGATGTTTTTCAGACCGAGGTAAATGGATTATGGACGTACAAATGTGGACTTGCATGGGTGTCTTTAGTTAGTGGATAATCATACAGTATATCACATCCAACTCACACTATCATTACTCCAGAGCGCAGAACAGAAGTACAAGGTACAAAAGTTAAAAACCACAACTATGCACTACAATCTCATTGAACTGCATACGGGAAGTGTGGGAGAATAAATAAACTTAGAACGTCGATAAGATCAATGTAATATCCCATATCTTCGCACCAGAAAAAAGATACAACCACAATATGCCATTCACGTTTAGTACGTTATGCCAAAATACTATAAACACTCTCAAATATAACAGCACTATCATACATGTTTGACTAGCTCATGGTGCTCAACACAAAAAAAATCATGGGATATCACTCAACTTTAGTTTACCATCATTGAATGTTCAGATGTTATGGAGTAACATGAAAACATGTACAGCAGGGAGGGAATCACCTGTTGTTTGAGCTTTCAATTGTGAAGTTATTCGCAACCAAGTTGCTACATATGACAGCCCAGAAAATATCAATGTTAGCTTCGAGAGAGTAATATCAATGCAGAAGATTTTAAAAAATAGAGAGTGTCATCTTAACACACTATTACATGATGTCAGCACGTGACTTGTTTTGGAAATAGGAACACAAACAGAAAGAGAAACAATAAACATACAGTTGCAAGTCTTGTTGGCTAATCCAAGAAGGAAAGCTCCCAGACAATTCATTGTATGACACATCTCTGCAGGAAATTACATAATAGAAATTTCAATCGATCTTCCAAAACCTATAGAACAGATCACTTGGTTAATCTCAAACCTAAGCACCGAAGTCTTGGATTTTATCCAAAGCCTTACATACTAACGCAATTACATGAATCATTATCCACCAGTTTCCAAAACCACTTCGTCCAAATATAGAACCTCTCTAGTTGTTACCTCATGTCTCCCCATACGCTTCAACACAGTAAGAATGCCATCATTACTCCCCAAAAAAATAAAAAACCCTAGAAATAGACTTGCTTACACAACCTTTGTACTTTTATGGTTTGCCTTCCCTAATATAGCATTTTCTAGCATGTGGTAGCAGGGTTGTAAAACAAATGTCACTCCCAATAGAACTTTATGGCAGCAAAGAATAAATTCTTCTGATTTTACAAAAGCATGAAACTCTTGGAAACTTAATATTTAACATGAAAAAAAAATCCTCCATGATTATTATGGACCACAAGCGGAAAGAACTTCACCACTTGCATACATTCTAATTGGACTGTGGACCATTATGTTAGATTTACTTACACATTCAGAAGAGACGCACTCTTTTGTGCAGGAAGGGGGCCAGTCAATTTATTATTCCCAAGAAACCTGAATATGCAGAAATTAGTTCAAGCAATAAACAGTAGATGTTGGAGAGATTTTCCACAACCGAGCACAAGATGTTTATTACAAGTAAGAGAGAGAGCTCAAATTGAATAGTGAATCAGGAATCTGTCCAGTTAAATTGTTGAAGCTTAGATCCCTGGAACATTAGATAAAACATGGTTGTAAGAAATATGAAGTAAATTTCGTAATGATAAATGTAAAGAACCAAAAATAATTTGGGGTCTGGTTTCGACTCCGTCTTCCTCAACCTGATTATAAACTTGGCAGGTTGAAGTATAGCGGAGCCAACCCAAAATTAAAAGCAATAAGCAACATACAGTTGTGACAAACTTCGGTAATCTCCGATATTGGATGGAATAAATCCAGAAATATTGTTATTGCTCAAAATTCTGCAGGACAAGAAACCACATGGTCAATATATAGTCTTGTAAAAAACAGTGGAGGAGCATGCCAATGAAATATTAGTACAGAACAGATTCGTCAGCTATAACCATATCATCTTACAAGACATTCAGAGACTTCATATCCTTAAGAAACGCCAGTGAGGAGCTTCCATTAGATAAATCACTAATTCTCCTGTTGCATTTTGTAACACAAAAGAGAAGATTCGCTTCATTATATCCAGCATATGCTAAATCTGAACAAACACTTTTGAAAGAGTACTTAGTACTCACAAGTTCTCCATCAAGGTTAGTTTGGAAAATGATGATGGTATCGCACCTCCAAAGGAATTACCCTGAAACCTCCTATAGATATGTCGAGTATAATGGATTTATTTAGTTCTAAAACAAAGGAACCTGAGTATCATTATAAATGGAAAAAAAGAAATACATCTTAGTTACCAGGCACTGCTATTTATTTAGCTTAAAGTGATCCTACCATCTGAGTATGATAATTGAAATAGAGAAGATTGCTTACAAGCTTTTAAGGTTTGACCAATTCCCAATGAATTCAGGTATGCTGCCTGTAAGGTCGGTGTCTGAAGCCCACCTGAGATCCCCAATGTTTTCCCTTGGTAAAGTAGATCACAGAAACTAGCCTGGACAACCTATTTGATTTTCTTAGATAAGATGAAAGATAGGTCAAAAAGCTCTTACATTGTTTGCAGGTTTCGTAGAGAAGAAAATGTTGAAGGTATAGGTCCACTAACTCCAGAACTGTCAATGTACCTGTCAAGGTGGGCACATTGACAATGCTATGCACATTTACGACAATTGGGGGTAAAAATGTGATCAAGGGGCAATGCCTCAGCACTTACAATTGCTCTAACTTTCTTAAATTCCCAAGCTCTGGTGGCAGACTGCCGGAGAAGTTATTCATGTCAAATGACCTGGGAAATTAGGAAGTCAAACAACATGACAACAATGTAAATAGGTCACATAGGAATGGTATGAACGAAACAGTAATATCTTCCAGTTAATTGTATGATTGATTCCGGTGTTCCATGGAATGAGGTCCTGAATACCACAATATATAGCAAAGGACCGAGATATTGAATACCAGCGAGTAATAGTTGCAAACTACAAACACAAATTAATAGCATATATATGTGTGAACAAGTGGCCCTTGACAGAGCTCAATGGAGGAAACGGATTCATGTAGCCGACCCCAAGTGATTGGGACATAAGGCTCGGTTTGGTTTATATATGTGTCTGTGTGTATACGGGGATTACTTTGCCTTGCGTTCAACTGAAAATCGACACAAATAAGTTGACCTCTTAAGAACTTATGAAGTCAAGAATAACATACAGTGATCTTAAATCAGTAAGTTTTCCAAGTTCCTTTGGAACCTGCCCCGATAATGAGTTCATACCCACGGACCTAAGGACAAGAAATGAGAAGTCAGCAACTTAGAGGAGCATATACAAATCATGCATACAATATGTATGAAATCCATTTAAAAAAAAAAAAGAGAGGTGATCTCACAGGTACTGCAAGAGAGTTAGGTTGCCAATGGATGGTGACAGGGTGCCTGTCAAGTAATTTTGGCGCAAGTCTCTGCAATAAGTGGAAGAAACTTAGTATCATTTATCAAGGGCTTATTGATGGAAACTATACAAGCATATACTCCGTATGCAATAGTGCGTGGCACATAATCCAATATATGGTGAAGTTATGCACCGTGATTTCAAGGTTGCAGTTTGATAGCAACTGGTACAAACAAAAGAAAATGGTACGAGTAGTAAGGTAAAAAGGGAAAACTTAAGGAAGGTACCATACATATTATACAGGTAATTCAAAGTCCATAGTTCATCTGGGATTCCACCAACAACACTCAACGAATAGACTTTCCTGTAACAGAAACGGAAAAGAACGCAGACTGTGAATGAAAGATTTTAACATCACAGTAGTACGAGCTCAAAGTTTTGAACTTCGATTGCTGCATAGATTGATTCCCTCCAAGCACTTCAATTACAAGGAATAATTCATTGCCTTTAACAATCAGCTAAACATATGGGCATTTAGGTAGACTCACAGTTGGTCAATGTGGCAAGTAGTAGCATCGCATTTGCATTTGATGAAGGGATTGTAATTTGTATCGACGAAGCGGGTTGTGTCGATGGCAGCTCCACTGCATAGTTCTCCACTTATGTTCCATTGATTCGATGGGGCCGATAAACCCCATTTGCTGAAGATGGAATTCAGAGCACTCACTGCCAACCAAATCCAAAACTCCACGCATTACTTATCCATAATTATCTCCCGCCCTTAATAAATGATTGTCAGACATGGAGCGAAAATGAAAGAAATGATAACTAAAATAAGTGAAACTGGATGATCATTGAGGAGTTTTTCTTTCAAGCATGGGGTGATCGGTTGTATTTTTCCTCTTAGATCTTAGATTCGATATCCCATAACTGTTAATCTGCTCCGGGTAGTAAACGGTGGAATTCACTCCAAAAAATTAGTCCAGTTGTACGTAAATTCATCCGAACATACTGGATTTAAAAACAATTCTTTTTCACCAATCTCTCAAACAAACAACACCAAAACAGAGCCATCATCCATATTTTCCAAATTCCAATACTGTTGTGTCTCTGTTGGAACAAGTATTATGATTAGTTTGACTTTGTCTGATATAATTATGATGAATTCTGTAACGTAAGTAAGTGCTGCTGGGCTTATGTGAATATATTCTTCCTAGTAGACAAAAAAAACAGAACAATAAGAAAACACACACACCAAGAGAGAGAGAGAGAGAGAGAGAGAGAGAGAGAGAGAGAGAGAGAGAGAGCACCTTCAGAAGGAGGAGTAGTAGCATTGGAGGTCTGATTTTGAGCTCGAGCCATATGAACAAGGCCCAGGACGAAGAAGCAGCAAAGAAGCTGCCAAAAGGCCAAGGCATGGACTGATATTGCTGATCCCGCCATTACTTCCACCTTCCTTTTTACGTCCAGATTAAGTAAGTATTAGTTGATGAATGGATTCGTTTTCTAAAAATAGCCAAAGATGGAGCTCTCACCTGGATTCGACAGTCGTTCTTTTCCTCGTAGTCTGAGACATCTATATAACAAATCAAGGGAGGAATGCTTGTTCGCTTGCGGAATCCCCAATATATTTTTTCTATCTATTTTTTTTCCACGCATTACATTTAAAAAGATCCCTCAAAACCTAAATCAAATATGACCAAGATGCTAGTAAAAAGATATTTTCAATCTCAACCCTCCAATTTTATACCTCCAAGGTCCAAAAAATGTGTCTCTCATAAATGAACTTTTGGATGGCATTTCTGTAAATACCAAGCATTTGGAGGGTTCATATTAATGGCATATTGGAGGGTTCAGATTAATCTTGAAATTGGAGGGCTGAGATTACAAGCTCTCAATATACCTCTTCACGAGAAATTTTTGGTTGTCGGGTGGGTACCACGTCACCCGGCTGACGTGGTGTCCGAGCAACACATCCGAGCAATCCAAAAGTATATTGGATGGCCCGGATTAAACCACTCTCTTTCCTCTCACCCCAACACTCTATCTCTCTTATTTCCTCTCTCCAAATCCGAGTGCTTGACGATTTCCTAGTCCTAAATTAATGGGTTGCCCCAAGCGTAGGGCGGGACCGACATAGCACAATATCTGGTAAGACCAGAGTCGAATCCACAGAGACTGTGATGTGTGCTGACTAAAAACTCGGGTTGTTATTAATTTAACAGGCTCTTAGGTAGCCACCCATTGTCGTTTTGATTGCGATTAACTAAAACTTAAGGAAACAACTGCGCTTTTCAAATAATTAAAAGGAGGTACGGTCGTAGGGTTCATAGCACTCGTAACCAGTTTGAATTAACCTGCTTCAGTCGGTGTTCTTAAAAACGTTCAACTTTAGATTGAAAAAAGATACCCTGTAAGATGCGAGACTCTATGGTCGCTGTTTACCCATGCGCAGCGGAAAATGAGTTTTAGACCTCCATTCCCCCGTTCACATGGGCTCCGACTATGCCCGGATTCATCTACGGAAAGTATTTTTTTCTAATCTAAAATTATTTTTTCCATTGTTTGAAAATAAGAGCAGTGTTCGAACTGACCACGGTGTGCTAATCACCCCGCGACCCTACCTGAACGACTACTCACTGATCATTAAATAAGAAACAAAAGAAATTCTAGATTGAAGCATGTTTCTATTACGCGAGATATAAAATTAACACAGAATCTAAATTAAACAATAACCAACAAACAACTTTGATAAATAACAAAAATCAATATGAATTATCGAAGTGTGAATAATTAAATAAAATTTCAAATAACACGAAGAAAAGAGAGCTCAAAGAAAATTAAACAATATTGATAGCAGCCCCAGTTCTTCGATCTCTCGGCAGCCCCGTCCTTTTTTCCTCTGTTTCCTTTCGTGTGAAAAGTCGTCCCCGTAAAACCTGTTGAAAAATAAAATATATGCCGCAGCCCCTCTTGTCCTCTTTTGTCCGTGGGTAGAAGATGCCTCCAGCAAAAAGAAACCCTCGCTCTCTTTTTATATTTTGTACTTGAATAACCACTTTGCTACTATTATTCTCTGGGCCCACCTAATGAACAAAGTGCAGCCCAATTTTCTTGACCAATTAGCTTCCGAATCGATAATGGGCGTTGCCTGGACATCAAATAAAACTCAACTTTGCATTTTTTTAATCAAACCCTTCAAATATCTATAACACAAAATAAAGCGTAAATCTCCAAGTAATAATATAAAAACAAACTTAGCAAGGATAAATTAAGGGGCGCATATGTGAACATTTACGCGCCTATCACCGAGTCATTCAAAACTGAAATGGACGGCCCAAATTTGGCAAGCGGACGCCACGTGGTACCCGCTCGGCACTGAAAATCTTCTCGTCTTTAACCAACCCCCCTTCATACAGAGGTACATGAGGTGAATCTCTCTCACTTGCCCTAATTTCTATGAATCCCCGAATTGGCTGCTTAAATGTGATTTAATAATTTAATGGGTGTTCGAAATGGTTGCTTTAATAGTTTATTGGGATTTCAGATTTAGGGGTTCTTCAAGCTAGAATCCATGTTTTTACATAACCATGCTAGAAAGGATTTTTATAAATCTTTAAGGTATGTCTTTAGGATTAAAATTACATGTAGTTGATTGAAAATGCATAAACAGATTTTGTAGAGCAAGTATAGCTTTTTTGGAATAAAGATTTGTGGGATTTGATTTTTTTTTTTTGCGAAATTAGTTGTGGGCACTGGATTTGTAGAGGAGGTGTGTTTGTTTAGGACTAAAGCTTTGTGTGTTTTGTATCATTTTGTTGTGGGTTTGTGGGACAAGTTTATAGCATTTTTCGACTAAAGAATTGTGGGTTTTGAATCCTTTTTGCGAAATTTATTGTAGGTTTGTGGGTTTTGAATCATTTTGTGGAATTTTTTGTGGGTTTTGTAGAGCAAGTGTTTTTGTTGATGATGTTTCGGTAGATAAGCGACGAAATAGGGGAAATAATTTTGGTAAGTCTTTCTCGCCCTCTTCGACTCCAGATTTCAATGGGCATGAATTGATTTGAATGATTAGAAGCTCAAATAGCCAATAGTGCCTGGCATAGCTTAGTTAGACATGGAAATCATAAAATGGAACTTCAGCAAATTCTGAGTCGTGAAGTAGTTTTCCGGGATTGTATAGTTGGTAAGGCCACCGGGTTTTACATGAATAACTTGGAAGTGGTTTGATTCATACCGTTAGCATGATGATGAAATCTGGGAAAAAAATGTTTGGAGCAGTGCGACGCGCCCACTTTCAGCCGCACGGAGGGTATTGTTATGCCCTTTTCGGTTAATTGTTGCTCTTGCTGCTTTATAAATAAATAAGATGGACGGATGGATGGATAATGGAATGCAGATTGGGCTACTGTAACTAAAATTTGATAGTGTGGTTATTAAAATTTAATAGGGTCGGTTGTTGATGTTATGTTGCATTTCCTTTGAACTATAGCTCTGAATACAAAAAAGAGAGCTCTTTTTTATATGCATAGCTCTTGAGTCTTGAGCAACACTGCAAATCATTCTTAAGTTGTTTCATTTCTCATTTTCATAGGTGTAATGGAGTTGCTTCTTACTAATTCCTTGAAAAAAAAAAGGGTATACGCGAAGGAGAGTTGAGAAAATTAGACTCGGGTATGATGGCAGACATTACAGAGATACTTCTAAAATTGATCTTGCATTCCCGGCAACAAAAATAGAGGAGGTACGGTGGATTTCAAGTTTCATGTTCAATTTCAAATCAATTGTGTAAGAGGTTTAGGTATAATTGGCATGTAAAACTAGACGCAAATTGGAATTCGAGGTGCCAAGTGTGTAGGTGCCATGCAAAACTAGACACAAACTAGATGCAATTTCAACAAGGGTGTAAATACACTTGGATTAGGGCTCCATTTGTTTCGGCGTAAAACAATTTACAATGTAAAATGTTTTTCTCGTAAAATGATTTTTCAAAAAAAAAAAATTTCAATTTATTTTTCGGTGTTTGGTTGCATATGAAAAAAATACTGGAAATAGACTTTTGTGTGGGGCCACTGTTGTGTTCATCCATCCAAGACAACTTCCCCATTCTCGTTCGAAACGTCAATAAAAGAAGAAGAGTCTCTTGGGGGTTGAGGTAATAAAAAGAATAGAAACAAAACTGCAGGAAAATGAAAATGAAAATGAAAATAAAAATATCGGGAGTTGGGAAGGGGGGAGGAAGTTGGGAAAATGACTTATAGGGAAAATGAGAGGAGAACATTTTCACCCCGATGGTGAAAAACATTTTACCTTGCAAAAATATTTTACTTCTTTTTTTTCAACCAAACACCGGAAAACGAGTAAAACATTTTACTGGAAAATATTTTACGTCTAAACAAACGGAGCCTAGATGTGGAAGCTAATGTATTTAGTTTTAGTTTAGATCTCTAAATAGCTACAGTACTTAACACAAAAAATTGGAATTGGCTCAATCATTCTACAACCACACCTATTTTACACTCTCAATTACACACACTCATAAAAGCATTGGGGCCCATAAGACTTCTGTTGTCGAAATTTGGTAAACTATCTTTTGTTGCCAAGCATATAGTGAACCCATTGGAAGGTCGGATTAGGTCATAAAGGGAAAGTAGTTTGGGTTTTAGATTTGAAGAGTGAAAGAGAAAAGAATTTGCTATTTTTATTGTTGCCTTCAACTATGTGAATACTGCTTTATCATTTCAAACTTTCGGTTATTTGGCGATTATCATTAATTTATTTCTTTATTTTGATAAGTTTTGGAAATTATCATTAATCATGAAGTTTTCCGTCGTTTAGTTTCATCACCAAACATAGGGGAAGATCCACAGTTTCAGTTTGTGTCTATCTAACTTCTTTCTTTCTGTTTTAACTGTCATATTGTAGGGGACAGCACCAGATATAATTAGTGTTATGGTGAAGTTTTACATGTACCGTGACACACTGGGATTGTTTATAAACCATGCAATTAGGGTGGATAGAGAATTTAAGTCTCTAATATATACTAATCTTTTGGAACACGTTAGATGGCCTAAAACGTCTGATTTTGCATCCTAAATGCTCTTTTTCTCCCTCCATATATGCAATCAATTTTTAGCACACATGAGCCCGACATTCAAAGGTAGAGATCCCTTTTCAATATATATTGTCGGACAGTATGAAGAAGTGGGATTAAGTTGTTGGGCAGTATGATGTGCGACACCATTCTATCTTCTTGATCAACACCCATGTTAGCAAGCCTATCCGCAACTTTTTCGGTTTATTTGTGGTTGCCACTATTAAAAAGTGGGAATTCCATTTGATTATGCATATTTTTTCTTGTGGTTGCTATTAGTATTTGTTCAATGAAGAATTGATCAAATGTATTCTTGAGATCAGATAGTTTTGGATTGATAATTGTTTAACGGTTTGGCTAATAGGTGCCTCGGGGGCAGTTCATTAGACGCAATATATATACTTACATACATGAGTTGTGTTATTGGGAACTCACAAAACATAACTTTTCACCACTAATATTTTCCATACTAGTTATAAATGCTCCTAATACTTTTTTGATGACAATGTTACCCCTCAATATTTCCCTTGCAAAAATAGGTGAGATCCTAAGGAAAGTGACTTCAATATCCACGTACAAGGTCGACTTCCACTTCCAAGGTTTTTTTTTATTTATTGGCCGATGAACTCGTGAAAGCATTAGTAGGAGACAATCGAGTTCTAGCTATACCTAGAGCTAGATTGTCTTTATATCATCGTCTACCGGTATGAATGAAAATATTTGACACGGAAACTCTTCTATATACTAAGCAGGAAGAGGCTATTGAAAAAGAAATGAAAATGACAGTAGTAAAATAATATCACTATCTACAGTAGTTTGATGTATGGGCAAATAAATAATTTTAATGTATCATAAAAAAACTGAGAAATGGAACAATATTTGTATAATATGGAATATCAAACTATTGGATATTACTTACCCAAACAATTAAATAAACCCATGAGTCTCAACTTTCAATGTCTTTAAGAGAGAAACAAAAATCTTAGTTGCAGAAAAATAACAACAATTCTAAAGTAAAGTACCAAAAAATAGTTCCCGAAAAAATAGTACCAAGCTTTCAACGTCTCAACTGTGGTTTTTTCTAGTAAAAATAGAACCCCCAAAGGGCCAAAAGAATCTTTATCTAGTATGAAAAGGTATACGGCAATAAGTTGAAGAAAATATTAATTCGTTTTTTTTTTTAATAACTGAGGAACAGCCCTACAGCCGAGCCACAATTGGACTCGACTGCGCAACCCAAACCTCGGAAGGAACTAGCGCGGCTACACTAGTTACGGCCCCTCACTTACTATCAGAGTACTCATCCGGTAGCGAATCGAACCCCTGAACAAGGGGAGTTCTCCCAAGTCATTCATCCTTACCACTGGAGCAACCGTTGGGTGTGTTTAATTCCTTTGTTTGCTTGGTTGCACAGGTAGGTTTTGTTTGGTCGAGTTCTCAAATTTTGTTGAAGTCTTGCAGAAAAATGCCGGGCAATACGTTTCCACCATTTCTCATTTTCCTTTTCTCATCTTAAAGATAGATGAAAATGAAGAGTCATGGTCATTTTTGTCCCACAAAAATACTGTTGAACTTCTTTTGATGGAATTGATTTGTATTCTTAATGTCATTAATTGTAGATCTTGGAATGGGTATAACAAATGTAATTGCCTTTCTTCAATTGGTTTTATAGGACTGGATTTGTACTCGGTTGGGGCGTTTGTGAACCTCTTTATGAATTTTTATTTTAACTTTTTGATTTTTTGATGTGTCTGAATTATAGTCAAATTATATTGTGAATTTGGTAGAATAATTCGAGAGATATGTGCAGAATGTATTTTAGAACATAAGTAATGCTTGGTAGATGAATGATGAAAATGAATTATGAGTTGATTTTTTTACCATGTTGCCCTTAGTTCTTTATTATTGTATTAAAAGATGTAGGAATAATTTTTTTAGTCATTTAATTAAATTTATATACTATGAAATATTTTTTGGGGTATTGTGCTTAACAAATCCATATATCCCATAATTAAAGGTCCCCATTTTTTTTGGTATTTAAGAATAACCAAATATTATCATCCAAGTAATATTTAAAATAAGAAAACCATTAACTTAAAATTACGATTTTTTGAACAGACTTAAAATAACGATTCACTAAAATCAAAATAAAGACAATGAAAAAGTACAATCCATCATTATATTTGGAAAACAAACAAAAGTACAGAGAGAGAGAGAGAGAGAGAGAGAGAGCAGTGCTATTTTATTCTAACCAACTGAAGCAAACAAAAGTACACACGAGAGAGAGAGAGAGAGCAGTGCTATTTTATTCTAACCAACTGAAGCAAACAAAAGTACACACCCAACGACCATATATCCGACCAAACCTCTCTCATCTTTTTGGTACACAATAATGCTATTCATATAATAATTCAAACACAATAATTTATATAATTTCTCACATATATATGGGACCTACACATAATAGTGTGTGTGGAGTCCACATATATGTGAGATGTTGTGTTTGGATTGATATATGAGTATCATTTTTGTTCGGTAGTACATCCTTCCATGTTTGGTCAGGTGGTTGCCAATTGGAATTTGTACTGTGTGTAATATCTACTGAAAAAATAAAGCAAACACAAGTTGAAGATGAACGAAAGGGATGAAAATCTTCAACCATCGATGTATCGACAAGATCGATGCATCAAATATTTCCTAATTATAATTCATAAGTTGGGTTAGTAAGACAAAAATTTTAAGACAAAGAAAGATAAATTCTTTGATTTGTTGGAGAGAATTTTACAATAAAATCTAAAGAGACTATTTATAGGAAATAAAAATGTATAGGAAATAACTTCCTAACTATTATTCATTCTTTTTGCTTCTACTTATCCAAATAACTTCCCTTCAATTTCCAAATGTATAGGAACATGTCATGTGTCCTGTACTTTATTAAAAGTAAGAACAAATAATAGAAATACTAATATTAGTTGTATTTATTAATATGAATTAAAGATAATAAATATGAAGCATTCTCATTATTGTAACATTTTTGTCGATATCGACAGATGGTAATATATGGTGTAAATAATGCCCTCCTTATTCATTTGGGTTAAGGGCTAATCCAAGTGAATAATTTATTAGCACTAGTTCAATTTCACATTTCTGTCGATATCGACAAGTGATAATTAATGTTATATGGTGAAAATAATTTGCCCCCCAAATTCATTTGGCAAAACCAAATAATACCGGGCAATTATTAATACATCACCAATTTTCACATATTTTAAAGCATGATAGAGCGTCTTTTCATATTCGACTGATACAACAAAGCCTTCCTGGCTTAAACCAACTTTCAAAAGCCATGTGTTGGAGAAATTATTCGTTGCCCTTGGGGCAACACATCATTTTTGTTAAGTGGTGCCTCTCACCAATTAAAACATATCCCATTAACATACTGTCAGTACTTTTGCCACATAAATAACCCTCCACTTTACGGATAAACAAAGCAAAACAGAGTGCAACGGCGTTAAAGTCTACCAACTCCTGTCTTTCCCTCCACTTGACGGATAAACAAGGCAAAACAGAGTGCAACAGCGTTAAAGTCTATCAACTCCTTACTTTTAACCCAACCCTTGTATTTTTATATTTTTAACTTGGTGTCAGTACTTTACCTCTGTTTCTCTCTTTTTTAGCAATAATTTTTTGCTCGGCAACTCTGTTTAGAAACGAGAAATTTTTGGGTGACGGATGGATACCATGTGGTACCAGCTTAGCGCTAGACCATCTAATTTGGTATTGTACGATTTAGACTTATAGAGAAAGAGGAGGGAGAGTGGTGGGGTAAGAGAAGAGAGAAGATTTCAATCTGGACCGCCCAACACACTTTGGACAGCCCGGATGAGCTATTAGAGTACAATGTGGGTACACCCACGTGGTACCCACCCGGTACCCAAAAACTTCTCGAAACGAAACTACTGCTAGTGTAGTTGGTTATCTCACTTCCCCTCCGTGGAGACCTCGGTTCGAATCTCATGAGAAACGAGCTTTGTGAGCTAGGGCTATAAATACACTCTTGACCCCCATGTGTTAGCCCGAACCCTCACTAAGGCTTATCGTCTGACAAAAAAAAAAAAAAAAAACTCTGTTTGTCTTTGAGGGGCTGTTATCACTAACCAACAAGTTGCGAACTATGACTTTCGGATCAAAATAAATAAATAAAAAAACAAGTTGTGAACCATAACTTTTTAGTTTTGTTCTTATTTAATTTTTTTGTGTTTAATACTTTTGCGTCAAACTTTTATGTATTATTAGTTCGTTCTGACTAGAGAAATTGAAAAAAGAAATAACTTTTATACAATTATTTCTAAAAATATCTAAGAAAAAGTCAAAAAATTATTTTTTTGAGGTTTTGCTTGGATATTTTGTCATACTTGTGTAAAAGTTATAATTTATTACTTTTTGAGTTCTCTTGTTGAGACGAATTAATATTACGTAAAAATTTGGTATAAACCAACAAATGTCAAAAAAAAATTGAATAAGGACAAAATAAAAAATGATGGCCACAACTTGTTAATTAGTGAAAATAAGAGACAAATTTTGATGGTTTAATGGCATTTATTTATAGGCAAAGGGACCCATTAGGCTTGTTTTGGCTCAAAAAGTTAAAAGGATTTCTTTTGTCTTAATTAAAAAATTCACATTTGTTAATTTTGTTTTAAACTTTTGTGACTTATTGATTTGTCTTAACGAGAAAAATAAAATAAATGAAAAAATTCACAAATTTTTCAATAAAATAATACTCCTATTTGATGTCTCATACGGTGGTGGCTTTGTTCGTCTGTCAAGTGAAGGTTGTTTAAGTGGCAAAAGTACTGACAGTATGTCAATGGGACAGATTTTAATTGGTGAGAAGTACCACCCGGCAAAAATGATGTGTTGCCCCAAGGGCAACGAATAATTCCTACTGAAGGAAAACATGAAACAAGGAAACATGGTATTATTATCCATGGCAAAACAATACACTGCCACGCCCAAAATATGGATTAATTTCCCACAATTGGCCATTTCTATTAGTCCTCGACAGAAAGTCTTCTGCTAGCCAAAGATCAATTGTGGGACAAGTGGCATAAACCGACACTTGGTGTTTTTCAACTAAAGCCAATAGAAATGGCTTCGAAAAATCCATCCCTCTTAGAATAATTTGTAGCCATGATTGGCTTGAATTCATACTCCATGTCCATGGGCAAGATTTCACCATTCTTAACCCGTATAGACGGAGTGGAGGGATCATTTTCAACTTCGACCATTTATTGTCTAAATTGAAAAACTCAAGTCAAATGATTATTTTCATGACTCGTCTGCTTTGAGTTCAACGCTAAAGCCACTTTCTTTACATAATTAGGCTAAGATAAAGATGAGTTTGCCCCATGCAAACTCGAAATCAAAAGAGCGCTATTTCTCATTCATAATTGGCCAAATATGTACGTTCTCACTTCTTGTAAAATCTAGAACGAAGATATGATGACTTAGCCATTAGCCTTTGTTTGACCCAAATATGAGTAAACGCCACTTTCATTATTCGCCTTTTGTTTTCTCCATGAAAACCACATTTATGGTTTTCCACATCTCATAGGAAGCCATTATCATAATTAATGGCATTGGAGGCAGTAAAATTTTTCTGGAAGAATCTCTTTCGTTCATCTTCAATTTATAAAATAGAATCTCTCTCGTCTCTTGTGTCGATTTCATTCTTGAAAATCAATATGCCTTGCATCAACGATATTTTTTTTTATGTGTCGTCATACTTCATTCTTACAATCAATTTCTTATTTGACTCGATTGTCATTTCACATCCGATGAAGTCCTGAAATAAGGAGAGGAACCACGGATTTGCCTTTTGAAAACAAGCCACATCGCCCTTATTATTTTGTTGTTGCCTTTATTTCCTTTTTCTGTCAACTGCTTCGTGCTCCGGACAAATAAAATATTGGCAAACACGATGATGAAAGTATTTTTGAATCGGTAGTTTTTCTTTGTTTTGGAGCAATTCATTGACGTGGACCTGAGTGGGCTGCAACTTTCCAAGTGGAATTAATGGGTCAATGGACGTGAGTGGGCTGCAACTTTTCAAGTGGAATTAATGGTAAATTTTCGTCGCGATAGTGAAGGTATTTTGAATCGGGTAGTTTTCTTTGTTTAATGGGAAAATGACAGCCAAAGGTGTGTTTTGATAATTAATACCCGTCCTAGATATGCTAAGAATATTTGTCAATACTGAAAATGTCCTTGGCGGATATTAAGGCCCCGTTCCAGAAACTTTCTTAAAAAATAAGCAGCTTATTTCACATTTTCAAACTCAAAAATAATGTAAATGAAAAATATATTTTCAATTTTTTTTCATCGTATAAAAGATCTCGATGAGTTCTTTCAAACAAGATTCATATTGCATATTTTTAGATTTTAATAAGTTCATAATATTTGAACTTGAAATTGTCTTCTTAAAAAATAAAAACTTTTTTTCGCGTTTTGAAACGGGCTCTAATTATCAAAATATGCTCTGAACCGTTATTTTCCCTTGTTTAATTTGGGGCCAGTCATTGACATGGACGTGAGTGCGTGGGCTGCAACTTTTCAAGTGAAATTAGTAGTAATTGATTGATTAAGAAGTTGGCATGCATCGAAAAAGAGACTCGAGCTGACAATATTGACGGAAGAGGTCAAGAAGGGGTAGTTTTTCTTTGTTTTGCTGGAGCATTCATTACCATGAATGTGAGTGCATGGCCTGCAACTTTTCAAGTGGAAATAGTAGTAATTGATTAAGAAAGTTGGCATTGAACCGATCCTGAAATTTTCTACGACGTTAATTAAAGTAGACCTTAGGGCATCCGCATCACACTAGCTTATTCCCATTTGGCACTACGATAACGAGTCAAATGACAAAAATAGTATTGCATCAGTCTCGGTACTTGTTTGGTCAAATAAAGAGTTGCTACAGCTTCTCGCCTTTGGAAGCAAGCTACTATTCACAGGTTAAAGTATATTTTATTAGTTTTTCTTGCTTGTCGTTGCTCCAAGTGGGGTCCTCATGCCACATGCTTCTCAAATTAGTACACATTTTTTTGCACTAGATAATAAAGTATTGATAGTTAAACTTTAAAAGCAACTAGGCTAATACACTGGGTTGTTCAAAAATGACTAGGCAAACTAATAAAGGTGACTTTTGTAACTATAATTTGACTTAAATTTAGTGAAGCCGGTGTGGATGCTCTTATGTGTTGATCGGTAAATTTTCTTTCTTCACCATAATGAAGGTATTTTGAATCTTGTATATATGCATGTGGACCATGTGGTTAAAGTAATTCTTGCACTGTTCCATAGATCAAAGTGGAACTAATGGGTCAATGGACGTGAGTGGGCTGCAACTTTTCAAGTGGAATTAATGGTAAATTTTCGTCACGATAGATAGTGAAGGTATTTTGAATCGGGTAGTTTTCTTTGTTTAATGGGAAAATGATTGTCAAAGACGTATTTTAATAATTAATATTCGTCAATAATATGCTAAAAATATTTATTAATGCTGAAAAATATTCTTAGCAAATATTAATTATTAAAACACGTCTTGCACCGGCATTTTCTCTTGTTTAATTTGGAGCCAGCCATTGACATGGACGTGAGCGGGCTGCAACTTTTCAAGTGAACGTGCATGTGGCCTGCAACTTGTCAAGTGGAATTAGTTGTAATTGATTAAGAAATTTGGCATTGAAAAAGAAACTCGAGCTGACAATATTGAAAATTGCTTCTTTAACAACAACCTATTCGTCAAAGACTTGAACTTGTACCTACTCTTCAACTTCGCCTAAAGTTTCGCTGGATCTGTTTCATTGATGACTTCTCGGAGAGTGCTATTCCCAAGATACAATTGGATTGTGCTATTTGCAAGCTCTCTCATCTCCTCCCATTTATCTTGGTTCATTTCTTCCGGCTTTTCGGATTTCGGCTTGAGTGCCTTCACCAAACCTTCTCTCACCAAAATATTCCTCACCCTTTATTGCCAAAGAGTAAAATCATTGTGCCCATTGAAAAACTCAACCGCGAACCCGGTGCTTTTCCCCGCCATACCGTAGTTCTGATACCTCTTTGTTGGATAAAATACCAGATCACCCGCGCAACGGAAGCGTAACGAAAAACAATCACACAAAAAGAGCCACAAGATTACGTGGTTCCTCAAACTCGGGTATGCCTACGGAGAGAGAACAACTTCCACTAATGTTGAATGAGTACAATGAGATACAAAATATCCTACTCTAGCTCTCAAGCTCTCGATATTTTTATCTCCCTCAAACTCACAATTTTTATCTCTCACAATTTTCTCTCTGCTTTTTCTTTTTCATACACGGCACACACACACTCTTGTACTTCTCACAAGTCGCTTTTATACACACGACATTGGCAAACAAAAAAACTCTTCAACTGCCCAAGAAGCCTAATGCCACAATTGCTTTTTCAGACTATCCATGCACAGCCGGCTAACAAGAGAGATTTCTAGAAAATCTCATTCACCAAAAACCAACCCATTTTACTGCTTAACTCCACCGAACCAATTAAAGACCAACTAACCATACTTATTTCCATTTTCTTTTCAAACCCATTACCACATGGACAAAACCCAATAAACACCCCCTTTTGCTCATGTGAAATCGCACCCCCTTGCTTGGGCGCCTCGCACCCCTTCGCTTGGGCGCCTAATCGAAAATATCGGAGACCAAATTTGGTGTGAAAGAAACTCGATGGACTTCCTTGATTTTAAAAGGTCTTATTGGAAAGATGGCAGTTTCTAAATGGTTTGGGTTGCTTATCGAATTTTGTTGACTATTCCGATCATAGTTGCTTTGGCTGAGAGGAGTTTTTCGAAGTTGAAGTTGATAAAAACTTATCTTCAGACTATCATGTCACAGGAGAGATTAAGTGGATTAACTATGATATCATTAAGTGGATTGACTATGATATCAGTTGAAAATAAGTACTTAGATAAGTTAAAGTATAATGATTTAATAATTGAAGAATTTGCTTCAAAAAATGCAAGGAGAAGTTATTTTATTTGAATAGGGTCATGTTAATCATAAAGCACTATACTCAGGTAATGTAATTCAAGCTAAATGAACAATATAATTTTGTTTATGTTTTGTTTTTTGTTTTTTTTTGCTTGTATGTCAAATTTTTTTTTTGTGCTTATATGTCATTTTTTTTATATACTTAATACTAGTGGACAACCAAACGGAAGGTCGGACTTGGGCAATCCAAAAGTCGGGGCCGGCACTGCCTGGTCGGGGTTTTCTTTGTTTTGCTGGGGCCATTCATTACAATGAACGTGAGTGCATGGGCTGCAACTTGTTGGCGTTGAAAAAGAGACTCGAGCTGACAATTAATATTGAAAGATGACGGAATAGATGTTTCTTGAATTCGTTTTATATAGGACTGATTTGTACTCGGTTCTTATATGCAAAAGTGATTAAATTCTTTTCACCCGCGGCGCGCCACCACTATTATAGAACACACCGTGCTTTTATTGTAATAATCTGAATCATTTATTTGGTAGGGCCCGCAAAGCAATATATCTACGCAAAAAGTCAATTTGATCGACATCGATGGATATATCAAAAATTGAATTTTTGACCAACGGTCATGATATGGTTTTTTTTTATCCGGTCATGGATAGGTTAATTTTAAAATTGTTGACAGGACCAAACCGTTCATTGTATAGTATATTCAATTTGGCGAGAGTTAAAGACTATCAAAATGCGCAAGCTGACTTGAAACATCCGATTATCAAAAAATAAAATAGAGTTAGGTTATCAGAGAAAACGCCAATGCCCTAGTGAATTGCGTTTTGAAAGGAGTGTTCTGAAATGTGATTCTAATACGGCGAATATATATACCTATCGGAACCGATCGATCCTGAAATTTTCTATGACGTTAATTAAAGTAGACCTTAATTATGTGTTGATCGGTAAATTTTCTTTCTTCACGATAATGAAGGTATTTTGATTAATCTTGTACTTATATATGCATGTGGACCATGTGGTTAAAGTAATTCTTCTGGCACTGTTCCCCAATCCAATCCAATTCAATGGGAATGCTAGCTAGGACTTTAGAATCAACCCATTTTGGAACATATATATATATAGCTTAATTTTAATGTTTTGCCAAAATACTACTACTACTTTATCAGCAATTGCGGCCTGACGCAAGGGGTGTGAAAGGTAGCTAGGAAGTTTTTCTGCATTGATGATACCCCATAATTAATTCGCTGGTAGTGACGCAACGGAAGGCAAGAAAAGAAATTAATTGAAATATTTACCTTGAAATTCTTGAATCAGCTAGAATCATAAGTAAGTAGTCTCACACACATACGATGTGAATGATGTTGTTGGGTTCTTCAAAATCCTCAAATGGAAATGGGTAGTGATTTCTTTTACTAGTAGTATTTTCAACATGTTTTATGGATGATTCTTGCTGACTTTTCTCGAATTTTCCTCAACCTAAGCCATTTGGCGTGCGCATGTGCGTATATATGTGTGTATGTATACATACAAAGTGAATTCTTCCCGTTTAGCTTTCCTTGTTCAGTTTCAAATGGTTCCTACATTAGTTTAGGTTTCGAAGAAACTCCAAGGAGCTGGCATCTTTGCTTGGGGCATTACAAAAACTAACAAACTTCACCGGCTTTCTCTGATGTCCTCTCGGAGGAGTGGTCTACTGCAATTAATCGGTGAATGTCCCGGATCAGCTGCCATGCTTGCACTTGTTGATGTTCCGAATTGGCTATGTTCGATTTCTGCACTTGGAGTATCCGCAGTCATAAAACTGGTTGTATCGTTGAATTTCCAGTCGGCAAAATATGCAGGCCGTGAAGTAACTGAACCAACTTCAATGTCTCCCGAAAGCATTGCCACTACACGCGACATGGAGGGCCGTTGTCGTGGGAATGTCTGGATGCACAAAAGAGCTACTCCTATCACTCGTTTTACTTCTTCCTCGTCAAATTCCAACAAATTAGCATCCACTAGCTCAACTTCACGGTCGTTTCCACATACATGCCAAGCCTAAAAGGAGGGAAGATTGGAATGTCATAAGAATCATGTAACTGGGGTGGGAAGCACATTTTGGGTTGGGTGAGAGGATAAGTGAATCATGTAAAAAAGGCATGTTTTAACACCAAAAAAAATCAGAATTTGATTTCAAAGATACGCAGGATTGATAAGTTTTTCCGTAGTATTTGCACAACTTATCTTGTTTCCAATGATGCTCAAGTAAAACATCCTAAGGTTTTCAAGATAGAACGACCCTTCCTTATAAAGAACTATGCAAAGATGCAGCCCAATCAGTAACCATGGTCATAAAACACAGTGTACCCACAACCAAATGTGCAGCCAAATCAGTAACCATGGACATAAAACATAGTGTACCCACAGCCAAATGTGCAGCCAATTGGAACTTTTCAAAGGATCAAGAACTAGTGCCTAAAAGAAAGCGAAACATACCCATTCCAGAAGATACATCTGTTCTTCTTCCAAGCTTGAGTCAGAATTTGGCCTTCCACTGACAATCTCCAAAGCTACAACACCAAAGCTAAACACGTCGACCTTTTCTGTAAGGTGACCACGCATAGCATACTCAGGTGCAATATACCCCCTGCATCAGTAACCATAAAACGCATTACATGTAAGTTAATATTTCAGCTGCGAACAAACCAATATTGAATATCGAAGCCAATAACAATTGGAGAATACATGTAGATTGACTGCTGAGAATCTTACATTGTCCCTGCAACACAGGTACTGATGTGCGTCATTTTGTCATCGTAAAGTTTGGCCAAACCAAAATCAGAAATTTTGGGGTTGAGATCAGAGTCGAGAAGAATATTGCTGGCCTTAACATCCCTGTGTACAATGCGAAGCCGAGATTCCTCGTGAAGATAAGCTAGACCCCTTGCCACGCCCAAGCATATATCAAAGCGAATGGGCCAGCTAAGATACAAACTTGTCTTCCCTGCTTAACAAATGCCGAACAGTTAAATGTGTAGCTTATTCACCATATTCAGAAACTTTAATTTACATTGACAGTAAATGTGATGTCTTGTACCAAACAATGCTCGATCAAGACTCTTGTTTTCATGATACTCATAAACAAGCAGTCGTTTGTCCCCCTCAATACAGCATCCATACGATTTCACAAGATTCCGGTGTTGAACAGCAGATATCGTAGCGATCTCTGCAACAAATTGATTCTTTCCTTGGTGGGATGCCACAGACAGTTGTTTGACAGCAATAACCCTCCCATCATTAAGTGTTCCCTATAGAACATGAAATCATAAAATGTTGAGATACATCGTCTAGTCCCAACCATGGTTTCTGATCAGATGAAAAGGCAAACTGGTATGGACCAAACAATAGCTGTTCTAAGCAAACCATCTGCAACAACAGGATTTGTATTTTCCATCGCCTTGTGTTAACACAAACCAACGGCAAAAATGTGATGGTACAATGAAAAGGGAAAAAGAAGTGAAGTGGCAGACTTATATCCAAGGGAGCCAGAGTGCCAGACGATTGGTGCTATTTCATAAAAGCAATATGAAGTTGTTGGATGACAGCCTTTCTATTATTAGAAGGATTGTTACCTTAAAAACGGGTCCAAAGCCTCCCTCCCCAAGTTTGTTTGCAGGATTAAAATCTTCTGTTGCAGCCTTTAGTTCAGCATAGCTGTAAGTGTAGGGCCTAGCTTCAATCCCTAGGAGCTCTGCAAGTACAGTAAAAATCCTTGTTTGTGAATACCCAAGGAAGTTAATACTCAACTTACATATTTATTATGCTTAAATGATGGTCATTATCATTTTGTAGCACATTGGTCAGTGAAAGATAGCACAGCATTTGCAAAAATGCACATTATAAACATACTAATTTTGGGCAGGACACTAAGGGCAGTGCCAAAAGCTTTTAGCAAGCCTGACGCTACTAATAACACAAATGTACAGCGTCGGACCCATACATCCCAAAACGACATTAAAAAAGAATGTCCATTACAATAGTAGACAAAGTCATAGTCCAATAACAAACTCGGCTAACTGTTTTTCTGAGTATTTTTCACCTTCATCATTGTCCCATCCTGGCCTTTTTCTTCGCTGAACGAAACAATATAGCGCAAGTACAGATAGACAGCTAACAACTCCAACAGGAACAACAATCCCTGCAATCAAACTGGTCTTGCTCTTTTTGCTGGTTGGAGGGTTGCTACTAACAGTGGGGATGAAATCTGTGCCAAAATCTTAGTCGTTAGAAAACGGGTACTAACTTTTGCAAACTTGCATCAATTCAGTAGGAATGTATTACCTGGGATGGCACTGATTGCTGAAACAGAAGGTCCATAGGTACCTGGAGCAGGTATACAGCAAGTTCCCTTACCAGCCCAAAATAGATGGATTTCAAGGTAGTTTTCGGATACCTGAGCCTTGAAAACCCTCTGAATAGCTTGGAAAAGGACCCCACTGGCCTCCTTTTTTATGTCAAAATCTTTCCAAACCAGATTTCCCTAGAATGAAGAGGTTGATAACTTAAGAACCCCCCCACAAAAATAAAAAAAAATTAAGACAAAAGGATGGGTATCTACAAAGCTATTTTTTGCAGAAATATATGTGAAATGGAAATAAAATTATGAGAAAATCAAGGTGGCAGTTCTTTTATCCAATGTCCGGACAAAGAATTCATGCAGTATTGTGAGCTAAACCGATGCCCTGAAGGGCCGGGAGGTAATTCGTGATGACCAACGAAGTGCTGAAGGCTCGGGGTGTCGAGGCGGAGGAGAGAGCCCAAGGCCAGATCATAGAGAGAGGGGTCAGTGATATGAGGTGTCAGGTGGCAGGTAAAGATTGTGACATCTCAAAGGTTTCAGTAGGCTTCAGTGGGTAGGTTTAACACAGATCTCGATGAAGCCTTCGGCCAGCATATCTGCCTCTCTCTCTCTCTCTCTCTCTCAGAGTAGTCTGAGGTCTTTAACCCTGAGGGGGGTTTAGGCCCTTAGATGATCCCTCGAGCTCAAGCCTCCATTCCACATTCCTACTTCGGTCCCGAGCGACTTGGGCCCTGTCTCCAACCCAAGTGTAAACCACCGACCTTAGGAGAGGGTCGCCTTTTAGGCCGGCCTCAGGGTCGCCCTTCGGCCATGACGACCTTTGCTCCTGAGGTCACCTTGTCCCCTTCAGTCTTTAGGACTTGGTGCAATGTACCCACAAATATAAGAATAGAATACTGGAAAGGGAACACATTAGGAAAACAAGATGCTTGTGGCAACACTTTATAAAAGAGTTAGCATCACTTATGAGTGAACAACAACCAAAGTTTCGATATGAAACCCAGTCCACCATTCCCAGCAATTTGGGTAAGGAGATCAACATTAGGGGATGGCTTATTGCACGTTCCACCCTGCTATTTATAACTCTTAAATTAATTAATAACAAACTTTAAAGTTGTGAATACACTAATGAGGTGGAAATCTAAAGAAACTTGTCCAAGTGAACAAAAAATGAGGCAAGAAAGGTTTGGACTAATACAGAAACAAAAGGGAAAAAAAGATCATGGTTTAAAATCCAGTTTTGATAACTCAGCACTGACCTGGATGTATATATCAAAAACACGCCTTCCAAGACTTTTCCAAGTTGGGGGAATATTGAATGCTATCTCTGCAAACTGGAGAGTCACGGTGTAATTACCATTCTCAAGCCCAAACCCATAATATCTTAGTGATCCAGGTGATATTCGTGCTGTCTGGAACAGCTCTGAGTCCAAAACATTTGTGAACTGAGATGGAGTGAAACTCGAATATTGAGCATTGTTGTTCTCGCCGAAGCGTCCAACATTACTTACTGCCCACCTGTTTGTACTAGTCACATAATAAGTAGCCGGACCAAGAGTCTCGTTATCCCTCTCATATACAATCTGACTACTAGATGTAAACTGTGGACCACCACACTTAATCGAAAAGTTGTAATCTGCAAATCATCAGGAAAGAGGAATACATAAGATTGGAGTTCAAAGTGCAATAAAAAACAAGATCAGCCACATCTCGTTGATCATGTGATGCATCTTCTGTGTTTAATGCACTTCTAGAAAGTAGAAATTTACACTTCAAAAGACGAACTTTGAGGTGATGCATTTTACATGTGAAGTTTTGACACAAGAAGGAAAGGAAACTTCATCTGACAAAGTACAAAAATTGTCACATTGAAAGAAGAGAAGAAAAAAAAAACATGGTTTCATGGCCTTTCATTGGGAAAGGGTATTGAGAGATTGGTACTCAAAACATAGGCCATTGACTAGCAACAACCCTTCGTTGATGTAAAAACAGAAAAAATGGGAAGGAGCAGTAAATGAATCTATCTAGGCTTCAAATCTCAAAGGTACAATCGAACTCAATGCAGTGCACTCCAAACAAATTAACACATCAAAGGATTAGCTTAACCACATACATAACAGTGGAAAGAAACCAAAATATCGAACCTATGTCAACTATGTAACACCCCACGCCATGTTTGTAATACCCCAAGATTTGGGAGAAGTGAGTTCTTAGTCCCACATCAGAAGTCTACATGGGTGATCTTGGGCATATGACAAATCTTGTGGGCTACTACTAGTACCTTGGGCTTAAGCTTTTGGGCCATGTGGTGTGGCTTATGGATCAAAAATCAAGGTACTGGGCCAGTGCTCTACTTGGGGCGTTACAATGTTTGGCCCAGTCTCACATACCAAGAGGCAAACAAAACTACCTCGAATAACATATACACATGTAGAGAGTGCATAATAACAACTAACAAGGGAACGAACAGAAGTTACAGGACTTAATTGGCACTGAGGACCTCTAACACCATGAAGTCACCATTTAGTCCGAAAGCTAAACAATTAGGAAAAGATCCCAACACTGTGCAGTGAGTCAGCTAACACTTACCAGTCTAAGTTGACCTACTTGTAGAATCAAAATGATTTGATGATTCAAAGAAACAGTAACTCAAAAAGATTCTCTTTCCAACATCAAAGAATAGATGTGTATAATCTCAGAATCATGGGTAAGGGGAGGTTCTATATTGCACTTACAAATAGGAGAATCGCGAAAGCAGGGAAAGTTCCTTTGAAGACAGCTCAATCCTGAAGGCAAAACACTGTACGCAGAAGAAAAATGGATATAGATAATTGCATGTTGAATTTGCCATACAAGTAATGCATTAAAATAGAATGATTCATCAGATACCGTCAGTCAAATCTTTTGTCATAGCACATAAGCATGGAGTGAAACTCATCAATTTTTAAATTTTTGACTGTTATTACTCCAGTACTTGTTTTGAAGGACATGTATCATGGATTCTCCACATATCTTTAGGATGCAAGATGTGAGTTGTGCTTATCAGGATTCTGGAGGAGGACTTCATAATCTCACACCATTGCAATGTTCTATATCTACAGTTGCCATGGAAGAATGCTTCCCAAAGTTGCCTAGATAACTTCTTACATAGGCCTAATTTGCTGCACCTCTAAAAAAAATTTCCCTAATCACATTGTAAAAAATTGCATCTATTCTTTAGAAAGTGCAAATCAGATGCTAACCAGTTTCATCTCGATTCCGGTTCCATTACACAGGAACACTGAAGAGAAGTAACAGATACAAAAACTAACTGGTAAATCCCATTGAGCTGAAAACTGAAATTGTGGGTGAGGAAATAAACTCTAGAATGCAGACAAGATCACTGCAGTTTATGATAGCTGCACAACGTGAATTATATACGTATTCCCTCTACATTTAGGAACATACATTATTATTATTATTATTTTGCCGTTCGGATCATACATTCTCTAAAGCTAACAAATTAGTGCATTCAAACAGAAACATCATCATGTGGTTCAACGCTTGAATTGAATATAGGAGATTACACAACTTTCTTTCAGCATCACTAAATGTTCAGAGGCCACAGGATACCATTAAAAACATACAACACTGAGAGAATCACCTGTTGTTTGCACTTTCAATTGTGAAGTTATTGGCAACTAAGTTACTGCATATTACATCCAAAAAAACTCAGCATTAGTCTTGAGAGTTCAAAAAAAAAAAAATGCAGAAGTTAATCGAATGATACAAAATGGAACTGTGGGAAAAATATAAAATCAGTTGGAAGTAAAACTATTACTGGAAGCTGGACGGTAAACCACAAATTTGCAACAAAAACTGAGGAGATACATAAAACTTTTACATACAGTTGCAAGCCTTGTTCGTCAATCCAGGAAGGAAAACTCCCAGATAATTCGTTGTATGACACATCTCTGTAGGTAAAAAAATAATGAAGATGCTTAGTCCAGATTTTCATTCTACTAATAACCGATAGATTGTTTTGTGCAAATCCATGTCTCCTTGTACGCTAAAACATAGTAGCAAGATGATCATTAACAAGAAAATTTTCCAATCAATAAATGAAGGACTCACTCACAATCCTACTTGTTCCCTTTTTACGTCCAAAGAAACTATTGATACAAACAATGCGACCTAATAGTTGTAAATAACTTACTCTATAATGATGCGCCTAAACTGAACTTACACATATCAATAAGTAAGCAAATCATAGGACTATAAAATGTTGTGTTATGCTTCTGAAATCATCTAACCACATTCTAGAAACTTCAAATTCGACTAGATCTTTATTATATAGGTATGATCAATAGTTACCATAAACGAAATAGTACCACTTGCATACATTCTCATTGACCTGCAAATGGTTATGTAAGATTACTTACATATTTAGAAGAGACGTACTCTTTAGTGTGGGAAGTGTTCCATTCAATTTGTTATTCCCAAGAAACCTAATCATACACAAATAAGTTCAAGTCATAAAGATTCACATTTTCTAAATATGCTTTAAAAGAAAAAAACATTGCACAACATGTTTATCACAAGTAAGAGAGAATGTTAATTACAAGTAAGAGAGAGAGCTCAAATTGAAGAGAGAATTGGGAATCTGTCCAGTTAAATTGTTAAAGCTCAAATCCCTGGAAAATTAGACAAAGCATGGTCGTTACTTGCTAGTTGTGAAGCATTAAAATCTAGATGTTTACATCAAAGAGATGTTGACCCCACCTTCATCAACCCGATTATCAACTGCCAAACTTACAGGTTGAAATGTATGGAAGCCAATGCAAATTTAATGGCAAAAACTTACAGTTGAGACAAACTTTGATAATCTCCAATATTGGAGGGGAAAGAACCAGAAACATTGTTGTTCCTTAGAATCCTGCCAGGCATGAAACCACTTGGTAACATTAATTTTGTTAAACAAAAAATACAGGATCATAAAGACGAAAATATTTCAAAATTGATTGTCAAGTATAACAGCATTGCCTTACAAGGTAGTCAGAGACGTCATATCTTTCAAAAATGCCAGTGAAGAGCTTCCATTAGATAAATCGCTTATTCTCCTATATAATCACAAGATACTTCATAAAAGAGAAGAGTACATCATTCATATGCAAAATATGAACAAAGCTATTGAAGGAGTTAGCACTCACAGGTCCGTCAATGAGGTCAAGTTGGAGAACGATACTGGTATTTGACCTTCAAATGAGTTTCCTTGCAACCTCCTACAAATAAACTAAGTACAGTAAGTTTACAGAATATGCGATAGAGGTTACTGAATTGAGTAACAATATTTACCTATGTAAAATCATCTCAATTACCTAACATGATATCTAGCTTAAAATAAAAACATGATCAGAGTCCTTTTGTCAAAATAAAGAGGACACAGCATACAAGATAGCTTACAGGACGCGAAGTTTTGACCAGTTCCCGATGAATTCAGGTATGCTTCCAGTAAGTTCATTGTCCGAAGCCCACCTGAAATCCTCAAAAAATTGTTTCTTCATCACAGAAGCAATTAATTTGAAAAGCATGCTTAAGTTTACCAGATAAGACAAAGGATTAGCCAAAAAGCTCTCACACTGTGTCCAGGTTTTGTAGAGCAGCAAACGTAGATGGTATAGCTCCACTAACTCCAGAACTATCAAAGTAGCTGTCAAGATGGATAATTTTATAAGAATGGTGCTCCAATTTTTTGCATGCAACAGTAACACCAGCCTTATATAGGTTACACTTCATGATGTTAACAGGGAGAAACTTAAGACTACATCAGGGATACTTCACCGTAAAACAGTCATGGAGAAAGAGAGAGTCTTAGCTACTCTAAATAGAATTTTAAGCAGCCATCAGTTATAATATACATATCTTCACTTCTATTAGCGGTAACTTTTCTCTTTTAAAGAAACTGAAATTTTTGAAGTTTCTCTATTAGGAACTGGGTTTGGTGCAATTCCTATAACTTTGGTTAGACTTTCATGCTTATTTACAATACATACGTGGTGATTAGTTTGACAAGATAGCAATAAACATCTTCTTCTTTTTTTTAATTAACCTCCTACTTTAGTTCTTTGGTCTAGATAAATTGAAAAAGAACAAGAACAAGAAGATTTTTCCAGCATGGATTCCAGAAGTTGTAGAGAAGTTGCAACTGCCTTAATCACTGGTCTTGATAATAGTGACCAAAAGAGCTCATGTATGTCAAATATGTACTTCTCAATCATCTATTCAGTTTCACTCAACGAAATAACTAAGTTGGGAGTCTTGACACAGATGAAGTATTCTAACCAGACTTTCACAGTTAGTGCTGTTCAATATATACTTCATTCCTAGAAGAGCAATGCTAGGAACACAACTCTCGAACAAAACTCCACACACAACTGTGTCCGGAGCCGTTCGATAATTGTGTCCAAAGTTCTGTTCTAAAGTTGTGTTCCTAGACTTTTTGTTCATAGCAATCTCATAACAAGTGCATCGCCTCAGCATCCAAAGGTAAGGTCAAGACAGCTAGGAACCTCACCCAATTAGCCTAATTTATGGATATGAAGCACAACTAAAGAAGGTACAAGTAGAGCGAAGTAAGTAGAGGGAAGTCAAAGACAGTATTTTGTGAGCTTCCAAATCTAAGCAGTGGGCCGATGGGGACATCTTCCAGCAGAAGATTCTTGTGTAATGGCAGTGGGCAATCTGCGGTACCACATGCTGCCCAACAAGAAAAGAAGCATTCTTCTGGATAATCAAACAAGAGGGCAGAATGTCTCAGCACTTACAGTTGCTCTAATTTTGTCAAATACCCAAGTTCTGATGGCATAGAGCCAGAGAAGTTATTTGAATTGATGCTCCTGCAAAATTAACAAGTTAACAACAACAGAATAGTACAAATAAGTAACATGTGAATGTTATGCACAAAATAGGCTTGTCTGTCAGTTAGTATCATATATGTACGAGTGAGTCAAATTTTCAATGGAACAATAACAAGGATCTGAATACCACTGCAGCAAACAACTGATTTCTATAAGAACAAATCCACAACTACAAAATGTTATTGTGATGACACGGTTGTTGACACAAGATGAATACACTTGGGCAGACTCGTACTCGTTGGCATCAAGTTGCACTGAAGTCAATGGACAAGAAGAAGATTCAATCTATTTAGCAGACATGAAGTTGCCACATAAAGACGTAAAAATCAAGAATAACATACAATGATAACAGATTAGTCAGTTTTCCAATTTCCTTTGTAACCTCCCCCGATAGTGCATTAAACCCCAGGCTCCTGACAGCATTAAAGGAGGTGTCAGAACATTAAAGGAATCTAGCCAGACATGGATAAAATGTTAACGACCCGCAAAATGTTAATCAAAAAATAAGGTGGCTTACAGCCACTGCATTTGAGTTAGATTGGCAATGGATGAAGACAGGGGACCAGTGAGGTAATTTTGGGCCAAGTTCCTGCAAAATATGGAAGAAATTTAGTAGAGTATAGTTTGATGTGAGAGACTTTAGAATGAAATAGCAAGGAAAAGTTTATTTAACGATGCATTACACATGTAGATATGTAGGGAGGAGCTGCATCATATTTGATAGCACTTCACATAGAGAAAACAATAGTGCAGAAGGAAAATGAAGCATTATTGAAACAAAAACGCTAGTTATTCCCAAGCACCAAAAAAAAAAAAAACTAACTAAAATGCTAGTGGGGAAACATACAAATTGGAGAGGGAAGTCAAAGACCATAGCTTATCCGGGATTCCTCCAACAACATCTAGCGCATAGACCTTGCTGTTACAAAATGATAAAGAAGGCAATCAGTACGTGGAAGACTTCAACAAACGTATTAAGACTTTGCGCTCATAAATCAAGGTCCTAACTTCAACTGAAAAGTAAATTATGGTAGCTTGACTTCAAATTGAATTCCTGCCACTAACGGCCAATAGAAAACAAACTGGTGAGCACCACATTCAATTCAACTCAACTCAACACGCATTTGTACTATTTACTGGGTTTGGATAGCCAGACTCGATTTCCTGTACTTGGTGCTATGAAACACAGTCCTCCAATATTCTTGTTACACTGAGGGCCGGCCATCCTATTGTTTTTTAATTGCCTCAACTCGTGCTCTCCTTGGTCTTCTTCTCTCTCCTCTACCACCCTTAATATAATTCAAAAATCATCCCAGCTCAAACGATTTTCTCTCATTCGTTGTCATTCAAATCACCCCTCAATTGATCTACATTGCAAATAATCATCCCCTTTCAAAAGGTCATCTACCATCCAATCTTTAATTGTTCTCACTCCTAATTAATCCATTTTACATGGATGTCTTTCACTTTAGACAAAATTACATGATTTATTGAGAAAAAGTACCAATTAGAAATTACACAGAACACATAGGAAGCGTGGAGAAAAGTCCTAGTATTTTTTAGTAAGACTTACAGGTGGGTAATGTGGCAAACAGTCCCATTGCATTCGCATTTGATACCAGGATTGTAATCTCCATTGGTGTTCTCGATACTGGTAGAGTCGATGGCGGCTCCACTGCATGGTTCTCCGCTTATGTTCCATTGATTTAATTTTGCGGATATTCCCCATTGGCTGAAGACGGTGTTCAAAGCACTCACTGCCAGAAATTCCAAAAAAAAAGGAAAGAGTTTTGAGCTAACATGGTAATCTTGTTTCAGAAAATAAATACTAACATTACTACAACGCAAACAAGTCAAAGGAGTTAGAGTTTGGATGTTGACCCAATTTGTTGAGCGGCGGTTCCACTTTCTCCGAAACAAAAAAAAAAAACTTATTGAAAAATAAAAAAAATAATAATTTTAAGGTCAAAAATCATATATGTATTTATGTAAATAATTTTTTAATCAATATGAATCTTGTTTAATAAATTTTATTAAGATCTTTTAAATGGTAAAAAAAATTAAAAAATTATTTTCGTTATATTTTCATTTGTAATTACCTTTTTTAAATTACCTTCTGTTTTTATAAAGGAGATTTCAAGAGAAAGCGAAACGGTGTCTCGTGAAGGAAACTAATACGGAATACATTTTTTGAAGAGCAGGTGTGGAGTTGACTACTTGACCAATAATCACCCAAAAGTAAAAGAAAGTAAAAACCCACGTTCTACACAATTCTCATCTGCACTAAGAATTTATTAAATAATACTAAAAGAAAAATGAGCATGCAGCCTTTCATCTACCTGTTCACACCCAAGGCGGCCAAATGGTAAAAACGCTTCCACAGAAGACACGAAGATATCCCCTCTACGAGCATTTTTATTTTATTTTTTCTTTTCTGAATCGGATCATCTTACACGCACTTGGTTAACCAAATTTTCTCCTTCCAAAAATCTTTTTCTGCAAAGAACTCTCAGAATTTTGTTTGGTCTTGAAAACTGAATTTGGTTTAAGAAAGGACGAAACCGTCTATTACTCTGTGTATTATAGTACGTAGTTGAAATCTTCAAGAGATGATCCAACAGTTGTAAATCCGAAAATTGATGTGATACGCCCAAAACAACCTTGTCCAAATTTTGTCAAACAAAGAACCCCATTCGAAAAATGGCATGCTTTAAGTTAGGTGAGATAGACTGGAGAATCTGTCGAATATGAATTTTCGTAATTTGAAGTAGGATGCCATCCAAAAGTGTTCCTTTTTATTTTTCCTGTTTTTATGGGAAATCAGTTTGCAAGTGTTCTTTTTGTGGCAAAAAGAAAATGAAGTAAGAGAAAATTCATCATCATATGGAGAACGAAAGTGGAAAAAGCTCTGGTTCTGGTTCTGGACCCAAATGAAAAAAGCCATGTTTCCTAACTTAAGAGGCAGAGGAGCACTCTTTCATTCAGTTGAATTAAAATCAGAAGACATGTCCCAAACATGGAGAGAGAGAGAGAGAGAGAGAGAGAGAGAGAGAGAGAGAGAGAGCTTCTTTGTTAGTACTTAGTAGGGAGTATTACCTTCGGAAGCAGGAGTGGTGCCATTTTGAGCTCGAACAATCTCAACCGAGGCCAGCAGGAGAGACACACAGTAGTATAAGGCCAAGCTGGCACAAAGAAGTGATGGTGTTGGTGATACACCCATCTTTTCCTCTTCCTACGTAGATTTGTGAGAGAAATGGATTGCTGATCGATGGAACTGGAGATCCTTTTAAGCCCACCCTGTATTTCTGTACCAAATATTGGGTATATATATGTATGAGAGAGAGAGAGAGAGAGAGAGAGAGAGAGAGATGGATGATGCAATTGGAGAATTAAATTTTGTACACAAACTAATGGACGTATGTGAATTAAATGTTAATCTTAATAGAGTAGGCATTAACCTTTTCCTATTGGATGAAATGATGTGAATTCCACAATAAAGTAATGTCATACTTACCAAAAAATGTATTGCAACAATAGGATCTATACTATTCCAACCAATAAGAAGAAGATCTACACTATTTCAATCAATTAGAGAGAATGTTTTATTCACATTTCTTTTAAGGAGAATGAACAAAATTACACTTTTTTTTAAATTACAAGTAATTTATTAGAAGAGAATAATTTGTCTCGTAAATAAAAACGTAAGTACTTAAAAAAATAAAAATATTTCAAGGAATGGGGCCTGTTTTTTTTTTTTTAAACAGGAATGGGGACAGTTTCAATAATTCTCACCTCGAAGAGATTTTTTTTCTTGAATCTTCTCTTACCTTTCTTCCTAAATTTTTGTTTTGATACAGTATTTTTTTTGGGCAAATGATAATGCCAGAATCAAAATTGATGGTGCCAAAATTCAACCATGTGAAATGACTTCTTTGCCCTCCTCCCAATCTCACTCTACTCTCTCCCTCCCTCCTGAAAAAAACCCAGTCTCCCAACTCAACCTCTCCACCTCCGCCGCCGACGCCAAAGTTTTCTGTAAAATCCGGTTCGGTTCGCGGAGAAGAGGAAGATCCGGAGGCGGGCCGGTTTGGGCGAGACGCAATCGCAGTCGCGGTCGTACTCGGCCATCATGTGCTCGAGGTCGTCGTCGTTGTTGATGACGGAGACCAAGGCGTCAAGATCCTAGCCGGGCAACTGGTACTTGAAGGAGACGACGTCGTCGTCGGGTGCGGCACCGGAGAAGGAGGTTAGCTTGGCCAGAATGTCGGAGAAGGTGACGCGGCGATCGACGGCGAGAATCTTAGTGTCGCCGCCGGCGTAGGTGAGGTGGTGGTCGTGGGGGCGCGGCTGGATCTTCCCGCCGTAACTGCACATCAACTTCACCTTGTGGCTGGGCAGTTTGGAGTTGTCGCCGAAGGAAATGGCTCTGTTCAGTTTCTCCATCTCTCTCTCTCGAGAGAGAAAGAAGTTTGTTGGAATTGTGGTTGGTAGTTGAGTTGTGTGATGATTTTACTGGAAAAGAATGTTTCGTTTTAGGACTCCATCTCCATATTTGATTTGATTTGATAGAGATGTATCTTCTCTCCTTTTTTTTCTTCTGTCTTTTCTTTTAGGACCTCACTATTTTTTCAAACAATTTGGGCAATCGTTTTACAGAAAAACATTGGCGCGGCGGCAGAAGTGGAGAGGTGGAGTTGGGAGACCGGTTTTGTTCAAGAGGGGGAGAGAGAGAGTAAAGTAGGGTGAGATTGGGAGGAGGGCAAAGAAGTCATTTCACACGGTTGAGTTTTGGCAGCATCAATTTTGGTTTTGACATTATCACTTGGCTTTTTTTTTTATTTTTTGTATTAATCATTATGGTGTGCGCACAAACACTCGGTACACTTCTTCGCTCAGTACATGCAACTATGCAAGTAATAATTGCCCGAAAATCCTATTGATACTGATGGTACCGTAGGAAAAATGCACCGGCGACCACCGGACGATCCTCTCCGGCTATCGGACGACCAATCCGAACCGTTCAAAAATTTTAAAAAACAAAACCGAGTGGGCCTATATACATATATAGACGAAAAAGAGGTGCTCAGATTAAGTACCCTACACACCTCAGATACCGTTGATTCTCACGTAGGCCCACTCGGTTTTGTTTTTTAAAATTTTTGGACGGCTCGGATCGGCCGTCCGGTGGCCGTCGGTGCATTTTTCCTACGGTATCATCGGTACCGATAGCAGTACTCATAATTGCCTGGGTGAATCAACCAATGGTGTTTGCAAGAACTGTCACTTTTTTTTTTGTTTCTCAGTTGTTGTTGATTTACCATATTTCAGCACCGCTTTTTGTTTATCGCAGGTTTGAGCCGGGGAGTCGTTGGGGTTCTCTACTGCCTAGACTTAGATTGATTTTTAATTTAGGCGTTTCATCGGTTCTGCTTCTGTAAGGGGTGCCCGTATAGAAGTTTTGGTAGTTTTGGTTCATTCTTGTATCTTTTGATAGAATCTGTATTGCCTTCAAGCTTTATTATTAAATGAATTTGACATTTTCAAAAAAGAAAAAAAATACAGGCCATTTTGGTTTTTTTGAATTAAGCTTCTTTTCCAAGGTTTCTCCAACAAATTAAACAAATTTCTTCCTTTATCTAAACACTAGGGCAGAATCAACCAACTATTAGGTTATGTTCCGGAGGATTGGCGTGTTGCTTTGCGCCACCGATATTCTTTTGAACTGTGCAACACACACAGCAATCTATGCACAGATTTCATTGTGGGGCCCACCACAGGTCCCACACAAATTATCCGAGCCGTTCATTAAAATGTAAAATATTTTTTCAAGGGTCCCTATAAAAAATAAGCTCAATCCAATACTTACAGGTGCTTCATCCAACCATATAACTTTTCATTCAGATTTCCGGATAATGAAAAGTTATATGATTGGATCGAGTACCTATAGGTATCAGATTGAGATTATTTTTTACGGGGACCCTCGAAAAAATGTTTTACATTTAATAAGCTGCTCGGATAATTTGTGTGAAACCCGTGGTAAACCCCACAATAAAATCTGTGCACAATCTGTGCACAGATTGTATGTGTGTGTAGACTTTCTGTATTTTTTTATGGATCGATATTAATAGAAGTATCTTTTGTTAGTATTCCGTTATTGTTCTCTTTTTTTTCTTTTTTTCTTTTAATTTAGTTATTGTTCATGCTATCAATTTTGCATTTGATCCAATTTTCACTTCACATTTGATGGTCTTTAAACAAAGCAAGGAACCCTGGATTCATTTTTAGAGACAAACTGCATTGCCTTTGTTTGTTTTGTTGTCTTTATTTGCATTCTCTATCGCCGCTCCCGAGAAGAAAAATATTGGTAAACAATTTTGGTTTTAGAAGGAGACTAAGACAACATTACTAAATTGAAAGTGATGGCAAATATCAAATGTGGAAACGAAAGATTCGCATATAATTAAGGCTTAGAAAATGTATCTGTTCAAAGAAGATTATTCGTTGCCCAATTCTTGGATTAATCTGCGGTGACCAATTTTCATCAATTGACATTGTTATCTTGCTTTATGGAGACTAGGAGCATTGTGACGTGGAGGCACGTCTGTCATGCCCATTGTGAAGAGCGATTTGAATGCTTTTGAAATTATAAATATGAATGAATGTAACCAAAGTTGTACGTATAAGTTTGATCAAGTGTTATACATAAGTATGTCATCTACATTAACTGCACGACTTTGGTTATAGGTTTATATATGCTTACAAAAGACCTAAAGTAGAGTTCGTGTGAGTTAGAGAAAGCAAAAGTATTTAAATTGGAAGTTATAGATGCCAAAAGGTTTGTTATCCAGTTGTGGTTGATTTCCTCTGAGGCTGGTGCAAGAAGTTCAGTCTTTGTTCTTGTTGCGGATGTCTTTGCTGTCTTGGTTTACCAATCCAGTACCTACTTTACAGTGCCATTTAGTTAATGACAGATCCGCTTTGGCGTACTACCAGTTGGCATGTGACACTCTCCTTCCTTGCTTTTTCATGCGCTTGTTGGGCTGGAAGATGATGAGCTTGGATTGTGGTCGCTGCCATATTAACATGAGCAAAAAGTTGAAGATAAGCTTAAATTAAATGAATGCATCAATCATAGCTAGATAAAAACCAAGTCATTGATTGAGCTAGCACAATAATCTCTCCCACAGGGCCTGCCAAGCAAAGAAATGGCTCCCATTTTCTCAACAAAAATGAACTCGAGATGTTTATCATCACAACCTCTCATAGTTGAGGAAAAATGCCCAAAAAACTGAGGACAACTTCTTTTATGTGTAGGAAGTGGATAGACACACCTGATTAGAACCATCAAATGATTGAGAAAAATAGATCCCAAAAACATAATAAGGGCTGACCACAATCATCTAAGAAGAACCAAGTAACTAACCAGAGAGAACAAACAAAAGGAATTAAGGAACAGAAACCGAGTCGGTCCACTATCAATTATAATGCAAGTAATGAGCGTAATAGTTCATAATTTCAATGCAAGAACTTTTTCGAGAAGGAACATCAAGAAGGCTTACACTCCTACTGAATCATTACCCACAAATTTATCCCAGCTATGGAATAACATTGCAGATGAGCAAGTACTCATTCGTTCAAATGATACCAACTTTTGTGGGTAAAAGAAATCAATGTGGCTTTCATCAAATACCTATAGTTCATAAAGAGAATGCCAATTTCATACTAAATTTTAATTTTGGAACACCCAATTAACAAGGATTTTTTTTGAACCCAAACCAGAATCATTCTGAGTCTCTGAACTTTTGAAGCTTAAGCAAAAGGAAATAGCAAACTACAACTTGGTGAATATCAACTTACAATAACCACAATATCCACAGTGATATGTCAATGATTGTGGGTATGTTCATCAGGATACATCCATATCATGAACGCATTGAAAGATTGGTTTTAGCTCAATGTCAGTTGAGATTCAAGGTAAAATATTTGCACATTCCACATAAACATGACATTAAGTTCAAAGTGGAAATACCATTAAAGTAAACAGATTAAAGATTGTGACTGCATAGGCACATCCAATAACGTACTTTTTGAAACTGCAGATGAGAATAAAACATCTAAGCTCTGACTACTTACTAATCATGTATATGATCACAGTACATAAGGTTAATAGATCAATAATACTACCAACCTATACTCCGGTTGTTCAGAAAATTAGGAATTTTAGTTCGATGATGATGAACAATATCCAATTACATCAAGTTTCCCTTCAGTAAAACCATCTACATGCTTTATGATCTAAATGCATTCCAAGGATTTGTGATTCATAATTCATGGGTTTCATTTGCCAACGAAGCACTCCAAAACCAACATGACTGATCTGTTAAGTATAGTAACACACAAAGTTACACATTCTTGCCCCCAATGAAATAGAAACTCTTAAAAAAAACAAAATAAGAAGCAACAAAAAAACTCTGGAAAAAAGAAGTGTCAGAGATAACTTAAGAGAGAGAAAAGATCGTACCAAGCTTGGTTATTTACAGTTACTAAAAAATCAAAAAATAAGCCAAAACTTGTCAATTCTTCCCAGACTACGAAAACTATTCATAAAACATATTCCTACCTCCAATATACTGGCTTTGTTCGGTTCGTGGTTTAGTTTTAGTTTTAGTTTTGTTTTCAATCATTACCCTATTTCTTTCTCCAATCATTACCCTATTTTTTTAATTATTACTTTCACATCTCTCTCTATCTCTCTCTAATCATTATCCCTATCTTCAATCATTACTCTATTTCTCTCTCTACCCACTATCAAAACTAAACTAAACTAAACTCTCAACCAAACACAACCACTGTATTTACAGAAAATGAGCACAAGCCCCATCAATTTTTAACAAAATCCATTTGAGATACAATATTTAGGGTTGATTGAGAGTTTCAATCATCAATAGGCTAGGGTTTTGAACATCAGTAGTTACAATGGAAGTCGATTTAGGGTTTTGAGGTCTGCATGGAGTTCGATTTAGGGTTTTGAGGTATGGATGAAAGTTGATCTAAAGTTTTTGAGTATGGATGGATGTCGATTTAGGGTTGAGAGACAGAGGGAAGGTCTGAGGGAGAGTGACAGATGGGATCACCGTCTTTCACTCGGAGAGAGAGAGAGAGAGAGAGAGAGAGAGAGAGAGAGAGATACCTGGTGGAGGAACGGACCTGGAGAGATCTAGATCGAAGTCATCCTCGATGGCGAGTCGCTTCAGCTTCCTGGTTTTAGCATCTCTAGTATAATCTCTTATCCCTCAACCTCGCCTGTTACCCGAGCAAAACCCTCAAATCCGCCTCCAAGCAGTCTCGCGTCACACCTTGCCATGGCAAGCGAGGTGTGGAAACCTCGCTAGGACGAGCGAGTATGGAACCCTCGCTTGGCTTCTCTCGCTCTCTCCCTCCCTCTGTCACTCTCGCTCTCTCTCTCACGCTGGGTCTCTCTCCCCATCCCTCTGTCACTCCAAATCGACGGCGAAGGCTATGGTGGTGGTCAGGTTTTGGCTGAAACCCTAGATTGAACTGTGGGTTTTGGCCGGAAACCTAGATTGAACTCTTTCACGTTGGATCTGGCCGTCGTCGCCGTCGTTGGGCCGTCTTTAGGCGTTGTTGGGATCGTCGGCGAAGGTATAAGAACAGTTGCCGTCGTTGGGTGTCGTTCGGGTTGTCGGCGAAGGTAAGAACAGTTGCCATCGTTGGGCTTTGATGGGTCGTCATTGGTTGCCGTTGGTCACAAAAACAATGGTTCAGGCTGGAGAAGATACAAAAGCCGAGAAACAGCTTGAGTCTGCTGGGAACCTCAACATTTGGTGGCTAGCTTAAACTGCTTTAGGATTTCCTAGTCAATTAGCCGAGAAAGAGCTTGAGCCTCCTGGAGATGCTCGTCGGACTTGGAGACTTGTTTCTTCCCGCGCTTGATTTGGCTGCAGATGCGGATAAGAGAGAGAGGCCATGGGAGGAAAAATCGCAGAAAGATAGAGATCCAACCACCTGGGCTATAAGCCCTGGGACAAAATTATCATTATGGACAACCGGCTAATACTGCAAGCCCAACAATTAAGGGGTATAATTGTCCAAATTGCACAAAAATTGGCTAGCGATCAATTACCAAAACTGGTTCTTCTTTTAGAGTAGAGGAGGAAATGGTTATTATATTGCAAATGTGTTGGTCAAAATTTAGGGCGCTGTTATTCGCAGCCCTTTATTTTCTCCCATAGTCCGTTAAAAATTTTCAATTATACTCGACAATTAGTTATCGAAATTGAAATATATTTTCAGTATCCAATTATCAAAATATAATATTTTTTTCAACAGCTATTTATCGAAAATGTATATTCGGCGGTTGTTTACCGAAAGTTGAATATATTTTCGACATGTAGTTACCGAAATATAATCTTGTTTTCAACAGCTATTTACTAAAATGTAGTGGGCTATGAGAGAAAATAAAGGGTTACGAATAGCAGTGCCCGAAATTTATGTTGAAGCCCTTTGTAGTTTCTATTATTTTAACCTCTGATTAACATGTTGACAAAAAAAACCACTGATTAACAAAATTTTCTTTGACGTTCAAAAAATTAAAAAAAATTACTTCATCCGTCTCTAAATAAATGTCTGGCGTGCAAACCTAGGCCTTATAAAAGATGCATGTTTTTTGTTAAAAAATCTAATTTTTTTTTTCACAATCTATTAGAACTCATTGCCATCTATTATTTGTGAAAAAAAATTAATTTTTTATTTAGGAACGGAGGGAGTGTGTTGAAACCAAGAGATGGTGATTATGAATTAGGCTCCAACATCGAATTTGATGTTCCTGAATTTCGATTTTAAGATTTGCAACCAGACAGTAGAGCTATTGTAGTATGCTAAATAAAAAATAACCCACTTTCTACATGTTTCTTTACCATTTTTAAGAATAGAATCGAAACCGTCGATTTTCATTCAACCGAATTGATTTAGCCATTCTGTTTTTGATTTGCAGGTAGAGTGAGCAAAATTATTGAGAGATTAGGAACAGAGTCAACTGGCAAAAGGGAAGTAGTTGTGCGGTGGCTGACGAGAAGAGAGGGCATGGTGTGACAGAGAGATGGGAATTAAAGGAAGAAAGAACATGAAAGTCATTTTACAAGTTATGTTAAGAGTGGTGAACATTACAATAGTCAGGAACCACATGGTGGTTAGGTGCTGATAAGCAAGCAAATGTGAGGGGCAGCCTGCACATGAGACCCAAATTGCATAGGTCAAACTGAATTTTCCCCCCAAAATAGATTGAGCATATTCAATGTGGTGAAAAAAATTCGAACTTTGACATATGGAATGGAGCAATGCTAGAAATCACTTTAACCACATATATACGTACATACATACAAGATTAAAAGCATCAAAGGGGCTGCCACCTAATCCAATCACAAATGAATTGGGATATTCGGCATTCCTTTTGGTAGCGCTTAAGCACATTCCTTCACGACAACCAACCACTGTTGAATTTGACAACATTTTCTGGCTAACACACAAACAATAATTTTATACAGAAAAGAGATCTCATGTCATGTATTCCTGTTGAACTAACCACTGTTTCTTCCTCAAAAAATTACAGTAACAAACTTCACCTACCTTCTCCAATGACCTCTTCCACTTCATGAACTGCACTAATCGGTGAATGGCCTGGATCAGCCGCCGTGGTTGCACTTGATGAACTGAATTGGTTATATTCGTTTTCCACATTTGGAGTATCAATAGTCATAAAATTGGTCGTATCGTCGAATTTCCAATCGGTCAAATATCCAGGCCGAGTAGTGACAGCACTAACTTCAATGTCTCCTGAAAGCATTGCCACTGCACGTGACATGGATGGGCGTAGCTGTGGGGATGTCTGGGTGCACAAAAGAGCTACTCCTATCACTCGTTTTACTTCTTCCTTGTCAAATTCGAACAAATTAGCGTCCACTAGCTCAACCTCACAGTCGTTTTCATGTAGACGCCACGCCTGAAAGAAGGGAAGATTAAAATTTCATAAGAATCATATAATGGAGCAGGATGGGTGTGAGGACTAGTGGATCAGATAATGATTATGTTTAATGCACGTTTTAAAAATACCAGAATTTGGTTTCGGAGAAATACAGAGGTGATAAGTTTTTTCGTACTAATTGGACAACGAATTTAGTTTTCAGTGATGCTCAAATAAAACATCCTAGAGTTTTCAATATACAACTATCCTTCTTTCTTTTAAAGAACAGCACCAAGATGCAGCTGAATCACTAACCATGGTCATAAAGCTACTGTACCCGCAACTATATATGGATCTCATAGGAACTTTTCAAAGAATCAACAATTATTGAGTGCTAAAAAGAAAGTCAATCATACCCATTCAAGAAGATATATCTTTTCTTCTTCCAAGTTTGAGTCAGAATTTGGCCTTCCACTGACAATCTCCAAAGCTACAACACCAAAGCCGAATACATCGGCCTTTTCTGTAAGGTGCCCACGCATAGCATACTCAGGTGCCAGATACCCACTTCATCAGTAACCATTAAAAAGTCATAACATGTAAGTTAATACTTCAACTGCAAGCAATACCCAAATTTTATGTGATAACCAACAACAATACAAGAATATATGGAGATCGACTGCTATGAATCATACATTGTCCCCGCAACACGGGTACTGATGTGGGTCTTTTTGTCATCATAAAGTTTGGCCAAACCAAAATCAGAGATTTTGGGGTTGAGTTCAGAGTCGAGAAGAATATTGCTGGCCTTAACATCCCTGTGTACAATGCGAACCCGAGATTCCTCATGAAGATAAGCTAGACCCCTTGCTACTCCCAAGCATATATCAAAACGAATGGGCCAGTTAAGAAACAAACTTGTCTTCCCTGCTTCACAAAAGCCAAAAAGTTAAGCATGTTGTATTTTAGCCTCATTAAGAAATAATAGTGTACATAAACATTAAAGGTGTTGTCCTTGTACCAAACAATGCCTGATCAAGACTTTTGTTTTCAAGATACTCATACACAAGCAGTCGTTTATCCCCCTCAATGCAGCATCCATACAGTTTCACAAGATTCCGTTGTTGAACAGCAGATATCGTAGCGATCTCTGCAATAAATTGACTCTTTCCTTGGTGGGAAGCCACAGATAGTTGTTTGACGGCAATAACCCTCCCATCATTTAGTGTTCCCTATAGAATATGAAATTTAAAATTTTGGTATGGACTAACAAATCACAGTTCTATTCAAAATATGTCCAACAGAAGGGTTTCTATTTTCCATTGTCTTATTTTCCAAAATTGCAGACGACTGCCTCTCTCCATTGCAAAAATTTGATGGTACAAGTGTACGGCTGCCATTCATAATGAATTTAAGAAGGAAAAAAAAAAGGGGATGAAGTGGCAGATTCATATTTAAGGGAGTCTGAAGAGGGGTGCCATTTCATAAAGCAATATGAAGATGTTCGACGATGGCCTTACTTTTTTTAGAAGGATGCTTACCTTAAAAACCGGTCCAAAGCCTCCCTCCCCAAGTTTGTTTGCAGGATTAAAATCTTCTGTTGCAGCCTTTAGCTCAGCATAACTGAAAGTGTAGGGCCTTGTATCCATCCTTAGGAGCTCTGCAAGTTCAGTAAATCCTTGGTTGTAAATGTCCTAGGAAGTTAATACTCAACTATATTAAGCTTAAATGATGGTCATTATCATTCTGTGGCACATTGAAGTACACGAACATACTAATTTTGGATAGGACATTAAGGGGAGTGCCAAAAAGTGTTTCTTTGACAATGTGTTAACTTCTTTTCCATGATGATCCTGAGCATTTAATGTACTTACAGGTGGAAAAGAAAAGGCAGGGATGGGCTGTTTTGTCATGGGATTGCTGGTTGGCTAGAAAGGGGAGTGATTAAGAGAACATTTACAAATACCTCCATCATATCTAAACACACTCTGAAAAAAGCATGTAGCATGCCTGACACTACTAAGAACATGAGTATACAGCATCGGACCCATACATCTTAAAACGACATTAAATCTTCCAATACAGAGTAGACCAAGTCATGGACCGATAACAAAGTCGGCGTACTGTTTTTGCGAGTATTTTTTTACCTTCATCATCGTCCCCTCCTAGCCTTTTTCTGCGTTTGACAAAACAACATAGCGCAAGTACTGATAGAAAGCTTACAACGCCAACAGGAACAACAATCCCCACAATCAAACCGGTTTCACTCTTTTTGCTGGTTGGAGAACCTGGAGGTTTGTTACTAACAGTGGGGATGAAATCTGCGCAAAATCATAGTCGTTAGAAAATTGGTACTAACTTCAGTACACTTGCATCAAATATTGAGGTAACCTATTACCTGGGACGGCACTGATTGCTGAAATAGAAGGTCCGTATGTTCCTTGAGCAGGTATACAGCAAGTCCCTTTACCAGCCCAAAATAGATGGATTTCTAGGTAGTTTTCTGATACCTGAGCTGTAAATGCCTTCTGAACAGCTTGGAAAGAGACACCACCGGCTTCCTTTTTAATGTCAAAATTTTCAAAAACCAGGTTCCCCTAGAATGAAGAGGGTGGAACTTAAGAACCAAAGGATTGGTATCAATGAAGCATAGGTTTTCTCGACTTTCTTTTACACAAATGTACATGAAATGGAAATTATGTTACATAATAAAATTCTTAGAAAAATTGAGGTCGCAGTTTTTTTATCCCATGTTCAGACGAAGAATTCACGTAATATAGTATCTAGGGAATTCACTTAATAGGAAAGGGAACATATTAGGAAAATTCATTACCACCAAAAAAAAATTATTAGGAAAACAAGAGCTTTTGGCAACATTTTAGAGAAGTGCTAGGGAATTAATCTCTAACAGCTATTAGATGGCCGAATAGTGAAAATATGGTCGCAAAGGGTAATAAGATACAAGCTGTCGAGGAAGTTAACACGGTTTAAGTCTACAAGGATCACTTAGCTGCAAGGAGAAATGAGGTTAGGATTTCAATTTTCAACCCCTCATGGTGCAAATCTAACTATTCTAAACATACAGAATTTCAAGCCAAAAAAACAAAAAACAAAATTAAGATATAGAATCCAGTCCACCATTCCAGCACTTTGGGTAAGGAGGTCAACAATAGGGGATTGCTGTTGCATGTTTCACCCTGCTATTTATAAGTAACTCTTAAATTAATGAATAAAAAACTTTGAAGCTGTGCATACACATAATGAAGAGGAAATCAAGAGAAACTTGTCCAAACAAACAAACATATTTGCACTAAAAGAGAAACAAAAAAGAAAAAATCACATTTAAAATCCAATTTTGATAACTCAGCACAGACCTGGATGTATATATCAAAAACGCGCCTTCCAAGACTTTGCCAAGTTGAGGGATTTGGGATTACTATCTCTGCAAACTGGAGAGTCACGGTGTAATTACCATTCTCAAGCCCCAGCCCATAATATCTTAGTGATCCAGGTGAGTTTCGTGCTGTCTGGAACAGCTCTGAGTCCAAAGTAGTTGTGAACTGATGCGAAGAGAAACTCAAATATTGAGGATCATTGCTATTGATGAAGCGTCCAACATTACTTACTGCCCACCTATTTGAACTAGTCATATAATAAGTAGCCGGACCAAGAGTCTCATTATCCCTCTCATATATAATCTGATTACTAGATGTAATCTGTGGACCACCGCACTTAATCGCAAAGTTGGAATCTGCAAGCCATCAGGGAAGAGGAATTCATCATATTGGAGTTCAAGTAGGTGGTGCACTAGAAAAAAGAAAATCAGTCAAATCTCGTTGATCATGTGATGCATCTTATCGGTTAATGCACATCTAAAAAGTGGAAATTTACACTTAACGAAGACAAACTTGAGTCAACTCATTTCACATGTGAGGTCTTGACATAATAAGGAAAGGAATTTCCCACTTCAGCAGACAAGTACAAAAACTGGAACATTGAAAGAAGACAAAAGAAACAAAAAAAAAATGTAGATGGTTTCTTATGGCCTTCCAAAGGGCATTGTGAGATTCGAACTCAAAAAATAGGCCATTGACTAGCAACAATGGTTGGTTGATATAAAGACAAAAAATATGGGGAAGGAGCATTATATAAATCTGTATAGGCTACAAATCTCAAAGTTAGTATGACAATTGAACTCAACGCAGTGGACTCCAAATAAATTAACCACCGGAAAGTATTTTGAATAACTACATTCATAACAGTAGACAGAAACCAAACTGACAAACCTACATCAAACTATGTAACACCCCTACCATGTCCGGCCCAGTCTCAGATATCAAAAGGCAAAACGAAACTACACCGAATAAGGTGCACCGATACACACACACAGAGAGTGCATAATAACATATAACAAGGGAATGAAAAGAAGTTATGAGACTTGGGATTGGAACTTAGGACCTCTAACACCATGAAGTCACCAATTATTCTGAGAGCTAAACAATTAGGAAAAGAGCCCAACAATGTGTGACAAGTCAGCCAATAGTTACCAGTCCAAGTCTACCTACATTTAGAATAAGAAGGGTTTGATGGTTCAAAGGAACTGTAAACTCAAAAAGATTCTCTATCCAAGATCATGGTGTAGATGTGTCTGATCTCAAATTCACAGGTAAGGGGAGGTTTTAAATTGCACTTACAAATAGGCGAATTGCGATAGCAGGGAAAGTTGCTTTGAAGACAGCTTAATCCTAAAGGCAGAACACTGTAAGCAAAAGAAGAATGGATATTGATTAGTGCAAGTTTAATTTTCCGGATAAGTAATGCAATTAGAGTAGAACGATTCATCAGATACTGTCGGTAAAATCTTATGGAAACAAAGAACACGAGCATGGAGTGTATTAAACTTTACACAGGCCCCAATTGCTGCACCTCTGACAAGAAGTTTGCACTAATCACATTGTAAGGATTTTCATCTATAGTTTAGAAAGTGCAAATCAGATGCCGGTAGCCAGCCAGTTTCATCTCGAGTCTAATACCATGACACGAGCACTGAAGAGAAGTAACTTATACAAAAACTAAGCGCTAAATCTCATTCAGCTACATACAGAAACTGAGGGTGGAAATAAACCCTAGAATGCATGACAAGATCGATGCAGTATGTCATATCTGCATACCTTGAATAGTATCCCTATTCCATTTACATTGAGGATCATACATCCTCTAAAGCTAACAACTAGAGCATTCAACAGAAATACCATTGTGCTCTTTAACACTCCAATTGTATATAGAAAATTATACAACTTTCTTTTAGTATCATTAACTGTTCAGACTTCAGAGGCCACATAATACCATTAAAAACATATAGCACGGAGAGAATCACCTGTTGTTTGCACTTTCAATTGTGAAGTTATTGGCAACTAAGTTGCTGCATATTACATCCAAAAAAACTCAGCATTAGTCTCGAGACTATAACAAAATCAGTTGATACAAAATGGAACTTGTGGGAAAATATAACAAATCAGCTGGCAATACAACTATCTGGATGCCGGACAGTAAACCAAAAAATTGCAACGAAAATAGAGAAGAGAGACATAAAACTTTTACGTACAGTTGCAAGCCTTGTCCATCGATCCAAGAAGGAAAGCTCCCAGATAATTCATTGTATGACACATCTCTGCAAGCAAAGACATTATGGGGATGATTACTTGAGATATTCATTCTACTGAGAACTGAGACATTGATTAGTTTTAAATTTGAGCGCTGAAGTCTCAGGTTTAGACTGTTTCAACAGCTCACACATCAGTACCAACCACTTTGTTATGATTCAGGTTCTCATAATTGGTATCCATGTCTCATCCCAGGCTAAAACATAGTAGCAAGATGCCCAGTAACAGGAAACTTTTCCCAAGTAATAAATGATGGTTTTCTTTTCTTTGCAATCCTACTTGTTTCCTTGTTATGTCAACAATCAATACAAAAAATGCGACGTTGTAGTTGTAAACAACTTACTCCATAATGATTCGCCTAAACAAAACCTGCACATTTTATTGAGTAAAACAAATCATAGAACTGTACAATGGTGGGTTATGCTTCTGAAACCATCTAACCATGACATTCTAAAACCTTCACATTTGATAAGATCTATTTATTTTTTTGGTATGATCAGTAGTGATCATAAAACAAAATAGTGCCACTTGCATACACTACCATTGAACTACGAATGGTTTCGTAAGATTTACTTACATATTCAGAAGAGACGTACTCGCTAGCGCAGGAAGCATTCCGTTCAATTTATTATTCCCAAGAAATCTGAACATACACCAATTAGTTCAAGTCACTATGAATCATACTTTCTATAATTCTTCTAGGAAACAAAAACATTGCACAACATGTTTATCACATGTAGGAGAGAATGCTTATTACAAGTAAGAGAGAGAGCTCAAATTGAAGAGAGAATCTGGAATGGGTCCAGCTAAATTGTTAAAGCTCAAATCCCTGGAAAATTAGACAAAACCAGTTGTTACATGTTAGTACTAAAATGTTAAAAACCAGATGTTTACTTCATAGAGGTGTTGGCTCCATTTTCATCAACCAGATTATCAACTGCAAAACTTACAGGTTAAAACATATGAAAGCCAAAGAACATTTAACAGCAATAACTTACAGCAGAGACAAACTCGGATAATCACCAATATTGGAGGGGATAGAACCAGAAATATTGTTATTCCTCAATATTCTGCCAGGCATGAAACCACTTTGTTAGATTAAGTTTGTGAAAAACAATGGACGATAATAGGGATACAAGTATTTCAAAATTGATTGTCAGCTGTAGTCGTATTGCCTTACAAGGTACTCAGAGACGTCATATCTTTCAGAAATTCCAGTGAAGTGCTTCCATTTGATAAATCACTTATCATCCTAAATCTCACGGTATGTTATAAAAGAGAAGAATATATCATCCCTATTTTAACACAAACAAAGCTATTGAAAGAGTTTAACACTCACAATGACGTCAACTTGGTCAAGTTGGAGAATGATGGTGGTATTGGACCTTCAAAGGAGTTTCCTTGAAACCTCCTACAGATAAATTAAGTACAGTAAATTTACAGCTTGTAGATAGTACATACAATAGAGGTAATAGTAACTTAGAATAGTAACCTTCAATTATGTGAATAGTACCTGAATAGTAACTTTCAATTATATGCACCACCTATTACGTAGGTGTATTACAAAGTCTGTAAAATAGACTAGGAGCAGTACATTGTTTTGTTGGCATTCCCCTCCTTACGCCTATAAAAGGAGGGGTCACTCTATTGTACAAGGCAGGCCAGTTCCAGTGTTTAATAATAAATCTCTCTTCTTGTTTTCTCTATTGCTTTCACGATCCTAACCTACTTTGTGTTTGTACCCACTTCGTGTCTGTAAATTTGGTATCAGAGCCATGTCTTCCATTCTAGCTTAAACCCCCTTCTGGGAACTACTTTTCCTAAACTACTTCAAATCTTTTCTAAAAGAAAAAACTTGAAGCGTATGCTCTGTGGTTGCCTTTTAAGGATCCTCCACATCAGAAACTTCATCAACTATTTTTGGTTAAAAGAATTTTGTATCAGTGGGTTAAAGTACCTTGAGACTTTTGGCTATTGAGCAGTGTGTCTCGGTTTATCTACCCAGGTATACAGAATTTTATTAATCAAAAATTGGTTTAAATCCTTACGGTTAAAAAAGGAAAAGAGTTGTTGTACTAAGGAAAAGTGGAATCCAGAATCTTTCCTAAGAAATGAATCATCTGTTTACCACCCACTCCTCTGCTACGTCGTCCTTAGTCCCTTCAAGTTCCTCTACCAGTAGAAATTCCTCATCTTCTTCTTCTAATCTTGAATATTTGTATGAGTTTGAATACCTACCTGATGACAGTAAGGTTCCTCTTACTGATCTCCCTTTTCTAAACCCCTATAATGCCTTTGTCAGACCACAAACTTCTGTAAAAAAGACCGTCACCCAACTTTTCTCCACAAAACGCCCAACCTCCGTAAAAGAGTATGTTCAAGCCTCTAAATTTGATCAGTGCTTCATAACAGCTACAGAAGCTGAACAACTTTTACCTTTGGAAATCCCGGTTGATTTGCCTCGCCTTTGGCAACAACAAGGATTTACCCATCTTCACTTTGGTGCAATCCGACTTGCTGTTACTTTTCATGGCAGAAAAGGTTTGCCTGTTACTTCCAGACTTGCTCTGGTTGATACCAGGTTTTTACAGTATCAGCACGCGTGTATCGCTACAGTTCAAACCACCCTAAATGCTGGAACTGTAATTTTTACCTTCTACCCTAATTTCAACATGCCATTAGCAGATCCTCATCTGCTATCCGCCTTGAAGGTCCAAGTTCAAATTGGTGGTGCCTCCCAAATCTCCTCCACATATGCAGCCACCCTTCACTACCAAATGGCCTATCGTCTGCAAAACCATGCCTTTGACATGTCTTTACCATCCTCCACAGACGAAGCCCTTTTCCTCACTGTTAACGCACCTCACCAAGCCTCTTGTGTCCATGTACCCCGACAAATTTCTCGTCCTGAACTTCTCAAGCTTCTCCCAGAATCTTGGGTTACAGCTTATGAGAAAAACCAAAACAAGCCTATACCTGTTCAGTCCTCAAATCCCACTTTCATTTCAAAACCAGATGGTACAGTGGAAATTTCTTTCCCAAAAGAAATCTCAGCCTCAGCCTCCACCCATCCTGTCATTTTTCCTTCAAGAATTAACATGTTTGTGGATGGTTCTAGGCCTGGTCCTCCAATAAAATATTTTGATCCCAGTGGCCTTCCAGTCTTCTATTTCAAAAATCCAGAAACAGGTCATTGTTATTTTGATGCCTGTGACTGTGATGAGTGTCTAGAAGACAGCCTCCTAGAAGATGACGAGGATTTTGAAGATCCATGTCCATGTTCCATATGTCCTTCGTCACCTCCCACTCCGTGTAAATCTCCACCACCTCCTCAACCTCCCTCTGATGATGGTTCTTCTGCTCAACCGAGTGGATGTTTTATGTTCACCTCAACTTCCTCCTGGACAGAAGCAGACTTTCCTCCTTTGGAATTTCATGATTCCCAAGAAAGGACGACCCATCGGCATAAAATTCCAGACTCTACTACCATTCTCCCTGATGGTAGTACCAAAGCAGTATCAGCAGCAGAAGCAGCAATAAATTGGCAGTCAGCAAATTCTCTGGCCCAGAACAAAATTCTTCAGAGAATTGCTAACTCTCAGCAAAGTTTGGAAAATGTTGTCCATAAGAAGTTGTCAACATTAGAACTTCTTATCAGAGATTTGCAGCAGAAAATCCAACATGTTCACCAGGAACTCCTTCAGATGGCTTATGCCAACCAAGCATTTTCAGCAGCTTTTTCCCAAAAGGATGCTGAAATGAAGCATCTCAAGAACCAGCTTCACTCACTCCAGGCTCAGCAGTATTCTCAACAGAAAAATCCATTTGATACGTTCTCAACTTATCCCCAACAAAGTTTCTCTGGGTATCCTCAAATGTCTCAACCCTTACCATTAAACCCTACCTCAATATTTGGTGATTCAAGCTCCAGTCTCTTTGGAAGCCCGTCGGCTTTCCTTCCTCCACCAAAAAGACCATCTCCACCAAAACTTCCTTTCCCAAAGCCCCAGATAAAACCTACCCAACCTCCGGTTGTCATATCTCCACCATCCACCTCTACTACAGCACCAGTTACTTTCACTCCTTCTAAACCATCAGATCCACCATCTGATCCAAATTCCAAACTACCCCAATTAATGGTCCAGCCGGTTTCTAGCTCTTCCAATAATCCTATAACTACATTCCTACATACCTTAGCCACCATGCCTGAGACCCCATCTCCCGAACCAACCATCGAATCTGATTCGGATATTGAATCTACTGATTCTATACCGACTCCTCATGTTTTCATGATGAACCCTGAAAACCCAGAAGAGAATGTTGAGGACCCTCCTATCATTGAAGAGGATCCTGAGGTCGAAACACCTCCAGAAATTCCAACCTTTGATTCCTTCTCCCATGCCAATATCCATACCCAAGGTTTCTCTTTTGATACCATTCCCCCGTCAAAATGGTTGGATAAACTCTATGAGATTCATGCCTGGTGTACTGCAGCTATGCTCTCTCCTAATGCTACACTAAGTAATGTCATTACAAGGTGTACAGCAAAGTTTCTTGGCCGTCTCCGTCAATGGTTCTTAGCTCTCGGCGAGTACCGACAGCTACAACTTAAACAGCTGCCAACGCTTGATCAATTCATTTCAGTCCTGCATACTGAATTTCTTGGAGACCACAACAACACCAAGGAATTCGTTCGAGAAGAATACCTCAGCATGAGATGCTGTTCTTTCAAAAGAAAAGATCTTGAGACTCACTATGACCGCATGTCTCAGAGATTTTATCTTCTCAACGGAATGGATGATGTCAATCTCAAGCAAGCTTTTCTCAATTCCCTTCCTGAACCATTGGGAAATGAGACAACAAGGCTCCTCCAGACAAAAGGATTGACGCTGAACTCAATCTCTCTTGGCGGTATCTATCAACACTCTTTGATTGCTTTGGAAAAACTGTGCAATCATCAGAAATTCCTCAGAACTCTTGAAGAACAAGGAAAACTTCTTGGCAAAGCTTGTGATCGCCCAGACTTATCCATAAAGTGTAAAGACAAGAAGTGCACTTGCCGTCCTTCATACAGGAAATCCAAACACTTTCAGAAATGGAAGTTTCAATCTCCTGGCAAGTTCCCCAAGTCTTTCAAGTCTCGCAAGTTCTCACGCAAGAAGAAATGGAAATTCTTTAAGAAGAAAAAGTTCAGAGGGCAGCGAAAGTTCTGATCGCTGCTACATATGCGGAAAGAAGGGGCACTATGCAAAACAGTGTCCAAATAAAGCAGCACGAGAAAAAATGGTGAACTCTTTGGCTCTCGTTGATAATGATATTGAAGATGCTGATGTCGAATCTCTATTTTCCATTGAAGATGAAGCAACAGATGATGCCGTCCTGGCATTTACTTTTGATGATTCCTCTTCAGAATCAGATGATCCCTCTGATGAGTCTGATTCCTTCCCCTATGAAATCCAAACACTTGGTTTTCCAAATGTCATGCTAGCTCAACCTTTAGCCAAGGTTCAGATCTTACTTGGAAAATATGAAAAACCCATACCAGTTATCGCTTTCTTTGATACTGGTGCAGCAGCCTCCATCCTCAATCCAGCAATTCTTCCCAGGTCCTACTGGCAGTCATGTTTCCGACCCTTTACAGCAGCCAATGGAGAAACCTTTGTTATCTCTCTGATCAGTAAGCCTATTATCATTCAACTTTTCCCTGGATACACCATAAAACACCAAGTCTATGGTTCTGATCTCCCAGGAAAAGATTTACTGTTAGGCTTTGATATCCTTCAAAATCTCAGCAAAGTTTCATGGCTCAAAAAGGGATTGAAATACAAAAACTACTTGTTACCCTGGACCACCCAACCAAATCTCTTTTCTATAGAAACTTTCTCCACCATCAAAGAAGCCATAATCCAAACTTCCTGTGCTGAATCCCATTCCCAGTTCCTCACCAAATGTTCCAACCCGCTTTGGAAAAACCCAGATTTCTTCATTTCCCTTCCTTTCAAGAAAAATGAAGATATTAACCCCACCAAAGCCACCCATCATGGAATGAACCCAGAACATTACCAACTTGCTCTTCAGGAGCTCCAGCAACTTCAGTCAGAAAGTTTGATTGAACCCACAACCTCTCAGTGGGCATGTGAGGCATTCTATGTAAACAAAAGGACAGAGCAGATAAGAGGAAAACTTCGTCTGGTTATCAATTACCAGCCTCTTAATCATTTTTTGCAGGATAATAAGTTCCCTCTTCCTCGAAGAAGTGTTCTTTTTGCAAACTTGCCTAAAGCTCAGATTTTCTCAAAATTTGATTTGAAAGCAGGTTTCTGGCAACTTGGCATTCATCCCGATGATCGTCCCAAAACTGGATTCTGCATTCCAGATCACCACTTTCAGTGGACAGTCATGCCTTTTGGTCTCAAGACAGCTCCATCATTGTTTCAAAAGGCCATGATTCGGGTATTTGCCCCTATATTATCCACAGCTCTTGTCTACATTGATGATATCTTACTCTTCTCCCCGGATATTGAATCCCATGCTGTCTTACTACAAATTTTTCATTCCCTTGTCCAAACCCATGGCATTATGCTCTCAGAAAAAAAGATGCTTTTGGCCCAACCAGAAATTGATTTTTTAGGGATGCATATCTCTAAAGGTCAATATACCCTCCAGCCTCATATAGCCTCCCAACTTGACCATTTTCCAGAAGAAAATCTCACAGTCAAACAAGTTCAGCAATTTCTAGGAATTGTTAACTATATGGCTGATTTCATCCCCAACCTGGCTCAATACCGTACCCCTCTCTCAGCTCTACTAAAGAAAATTCCTCCTCCCTGGTCAACCCACTGCACTAAAGCCGTCAAAGATCTCAAAACCTTAGCTAAAACCCTTCCACCATTAACCATACCTTCAGATGGGAAGAGAGTACTTCAGACAGATGCCTCTGATCTGTATTGGGGAGCAGTTCTTTTGGAAGAAGATACAGAACAAAAGCGCAGAATTTGTGGTTACAAGAGTGGTGCTTTCTCTCCAGCAGAACTTCATTACCACTCCACTTACAAAGAAATTCTGGCAATCAAGAAGAGTATTGAAAAGTTTGAGTTTCATCTAATCGGTCATCATTTCCTCATTGAGACCGATATGATGAGCTTTCCCAACATGCTCAAGTTCAAACAGAAACATCTTCCAAAGGCACAGTTACTCAGATGGGCAAATTGGTTTTCCAATTGGAGTTTTGATGCTGTTCACATAAAAGGAAAAACAAATGTCCTCCCTGATTTCCTGTCAAGGCTCAAAAAAGAAATCAACCAATTTTCCAAAACAAAACCACAATCTTTTGTCCCTGGTTGTTTTCCCATGATTTCCTGTTTCCATCCAGTAAATTTTCCTGTCCACCTTCAGTGTCATATTTTAGAGTTAACCCTTCTTTCTAGGAGTGTTCAAATGTGTCAAAACCTTCAACACCTCTGTATTTTCAAATATGGTCTTGATGAGTGTCCCATAAAAGGTCTACCTTTTCATCCCGTCTATCCTTTCCTTACCCCGTTTGAGATCTCTTACCATAATGTTTTTCATTTTAAGAAAGAAGCGTATCTCCTCTTATGGTATTTAGTTGATGTCTATACTATTAGCGTCTGTTTTAATAAGTCAGCCGTCTTAGTATACTTGGCACATGCAGCGTTCAGTCAGGTCCATCCTCCTGAAGATTACTTCCTGAAATTTCTCCTTCTCTTTGGAAGCATATCGTTCTGGCAACAGAAATTCAGAAGCACCCCCTGCAATCCAGATGAAGACCTCCAATTTGCTTTTTGGACAACTCGCAACAACAGATGTCTTCCTAATCCTGATGGTTCTATCACTTGGAGAAAGGAGTATCACACAATATTTCTTTCAACATACCCTGTGACTCAAGGATTGTGGATCAACAGTGGAAACTATCTTGTCATGACCCAAACAATGTGTTCTCTTAATGGATTGGCACTAACAGAGGTCCCCTCATCTCTCCTCCATTATGAATCTGCAAATTGGAAATTCAATGATACTTATCCGGAAGAATGGCGCCAAAATATCCGCTATCTTTTAGATCAGTATCACCTTACAGACAGGACCGAAGACTCTTCTGGAAGTGATGAATCAGAGTAACACCAATATGCTCAAGCCACCTGTCCCTTTGAGTACAATAAAGTTTCAGCCTTTTTCGACAAGGGTGAAATTATTGGTGTTTACTGTTTGTTGTTGTATTATTGGCTTGTACTGTAGAATAGTAATAACCGTTCCTTTTTAGAAAGGGTGAATAGTAACTTAGAATAGTAACCTTCAATTATGTGAATAGTACCTGAATAGTAACTTTCAATTATATGCACCACCTATTACGTAGGTGTATTACAAAGTCTGTAAAATAGACTAGGAGCAGTACATTGTTTTGTTGGCATTCCCCTCCTTACGCCTATAAAAGGAGGGGTCACTCTATTGTACAAGGCAGGCCAGTTCCAGTGTTTAATAATAAATCTCTCTTCTTGTTTTCTCTATTGCTTTCACGATCCTAACCTACTTTGTGTTTGTACCCACTTCGTGTCTGTAAATTGTTTACTGTTTGTTGTTGTATTATTGGCTTGTACTGTAGAATAGTAATAACCGTTCCTTTTTAGAAAGGGTGAATAGTAACTTAGAATAGTAACCTTCAATTATGTGAATAGTACCTGAATAGTAACTTTCAATTATATGCACCACCTATTACGTAGGTGTATTACAAAGTCTGTAAAATAGACTAGGAGCAGTACATTGTTTTGTTGGCATTCCCCTCCTTACGCCTATAAAAGGAGGGGTCACTCTATTGTACAAGGCAGGCCAGTTCCAGTGTTTAATAATAAATCTCTCTTCTTGTTTTCTCTATTGCTTTCACGATCCTAACCTACTTTGTGTTTGTACCCACTTCGTGTCTGTAAATTTGGTATCAGAGCCATGTCTTCCATTCTAGCTTAAACCCCCTTCTGGGAACTACTTTTCCTAAACTACTTCAAATCTTTTCTAAAAGAAAAAACTTGAAGCGTATGCTCTGTGGTTGCCTTTTAAGGATCCTCCACATCAGAAACTTCATCAACTATTTTTGGTTAAAAGAATTTTGTATCAGTGGGTTAAAGTACCTTGAGACTTTTGGCTATTGAGCAGTGTGTCTCGGTTTATCTACCCAGGTATACAGAATTTTATTAATCAAAAATTGGTTTAAATCCTTACGGTTAAAAAAGGAAAAGAGTTGTTGTACTAAGGAAAAGTGGAATCCAGAATCTTTCCTAAGAAATGAATCATCTGTTTACCACCCACTCCTCTGCTACGTCGTCCTTAGTCCCTTCAAGTTCCTCTACCAGTAGAAATTCCTCATCTTCTTCTTCTAATCTTGAATATTTGTATGAGTTTGAATACCTACCTGATGACAGTAAGGTTCCTCTTACTGATCTCCCTTTTCTAAACCCCTATAATGCCTTTGTCAGACCACAAACTTCTGTAAAAAAGACCGTCACCCAACTTTTCTCCACAAAACGCCCAACCTCCGTAAAAGAGTATGTTCAAGCCTCTAAATTTGATCAGTGCTTCATAACAGCTACAGAAGCTGAACAACTTTTACCTTTGGAAATCCCGGTTGATTTGCCTCGCCTTTGGCAACAACAAGGATTTACCCATCTTCACTTTGGTGCAATCCGACTTGCTGTTACTTTTCATGGCAGAAAAGGTTTGCCTGTTACTTCCAGACTTGCTCTGGTTGATACCAGGTTTTTACAGTATCAGCACGCGTGTATCGCTACAGTTCAAACCACCCTAAATGCTGGAACTGTAATTTTTACCTTCTACCCTAATTTCAACATGCCATTAGCAGATCCTCATCTGCTATCCGCCTTGAAGGTCCAAGTTCAAATTGGTGGTGCCTCCCAAATCTCCTCCACATATGCAGCCACCCTTCACTACCAAATGGCCTATCGTCTGCAAAACCATGCCTTTGACATGTCTTTACCATCCTCCACAGACGAAGCCCTTTTCCTCACTGTTAACGCACCTCACCAAGCCTCTTGTGTCCATGTACCCCGACAAATTTCTCGTCCTGAACTTCTCAAGCTTCTCCCAGAATCTTGGGTTACAGCTTATGAGAAAAACCAAAACAAGCCTATACCTGTTCAGTCCTCAAATCCCACTTTCATTTCAAAACCAGATGGTACAGTGGAAATTTCTTTCCCAAAAGAAATCTCAGCCTCAGCCTCCACCCATCCTGTCATTTTTCCTTCAAGAATTAACATGTTTGTGGATGGTTCTAGGCCTGGTCCTCCAATAAAATATTTTGATCCCAGTGGCCTTCCAGTCTTCTATTTCAAAAATCCAGAAACAGGTCATTGTTATTTTGATGCCTGTGACTGTGATGAGTGTCTAGAAGACAGCCTCCTAGAAGATGACGAGGATTTTGAAGATCCATGTCCATGTTCCATATGTCCTTCGTCACCTCCCACTCCGTGTAAATCTCCACCACCTCCTCAACCTCCCTCTGATGATGGTTCTTCTGCTCAACCGAGTGGATGTTTTATGTTCACCTCAACTTCCTCCTGGACAGAAGCAGACTTTCCTCCTTTGGAATTTCATGATTCCCAAGAAAGGACGACCCATCGGCATAAAATTCCAGACTCTACTACCATTCTCCCTGATGGTAGTACCAAAGCAGTATCAGCAGCAGAAGCAGCAATAAATTGGCAGTCAGCAAATTCTCTGGCCCAGAACAAAATTCTTCAGAGAATTGCTAACTCTCAGCAAAGTTTGGAAAATGTTGTCCATAAGAAGTTGTCAACATTAGAACTTCTTATCAGAGATTTGCAGCAGAAAATCCAACATGTTCACCAGGAACTCCTTCAGATGGCTTATGCCAACCAAGCATTTTCAGCAGCTTTTTCCCAAAAGGATGCTGAAATGAAGCATCTCAAGAACCAGCTTCACTCACTCCAGGCTCAGCAGTATTCTCAACAGAAAAATCCATTTGATACGTTCTCAACTTATCCCCAACAAAGTTTCTCTGGGTATCCTCAAATGTCTCAACCCTTACCATTAAACCCTACCTCAATATTTGGTGATTCAAGCTCCAGTCTCTTTGGAAGCCCGTCGGCTTTCCTTCCTCCACCAAAAAGACCATCTCCACCAAAACTTCCTTTCCCAAAGCCCCAGATAAAACCTACCCAACCTCCGGTTGTCATATCTCCACCATCCACCTCTACTACAGCACCAGTTACTTTCACTCCTTCTAAACCATCAGATCCACCATCTGATCCAAATTCCAAACTACCCCAATTAATGGTCCAGCCGGTTTCTAGCTCTTCCAATAATCCTATAACTACATTCCTACATACCTTAGCCACCATGCCTGAGACCCCATCTCCCGAACCAACCATCGAATCTGATTCGGATATTGAATCTACTGATTCTATACCGACTCCTCATGTTTTCATGATGAACCCTGAAAACCCAGAAGAGAATGTTGAGGACCCTCCTATCATTGAAGAGGATCCTGAGGTCGAAACACCTCCAGAAATTCCAACCTTTGATTCCTTCTCCCATGCCAATATCCATACCCAAGGTTTCTCTTTTGATACCATTCCCCCGTCAAAATGGTTGGATAAACTCTATGAGATTCATGCCTGGTGTACTGCAGCTATGCTCTCTCCTAATGCTACACTAAGTAATGTCATTACAAGGTGTACAGCAAAGTTTCTTGGCCGTCTCCGTCAATGGTTCTTAGCTCTCGGCGAGTACCGACAGCTACAACTTAAACAGCTGCCAACGCTTGATCAATTCATTTCAGTCCTGCATACTGAATTTCTTGGAGACCACAACAACACCAAGGAATTCGTTCGAGAAGAATACCTCAGCATGAGATGCTGTTCTTTCAAAAGAAAAGATCTTGAGACTCACTATGACCGCATGTCTCAGAGATTTTATCTTCTCAACGGAATGGATGATGTCAATCTCAAGCAAGCTTTTCTCAATTCCCTTCCTGAACCATTGGGAAATGAGACAACAAGGCTCCTCCAGACAAAAGGATTGACGCTGAACTCAATCTCTCTTGGCGGTATCTATCAACACTCTTTGATTGCTTTGGAGAAACTGTGCAATCATCAGAAATTCCTCAGAACTCTTGAAGAACAAGGAAAACTTCTTGGCAAAGCTTGTGATCGCCCAGACTTATCCATAAAGTGTAAAGACAAGAAGTGCACTTGCCGTCCTTCATACAGGAAATCCAAACACTTTCAGAAATGGAAGTTTCAATCTCCTGGCAAGTTCCCCAAGTCTTTCAAGTCTCGCAAGTTCTCACGCAAGAAGAAATGGAAATTCTTTAAGAAGAAAAAGTTCAGAGGGCAGCGAAAGTCTGATCGCTGCTACATATGCGGAAAGAAGGGGCACTATGCAAAACAGTGTCCAAATAAAGCAGCACGAGAAAAAATGGTGAACTCTTTGGCTCTCGTTGATAATGATATTGAAGATGCTGATGTCGAATCTCTATTTTCCATTGAAGATGAAGCAACAGATGATGCCGTCCTGGCATTTACTTTTGATGATTCCTCTTCAGAATCAGATGATCCCTCTGATGAGTCTGATTCCTTCCCCTATGAAATCCAAACACTTGGTTTTCCAAATGTCATGCTAGCTCAACCTTTAGCCAAGGTTCAGATCTTACTTGGAAAATATGAAAAACCCATACCAGTTATCGCTTTCTTTGATACTGGTGCAGCAGCCTCCATCCTCAATCCAGCAATTCTTCCCAGGTCCTACTGGCAGTCATGTTTCCGACCCTTTACAGCAGCCAATGGAGAAACCTTTGTTATCTCTCTGATCAGTAAGCCTATTATCATTCAACTTTTCCCTGGATACACCATAAAACACCAAGTCTATGGTTCTGATCTCCCAGGAAAAGATTTACTGTTAGGCTTTGATATCCTTCAAAATCTCAGCAAAGTTTCATGGCTCAAAAGGGGATTGAAATACAAAAACTACTTGTTACCCTGGACCACCCAACCAAATCTCTTTTCTATAGAAACTTTCTCCACCATCAAAGAAGCCATAATCCAAACTTCCTGTGCTGAATCCCATTCCCAGTTCCTCACCAAATGTTCCAACCCGCTTTGGAAAAACCCAGATTTCTTCATTTCCCTTCCTTTCAAGAAAAATGAAGATATTAACCCCACCAAAGCCACCCATCATGGAATGAACCCAGAACATTACCAACTTGCTCTTCAGGAGCTCCAGCAACTTCAGTCAGAAAGTTTGATTGAACCCACAACCTCTCAGTGGGCATGTGAGGCATTCTATGTAAACAAAAGGACAGAGCAGATAAGAGGAAAACTTCGTCTGGTTATCAATTACCAGCCTCTTAATCATTTTTTGCAGGATAATAAGTTCCCTCTTCCTCGAAGAAGTGTTCTTTTTGCAAACTTGCCTAAAGCTCAGATTTTCTCAAAATTTGATTTGAAAGCAGGTTTCTGGCAACTTGGCATTCATCCCGATGATCGTCCCAAAACTGGATTCTGCATTCCAGATCACCACTTTCAGTGGACAGTCATGCCTTTTGGTCTCAAGACAGCTCCATCATTGTTTCAAAAGGCCATGATTCGGGTATTTGCCCCTATATTATCCACAGCTCTTGTCTACATTGATGATATCTTACTCTTCTCCCCGGATATTGAATCCCATGCTGTCTTACTACAAATTTTTCATTCCCTTGTCCAAACCCATGGCATTATGCTCTCAGAAAAAAAGATGCTTTTGGCCCAACCAGAAATTGATTTTTTAGGGATGCATATCTCTAAAGGTCAATATACCCTCCAGCCTCATATAGCCTCCCAACTTGACCATTTTCCAGAAGAAAATCTCACAGTCAAACAAGTTCAGCAATTTCTAGGAATTGTTAACTATATGGCTGATTTCATCCCCAACCTGGCTCAATACCGTACCCCTCTCTCAGCTCTACTAAAGAAAATTCCTCCTCCCTGGTCAACCCACTGCACTAAAGCCGTCAAAGATCTCAAAACCTTAGCTAAAACCCTTCCACCATTAACCATACCTTCAGATGGGAAGAGAGTACTTCAGACAGATGCCTCTGATCTGTATTGGGGAGCAGTTCTTTTGGAAGAAGATACAGAACAAAAGCGCAGAATTTGTGGTTACAAGAGTGGTGCTTTCTCTCCAGCAGAACTTCATTACCACTCCACTTACAAAGAAATTCTGGCAATCAAGAAGAGTATTGAAAAGTTTTGAGTTTCATCTAATCGGTCATCATTTCCTCATTGAGACCGATATGATGAGCTTTCCCAACATGCTCAAGTTCAAACAGAAACATCTTCCAAAGGCACAGTTACTCAGATGGGCAAATTGGTTTTCCAATTGGAGTTTTGATGCTGTTCACATAAAAGGAAAAACAAATGTCCTCCCTGATTTCCTGTCAAGGCTCAAAAAAGAAATCAACCAATTTTCCAAAACAAAACCACAATCTTTTGTCCCTGGTTGTTTTCCCATGATTTCCTGTTTCCATCCAGTAAATTTTCCTGTCCACCTTCAGTGTCATATTTTAGAGTTAACCCTTCTTTCTAGGAGTGTTCAAATGTGTCAAAACCTTCAACACCTCTGTATTTTCAAATATGGTCTTGATGAGTGTCCCATAAAAGGTCTACCTTTTCATCCCGTCTATCCTTTCCTTACCCCGTTTGAGATCTCTTACCATAATGTTTTTCATTTTAAGAAAGAAGCGTATCTCCTCTTATGGTATTTAGTTGATGTCTATACTATTAGCGTCTGTTTTAATAAGTCAGCCGTCTTAGTATACTTGGCACATGCAGCGTTCAGTCAGGTCCATCCTCCTGAAGATTACTTCCTGAAATTTCTCCTTCTCTTTGGAAGCATATCGTTCTGGCAACAGAAATTCAGAAGCACCCCCTGCAATCCAGATGAAGACCTCCAATTTGCTTTTTGGACAACTCGCAACAACAGATGTCTTCCTAATCCTGATGGTTCTATCACTTGGAGAAAGGAGTATCACACAATATTTCTTTCAACATACCCTGTGACTCAAGGATTGTGGATCAACAGTGGAAACTATCTTGTCATGACCCAAACAATGTGTTCTCTTAATGGATTGGCACTAACAGAGGTCCCCTCATCTCTCCTCCATTATGAATCTGCAAATTGGAAATTCAATGATACTTATCCGGAAGAATGGCGCCAAAATATCCGCTATCTTTTAGATCAGTATCACCTTACAGACAGGACCGAAGACTCTTCTGGAAGTGATGAATCAGAGTAACACCAATATGCTCAAGCCACCTGTCCCTTTGAGTACAATAAAGTTTCAGCCTTTTTCGACAAGGGTGAAATTATTGGTGTTTACTGTTTGTTGTTGTATTATTGGCTTGTACTGTAGAATAGTAATAACCGTTCCTTTTTAGAAAGGGTGAATAGTAACTTAGAATAGTAACCTTCAATTATGTGAATAGTACCTGAATAGTAACTTTCAATTATATGCACCACCTATTACGTAGGTGTATTACAAAGTCTGTAAAATAGACTAGGAGCAGTACATTGTTTTGTTGGCATTCCCCTCCTTACGCCTATAAAAGGAGGGGTCACTCTATTGTACAAGGCAGGCCAGTTCCAGTGTTTAATAATAAATCTCTCTTCTTGTTTTCTCTATTGCTTTCACGATCCTAACCTACTTTGTGTTTGTACCCACTTCGTGTCTGTAAATTAACTGTATGGAGTATCAATTTATAGAATAAAACAAAAAAGCACCTCAATTACCAAACATTGATGTGTGGTTTAAAGTAAAGCTACGGTCAAAGTACAACTGCCAAAATAAAGAGGACACAACAAACAAGATTGCTTACAGGTCGCCAAGTTGTGACCAGTTCCCTATGAATTCCGGTATGCTGCCTGTGAGTTCATTGTCCGAACCCCACCTGAAATCCTCAAAAAAATCCTTCTTGATCACATAAACAACTAATGGTTGGAAAACATGTCCAAGTTTACCAGAAAGGATAAGCCAGAAAGCTCTTACACAGTTTGCAGATTTTGTAGAGCAGCATATGTAGGTGGTATAGGTCCACTGACTCCAGAACTATCAAAGTAGCTGTGAAGGTGGATAATTTTGTAAGTGTAATGCTCCCATTTGCGGCATGCAACACCAGCCTTATACAAGTTACACTGTACAGGCCTTGATGAAAAACTTCAAGATGTTTACGGGGTGAAACTTAAGACTATATCAGGGTTCCTCTATTGTCATATAGTTATGAGGAAAGAGAAAAATTAGAATATATGTGTAGAAACTTTATGTCCATCTCAAAACCAATTGGCAATGAGTGGATAGGTCTCAAATATTATTAAGTGATCACTCATTCCACTCCCAAGCAATGTGAGACTCTATTTTCTTAACATCCCCCTCATGTGCAGCCGCGTTTGAGGTCTGTCACGTGTGACCACTTTTGGGTCCTATCATCGTGCAGCCTTTTTGCTGGTTTGTCATCGTGGGGAGTGGATTGTAAATTTTTTAAATGCAGGATGGAACGGGCCCCGCTCTGATACTATGTAAAAACTTTATGTCCATCTCAAAACCAATCGGCAATGAGTGGAGAGGTCTCAAATGTTATTAAGTGATCACTCATTCCACTCCCAGCAATGTGGGGCTCTATTTCCTTAACAATATGTGCCTGCTACTCCACATAGAATTTATTGCAGCCATGATATTATTGTTATACAGATCTTCAGTTCTATTAACTGTATTTTTTTTCCTTGTAAAGAAACTGAAATAATTGAAGTTTCGCTATCGAACTAGGTTTGGTTTAATTCCTATAACTTTGGTTGGATTTTCGTAACTGCTTATTTACAATACCTACATGGTGATTATTTGGCCCACATAGTTATTAACTTCTCATTTTTTGATTGATCTCCTCTTTAGTTATTCACTTGGATGAAAGATAAAAGAGGAAAAAAGAGAACAAGGACAAGAAGAATTTTCCATCATCGATTTTGGAAGTTGAAGAGAAGCCGCAACTGCCTTAATCACTGGTCTCGATTATTGTGACATAAAAGAGATCATCTATGTCAAATATGCAATTCTCAATCATCTATTCTCCTTCACTAAAAGAAATAACTTGTGAGAGTCTTGAGGTCGATGTTGTGTTCTAAACAGACTTTTGCAGTTAATGTTATAGAATGTCTACTTCATTCCTGGGATATCTCATAACAAGTGCATCGCACCGCACCGCGCTTCGCTCCTGAGAGAATAAGCGCAGGGCAGCATCTCCGGGTATTAATGGTTGTTTCTTCCTACACCTGTTGTAATACTAATACCTTTCAGTATCCAAAACTAAGGTCAAGGCAGCTAGAAATATAAAAACAATTTGCCAAATTACTGGACACAAAAGCAAAGACTGAAGAAGGTACAAGTTAAGCAAAATAGGAAGAGGGCAGTGTGGAAGTATGTTGTGAGCTTCTAAAATCTAAGAAGTGTGCTCATAGGGACATCTTTCAGTTGTAAGATAAGATGCTTGTGTTATGGCAATGGGCAATCTGTGGAACCATTTCTATAAAATGCTGGCATGCTGTCCCCCAAAAAAAAGCATATTCCGGAAAATGAAACAAGAGTGCGGAATGTCTCAGCACTTACAGTTGCTGTAATTTTGTCAACTTCCCAAGTTCTGATGGCAGAGGGCCAGAGAAGTTATTTGAACTAAAGCTCCTGCAAAATTAGCAAGTTAACAACACTAGAATAGTACGAAGAAGTAACATGTGAATGTTAAGCAGAAAACAGGATTGTACATTTCAGTTATGTGTACAAGTGTCGCAAATTTTAAATGGGACGAGGAACTGAATGCCACTGCAGCAAACAAATCCACACTTACAAAATGGTATTTATATGGCACGATTGTTTACACAAGATGATTATACTTGGGCAGACTATACTTGTTGGCCTCAGGTTGCATTGCAGTCAATATAAAGCTAAAATATGAAGTTTCCACTTAAAAACGTGAAAATTCGAGAATAACATACAATACTATCAGATTCCTTAGATTTCCAAGTTTCTTTGGAACCTCCCCAGATAGTGAATTAATCCCTAGGCTCCTGATAACATTAAATGAGGTGTCAGAACATTAAAAGAGTTTAGCTACACATGGATAAAATGTTAACAACCAAATGTTAATAAAAAATAAGGTGGCTTACAGATACTGCATTTGAGTTAGATTGGCAATGGATGAAGACAGGGGACCAGTCAGGTAATTTTGGGCCAAGTTCCTGCAAAAATATGGAAGAAACTTAGTAGAGCATTGTTTGATGAGAGAGAATTTTGAATGACATAGCAAGTAAAACTTTATCCCATGATGCATTACACATGTAGATATATTGATAGGAGCTGCATCGTAATTTTAAGGTTTCAGTTTGATAGTATGTCGCATAGTGTAGAAGGAAAACGAAACATTATTCGAACTAAACCGTTGTGGGGAAACATACAGATTGCTGAGGTTAGTCAAAGACCATAGCTCATCAGGGATTCCTCCAACAACACTTAGCGCATAGACTTTGCTGTTACAAAATGGTAAAGAAGGCAAGCATTAAGTGGAAGACTTCAAAAAAGGTACTAAAAGCTTGAATTCATAAATCAAGGTCCTGACTTCAGCTGCATAGTAATTACTAAATCATGGTAGATTCACTACAAAATGAATTCCTAGCTACCACTAACAGTCAATAGAAAATGTACTTATGAGAACTACATTCAAACTCAACTCAACACGTATTTGTATTAGTTACTGAGTTTGGATAACCAATTCGATTTCCTGCACTTGGTTCTATGAAAAAAGATTAATACAGCAGGTTACTGCAATAATACTTGTCGTCACACATAGGGCCAGTCATCATATTTTCTTTATTACCTCAACTCGTGCTCTCCTTGGCCTTGTTGTTTCTCCTTTACCACCCTCAGTATAATTCAAACCATCCAGCTCAAACGATTTTCCCTCATTCTTTTATAATTCAAATCACCCCTCGATTGATCTACAATGCAAATGATCATCCCATCTCAAAAGGTTATCTACCCTCCAATCTTTATTGTTCTCACACCATTCTCTTCTCATGCCTATGCCCTATCTTTCGCCTTGACGCTTTGTAGCATTACTGTAGGATCGTAGTTCCACTAGACAAAATTACAGCATGTGTTGAGAATAGTAGTACAAATCAGACATTATAAGGAACATCTGGGGAGCTTGTCCGGGAGAAAAGTCCTAGCAGTAATTAATTTAATTTCTACTCAGACTTACATTGTGATGATGGTGCAAGTGGTACCATCGCATCGGCATTTGATACCGGGATTGTAATCTCCATTGGAGATCTCGTGGCTGGTCGAGTCGACGGCTCCTCCGCTGCATGGTTCTCCACTTATGTTCCATTCAGTTACTGAGTTTTTTGCCGATATCCCCCATTGGCTGAACACGGAGTTCAAAGCACTCACTGCCCCAAATTCCAAGAAGAAAATAGAAACGCAGGTTTTTGTTTAGCTAACATGGTAATCTTGTTTCTGAAAATCTTAGGCCCTATTTCTTTCCTAAACTCAAAAATGAATTAAATGGACCAAAACTCATGTTTACATAGGTTTTAGACCGGTAATTCTTTTTCATTTATAGTACCAAATAATTTGATATTTAAAAAAAATAACTTGACTATTGTCATCGGCATAAAAACAAAAATTTAATGAAAACTCACCCTAACCTAAAGAATGGAATATTACTAAAAAAAAACAATGAAAAAAATTTCGATTGCCAATACAATTCTACCGTTCCCTACTTTAGCTAACATGGTAATTTTGTTTCTGAAAATCCTAGACGCCCATTTCTCCTAAACTAAATGAATTAATGGACTAAAAATTATGTTTACATGGATTCTTTGACATGTTATTTTTCTCATATAAACCAAACATACACCAAAAGATTTGACATTTAGCGAAAATAACTTCAATATTATCATTGACTTGGAGGACAAAAAATTTAGGGTCAACTCACCCCATTTCCAGCAAAGGTAACAAAAACGAAAGCAATATATTATTTTATTTTTATATTTATTTAGATACACATATGTTTATTTTATACATATTAATTGTATATTATGCAACTTCGACACTTCACTTTTTGATTTACCTTTTGATAAGCTATAGAAGCCTAAAATGCTGTTCCTAGGAAGTTTTTTTTTTTTTTTTTTTTTTTTTTATGGTTGCGGGTGTTCGGGTGAGTGCAATTTTATTCACACTCCTTAAAAGAGGGTGAACGTTACCATCCATCTTATTTGTTGAAATAATGTAAGTCCCACTTTTGTAATATACTTTTTGATAAGTATAACATTACTTTGTAATGGGCATACTATTTTAACCAATAGGAAGGAAGGCAATTTTCATTCTCTTTTAAAGAAGGTGAACAAAATTAAATTTGTATTCGGGCTAGCTTATGCGCATCTCAACTAATTCTCTTTCAGGTTGGTCAAAGCAGGCTATCCATGCCAAGAAAAGAGAATTCACAAGTTTTTTTTTTTTGCAACTTGACCCCAAAAATCGAACCTTAATTAATTATGTGAACTCGTGGAAAGCAAAACCACCTCAACAAGACTAACACTTTGGGCTTCCTCTTATAAAGATGCTGAAAGCCATATGACTTTCTTCTTTTTATTTATATTTTCACTTGTATGTGTACTACTCGGTGACGGATTCAGGATTTACTTAAAGTAGGGGCACAAATTCTTTAAAAAACAATTAAAATTAAGCATGATTATGTGAAAATATAACTCAAAATCTATCAATGAGTAAAAAACAAGTAATTGAATAAAAGATTAAATTTTTCATAAATTTCCCACGTGAATAATCGGAGCCATTCAATTTGTTTAAAAAATATTTTTAAGGGTTCTCGTATAAAATCAACTCATTTAGATATCGATAAGGGCTTGATCGACTCAGGCCCCGTTCCAGAACACCTTCTTAAAAAATAAGTACTTATTTCATATTTTTAAACTCAAAAATAATATAAATAAAAAAAATTTATTTTTATTTTTTTTTGCACCGTATAAAAGATCTCGATAAGATCTATCAAACAAGATCCATATTGCTAGAAAAATTATTTGTGTAAACACATTATTTTTGAGTTTGAAATTGCCTTCTTAAAAAATAAGTACTTATTTTCAGTTCCGGAACGGGGCCTCATTCAATTTTATCCCGTCAAATTTGACAGGAATCAACTAAATGAGCAGATCAAGTCCTTACTGATATCCAAATGAGTTAATTTTTTATGGGACCCCTTAAAAACATGTTTTAAATACATTGAATGGCTCCAATCAATTGTTTGAAGGTCCCATGTGAAATTTTGAAAAATGTGTTGTCAAATGTATTGTCCTTGTAATCGGCCCCATCATTAATAAGCTTGAAAGTTCACAATTACATCTTGGACAAGAAGGTAGAATGGTGGGATCCGGGGGTGCTGTAGTGCATGTGTAGAGCGGCACATAATCGTTGATATCATCAATCAACGGTCCATATTAAAAATCAATTATGACCGGTAATAAATGATTCTTACCGGTCATAATTAAAAATCATATTTCATCTATTCATTGTCAAGATCGATAGTCCCAATCCAGAATGGTGAGTCTCAGAGCCCAATCCCATTAACATTTTTTTTCACTTTTTCTACTTTTTTTTTTAATTTTGTCCTTATTCAATTTTTTTTTGCACGTTTGTTAGTTTTACGTATCACTCTTTACTTTTTCGAGACGAATCGAAAAAATAAAAAAGTAAGATATAAAATTAACAAACGTGAAAAAAAATTTAAATAAGGAAAAATTTCCCGAAAACCTTAAAAGTCCTAAAAGTTTCTATTGGAACAAGGTCTCAAATACGAAACTTTTGGTTGCCATCCAAAAGTGTTGTCTATTTTTCGTCAAATGAGAAATCAGTTGAGTTGAAACGAACAGAGGGTACAAGTATAACCGTTCGGAGCCGGGGAGCCGCCGGCTCCTGGTCCTGTTTGTGAAAAAATAAGAAAATGAAGTGAGCGAAACTTCAGTCGTCTCTGTAGAGAACAAAAGTGGGCCGGAAAAGTTCTGGTTATGGTTCTGGACCCATATGAAAAGCCATGTTAAGAGGCAGAGGGGCGCCACTCTTTCATTCAGTCGAATTAAAATCGGAAGACATGCAACTACCCCACCCAGGGATCTCCCAAGCTTGGAAACAATGAGAGAGAGAAAGAGAGGGCTTGCAAATTACCTTCGGAAGCAGGGGTAGTACCATTTTGAGCTCGAACAATCTCAACCAAGCCCAGGAGGGAAACATAGTAGTAAAAGGCCAAGCTGGCACAAAGAACTAATGTTGCTGATCCACCCATTACACTCCTCTTCCTGTGTTAATGGATTGGTAATCAATTAATGGAGATTCTCTCAAGCCTAGCCTCTGACTATATATACGAGAGAGAGCGAGAGAGATGGGTAGTTAATTATCAGTAATGCTACACACACAGATTTTGTACACAGATTTTGTGCACAGATTTTTTGTGGGGCCCACTACGGATCCCACACAAATAATCCGAACCGTTCATTAAATGTAAAATATTTTTTCAAGGGCCCCCACAAAAAATCAGCTCAATCCGATACTCATAGATGCTTGATTCAATCATTTAACTTTTCATTCGAATCTCAAGATAATGAAAAGTTAAACAATTATATTTGTGTGGGACCCGTAGTAGGCCCCACAAAAAATCTTTGCACAAAATCTGTGTGTGTAGCATTACTGGTTAATTATATATACAGACCTGAAGGTAGTTAATTAGATTAGTCTAACAAATCCAACTCAAAGAAAGCATATTTATATGGGTATGGTTATAAAGACAATAATGAACACAATATAAGTATAAAATTAATTCTTCAAAACTATTATTTGGCTCGATCTAATTCATACTCGATCATATTCTCATTACCTTATTTATGTATTTCTCACTTTCTTTCTTTCTGTTTTTCTCCGTTTTACAAAGTCCATCAACTGCTTAGAATTTATAGGCCATCAATACAAGCAGGACATAAATGAAAATACTATTCTATTGACTATGAACAGCAGACTATGGATGAGTCTTCCATTGTGGACATGTATACACTCAATTATTTCAAAGTTCCACTATAGGTACCAAATTACTATTTTTTATTTTGTTGGTATTCGTCCACTCTAAAGGATATTATTATAATTTTTCAAATAAAAAAGACAAAAAAATAGAGTGTCAATGACTAAAAATGAAGTGCCAAAATCTATTTAATTATCCTAAACCTAATTACATAACCCCGGTAGTGGAAACCTCCTGCCGCCCACTTAAAGTGTGGGCTCGTCTGGGATTTGATTTTTTGCCAAAATCCCTCCAAGTCAGAAAATTATTATGGCAAATCATTTTAGCACTCCACTTTTTTACGATGACACTTTAAAATTTATTTTTTAGTTTAAAAATTATACACAGTAAGGCACACTAAAAATTAAATTTTAAAGTACCGTCGTAAAAAGGTAGAGTGCCAAATTAATTTTTCATTATTATTTGCTATTTTATATGAAATTATACAAATGTGTGATTGAGAAGACTCTTAAATCATCACAGAAGGATAAAGGGAAATTAGAAAGTTGGGGAATGTCTTTTTCATTCGTAGTACTCCACTAACTGATTAAACTTTAAAGAGCAGTGCTAGAGGTACAGCAAAACAGGTACAAATAGCTTGCACAGATCCGTTTTGGACCCGTTTTGGGTCCTGCAAAGATGATCGGAGCCGCTCATTTTGTTCAAAATTTAATTGTTAGGGTCCCTGTAAAAAATCATCTCAATCTGATATCGGTAAGGGCGTTTACGAATCACCCAACTTTGCTTCAGAATTTGCCCAAATCTGAAGCAAAGTTGGGTGATTCTTAAATGCCCTTACCGATATCAGATTGAGATGATTTTTTACAGGGACCCTAACAATTAAATTTTGAACAAAATGAGCGGTTCCGATCATCTTTGCGGGACCCAAAACGGGTCCAAAACGGATCTGTGCAAGCTGTTTGTACCAATTCTGCTGTACTCATATCATTTCTGTTAAAGTTTGAGCTTTTACAAGATGAGCTCTTCTTCTAGATCTCCACAGACGTCACTGCTAACAGCCTAACCAACCAGCTGAGTGTGTAGAAATGATTCAGTGTGCTAGATACTATCACAAACATCCCCCGGGTTATGTTTTGAACTTAAGGACTGAATACGGTTATTGGGCCTTTTAACCCGAAACCCGATTTCAAAGAACCAAATCGAAGAGATAGGGGAAAATGACGGTTAAGGACGTGTTTTGATAATTATTACCCGCTTAAGACATTTTCAGCATTAATAATTGTTTTTAACATGTCCTTAGTGGGTATTAATTATCAAAACACATCCTGGACCGTCATTTTCCCAAGAGATAGTTGGTTGTAAATTTTTCGATCCCACCACCCAAAATCTCTTGATCCGCCTTGGATGACGTGGTTTGTATCACAAGTTATCGTTATTGTGGTGATCGAATTTGATCCGTGGGGCAAGTAACTTTGCTTGTCCTCCTCCACCTGACCTGCAATAAGTTACTAAGGCTAGTGGCAGCCTAGACTGCCTAGTGATCTTTTGATGATCAAGTAAGGTTCAGGAAGAGAGAGGAAGGTCTAACCGACTTAGGGTGAAAATGGCGTACTTCTTTAGGTTTACATCCCTTCTTTTATATAGGCCTTGCTTAAGTTGTCTACCAAGTAAGCACGTGGAGGGTATGCTCAGGTAATCGCTTTGGATGACCTCACGTATGATGCATAAGATAAGATAGTTACAGAACACATGGCCAAAGTTGGCCGCAATGACAATGCACATGCTATATAGCCACTCCAGCCTACGTCATCAGAGGCAGAACTAGGAATTTTGGTTGGTGGGGTCTAAAATTAGATTCATATGCAATATTTTTTTCTATACACAAGTCTAAAAATAATTAAGAGTTTAATTATAAGATTGAAATGCACTAATAATTCATTTTTGCGTCATAATTGGTCCCAAAAGATTTGTTATATTTGAAAAATAATGAATGATAGTCTCATTTCTTGCACTATCAACTCTCGAAAAGAAGAAAACGCTTGAAATTTCTATATGCATTTAAAATAAGTTAGGGCAAGAATTTTGTGGAATCAAAATAGCAAAATTTGATTGCAAACTATCAAATATTCTTTTGAAAAATCAAAGTGTAAACCCCACTTATCTCTTGGTGCCTCCACCCATGTACGTCATGATGGCATACATGTCCAAGTGGTTAGGCACATGAGGACAAGACCTCTCTTCTGAGTCATAGGAACCTTGATACCTGGATAATGTTCGGTGTTCCCGAGCATCTTGTCCGCGCATCAAGTTACTCGTACGCCGAGCAATACTGTGTTCATACTCATAGGGCCATGATCCCGAGCCCCGAGCCCATCTCGTCAAGATGGCGTGGTCAAGTTTGGGGAACAAAGCTCGAGTATGATCTGAGCCCTGTTATTCGGGCCAGTCCTTCAACTTACTTCTCCTGAGGTTTGATGAGTTCCGGAGGAGTTGACAACAGGTGTGGCCGAGCGCCAACAGTTGACAACAGGTGATCCAACAGTCGAAAATTCGAAAATTGATGTGATACGACCAAAACAACCATGTCCAAATTTGTCAAACAAAGAACCCCAGTCGGAAAATAGGCTTCCTGGTTTTTCCGAAACCAAAAAGCCATGTTTTTAGTTACATTAAAGGGTCGTGTCAAGTTTCTTACTATCCATTTCCGTCCATTTTCAATTTTTTTGGGCCATGTTCCGGATCCGCAACAATGATCAGATCCATTTATTTTGTAGAGCTCGTCGAGACCCTTTACCATGCAAAAAATCATGTTTATCGGTTATCAATCCAAAAAATCATAATTTGAAGTAGGATACCATTCAAAAGTGTTCTTTTTTACTCTATTTTTTCTGTTTTATGGGAAATCAGTTTGCAAGTGTTCTGTTTGTGGCAAAAAGAAAATAAAAGTGAGAGAGAAAATTCATCATCTCTATAGAGTACGAAAGAGGAAAAGCTCTGGTTCTGGTTATGGACCCACATGGAAAGCCATGTTTCTAGCCGGTTGGCTTCAAAAGTCATTTTGACTTTTTCTTTTTTTTTAATCTTTAATCAAAATTTTTTTGTATTTGTTAGTTTTTTATCAAAACTTTTGTGACTTATTGATTTATTTCGACGAGAAGAATCGAAAAAGTAAAAAAAAAAATCATCCTATTGACTTATTTTTATCTTTATTCAAAAAAATTACTATGAGTTTTGATCAATTTTTTTTGCTTTTTTGATTATTCTTGTCGAGACAAATCGATAAGTCACAAAATTTTGAAGCAAAAAAAAAAAAACAAACGTAATTTTTTTTAATACGGACAAAAAAATAACACTCAACTTTTTAATTCAAGCCCATTCTTAACTTAAGAGGCGGAGGGGCAATCCACGCAAGGGTGTCCCAAACATGTGGAGAGAGAGAGAGAGAGAGAGAGAGAGAGATTGTTATTAGTTTAGGCCTCGTTCTCTTGTTAGTTTAGGCCTCGTTCTCTTGAACTTAACTTAAATTTGCAAGAAATTTTGTTCTTATTTGATTTTTTTTGTATTTGTTAGTTTTGGGCCAAACTTTTGTGGGTTATTGATTCGTTTCGATGAGAAGAATCGGAAAAATAATTTTTTTATTTTTACCCAAATATTTTAAGAAATAACCATTTTTTAACGCGAAATTAACATTTTTTAGTCTAGAGAAGTATTACCTTCGGAAGCAGGGGTGGTGCCATTTTGTGCTCGAACAATCTCAACCGAGCCCAGGAGGGAAACATACGAGGGTGTTTGGATAGCTAGTATTTTTCTTTTTGCATTTTTGAATTTTAGGTGTTTGGGTGGAGGTACCCAAAATGAGTTATGGGAGAATGAATTTTTGGTTTTTGGGTTTAGAGAATAGAAGTACTAAGAAGTGGACGCCTCTCGCTCTATACGTGTAGTGCGGCCAATTCGATCGTCTATCTTGATAATGGACGGCTCGGATTTTCATCCAAATAATGGACGGGTATGATTTGTAAAAGTTTGGATTATATTTAACCATTCATTGTCAAAATCAATGGCTCGTGTGCGCCCAACAGGGTGCCTTCCAGGGTTTTGTACTACAGGATTTCCCAATCCCTAAGAAGTAGGAGGAGATGAGTTTTTTGATTTCACATTTTTTATTTTGGTTAACAAAAATACCTACAAAATATATTCTGTATATATCTCTCAGACACTAATCATTTGCAAAAACACATTTTACATATCTCTCAAACACTCTCTATATTCAAAACACATTGTAGCCAAAATTCAAAATGCTAAAAGCCAAAATAATATGGTAACCAAACTGACACAAAGAACGAGTGCAATTTTATTTACCCTCCTTAAAAGAAAGTGAACAATACCCTCCATCTTATTGGTTAAAATTGTGTAGGTCTCACCCCTGCAATATACTTTTTTGTCAGCATGACATACTTTGTGATGGGATTCACACCATTTCAACCAATAGAAAAGAGGGTAATGTTCACCCTCTTAAGTGGAGGGTGAATAAAATTAAATTCGGACCGTAGTTGTTCGCTTTGAAAGCCTCAAGTAAAGCCCGTGGGTCCGACCCATAGAATTAGGTGTTTTTGGTCCAATAAGTGTCTTTGGTAATTTTGTTATTTAATTATTAATAATAGGAGGCATATAAGTATTTAATTTGGTTATTTTTAACGTTTCCTTTTTATTTCCATTAGGGTTATGAGTCTATAAATAAAGACATTCGACGATGTAATCGTCAAACTTTGATTAATGAGAATTTGAGAATTAGGGTTTTGACCTTTGTGTGTGTTTCTCTCCTCTTCTTCCTCCTTTTGGCAAGCATCAAGTGGTATATATTAGAGTTTAGGCTTGAGATCCATCTTTCCCTCCCTTACGTTGGTTTTGTTTTTAATTGAATTTTTTCGCATTTATTAATTTTGCGTAAACTTGTGTGGATTATTAATTCTTCTAGTTGAAATTATTTTGCTAAAAAATGGTTATTTTTCAAAATATTTGAGTAAAAGTAAAAAAAAATTTACTTTTCCGATTCCTCTCATCGAGACAAATCAATAATCTACAAAATTAAGTTGGACGCAAAATTAATAAATATGAAAAAAATTCAAATAAAGAAAAAATCAACTTAATTTCTTATGAGTATAAGTTTAGGAGAACTCACCCTGAATAAAACAAATCCAACTCCAATATGGAGTATATTTTATTCTAAAATCTTGTTTTGTCTCATTCTTCCTAAATTTTTGTTTTGATAGTTTTTTGGAATTTTTTTGGATTAATTATTGTGGCGTGCGCACAAACACTCGACACACTTTTTCGCTCAGGAGTAATAATTGCCTGGCATAAGAAGTCACCACCGTGGATAAGAATAGCGGGTCACATACGGGCGGTTTTATTGGACCGTGAGAAATGGTGCTTACCACCTTTTTTTTTTGAGATAAAAGGGCAGCCATTGCCACCGAATTAAGCTTCGTAACAAGATTTCTCCAACAAATCAGACAAATTTCTTCCTTTCATCTTAAGAGTAGGTTATAATTAGGAGTAGGAGTAGATGTTTATGGAGGATTGGTGTGTTGCCGATTTTCTTTTACGGATTGATATTAATGAAAGTATCTTTTGTTAGTATTCAATTATTGTTCACGCTATCAATATTGCATTCGATCCGATTGTCGCGTTACATTTGATGTCTTGTGAAAAACCCTATCTTGCCTAAGTTTATAGATGTGCTATGTTTCGAACTTTTCTAATAATCAACCTACAATCAAACAAACAAATTATGCAATAAACAAAATACTCGTAGAACCAAATATACGTGGAAACCCTCCAAAAAAAAGATTGGACATGCCATGTGGCATTGTCCAATACGTATTTGGACGTGTTGCACTTTTGGAGTATTGTCGGTGATTCATAAATTGTTATTCCTCAATATTCTGCCAGGCATGAAACAACTTTGTTGGATAAAGTTTGTGAAGGACATTAAGTTTGTAAAAAAACAATGCACGATAACAGGGATAAAATTACTTCAAAATTGATTGTCAGCTATAGCTGTATTGCCTTACAAGCTAGGTACTCAAAGACGTAATTTCTTTTAGAAATTCTAGTGAAGTGCTGCTTCCATTTGACAAATCAGTACTTATAATACTATATCATGTTTAATCACACAGTATGTTATTAAAGAGAAGAATATATGTGCCTGCTACTCCACACAGAATTTACATATAGCAGCCATCAGTTATGATCCCTACTATTGTTATACAGATCTTCAGTTCTATTAACTGTAATTTTTTTTCCTTGTAAAGAAACTGAAATAATTGAAGTTTCGCTATTTTTTTTTTGTGTGGAAAATGTCAATTCATTCAAGCCCAAAGGTGAATATTACATCGCAAAATACAGGAGTGTACCAAACTATCTAATCTGGGACCCTAGGACACCTTGCAAATGCAAATCAACACGAGGTGCCGATATAAGAATCCCATACGGGACAAAGCAGAGAGATCTCAAACGAAATCCCAGTACAAACCATTACACAATAAAACAGATGTAATCGAAACAACGAACAAAATACAAGCGAGATGAAGGCTGCTCCCATGGACAAACCACCACGATCGGAGCGACCGCCTCGACAGGCCCAAGGCCGAGACTAGACCTCCCTTCACCCTCGATTTGCCGTTGACGGCCCAGAGTAAAGAGAAACGCGGGAGAGACCAACTAAAGCTGATATGAAGACCCCCAACACAGACCCCACTGTTGCCACTGTCGGAAAACCTCCATAACACCACCGCACTAGCCGCCGACGTCCACAGTCACCCTCAAAACTGGCCAACATCGGAACCTAATAAGCTTATTCTGCCCACTGGGTTAATTTGGTTAATTCCTATAACTTTGGTTGGGTTTTCGTAATTGCTTATTTACAATACATACATGGTAATTAACTGGCCCACATAGTTATGAACTTCCCTTTTTTTGATTGACCTAGCTCCTCTTTTGTTCTTTACTTAGATCGATGAAAGATAAAAGAGGAAAAAAGAGAAAAAGGACAAGAAGAATTTTCCATCATCGATCCCGGAAGTTGAAGAGAAGCCGCAACTGCCTTAATCACTGGTCTCGATTATTGTGACCTAAAAGAGGCCGATGTTGTGTTCTAAACAAATTTTTGTAGTCAATGTTATAGAATGTGTACTTCATTCTTGGGATATCTCATAACAAGTGCACCGCACTGCGCTTCACTCCTGTGAGAATAAGCGCAGGGTATCATCTTCGGGTATTAATGGTTGTTTCTTCCTACACCTGTTGTAATACCTTTCAGTATCCAAAACTAAGGTCAAGGTAGCTAGAAATATAACAACAATTTGCCAAATTACTGAACACAAAAGTAGAGACTGAAGAAGGTACAAGTTAGTTAAGCTAAGTAGGAAAAGGGAAGTATGTTGTGAGCTTTTAAAATCTAAGAAGTGTGCTCATAGGGACATCTTTCAGTTGTAAGATAAGATGCTTGTGTTATGGCAATGGGCAATCTGCGGAACCATTTCTATAAAATGTTGGTATGCTGCCCCCAAAAAATAGCATATTTCGGATAATGAAACAAGAGTTCTGAATGTCTCAGCACTTACAATTACTGTAATTTTGTCAACTTCCCAAGTTCTGATGGCAGAGGGCCAGAGAGGTTATTTGAACTAAAGCTCCTGCAAAATTAGCAAGTTTACAACACTAGAATAGTACGAAGAAGTAACCTGTGAATGTTATGCAGAAAACAGGATTGTACATTTCAGTTATGCGTACAGGTGTCACAAATTTTCAATGGGACAAGGAACTGAATGTCACTGCAGCAAACAACTACTTTCAATAAGAAAAATTAAATCCACACTTACAAAATGCTATTTATATGGCACGGTTGTTTACACAAGATGATTATACTTGAGCAGAATGTACTTGTTGGCCTCAGGTTGCATTGCAGTCAATATAAAGCTAAAACATGAAGTTTCCACTTAAAAACGTAAAGAATTCAAGAATAACATATATACAATACTACTATCAGATTCATTAGATTTCTAAGTTCCTTCGGAACCTCCCCAGATAGTGAGTTAATTCCTAGGCTCCTGACAACATTAAATGAGGAGTCAGATCATTAAAGGAGTCTAGCTACACTTGGATAATATGTTGATGACCCAATGTTAATAAAAAATAAGGAGGCTTATTGATAATGCATTTGAGTTAGATTTGCAATGGATGAAGACAGGGGACCAGTCAGGTAATTTTGGGCCAAGTTCCTGGAAAAATATGGAAGAAACTTAGTAGAGCATTGTTTGATGAGAGAGAATTTTGAATGACATATATTTCAAGGAAAACTTTATCCAACGATGCATTACACATGTAGATATATGGATAGGAGCTGCATCATAATTTTAAGGTTTCAGTTTGATAGTTTGTCACATAGTGTAGAAGGAAAACGAAACATTAGTGAAACTAAAACGGTTGTGGGGAAACATGCATACAGATTGCTGAGGTTAGTCAAAGACCACATATAGCTCATGATCAGGGATTCCTCCAACAACACTGAATGCGTAGACTTCGCTGGTACAAAATGATAAAGAAGGCAAGCATTAAGTGGGGAAGACTTCCAAAAAGGTCGTAAAAACTTGAGTTCATAAATCAAGGTTCTGGCTTCAGCTAGCTGCATAGTAATTACTAAATCATGCATGGTAGCTTGACTACAAAATGAATTCTTACCACTAACAGTCAACAGAAAGAGAATGAACTTATGAGAACTACATTCAACTCAACTCAACACGTATTTGTACTAGTTACAAGTTTGGATAACAGATTCGATTCCCTGCACTTGGTTGGTTCTATGAAAAAATAATACTATTGCATGTTAATGCAATAATTCTTGTCACACATGGGGCCGGCCATCATATTTTCTTCATTGCCTCAACTCATGCTCTCCTCCGCTCTCCTTGGCCTTCTTGTTTCTAACCCATTCTCTTCTTATGCCCCTATCTTTCGCCTTGACGCTTACTAATTTCTAGCATGACTGTACGTAGGATCGTACTATATACCACTAGACAAAATTACAGCATGTGTTGAGAATTAATAGTACGTGTCTAGGATAGTCTCATAATATTGCTTGAGAGTGGAACGAGTAATCATTTAATAATATTTGACACCTATTCACTCATAGCTAATTGGTTTTGAGATGGATATAAAGTTTTTACAAATAAGATTTATATTGTATTTTTTTTTTAACAATACACATTAAAAATATATGCTATTGAAAATGACATGAAAAAAATGTAGTGAACACTTAAAAAACAACAAAAAGAGTGCATTGAATACCTTCAAGCGCTTAAACTTTGACATTTGAAGCTATCATATGCACAAGAACGGAATCAGGATTTTACCCTAGCATTTGCGAAATGCATACTAAAAAAATGAAAAAAAAACATTACACAATATTAATAGTCATTGGCTCCAGAAAAAATTAAAATAACATAACAAAAACTAAACTAAATGATGTTTGTCATTTACACATGGAATACAAAAAAAGACTAATTTTTATTTTGGGCATCGATAATGGCATAATAATTAAATTCCCTTAATCTTTTTAGGTTAAGTTGCATGTGTTTAGGGTTAGAGTGTGGAATTTTTTTTCTTAATTACACATCATCATTTATATTATTTCACTTTGGCCCATTGAATTAGTTTTGGAATACTTTTTTGGGTCTCATTTTTTGAAAAAAAATAGAAGATTTATGAATAGTATATAATAAAAAATAAGGAAAAAAATATAGCAGTGGCGAGACTATATAAGTTGGAGATAAAAAAAATTTGTCATATATAATAATTGAATTTTCTAAAATTCTTGTCGTGACGGCCGCCGCCATTTGACCCCCTGGTTCCATTCTTGCTATGCATCTTGGCAATTGAAGGAGATACGAGGGCAGGTCTTATGGGGTGGAAGAACCTTCCAGGCTATGAGGAAAACGTACACCAGACTGGGCGCTACCTGGAATATGCATGCTTAGCACTTGGGTATCTCATTAATTAGCTTGAGCAGTACCACAAGTTTGTAGTAGGCTCTGTTCTTTCATTGTATTCTTTGTATAGGCTCTCAAGGATCCTCCCTTGGCCTTCGGTTTTGGTAGTGTTCTAATAAAGAATTACTTTACCAAATAAAAAATAAAAAAAATAAAACTTTGACATTTGAAAGTCCTGATATACTCTAGGAATTGATTTTGGGAGAGGCGAGGAGCTTTCAACAGTTTGTTCCGTTCCGATGAGAGAGGGTTTTGTCCCAGAATATCATTTGTTCCGTCGGGTCACGAGTTGACCCAAAAAATTTCACTTGATTAAGGGTTTTTTTTTTTTTTTTTTCAAATGATAGGATATTAAGATCGAGTTAGTTGTTAGTGAAAATAACGGGAGTCAAACCAGGACTCCAGAAAATCATTAGTGTTCAAGTATGCGTGTGCAAGTCGAATTTTGATAAAATTTGCACAATACCTTTCCGTTTAATGTCTGATCGATTTTTCACAATTTTTTTTGACAAAATCCGACTTGCACATGCATTGCATGTGCTCCGACCTCTAGTTCCTTTATATAGACTACATGACTTAGCGACTAAGAAACTAACCAACTAAAAAACATGAATAATAAAAAAAATTAAACCAACTAAGAAATATAACTAATGAAACCTACAAAACATGGTAACACGATATTTTCTACTACTCCTATTACGTTAGTAATACGTACTGATGAGCAAAAGAACGCCCCCTAAATACTGGTCACCCCAGGGCCTCCCAGGTCCTCCTGCGCATAATGACCGTTTCCTTGCCCTTGTAATACTAATAACAAAAGTTACCTTTAGGACCTGGGAGGACAACCGTAGAGAGTAGAGACTTTTTCCTTGTCCTTGCAATGATGGGTGGAGTAATATTCTGTACGGCTGGTCAATCAACTCCAACCCTGCCGGCTCATTTGGTTCATGGGTGAACGTAGACGTAGTAAAAATATTGAAAGTTTCTGCGAGAGTCTTGTAAAAGCCTGAAGACTCTGAGCTCAAAATTATTCATTCAATGTAACCTTCCTCGCTTTCTCCCCAATTGAAGACCAACGCTTTAGTTAATTGAGAACAAAACAAATCCAAGTTCCACATTTCTCACTCTTTTTTTTTTTTGGTTTTGTTCTAAATTAACTAATAAACGCATTTACTGATATTAGATTGAGATAATTTTTTATAGGGACCTTAAACAAAATATTTTGAACAAAATGAGCGGTTCTGCTAATTCTTTCGGGATCCGAGATGGGTGCAAAAGTCATCTGTATGCAATTGTTGTACAACCTTTTGCTGGACGTGCATGTAGCGGCTCTCTAAAACTGGGGTATCCATAGAATAATACCATCTTAGTGTGAACATGAAGTGGAACATGGACACAAAGAGAGTAGAGAGACCTTTTCCTTCCTTGCAATAATTAATCAGCTCCAAAGTTTATTGCTCCTACTATTAATAGTAATATTCTGTACGGTTGGTCAATCAACTCCAACGCTGCCGCCTCGATCATTTGGTTCAGGAGTGAACGTGACCCCAGAAATAACATTGAAAGTACTTTTTGAGAGTCTGAACGCAAAATTATTCAATGTAAGTTCCTCGCTTTCTCCCTAGTAGAATACCAAAGCTTTAATTCAAGTGAATAAAAAATGGGTGATAACTTTCTATTAAGAGTTAGTCGTACATCACATAAACCAATGAACTCCACAAGTTATGGAAATTGGCATCATATTTCCATTAATTTTAATAATCGGTTTGTTTGAAAATTCTTTTTTTTTTCAAAATTTTACACCGAATGTCCACATGAAATTATAAATTAATTTACATAAGTACCTTAAGTTTTGCATTTTTTCCATATGTCCTTTTTATTTTTTGGTATAAATTCTATATATGATCCTTCTTGAATAAAAAAAAAAAAGCTCCGTGGCAAAAAAAAAAGAATAAAAAAACAAGCTGAGAAAAGACTACTAGAAAACATATCAGTCTCAAAATTACAAATAAACCCGAAACTCTACATAATTGTGAGAGTTCACGAGACAATCGAACCTAACATCTCAACCAATACAAAAAAAAAAGCCCATCATATATAGGAAAGAAACAAAGAAAGAAAAAAATATGCCCACGTATGTGGAGATATTCGAACTCAACTTTTAATGAGATGCAAGAATTCTGACCAGCTAACCTTGCCCCGGTTATTTGAATGAACCTGCTATTGGTACTAATGAATAATCTATCGATAGGGTACCGATGGACACACGGAACCCACTTCGGGTCCCGCATAGCCAATAATCCAAGCCATTTCAATAATATTAAAAAAAAATTGAGTGAGCCCACGACAAATTAGCTCAATCCAATATGAAGGTACTCGATCTAATTTTCCATTTTCTCATTCAGATTTTGGATCCTCGAATTTGAATGAAAAAATTATTGGAAGATTGTATTAACCACCTACACATATCGGATTGAACAGATTATTGAAGGGCTCAGATCATCTGTGCAGGATTCGAAGTGGGCCCTAAGCGTCTGTCGGTAACCCATCGGTTCCCTTAGCATTATTGTAATTAAACTCCCATTGCAGCACGACATTGTCCACTTGGTCATGACTAGGGGTGCTCAAGAAAACTGTCATATTTGATCTGGTTCTGCAGTTTATTGGTCAGGTTATGGTTCAAAACAATAAGAACTATTAATTCTTATTCGGTTACTAATTTTTAATTAAAGATCCATGGTTAGAATTGAACCGGACTGTTTATAACCTATATATTTGGTAAGTTAATCCTTTTCCTGCTAAAGTTAATTTATTTATAGAAGAAATCTCATTTTTAGGAAAGTTTTTAATATATTAGTAGTATATTTATAATTATAGGAACCCAAACCATTAAAGATTCTCCCAAACCATTGGATTCTTAAGAGTATTGAATATATCCAATTTTAAATTTTCTATTTGAATATTTATCCATTCCCAGATTCCACGATTTATTTTACCCTACCAAACTCCTAATTTATATTCTTTCAATTTTTTTCTTCCTTCGTTCTCTATTCCAACATAATCCTTACTTTACCATGCCAAACCCCTAATCAAAATTAGATAATTAAAAGTTGTCACATCATCACATCTTTTGATTATTCATTTAATGAGTTGCTATGGTTAGCAATGTAGAGCTCTATAATGGTATAATCAAAATTAGATAACCAAAATATGCCACATCACTTTTTCAACCTAAAAAAAAATATTAAAAACTATTGATACAGAAAATTTATATTTTAATAGTTTTCAAACTAATAAAAATTATTCATTAGAAATATAGAGTAGTTTTCTCAAAAATATTTTTGGAAAAAAATAATTATTTTGAAAACTTTTTTTGAAAAAACAGTTTTTTTGTAATTTTTTTAAAAAACTAATTTTTAAAACAATGGTTTGACAATAAGGTTGAGAGAGAGAGAGAGAGAGAGAGAGAGAGAGAGAGTGTGTGTGTGTGTGTGTGAAAATGGAGGAGATGTAAAGTTTTTGTGTCATGAGAGCATTCACAGTGGAATAACCAAAATTCTAGAATTGCTAAAGTTAGCTATGTTTTTTCGCAAAAAAATGTTCACAGTGGCATAACCAAACTTAACAATCTCTTAGCAACTCATCAAATTTTGAACTTTGGAATATCAAAACTAACAACCTTTTAACAATAACTAATCATTCTCTCTCTTCCATCTCTCTCTTCCATCTCTCTCTCTCTCTCTCTCTCTCTCTCTCTCTCTCTCTCTCTCATTTTTATTTTTTGCAAAAACAGTAAAATTGTTTTTTAATAAAAAATATTTTTTAAAACTGTCTTCTTCTTTTTTTCAAAAACTGTTATTTGAAAAAAAAATGTATTTTTTTTTTCAAAATAAAAGTTTTCAAAAAATTATTTTCTATTTATAATAACCTGTTTTTATTTGTTTGAAAACTATTTTTTTTTTAAAAATATTTTATATGATGACAATTTTTAGATTTTTATAGGTTGAAAAAGTGACGTGACAAGTTTTGATTATTCAATTTTGATTATGTCATTGTAGACATCTATATTGCTAACCTTAGCAATTAAATGGATAACCAAAAGATGATGTGATAACTTTTGATTTTTCCATTGTGGATGCTATAATAAGTGTACTTGATTGAAAAATATGAGGTTTCCTAAATTTGATTATTGACAAAATATTTTTTAGTTTTGGTTATTCAAGTGCCAAAATTTAATTAGTTATTAAGAGGTTGGTAAATTTGAACACTTTTTTGAGCAAATATTGTTAATCTTAACAACATTTTGATTTTGATTAGTCCACTGTGGATGCTCTTAGAGGACCCGCTTGCTGACTTAACTAACTACTCCAAAAGCTATTTTAGTCTTTCTAGTAGGATTGCTAAACACTTGGCTTAACATGGTGATTAATTTGTGCCAAAATTGTATGTTGTTCATGCTAATCAATAAGTTTTGACATTTTAACATATTATTCACACTATTTCACTCATAATCAACAATCGAAATTGCATATTGTTTACACTAATTTATAACTTACTGATTAATGTGAACAACTTATAACTCATAATCATCAATACCCTTATTCATTAGTTTTTTTTTTATTTTATCCGCCTTATTCATGAGTTTGAACGGGGCAAAAAGTGCGTTAACTGTGTGGTGGAGCAACTAATGACGAGAGAAAGGCAGAAGAGAAAGAAAGAGGAGAGAAGGGATTTTGTCTTCTTTTTTTTTCCGATCAACGGAATAGCTAGGATTCTGGTCTATGCTCTTGGACAGCTAAGAACGGAATCAGGATTTTATCCTAGCAGTGGCGAAATGTATACTAAAAAAATTTAGTAGTGGCGAGACGATATAAGTTGAACATAATTTTTTTTTTACATATAATAATTATATTTTTTAAAATTCTTATCGTGGTGGTCGCCGTTACTAGACCCCCTGGTCCCATCCAGGACAGCCTTTGACAGATTCTAATTGGCGCTTTTGCCGACAGAGGAGAGACAGTTCAGAAAGAGAGATAAAAGGAAGTCGTGGGAAATATTATTTTTATATTTTTAAAATTTTTACTACTCCAGCACACATCTTAATTATACAACTATAATGCATATTTAATTTTTAAATTTATGTACATTATTTTTTTTGGTCAAGCGGAAAATCAATTTATGTACATTATTAACACACATAATTGGGATCCATTTTTTTATACTTTTATGTCATATAACAATACTAAAACACTCACACCACTAGAGATGCTCTAAAGTGTTTGTATATTACTCGAATAGAACCCGAACCAAACCAAAATCAGATCGATCTTGTGATTTGGTTCTGGTTATGTGCCACACATATTGGTATAGATTTTGATTCTTAATTTTCTGGAACCGTTTGGAATGATCCGGTTACTAATTTTTTAGAGAATCGGATCAATTCAGATCGTGTGCACCCCTTGATACAAAAAATGGAGAAATTTTTCAGTGCCTGCTAGGTATCACGTAGTGCCCCACCCCATGCCGATCTTTTTTTCTCTTCCATCTCCGACTCCTTGAACGAGGGGATGAATGAGCATGAACTAATGTATAAACCGATGGACTTATCTGAGAAATAAGATTGGTTAGCAGCTCCCTCCCAATATCGGTTCAATAGAAGGCATCGATTACGATCTTCAAACTATCACCTTACAGTCCAGTCGGACATCCCTTCCAAGACAATTTTATCCCGCGGGACGGAGTTAGTGGTCGAGTCGTTTTTGGTAATTGACACCCGTCGCATTAGTTTCAATTCATATGTTACCATTCATAGTGAAATAGCCCTCTTTTTGATGTCTGAGTGCGCTATTTTTTCTATCAAAGTCCTTCTTTGTCTATACCTCGGGTCAGTCCCCCATGGTCTGCTTTGATTTTCTCGAACAGTGCTGGTCCGCATCAGGGGCTCTCATGCGAGCCATGCAACGTTCCTAGGCAGGAACTGCTCCTTTCCTTGAGCTTCCTCTTTTTAGGTATCGTTTTGTTTGTGTCTCAGCGCATTCACACTGTCCATTTTGGTTTTTGGACGGCTCGGATTTGGAGGAAAAAAAATGAGAGAGAGAGAGAGAGAGGTGGGGTGAGAGAAGAGGAGAGAGAGAGTTTTAATCTAGACCATCTAAAAGTGCATTGGATGGTTCGGATGTGCCGAGCGGGCACTACTTAAAATATATCCAGCCGCCACCTAAAAATTTCTCCGAAAAATGAAAAAAAAATATCCAGTGGCATTTACGCGCCAGACCCAGTCCACGGACCCTGCCTATATAATCGTCTCTCCCTGTCTTTTCGTCCCTCAAATATTTGGTACGCGGACTTTTAGACAAAGAACAGTAATAGCAATTCCTCGTAGCCTCTCTCTCACTCTCCCCTCTTGCTTATCTCTTTTAGACAAAGAACAGTACTAGGAATTCTGAATTCATAGCCTCTCTCTCTCTCTCTCTCTCTCCTCTTGCTTATCTTTTAGACAAAGAACAGTAATAGAAATTCATAGCCTCTCTCTCTGTCTCTCAACGTAATAGGAATTCATAGCCTCTCTGTCTCTCCTCTTGCTTATCCAGCGCACCTCTTTGCTCTCGAAGGCTCGCCAACCTCTTTCTCTGGATTCCGAGGTACATTTACACCTCGATTTATTTCAATTACGTCTGTTGTCATGTACTGTTTTGCCTTCGGATATATAGACTCATAGAGTTGACTTTCAGTATGGGCTTTTATGTTGCTTGTCCCCCGTTTGTTTAGAAGTAAAATAAAATATTTTATCTATTTTTCGGTGTTCGATTGTATAAAAAATGAAGAAAACATTTTACATGTAAAATCTTTTTCATCAATTGGATGAATATGATTTATACTTAAATTTTCCATAAGTTATTTTTCAAAATAAACCCGTTGCCTTCTACTACAATTTTTATTGCTCAGTTTCCTCGATCGTCAGTCCTAACTCACGTTATATTCCAATAATCTCAGAATTCTCCATCGTTTAAGCTTCCCCCTCTCTTTACACTATTTTGTTGATTTTTGAAAATATTTTTTCAAGTGCCAATCAAATACCGAAAAATAAAAGTTTAAAGTTTATTTAGTGAAAAAATATTTTCCATGAAAAATATATTACATTGTAAAACATTTATTATCAAAACAAACGGAGCCTTAATGCTTGATGATTTGTGAGAAATTAAGGTCAGTTGGCTCACTAGTCTGTGCGAGTTCAAAATCCCATGTGTTGAATAGCAGACACCATACACTTGACGTATCTGAGAACCTTATGATATCTATTCGGTTTCCCTAATTCAGTGCTGAACCCTAAGGGCTCGTTTGGATGCGAGATAAGAATTTGAGGTATTACTTATGAAGGGGGATAAAATAGTATGAAGTATTAAAAATTGGGAGATAAAATAGTATTTGATTTGGATGAGGGATAAAATAGGGGATGAGATTATTTTGTAGTTGAAATGGAGGAGAAGGGGGTAGGGTATTAATTAATAACACCACAAAATCCACCCATAAATAATCCCCCTGCAGCCCCTCTTAGCCGGTACAAGAGAAGAGAGGGGAAACCTAATACCCCTGCATTTTTTAGTTGCCAAACCAGGTGATAAACCTAAGCCCACGGTCTTAGGAAGGAGGAAAACTAATACCCCTTCTCAATATCCCATCCAAACAAGCCCTAAGTTTTGTGGACCAAGGGTGACAGCAGAGTAGTGCGGCTCGTTGGGCTAAACAGGGAGTACATGTTCATGATCTGAACCGTTTATTTGGTAGAACCTGCTGAGCACATTGAATTTGTCGAAAATTAAGTTGATTGGACATTTGTAGCCAACCTAACGGGTATATATTTATCTGACTAAATCATAACGACCTTATTTCTATGTTGTCCAAGTTTCTAACTATGTGGCAACAAATGTCCGAATAACTTAATTTTTCATGAAAAGAACATATATTCGGCGTGCTATACAAAATGAATGGTTTGGATCATGATGACGTGCTCCCCATTTAGCCCAACAAGCCACACTCCACTGTCGTAGTGCATTGGCGCAGTGTAATTCCAGAAAATCTATCTTCAAATTTGATATGAATCATATTCTTATAAGATTGGCAAAAATAGAGGTTTATACTTTATATATATGAGCCTAGGTTTGCTTAGACTTCTTTTTGTAACTCTTGAAATAGAATCTTTGAAGTAGGGAATTAGAGGAGCTTATGTACCCCAAATTCTACCCTAAAAATGAGGCAGTTATGGGAGTTTTGTGTTGTTATTGGAATCAGGAACGAACATGCTTAAAATTTGTGACGCTATCAAAAGAGAAACTCCAACTGAGAAACAAAGAAAATTAAGCACATGCAAAATCACAAACATTTAGTATTCTGAGAAATTCTGATAAGCTTTTCGGCAACCAAAGGTATTCTGAGAAATTGAAATCCTTTTTTGAAGGTTTTAACGTTTTCATTAGGTGGAGTACTTTCCTTCTTGGATAGTAACATGTATGTTTATGATTCAGTTTGGCAGGTTTTGATATTGGTTTAATCTGAAGTAGTTACAGAGAGTGGGGTGGGGAAAACAGGTCACCGGTAAATATATCGCGCAGTTATGACTTGTTTCTCTTGTTTGTTCGGTAGGAGGGACGGATCATCAACAAAACGATCTACAGAATTGGATGAAGGTATACTCTTAGTTGTTACCGATGGACATAATTTTTTGAATTCTTTTTCTTGAGATGAAGTTTACAAAATATTTGAACTGATAGCAGATGAAGTTCTCTCCTTTTTCATATGGTTTTTAATTTCTTAAATGACCTGTTTATGTTAAATACTTGTCTAGGAAAATATTCACCTTAGTGTTAATTCTGTGATCAGTATCTAAAGATCCTTATATTTTGTCATGAGCAGAGCTTTCAAGCGTCCACAATCTCAATCTCTTCACATATAAAGAGCTAAGAATTGCCACCGATGATTTCTGTCCCACCAATAAAGTTGGGGAGGGTGGTTTCGGTTCCGTATATAAGGTAATTGAACATATAACTAGGGACGGATTCAGAAATGTCGTTTAGTGGGGGCACTTTGTTAATCATAGTGGCATATATTTATTTTTCTAGTTAACCCCAATAAGATCATTACATAATTAAGGCATGCAATACAAACTACAAAAATATTTAACACATACTTTCACTTAAATTATGAAAAAAAAAGTACAAAATCTCAGACAAAGTTTGAGAGTATGTTTTACATAAACATCGACAAGTTTTAGAATAATCGATACTATAATTTTATTAATGATATTATTTTAAAATATTGCTCTTAGATGGTTAAAAATAAGTACAATTAATAAAGAATCGATCTAAGTAGACAAATAGTTTGAAAATCAATAAGTATAAATGCACCATATGGCGAAATTAAAATATAAAACTAATTTTATATGTATATTTTCAAGATATATGCACTTGTTTATGTGTAATAACACACTTAATTTTATAATTATGCAAAATATAACAAAATTATTTTAATTTTGAGCGGGGGCACGTGCCCCCCTTTCCCTCCGTCCCTGCATATAACATGTTATTAAACAATGGTAAATTTGTGTATTGCGTCACTAGACTAACTAACGTTTACTTTAAATAAATAAATAAAAACTTGTAGGGGAGGCTTAAAAATGGGAAGATTGCTGCCATAAAGGTTCTTTCACCTCAATCAAAACAAGGAGTAAGGGAATTCTTGACAGAGATTAAAGTGATTGCAGATATAGAGCACGAAAACCTAGTCAAGCTTTATGGCTGTTGTGCGGAAGGAGATCATAGGATTCTGGTCTACAACTACCTTGAGAATAACAGTCTTGCTCAGACTCTTCTCGGTAATTCCATTAATTTATTCTTGATTTTTGAAGTTCTTGAATATTATTGAGGCTTTCATTTCAAAAAAAAGAAAAAAAGAATATTATTGAGGCTTTTTCCTTGGTACGATGGAGGAATATTGGAAACCTTATAGAAATGCTGCTTAAAAGCTACATAATAGTCATTCCTTATGGAGCATACGAAGCTTTTGAAAATTTATCCGTACAATGAAGAAAAAGATACTTTCAGTTACTAGAAAAGTTATTTCCAGATTAGTGGATTACGGATTACCACAAGGCCTGACAAAATTCTTCCAATGTGGCATTTTCTTCTGGGCATTCAAACATTATCATCATATCCAATGATGTTGAGTAATTAAACATATTCTTTACGATTGAAGTTCTGTTGAATCAGTTTGACTACAATGATTTAACCCTTTGGCTTGCAGGTGGAGGTGACAGTAGTATGCTGTTTGGTTGGCGAACACGTACTAGAATTTGCATTGGAGTTGCGCAGGGGCTTGCCTTTCTTCATGAGGAAGTACGGCCCCATATTGTTCATCGAGATATAAAAGCTAGCAATATACTCCTTGACAAAGACTTGACTCCCAAAATTTCAGATTTTGGTCTTGCAAAACTTATCCCAGCCAACATGACTCATGTCAGTACTCGCGTGGCAGGAACGATGTAAGTACTAACAAACTTGTTCAGATGTTTAGATATTGCATCCTTTTGTTGTTTCATATATAATCATAGGAGTTCATCTTGATTATGTTCTTATAGACTTTCCAAATGTAACATTCATGTATACTTACCTGAGACAGAGATGGATTGCGGGTTGGTATCAACCAATTCCACGCCCTGCAGAAGATGTCTACAAAGAAATGGCAGCTTAAGTTGCCATATAAATCATTCTACTTTTGACATTTTCTCAACGGAAATTGATTTTGGCACATTTCAGTTTTAGCCACTGGCACTCCATTTCATGTCTTGATCATGTGAGTGTTAGACTTGTCCCACATCGCTCATCTAAGCCATCCAAGCTTGGTTAATAAATTCTAGAGGTTACTCCACCTATAGCCAATTGGTTTTAGGTTGGAACCCTCCAAGAAATCTAACAGAAAGATGGTAAAACAAAAAGTGGAGTGCCACTGGTTAAATATGGAGTGCCAAAATCACATCCCTTTTTCAACTGCTAATGACCTGTTGTTCTTTCCCTTCTTTTACGTGCAACTGCTATAATCATTGGAATCTTGCTTTTGATTATGCTGATATGGCTTCCAAAATCACATCTATCTCTCTCTCTCTCTCTCTCTCTCTCTCTCTCTCTCTCTCTCGGGTAGGTACTAAGAAGTACCAACAGTGCTATTGTGAGAATGAGATAACAGAAACAGGGATCTTAGCAAACAAATAAATGCTGCCAGGAGCTTACGACTTTACATACAATGTCCACAACCGCCCTTACATGATAAAACTAACCATTCATATAAAAAAAATCAATAGACATGAGTAAACCCACATACGACAGACCAAGACTAACGCGTCTTGTGTCTTTAACATCCTCAGTCCCCGAAAACCTACAACTGAAAGGAAGAATTAATCTTGTTTAATTTGGCTTCTGACGCCAAATGGTATGCCTGCAGAAGGAACTTTGCAAATTACCAGTATACGTTCTATTTAATTTGGCACTAGCCCATTGCCAACAAATTCAAACCATTTGGTCTTTTTGAGAGGTCATAGTTGATGTGAACTGAGACCACATCTTTTGTTGAACTGAACGTATGGGAGATCATTGGAATTCCATTATCCTCCTGTACATAATAGAACGGCACACAAAATAACAAATAAAACATTGATCTCATCATTATAAATCAAGTTATTGAATACAGAAAGTAGTAAAATCCAATAAGAACACTCCTTATAGAATTTGGATTCAATTCTTTTTTGATGTTTCAGTGGCCATGCAAGTTTTACCATCTTGAATTTATACTTGCATTTGTTGTTTCAGCGGTTACTTGGCACCAGAGTATGCAATAAGAGGGCAGTTGACACGTAAAGCAGACGTATACAGCTTTGGCGTTCTCCTTGTGGAAATAGTTACTGGCAGACGCAACATGAATAGTCGATTACCTATCGCAGAGCAATATCTTCTTGAAAGGGTATGAAGTTTTTCCACAAACTTATCAATATTTTCATACGAAGTGGTGATTAGGTGTGTCAGTTAATCTAATGAATCACCTAATTCCGTGATGACAAAAAGTAATAGGGAAAAACTTGGTGTAACAGTGATGAAAAATTGAACTGTGTAGGAAAAGTAAGCTGTGGCTAACATTCCTCACTTTATCATGTTTTTAACCCTGTTTTCTTCCCTTTGACAAAATTGTCAAAACAAATTGAAAAAACATCAACAAATGGAAAATTTTGTTCTTTTCACATTTTTATGTTCTGGTGTAAATTGTACATCCAGTACTGACAATCATCTCATGAAACGAACATATGGTGGTATAACCTATGTATGGCTTGGAGCTACTGTACAATAGTTGTCAAACTTGGAGAAACAAATACATATTCCTGTATATATATTCAGCATTGTCATTTGTCATCATTGTTTCTTTGCACATCCTTGGAACGAAATCACTATTCTTTTTCAGAATGATGCTTTAGAATTAAGTATGACAAACTGAATAGAGATTCCATGAGATGTAGGAGTTTAAACTGCCAATGGTAGTGGAAGGTTGTAATTTCTGCATTCCTAGAAATGCAGGTTCTACTTGATTAGTGCTGTAAAATTATGCAAAATGTAATATGTAAATTTTATTGTAACAGACATGGGAACTTTACGAGAGAAGTGAGCTTGTGGGATTGGTAGATACGTCATTGAATGGGGAATTCGACGCTGAAGTGGCTTGCAGATTCTTGAAGATTGGTCTTCTCTGCACCCAAGACGCTCCAAATATCCGGCCCTTCATGTCAACTGTGGTCAAGATGTTAACGGGTGAGATTGACATTGAAGGAAAAGAGATTACAAAGCCAGCCCTAATCTCCGAATTCATGGACCTCAGGGACAAAACAACCCCCAAAGCTAAGCCTAATAAAACCAACAGTTCCTACATTGATACTTCTAGCTTGGGTAACCTCAAGAATTCACTGTCGTCATTGGGAATGATGTCTGTGCCAACCATGACCTTTACTGCAATATACGATCGGAGCATTTAATATTATTTTTCAGGTCATTTGAGAGAGAGGGAGAGAGATTAGTTTTTGAGCAGAGATACTTTTGTAAACTAGTAAACTGACACGTGCGAAGCATGTGAAGTAATTAAAATAGATTTTCTGGAACCATTTTTCAGGTGGATGCGATCAAAATGGTCTCAAATAGCATTAGAAACTACGCAATAAGAATGTCAAATGTAAATTCAACATTTAATCTTTAGTGCATTATCATTTCCCAAGAACAACTTCAAAGATCCATTGCTCCAAGTCCATTTATTTTTCCAAGCAATTTTATTTGCTAATTCTCAATAGATAATTAATTTTGGCATCAAAAGTGACCAAATAGAAAACCTTTAGAGATCTTCCCTACATTTTTACACATTGTGTTGGGCATAAATACAAATGCGTCTGAGTTCTACATGAAGTTTTTTTAATATGAAAAGACAAGAACATCGTTACCAAAGATAAACAATTTTACAGGAAGTTTATTTTCACACCCTTATTAGTCAATGGATATATTATTATACCTTGCCAAAAAACCAGTACACATTGAAAAAATACAACACATGCCACAGCTTATAAAAAATTGAAACCTCCTACGAACAATGAAGTAAGTTGTCCACTTCAAAGGTTCCTAGCCACCACATCAAGACTGAGTATTATCCAATATGCAAGAGTATGACTCATAAGGTTTGCAAAAAAAGCACCAACCCAGTTATGACCCACTTGTAAAAAAAAGTTCGTACTTATTTAGGCAACAAATGTATTAATGTAGACTCATATCAACTTCAAATTCTAGTAAAGAGAAAAGCTTACATCTCCAGCGGGATTGAGAACAACAAAACCCAATTATCAACAACTCACTCTTCTTTTTCGTCAAATGTCACAACCTAGGTACCTTTAAGAGTATTCTTCTGAAGAACTCAACAGACCTACAATCTCACCAAAAATCTTCAGTGGCTGAACCTGGTATTCCTTAAATGCGAACAAGGAACCATCCAATAGTTTCCATGTTGTCTCCATAGCTACGACCATTGTCCACATATGGCCATCAGGAGATATATATGTTCAAAAGCTTAAAGAAATATGCGTTATTAATCTTCATTCCCTGACACAAAAGAAGATTCCATAGACATAAAAATATCCACACACAAACGCAGACCCCAGCAGAGGAGCATAATACATATTCACACAAATGCTTATAGATATGAAGTATGAACAAGAAGAATAGAGATCAAATACATCAAAGGGAAGGAAAATTTTGCTGAACGAAATCACATGTGCATGCATTTCTTTTATGTATCCAAACAAATTTGAAAGTAAGAGAACTTTTTAGTGAACAAAAACAAAAATGAACAACCATAACAAACTGATGAGACAAATTCAAAGCTGGCAAATTCAATGTTCCAAATCAAGATGAGGCAAACAGATGTTTTGTGATTTCATGCTGGCAGGTGCCAAAAAGATACCACAATAAGCAATGTTCTAAAAGTCGCTAGGCGCTAGTCGGGCGGTCAACCACCTTCGAGTTATTAATTGGATTAATCGGGCAATTAATTAGTGTATATTAATTAGTAATCGGCGATTAATGGTTAGTCGGACCTAATCGGATAGGCCCCGCCAGCGATTAATCGCCGATTAATTCCTTGTTTTAGAACACTGGCAATAAGAAGGATAAGACACTATATCCAAAACTTTAAGCTCGTGAGCTGTTATCTAAATATTCCAAAGTCAAACTAAAGAAAATGACTTTCGATCTATTGTGTAAGAAAATCTTTAGTCCACCATGGCCATTAGGACCTTATGTCCGCCATGGCCATTAGTACCTTATGGATAAGAAGATAACTGCAAATGTCAAAACCAATGGGAAACAGAAGTCATGAACTTCAGTATCTAATTCACAAAATAACCATGAGGGAAATGCATCCAGATTCCAGAATGAATGCAATTCTAAAACCAGTTGGCAAATAGAAAATTTTGGCTAACGAATTTAATCGAACTGTTGGGGTGAGTAGAGATGTCAACATTTGAAAACAAAGGATCTGTGCTTCAGCATTGCCTACTCAATTTCAAAACAAAAAATTCACTCCTAAGACAAGATTGGTGGAGAAAAAACACGGTTGGTTCAATCAATTAGACGGTATAACTAACATGAGTACATGTGTACTTGTTATGAATTTGGGGCAATGGAGTCGGGCTTGCTTGATACGAACCCAAAACCCAATACCATTATGTAGCTAAAACTGTCTAATTTGTGGTCACTTAGCACCAAGGGAAACTAATGCCCTTAATCCAACACCCAGTAATGTTGAGAAATTCCATCAACCATTTGGTGTGCATAACATCAGCATATCAGTTTTTTTCGTAAAGGGACGTCAGTTTGATGTTGATGGTGGCATCCATTTGGCAGCAGAGATAAATGTTGCCAAAGTTTCTACTAATCTAGATGTTTACAATCTATAAAGATGGAGGCACAGAGGATGAGAAAGATTGAACTTACTATGCAAATATTGTTGGCATGAGTAACTTTGGCAGTCAAGTGGGATTCTTGTATCCATGAGAACTGGATGAAGGGCTCAATACGGATACCAGGTTCGTCTGAGATGAATGTCGACAGCAGTCCAAAAACGCATTAAAGGTCGTAGAAGAATATGGAGTGAGAGTCAGAGGAAGAGGGAGGGGACAACCATTGAAGCGGTTGAGAGAGCGTTTGAGAGATGGAGAGAGCCGTTTGTAGATCAACTCGATACGTTGTTTGGGGGTTAAGGATATGTCGTTTGGTCTGGGGGGGCTGCGTTGTTTTGGGGGAGGGGAAGTAGGAAGGGTATTTTGGGAATAGACATAGATATAGATGAGAACGGTTGAATGTATGTGATAGAAAACATGAAAAAGAAAACTCTCTTGGATATGGTCTATGTAGCATCCACACGTAAATAGACAAAATAGGACACTTGAATTCAAGTGTCCGAACACCAGCATTTGACGAAGTGCATGTGCTACCGAGGATATGATAGTACATGCCCTCCCATTTTTATGCACTTTCTTCTAGTGTTTCGCTTCGTGGACCTGTTTGACTAAATTTGCACTCCATCCCGTCGTATTCCTGTCAGGTCAAACCCCAAGTCTAGTTTCCAGTTTATGTATAACTTTCGTTGTTCTTGGATACATTGCACACGAAGAAGAACTGCTCATGATCATTGTGTTTATATGGGATGTCATGGTCATTAGCAATGTGTAGTGTCTAGCAATTTTTAGAACGTTGGCAATGTGTAGCTCTTGCTTTTTCACGTGTGGGTTCTTTTGACACTCCAAACGTGTGACACGGCTTTAAATTGAGGTTCATCCACAATCTAGTGTGCTTTATTATATGTGGAGATCTATTCAAGATGAGAAGTTTGAATGGAACCTACCTGGTCGACGTCGTTTGAGGACCTCCGGCGTTCAAGATGCAAGGTCCCAATGAAACCCGCTCGACGTCGTTTTGTGGAACCTCACGTCTCTTAAATGCATGTGAGTTTGAAATGGGTGCTGATCGCCCCGAAATATCCAGCTAACCCTTACACCAGTCGTCTTCCCCGTTTATCTTGTAATTGATTCTAGCCCTCACATAGACAGCTGTTGGCTGCTAAACAAGTAGTCTGAGCTAAATCGTTAAAAGCTTATTCAACATTGATTTGTTACTTAAAAAATAAAGCTTGCAAGCTACTCTTCGGCTCATTATGTATAAAAAAAATTCAAGTTACTTAAGATAGGCTCGTATTTGGTTTGATTAAAGCTCGTTTGAGATTAGCTTGTCTTATAAACAAGTTAAGCTCGAACATATTTTTTTTAAGGTCGTTAAGTTTTCAAGCTTAATCAAGTACATGCTTGGCTCGTACAGAGAACAACAACAAAAGCTTCTCGAGAAGTGCTCTTGCTTGTCGAGAGATGTTGGCTCCTTTATCACCCTTACTCACATATCAGATACGCAAAAGCTCAATTTTTATCCTAATCGAATACAATTCGAATCACGCTTCTGATTACTTCATTCCATGTTGCCTAATTTAATTCAGGTCGTTCTTCATTTTCAGTGCTTGGATTTTTTGGATAATTCTTGTCTTCATCACAAAAATCTATTATTTTGCTTTCTCGAATGTTTGGATAAGTTTCTGTATATGCGAATTCCGATGTGTAGAATCCATGTGTTGATTATCTGGTGGTTCTTTGGCCGTGGTCGATTCTTTCATGACAGAGCTCGATTAGGTAGAAACCACTTGCCAATTTTGGAAGCTATGGCTTCCACTGCTCATTCATCCCCACCCTCTAATTTTCAACCACAAGCAGTTATTTCATTTGGCTTAATAGTGAAAGGAAAACCCTTCGGTTGCTCATTTCTTTGTTTATGCTTTGCTAGATGTTAAGAAGCATGGATACTGGCATTGGACACAGACACGACAAGTTCCTTTTTCAGAAAAATTAGGAGATAGAAACGTTGGGAACACGTTGAGTATGTGTATGTGTTGTATAACTTAATCCTGTTGGTGAATTAAGCATCCATGATGATTATTTTATCCACTTCCTGGACTTATCTGTCTCTCTCCCTCTCAGTTGACACTCTGCACTCAATTGCATTAAGTGTCTGAGACCTGTTTTGGATTTAGGATTGCTGTCAATACCATCAACCAAAGTATGGAGATGGATGGGTTGAATACAAAGGCTCATCGGTATTTGGACGGCCTCAAAAGGTCTCCTTTCCATGGAAGCTTGATTTATTGGTTCTATTGATCCTTGTTTATTGAGTTGAATTGCTTCTCAATTTTCTATTACTTATTGTAACATCTCGAAGTTTTAGCTAAGATTTCAAAAGGTGCTGAGGGTGTCTTGGAGGCTGTTAATTGGGGCCCAAATGTTCTCTACAACCACATTTCATTTTTCGGTTCTAGTAAAGAGTTAGAGCTGCTTACTATTGGTTTTGTTTTTGGTCGAAGCCTGAGGATTCTGTCATAGAAGTTTGAACATGTGTTCTCAACTTGAGAAAAGCAGTCCCAAGAACCATACTTTTTCGCCTTTTATTTTCTGAAGTGAATTAAAATTGGGTAATATTCTTTTGTCGCTGCAGAAACAGGGAACTATTTGCCCTTTTGTTACTATTAATTGGAAAAAAGATGATTCTTCCATGTTTCCTAATGGAAGTACAGCTGTGAAGAAGAATTTTTGCTTTTGTTCTGAAGACTTATCAAATCAAGAAAGTTGAGCTCCGAACTTGTAAAATTCTACCAATATGGTTTTCTTTCAGTTTTATTGCTGGTTCTGTATGGAGATCATCTGTTTTAGCATTGATGTTGGTTCCACATATATATTTTTTGTCTGTACTTAACTAGCAAATGTCATTTATGGATCCTTTAGTTTTCTTGCTGTCGATTAGCATGGAAGGCTGATCTTCAGATTATCTATACAGTGTATCGACCCTGTTGGTTATCTACTTATCGTGGTAATCATTCTTCTTTCTAAATGTTATGTTTGCGACTTAGGTGGAAATACCACGTGCCTTTGTTTGTGCTGAGAGCAAGACACTTGATGTATCAGAATGGGCTATTTTTCAGGTCAGTTTTTATGTACCCATCTCCCAATATATAGGTGCTGGTTCTGCCAAATTCCTTGTTTGAACATTGTACATATTTTGATTGTTGCTACATTATGGAGTCAATTCTACCTGACATCGAAGAACACAGATTTCTGAAATGGATAAATTTTGGAGGGGAAAAAAAGCTTGGAGATAGATAGTTGCTTCTATACCTATTTTCATCTTTGATAAAGTCCAAAGTAAATTCAAGGGTCCAATTATCTGGAAAAGTCGATGCTTTTTGGAGCCTAACCCCATGAACCTGTGATCCGTCTGTTTGGTTCACAAAGTCTGAGGAAAACAATCTTGTGCTGGTGTTGTGAATCTAATTTCTAGAAGAATTATTACTTCTCTTTTGCAATTCCATCTCTGATACTTAGAGCTCAAAGTAATCCAAACAGGGAATAGCATGTAGGCCGAATACTCATCGACCCAATCTCCAAGTAAACATGGTTGGGCTGGAGAAGACAACCCAGAGATCCAACACAAGCAGATATCCATGGGATTTGGATGCAGAGATGTTGGATGAAGAGGAAGAGTTTGAACTATGGTTACAAGAAGCTCTGGCAGCAGGTATCTTTTCCGAGACGTCCAGGACTCAGAAAGAGTTGGAACCCTTCGAGTTGCATCAAAAGAAGGTAAAGAAACAAGGGCGAAGATCATCTACATAACTCCAGAATAGTAGTTGTTGGTCCGGAAATAGATATGCAGAGCTACCGAAAATGCCTTTTAATTTTGTCAAAGGGGTGGGAACATTAGATAACCAATGATACTTATCAGCCTGCATATGTACATGAGACAGGTTTCTTCTCTTGTTATCAGTTTCTTTGAAGGTCCACATGTGAAGAGTAACCCGGTGACCAGAAATTGGGTGCCGGCTTTGTCTATCGAACAGACTTCTTTAAGTTCTACGCTGCTGTTGTGAAAAGGAAAAAAGAAAAGAAGAAAAGAAGAACGAGTACTGCATGTTTAATGGTAGTTAAGTTGTTTATTCATCGGGCCAGCAAATGATCTTGAATTGGTTGGATGAGGTTGGCCTGTCTCATTCTAGTTGTCCTTATTATATCGTAACTGCTGATTTTGAGATTAGGTAGTTGGAGAGGAAAGATCATAAAGGAGATATATAAGGTCTCTTGTTTAGTTGGTAAGAGTGGAAATAGAAAATTCAAAAGTTCTTCGAGTTGGGTTGAACGAGTTTATTTAAGTTGGGTTCTTTCCTGATCTGTTTTATTAGAGAGATCAAAGAGCGTGCCATTTCTGCCATGTGTTTATCTTTTATTAATGTTATCATTGGATTCTTCCGTCTCAAGTTGGAAGTTTTCCATGTGTTATCGACTTATTTGGAGTTAGTTCATATGGCATTTTTTCCTGGCTTGAGCTCTCCGTAAGTGGGCGGTTGGATTGGATTCCCAAGATTGGTCGAAGTGCGAGTAAGTTGACCCGGACACCTGGGTTATTAGAAAAAATGTTTTTTTTTTTTTTTTAATCTTGGTGCATAGGACAAATTTTTTTTTAAAGACACCGTAGGACAATTTAAAACAAAAGGTTTAGAGCAGTGCTAGAGACACAAATTCGATACAAATGTGTCTAGAGACTCTAGAGTCGTTCACGTACGTGAGATTCGCACTTCATAGTGCAGTCAGGAGACTCGAGTGTGACACTCTAGATACATTCTTGTCCAAACATTGGTGTCCCATGCTAAAATGCATTGGAAAAGAAGGTTAAATAAAGGGTTGCATGCTACATGACATTGGATTCCCTTGGTATGAAGGGGCATAGATAGGGGGCATATCTATCAATTAGACCCTCATGGGGATGCTGCCGATGGTTTTTAGTGTGGGCGGTCATGACTTTATGGAAGTTTATGAGAATACTTATTTTGACTTTTGTTATTCTCTGTTTGGATGATTGACTTGTGGAACACATTTATAATAGGTGAGTAAAAGGTAAAGCAAATAAAATAAGTCAAAATTATTTTCATTTCTTCCACTTCTTGATAGGAGTAGTAAACATTTGCACAAAATGAAGGGTAATAAATCCGATTTTTTTTTTTGGGGGATGAGAGACTGTTATAAATCAATGAAATATTGAAACATGAAATTGTCATATTTTGGTGCTAATAATGCAAAAAAAATTCTGTTACACAAGTCTTGTGCTTTACACATGGTATAATTATAATAATTTAGGTTCTAATAATGCAAAGTTGTTTCTTCTGATGCTGAAACGCCAGTACATACGAAATTTGTACTTCACGCAATTAATGTTGCAACATCAGCCCACTGGGGCTTATATTTTACAACAGTACAAATGTTTTTTATGTACTAAAAGCTTTGACATTTAAAAAAAAAAAAAGGTTGTCATTATCACCATCCTATTTATAACTTACAAAAAATACATGCCTTTACTTTCTGGGCGTCTCGAAGAACTGGACGTTGAAATCTGGATCATTTTGTTGGGAGTTCTTTGGGTAGTTGACTGAAATAAGGAGAAGAGCCAAGAGGAATAGGTCCAACAACGTGCTAAGAAAAATAGAAAATTACTAACTAAAAACAGATTCATAACAGCGTTCCATTCGGCCATTCAACGCAACCATCCACCAGTAATATGCTATGGGCCACCCTTGATTTTGAGACAAATCTCACCTCCATCCCCAGTCTTTCAAGATCTCTTCAAATTCGACTTTTTGGGTCCTTCTTAAAATATATTGATTTGAACAGTTCGTATCTTACGGGTTTGCAAGAGAAATGACTTTATGAAAATAATAAGCTCGATCGAATATCAATAGAAAAAAGCTTCTCTTATTTGGTTGAATCTTAAAGATGATTTAAAACTTATTCAAGTCCAATTAAACTCAATTTTTTTGAGAGAACCTTTTTCTTTTGTCATTTTTGCGTCCTCTAGGATTTGAGTGGGATCTAGTATGTTTTAAAACTCCATTTGTAATTCACATATCGACTTTTGAGGTACCTTGAGTTGTGTGTGGGGGTAACGAGGTGAGGTGCTTCTTTGGCTTGTCTGAACAATTTTTTTTTTTAATGGGTGTATCTTATTGTGTAATTGTGTGATATTAGCAAAATTTTGTCCCATGCATAATCACACAATCCTTGAGTAGAATTCTTTGCCATTGCTTTCTATCGCTCTGTGCTTGCGTTATTAATCCTCTTTTTGTAAGTTTTAGTAGTTTAATATATTTTAATAAATATTTTACACTCTTTTCTGTTCACCATGCGTAAATACATATTATGTGACTTAGGCCCCGTTCCGGAACTCAATATAAGTATTTATTTTTTAAGAAAACAATTTCAAGTTCAAAAATAATGTGTTTATGCAATTAATTTTTCTACCAATAAGGATCTTGTTTAATAGATCTTATCGAGATCTTTTATACGGTGTAAAAAAATTAAAAAATTATTTTTTATTTACATTAATTTTTAGTTTAAAAATATAAAATAAGTATTTATTTTTTAAAAATGTGTTCTGAAACAGAGCCTTAATCCATAACAAAAACTTAAAAGAGAAAAAAAAAATCCAGAATTTTCAGTCAAATATCACTATCACAACCAGGCATTATTAGAAATTACTTAAAAATAAAGAATAAACAAGTATAAAAGAAGATGCCCGAAATCTACCCCCCTCACCTACTGTGCTCCCTCTCTCTCTCTCTCTCTCTCTCTGTGTGTTCAAACTTCAAACCCTTCCTCCTCATCTTCTCCATTTCATTTTTCACTAGGGTTCTGCACTTTGTTCACCATGTTCTCTTCAATCTTTCCCTTCTCTCTCTTTAATCTCATTCTCCTATCCCATCACCTCCAAAGTCTTTGACAAAACCCCAGTCTTTTGATCTCAATACAATTAAAAAACCTTTGAGAAAAAAGTTGGGTTGCTTTAACTCAGTTAGAATATACTATCAAGAATCAGATGGGTAAATGCTACTCGGTGTTGGCCAGTCCCAGAAATGTAAAGCAAAAAGAAGTAAATGGTTGGAATAGCAAGAGGACGGCCGGAGATTTCACTTCTTTTGTTGGCAAGTTTAACAGCAGCGGCGGAGGAGGAGGTCCGGCGGCGGTAGCGGCGGCGGACGGGTTGCTTCAGATTCCAGGGAGGCTGTTTGGCAATGGGTCTTGTAGCTTCGCCAGTTTGCACACGCAGCAGGGCAAGAAAGGAACCAATCAGGACGCCATGATCGTTTGGGAGGTTAGATAGATACACCAGTTTTATGCTTCTAGATGTAGCAGTTTGATTCTTTTTGAGGACCATGTCGGTTTAAGTAAAAGAAGATGTTCTTTTTCGGCATCTGGGTATTCTGGTTCTGCCCCTAGTGACCTATCTGTTGGCAGGAATGGGGTTTGTGAGCCAAATTAATGTTAGCTTAGGTTTTTGATGTTGAGTTTGTGAAGCCTGGCTGAATATTCAGGGTTAGACCTGCCCGGTTAGGTTGCATCGTTGGGGTCCAGGGCAGCAACCCCAAAACCTAGAGGGAAAATGACGGCCAAGGACGAGTTTTGATAATTAATACCCGCCAATGACATTTTCAGCATTAACAAATGTTCTTAGCTTGTTCTTGGGAGGTATTAATTATCAAAACACGTCATTGGCCGTCATTTCCCCAAACCTAGACGGGAGTATTTCAGTACTTGATGGTGTAAACCTTAAGTTATAAATACTCCGATATAACTAGTGCTCCATTCTTCATTCGATACATAGTGGAAAACTAGTGTGAGCTGTAAATGTACTCACCTACACAGTTGTGGAATCACGTAAAATCTTCCGTGTCTTACATTCTCTAATATTTTTTTTTTATTGTTCTCCACACGTTGTTTGTTTGTTGGTTTGGCAAATTTCTCAACATATGTTGCCCAATAATTGGGGTAGAGATAGAAGAGTTTGCACTTGAAACCTCCCTTATAAGAGCTTCCTATGTTTGCATAATTTATATTTGAATGTAACAAAGTGAAACCAAAATAAGTCTTGTGTTGCAATAAGTTGGGAACTTATTGAATTATTTTCACCATTCTTCTTTATCGCGGAGTATGTAACCTTTATCACATCATCAAATTCTTCTTAGCCTTAGAACACATACATCTTGATATCCGCATTTCAGCTGCATTGATTTTCTTTGTATTGTGTGTTAGTTAGCCAGTATATTGGCCCTTGTGGAAGTAAATATATTCCTGCATCATAAGCATTTTGAGTAGTCTAAAAGCACAAGCATGATGTCTTGTAATTTGTTTATTAATTTAGCTTTAATATGTATGTAATTTAATCTTCTTCTTTTTCTCTCTATTGGGTCAGTTTATGACAATTTTCTTGGAATTTCTCCGCAATAGAATTTCAGCTCAAGAGGTGATGAAGTATTTTGTGGAGTGTTTGATGGTCATGGTCCTTATGGTCACATGGTTGCCAAAACAGTTCGAGATTCTCTTCCTATTTTGCTGTGTTCTCAGTGGATAGCTAATTCCCACAGTGACCAGGATAACAGAAGCAATTATTTTGAGGAAGGCATGGATGGTGATTGGTGTGACTCTCTGGAGGTTGAGGAGACGGAAAAAATTCCTGAAATTTATCTTCCACTAAAGAAGGCAATGTTGAAGGCTTTCAGAATGATGGACAAAGAATTAAAGTTGCGTTCAGCCATCGACTGTTACTGTAGTGGATCAACTGCTGTCACTTTGGTTAAGAAGGTAATCTAATCTCAGTGGTTCAGGTTCATCATCAATTGTTTCATATGAAAATGCATGCATAAATGCATGGTTAGATCAAACATTGCTTGCGTTGCTCAAAAGAAAGAAAATGTCTAAGGGAATGAACAAGATACTCTGATAGAGGTCTTTGAAGTTTCTAAATTTTGTTTAAAACCAGTTCTGAAATTGCTAACCATGGGGCGTTTTTGAAGAAATACGTAAGAAAGGCATTGACCAAGATTAGACCACACGGGACATTATCCTCAATTGTCAAACATATGTAAATCCCGCATACCTTCTGCACAATCTCTGGCTTTTGTTCTGTGAACCAAAATTTGGGCAAATGACAGGATATGTTGTGGAAGAGCAAGAAGTGTTAGTTGTTAGTGGAATTTGACCCTTGCTCTTGTGCATGGGGGGTACATGTTGCCTACCAACTTGGCTACCACCCCACTTGCAGTGACAGGATATGTTTATACATAGAAATCCAATATATACTTTTGATAACAATGTTTAGGAGCTTGAAGTGTCTTGATATTGGACATCTTTTTGATAAAATTTGCACATTCACATTGTCTTGATATTTCTGTACCTTATTCTCTTGTCATTTCCTACTATCTTTTTTCTTCTCATAATCATAATTTGTAGAGCATCCTATGGAATCGTTGCATCTGAGCCATGATTATATGCAGTTTCTACCATTATGGCCAGCATTCGTTGAGTGTTTCTTTAGAAACCAAAATCTAGTCAATCTAGTAGTGGATGATGCTCATCTCCATATTTTGTTTAGCAACAGATGGAGTGTCAACATTTGGACTGAAGAAGATTTGAAATACCCTTAATCATGTAGATGTAAATTGTTAGGCAGTGTTTTGCTAGGGATTAGAGTGGATAACCCAATTGAAATATCTGTTGGTATTGGCATGTTGAACGCATACGAGATGAGACACCGGAGAAACCTTGTCAAGTTGGTAGCAAGCTATGTCACCTACTTGGGAGCCAATGGTAATACAGGATGGTAGGTTGCTAGTCATTATATGTGCATAGTACTAGACCAGGCGTGAAATATGTTGGTGGTGGTATACTCAGGAGTCAGGAAGTTTGTGCATAGGTTGTTTATTTTTTTCGTAGTTTTTATTTCTAGATTTATGTTCCCTGTACGAGCTTGAGGTAGTATGCTTTGAGCATCTATCCTTATCATCCTTGTCAAAGTGTACTCTGTAAAATATGATAACTGATGCTATTGAGGCCAGAATGAGTAGAACATAGCATCTAATAGCATCCACATCAACCTTTCTAAACTTCATCCTAAACCAAATTGGATGGGGAAACCCCAAAATCTACTCTTTATTAGACTTCTCTATGTTTCAACAATTTGGAAGAGTTACAGTACCTCCTACAAAATGAGGATGCACTATACTATTCACTCACTTCCCTTATTTTATTTTGGTGTACGATTATTTGGGGGATCAGAATCTTTTAAAAACTGAATATGCTTAAAAACCAATTTTTTGATAAATCAGTTCAAATAACCTCACTAAACAAGCACTTATTAGATAAGTAGTCAAAGACTTGAGATTAATGCAAGACAAAATAATCATTATCTTTGAGATTCAAGTTCAACCATTCGCAATTCATATTTCCACTATCTTTTGGAAGACATATTTGACAGTTCATGAAACTGTAAGCTTTTCTCTACATCTACAATGACAAGCTTATATTTTGAAAAAAACATAAACCTCCATCAAACCTTCCAGAAAAATTCAACTTGGGAAAAATGAGCAGGAAAAGCTGATGTGGGTTCCCTATTCAAGGAACCCAGTTTACTGAACCATGATTTTGGGCATCCTTTACCAATCCCTCTATATCAAAGCTAATGAGCGAGTCTAAAGTCCTGTGCTGTGCTGTGTTAAGTGTTTTGTTAGCTGCGGTGAATGGTTGAGTCAAATTGATGTCCATGGGGGATAGTTTGGAAAAATAGCATAGGATAGAGTCTACCGTGAAGGTATATTAGACATTAACATTGACTGAAATCGTATTTAAAAGTTCTATGATGTTTTAGTTTGATCTCATCAGCCAATTTTCATTCTTCAGGGTCAGGATCTTATACTTGGGAATATTGGTGACTCAAGAGCAATACTGGCAACAAGGGATAAAGACAATGCTTTGACTGCTGTACAGTTGACCACTGACTTGAAACCTAATCTTCCAAGTACTCCTCTCTCTCTCTCTCTCTCTCTCTCTCGTGCATGTACATAAATAGTCAAACTTGCGCGTTCTTCTATTTAGGGGAAGCTGCTAGGATTCAACAGTGCAAGGGAAGGGTCTTTGCATTGCAAGATGAGCCTGAGGTTGCCCGTGTGTGGTTGCCCAATAGTGACTCGCCTGGTTTGGCAATGGCTAGAGCTTTTGGAGACTTCTGTCTAAAGGACTTTGGTTTGATATCTGTCCCAGATGTTTATTATCGCCGTCTCACAGAGAGGGATGAATTTGTTGTTCTGGCCACCGATGGGGTACTCTTACGTTTCATGTTATTACAGTATAACTTCTGCTTTTGTTTTTGATTAGGTTTAGGTGGATGTTTTGCAGTGGTAAAATATTCCTTTCACTATGTATTGCTTCTCTTTCTTTCTTTTTCCCCTCTTTGTTGAGTTAGTTCTGCAATTCTTTTTTCGGTTTGGATAATTTTTAGTGAGTCATATGCAATTGTGCATTACATGTGACAAACTGACAATCCTTCCGCGAGGGTAGAGTGTAAAAATGTAGATCTAGTTTCTAAAATTGAGGTGATACTGCTATTACAGGTTTGGGATGTCCTTTCAAACAAAGAAGCTGTAGATATAATTGCCTCAGCTCCAAGTCGTGCAACAGCAGCTAGAGCTCTTGTTGATTGTGCTACCAGAGCATGGAGGCTCAAATACCCTACATCCAAGACTGATGATTGTGCTGTTGTATGCCTTTTTGTGGAACAATTACGAGCACCCAATGCAGCTCCTGCAGAAAATGGGTTAATGAATGGGGACACCAAGAGTTCAGATTTTAGCGAGATTTCAGCTTCTGATGCTTCTGTTGTTGAGGATTCAGGCACTTATAAAGACAATGGTGAGATTGTGCCTGTTTTGGAATCACCTGCGGACAGGGCTCCTGAGAGGGGCATAGGCCGGTCCAAGAGGAGCCTAGCTGAGTGCCTGACAACCGGAGAGGAAGAGGAATGGTCAGCACTTGAAGGTATAACAAGGGTCAATAGCCTGCTAAGCATTCCCAGGTTTTCGTCTGGCGAAAGAAGTTCAGTTAGCTGGAGAAAGTGGTTATAAATCACTTATAGTGCTATCGTGATCTTGATTTTGCATGCAATCCAATACAGATCTGTAATTATTTTCAAACTCCGATTGAAACTGTCTCTTCCTCAAGTATTCCATTTCAAAATAGTTGGAGGATGTAGCTTTTTTGTTATACCGTGGCACAAATAGTTGTTCAAATAGAGTTGTGTGTGCGTCCCGATGAAAAGGGCAGCTGAAGATTTTGTTGCAAACCCTGGAGCATATATAAGATGTGTAATTTTGTCCGGTGAGAATGGGATTTCATTCGTGGATTTGAGGCTGTTATTTTCATGACCAAATTGTTTCTTGCTTTCTGGCGCAGACAAAGGTGAACAAAATGGTATTTAGGCAAAAGGAAATAGGAAAGGCTGATTTATACTTGTGCACCGTGATTGATATGATTGGAGCGGCTGTTATTATTCTCTCTTTTAGCTGGAACTACGCCTACTAGGGCGTGTGATGCATTACCTGAGTTGTCGCAAACAAACACCAAAACCCGTTTGCTCAACAATTAGCCAGCTCAACTACACCCTACGCGAAACCTCATAGTGTGTACGTTTGCCTAACGGTACGTACATCATGTTGCAAAAAAAAAAAAATTCCCTAGAAATTGTTATTGGGGTTTTATCATTAATGAGCAAGATCAATGGGTTTGGTTGGATGGAGCAGGGATTGGAATCCAGTACCGCACCGGTCAGCATATACGTACTGTTTTTGATCAAATCCGATACTTCTAGAACGGCCACACACTGGCCAATACCGGAAGTTTCCCAGTATTTTATTTTTATTTTTTAAATGTATACCTGATATTAAAATTTTCAATGTGAGAAACAAACACGGCACGGATGCTTCCTATATCAATAATAAAACAGATACTCAAGCCGGTACGAAATCCATGCCTACCGTATCAATAAAAAAACAGATACTCGAGCTGGTACGAATATTCTGAACATGCAATGGAGTACTTCGATGGATTTAGATACTCTATAAAGATTCTTTCTTGTGAGGATCGTGTAAGAATTTTCATGAGATCCAGATTGTCCATCTCTTGGGATCACAATCCCTTTGATTGACCCACTTGGCTACCAGCCTTTCTCAAAGGAAGAATGCGTCATCCGTTGACAACACTATAAAACAAAGTTTGATTATAAAGATTCTAGTTTTGAAAAAAGTGTTTTCTAGTTAAGCAATGAGTTAAATTTTATTCACGCGTCTTAGAAGAGCATATCTAGTCCTTACCAAAGCTTTTAGTACAAATCTAATTTGGTACGAAACACTCACATGAATAAATACAAATCTAGCATAAATTTAAGCAAACATTTTAATATTTTATTAATGAGTAGTTGTAAAACTTGAGAGAAAAAATCCAATTTCCACAAATTGAGTAAAACTCACCTCGATATATCAAGAACCGGAGTGAATGAAAAAGCCAAAGGAGATTTTTTAGTCAGATTTTAGTTGAGTCAATGACTGGACAAAATCTAAGATCAACGAACAATTCATATAAAATTCCCAGAAACATTTTATAAATTGTATTAAGATTTGGGATCATATAATTTTAATTAATCAAATTGACGTCACAGTGAGCAAAACCGGACTCTATTAATTTGGTAGCTCAAGCAACAACAAGAATAAGCTATAAGTCCAGACATCTTGGGTTCGAACTCAGGCCATAAACAACAAATCTATTGCAAATTTTCTAGTTCCGGCATGAACAACCTACCTTTAGCCAGCCCGAGAAAAAAATTCTTTAGATCCGTGTAAACTGGTCCGTGCATCCCTTACTTTTCTTTTTTTTCCCTCTCTCTCTACTATATAACACCCATGATTCAGCAAAGGGGCAAAAGAGAGGTGGACTTTTGAGCAACGTCAAATCACATAAACGCATGTGAACGTGTGCAGCTTTTCAATACTTGCACTCCAAATCCTAAGAAAGGGAAAAAAAAAATGACAAATGAATTTAACACTCTATTTTTTTATAATGGTATTTTAAAATTTATTTATTATAAAAATTATACATGGCTAGACACATAAAAAGAAAAATTTTAAAATATCATAAAAAAATCAAGTACCAAAATTATTTTGTTAAAAAATTCTCAAAAGGAACAAAAGGTGTCCATAAAAGTATACTATGCTAAATATGGCACTGAAATTGGGATTGCAGCTTTAATAGCACGATTTTTGGGATCTAAAATATGCTGTAGTACAAGAAAAATTAATGCTAAGTAATTAATGCTAGTACTATAAAACTACAGTACACAAAGAATCAATTGATACGAACATGAGAACCCTGTTTGGTTTGAATTTTAAAAAAAAAATTTAAGAGTAATAAGTGTAAAAAGATAGATATACAAAATTTATTAGGAACTATGCACGTGAGTTTTGAATACTCCAAACGATCGAACAAGCCCGAAAAAACCAAATTCAGCAGGTATTGACAGGGGTAAAAGAGAGGGGGAGATTCATTTGGTAGCAATAAGACTCAAAACCAACCTGTTGGATTGACTGTGTTGGGTTTGAGACTGTGACTCAACCGGCTCAAATTGCCAGTTCGTTGATTATATGATGGGGTTCAACGTGTCTGGTCGGGTCACGAAGGTCCGTCCAGGGGCAGCGCCCACACAGAAGCTCAGGGCTGCGCCTCCCGAACCTAAATAAGAATATTACATTAATTGGTTTTGTAAACCCATAGCCTAATGTGGTACACGCAACCGATATAATCCATACATTCTTTTCGTTAGATACATAGTGAAAAAATGGTGCGAGTCTTGGATTTACACAATTCTCGTGCGTTTCTCTTTGCGTTCTTGCTTGATTTGTTCTTCATGCAATTGTGTGTGCGAGTTGATTTGGGCGATTCCACAACATGCTTAATTTTATTTTTATTTTTTTTCGAGAAGCAACATACTTAATCAAATTCATGTGTATGAGAATATCATTATTCATAAAATGAAGCGGAAGGAAATGGAATCATATAAACTTGTTGAGTTGAGAAGATCTCACTTAGAAGTTAGAATAAAAGAAAATACATATTCCTTGAGGACATCCCCACAGAAACTAAGGAAACCAATAAAATTGTTCAAGTATATAATTCCCCATGGGTCGGTTAACCCGAAGGGTTGACTTGATGGTCAAAATTTAGGACTTAGAGATTTTGTTTTTGTTTTTGGTAACGGAGGAATAGCCGTACAGCCAGGCCACTAAATAGATCTGAATACACAACCCAAACCTCCGGCGGAGCTAGTGTGGCCACACCAGTCAGGACCCCCCTTAAGATTTTAAGTTTTATACTTCCCATGTGTTACTAATTTTTATGTCCCAGTCGATAATGAATTTTGTCCCGGCTTTAGATCTCACTCAAGGCGGGGTGCCGAGTTGGAATCTCAGTCTAACTAAATATTTTAATCTTATGGATTCGGAGGATCCAGCTACATTGCACTCTTGGTCCACTGGTACTGGGGTGGCATTGGATCCCCAGAGATTAATCAAGATGTGTCTAAACTGATTCAAACACCCAAATTATGGAAGAAAAAGGGGTGTGAGCTAGTTTTCATCATTTGTGTTTTCTAGATTGGAAAGTATGGAATTGACAAGTAGCTAGGGTTAACAAAAGTATGAAACACATCGTTTGTCTTGTGAGAGTTGGCAAAGGGATCTTCATTATAACCTGAGATAGCTAGAGAGCTCACCTTACTAATTACCACAAATAGGTAGGAAAGTGGAGGGAGGGGGCTAGGGGGGGTTCTCTCTTTTGGCCCTTTTCCATAACATTCTAATTGTCTTCTTGTGGTTTGCATGCATCAAAGATGGACATACCCTTTTTATCTTTTTGTTCATGATGCCAAGTAACATTGAAAAAGCAATCAAATGGGGATTGAAATGTGGGATTTATTTTCATGATCAATCTCTCTATGATAGATGCTGTTTCTAGTTACTCTTATTCATAAGAAAAGGAAATTTGAAAAGAAAGCAAGCAAAGTAGGAATTGATGTGCCAGCAATGTAAAAACAAAAGAGTGAGTTGATCAAGGGATTGCTTGTTCCAATCAACAACACACACACACACACACATCCCTGCTTCCACTGTGTGACAGGAGGAGGGTATAGTACTAATTGCATCACCACCCCCAAATTACTTGGTCGCATACATTTAAAAATCGGGCATTACGTAGGGGTTTTTCGCCCCTCGGATACCAGTACAATTTGGTATACGCTGTTAGCCAAAATTCACACCAATAACGACCGATTCCCGACACATATCGGCTTTGAGTTCGATTTTTTGACTGCTTCTTGGCCGCTACAGGTGCTCAAGCGCCAAAAATTACAAAAATAAAATAAAATTCATGATTGCTAACTTGATTGCCGCTAAGTATCATTCGACACTGGCTAGTCTAGTACCACTATTTAAAACCTTGGTTCCAATTTAAGTTAGGAGAATCAAATTAATTTTAGAAGAGAATGTTGGATAATGCTAACTACTTATAACCTCTTTTATCTGTCTATGTTTAATTTTTTTTAGTGAAAAATTACGTAATGCTGCCCGCTTAGTTATTATCTCTTCATAGGCGATACTGTGGTTCGGATTCAAGTCACAATAATGGAATTTTTCTTTTTTTTGGTGCAACGAAAATACTCTGATACAAGAATGATTTATTAAACAAGTAGAGCTGAGCCGAGCCGAGTTTTGAATTGTTATATGCTCGACTCGTATACCAAATGAGTCCAAAACTCGAGCTGCCTGCGAGCGGTTCGTTTGTAGTCCTATATGACATCCAACACGACTTTAGACTTAATCACACGTGTATGTGAAATCTATTAGGTGATGTGATTAGTATCACATAAATTGGCACATCAAATGTAACCAAAATGAGGTTACATGCCTATGATTTTCATAGCTCTATTGATTTAATTATCTCCACTATATATAACATCATCGAATTGCTTTTTTTCTTTGCCATAGCTTTGGACCAAGCTACAACTTTTTCGGGGACCGCTGTCCTTTAAGGACAACAGCATTCAGTAGTGCTCGATCAATTTCATTATTCAAAAGTGGTTTGGACGGTTCAAATTTTAAAATAATCCTTTCATGAAAGAGTTAGACTCTTCTTCCTCGAAAGAAGAAAAAAGTTCTTTTTAAATTCAAATCATTAATTATTGAGACAAACGATAAAATTAAACGCTGCTGAATCCTGCTATTCCCAAAGGACAGCAGACAGCAGCCCCCTGGGTCGAACTTTTTCAGGGTTGGAGTATGGAAGGTGATCAGTGTTTGATGCCAAGTTCCCACCCCCACGTGGGAGAGGCAGTCATATATTTTCCTATACATATTTCCTATATACTCCTCTGAGATTTTAGTAATGAAAAGCCAAAAAAGAGAATCCAACAATGAGACAAACAAGGCAAAAGTAAATGGGTGGGGGGTCGGGGTGGGGTACCCTTTGTTAAAGCCCAAGGTTGGGTTGTGTAGGCTGTAGGAATGCATGTAGTTTTCGACTCATTTAAGGCTTTGCGTGTGATTGCTGTAGTGGGTGAAAAACTGAACACTGCTGTCACTGCACAAACATATATCTATCCCATGTGATATAAGTATACATATAAATTTATATGAATATATATATATATATATATCAGGGCGGTTCCGGGGACACCCAAAAAAACACCTAAAAAAACACAGCATAGTTCCCGATCAAATTTTGATGATCCGAGCCGCTCAATGTGATCAGAACGTGATTTTAAGGGTACTCATGCGAAAGCAGCAAAAAAAATGACCGAAAATGGCTTGATCGGAACAGTTTCGAACAGTTTTTTATTGAACGGTTCAAAAAAAAACTGCTCAAATTAAGCTTTTTCTGGTCTTTTTTTTTTTGCTAATTTCTAATAAGCACTCTTAAAATCACATTCTACACACATTGAACGGTTCGGATCATAAAAATTTGATCGGGAACTATGAGATTGAAATTTGGAGTATTTTTTTAGGTGTTTTTTTGGGTGTCTCTTGAACCATCCCGTGTATATATATATATTTGTATACATATGTACATATATATGACTAATCTAAGTCGCATAATTAGTATACGACTATATGTGTGGGAGCGTGAATGTGAAAGTATCTAATCGTAAGCTACTAAAATCCGCAATAGCACGATGCGAGAACTGAGGAAGCGAAGCGACTGTAGGAGATTTCGAATTATTATGTGACTAAAGGTCTAATATATATACACTTTCCACATGATGAAGCATGAAGAGAATAATTCAGACATTCTCCGCAGTTCTTTATATTTTTTTGGCTCTACTAATTAGAGGCTAATGCTCCATATCAATTTAGTTGGCTCAATTTCAATAGTATATGTCGTAGGACTAGCTAGTTAATTTATACTAGTATATATAATTTTCAAGAAGCAAGTGAAAGGATGTATTCTGGTGAGGTTATCGTTTTTTTTTTTTTTCCCTCGGCAAATTATCGTTTTTTTTTTCTCGGCAAACGAAACTTTGCTCGGCAAATTATCGTTGTTTTTAACATTTGAAAGGGTTTAACTTTTCGACATTAGAATACTCGGTGTATTTAACTTTTTTTATTTGTATATTCCTGATCAACTACAAGTACTAATTAAAGCAAATGTGTTATCTTTGAAAAGGTTTTAAATCTTTTGTATCGAATTTTGCTGGTACATGTATTTTTGTGCATTTTCAATTATTAGTTAAATTACTTGAGAATTATCTCGCTTTCTCGTTATGTGATTCGATGACCGAAAATATACTGGAAAATTTAGGTGAAGAAGAAAAGGTGAATATTGCACATATAAAATAAAAAATAAAAAAACCCACTTCCCTTTGTGGTGTATTGTAGTATTTGTGGTTTGAGATAGAGTATATAGATTAGCAGCTGATCTGGGTGTTGTTCCAATTTAGTGGAGACCTAATTTTGCTCTGTTGCTCCTCTTTGCTTTTGTTAGCACCTAACCGACAGTTAATGATATTTAATTATTTTTTGTAGAATGAAGTGACTGTCAACTTCTATATATAGTAGTACAATATATATAAAGAATTTCATGAGAAGGCTAATATGATGAATCCCATTAATTAATTATCTTCATTTAATCTTTGCTTTTGCCTTAAAAAGCCAACTAGGAATCTTTGCTTGAGGTTGTTAAATGTTGCTGTCCTCTTTATAAGGCGAAATCATCAGTATCTTTTCTTCCATTCTGAACTTCGTAAAACTGCTTCCCACTTGCGAATATTCTCTCTCTCTCTCTCTCTCTCTCTCTCTCTCTGCGTGTGTGTGTGTTAATGGAACACCAGCATCTTGAACGGACTGAAAGATGAACACATACTGTAACTAAAGAAATTAAAGTGCCTCATTAAATCATGTATACGAATACGTATACAGCCATTTATTGCATAAGTATTTACCCAAGGAATTTTTTCCTAAGCAGACTAGATTTCCCTCTCTTATTTTTCAAGATTCTGACAATGGAATGTGGGGTAAGTTGAATTTCAACTCATACACAGTACTTAATTTCCTGTATTTTTTGTTTGTTCAATTAGCAGGAAAAATAGAGGTCCAAGTCTTGAACTTTTTCCATTAGAATTAATTTTTCTTCACACCTTGTCTTGAAAAAAAACAAAAGATTACTGGAAAATATTATCACTTTAAATTAATTCCAAATATTATTGAACTACTAATTTCCAATTTTCATTAGGAAATTATTTTGTCAAGTGAACATGTATGGCAAAACATGTTTCGTTTTTTGTTTACATCACTTGACAACATTTTCCCTAAGAATAGCAAATTTTTTTGCCTCATTCTTGACAACTGAACCGAGAGGTGCGTGCGCCGACACATATATGCATCCATATTAAATCATAATTACATGCTAAAAATTTGGAGAAGTTTTATCCTGAAAAAGACAAAAGTAATATATCATCCTCTCTCAAATCATCAACTAATAACTACTGAAAAGAAAAACAAACACCAACTTTAAAGATTCATAGAGACAATAAATTAAATACATTGGGGTCACCCAAGTGCTGATCATGAAGAATTAGTTGGCAGACATGAGGTCAACTGAGTATGAGTACCCTAACCCTAAAAAGTTTGTATGCTTTTGGGTCCAAGTTTTAGATTAGGTGGGGCATACAATTCAAATGTGGACCACACATTAGTAGCTATAATCAAATGATATTTTTACCAGTAACAGTTTATGAACAAATTCAAACTATTGCTATTTTCAACCATGAATGATCAAAATTTAAACTGTTTAGATTTAAATTATCCCGTCTAATCACGTCCAAATTAAGGGGGGAGAGGATCATGGAAGTGTAGAAATGGTTATGTATACATGTGTAGGATATTTGCCTTGTTTAAAAAGGGGTTTGCCTTTTGTGGGGAAAGTGAACTGGCCAGGGGCAAGGGAATTAATACTGTACTACTGCTACTACAACTACTAGGCATAATAACACTTGGGGATCGCATATGATGAGTGAGTGAATACAAATTATAATGAGCTCAGCAGCGTCTGTGTCTCTCTATTGCAGATCATAATATTGATCATGAGTGAGTCCATAGATACCCCTGGCCCTGGCCTGATCTGAATCATCTGATGAAGCCAGCCACCCAATTAATCATCCACCATTATACACTTCCCATTTAATTAATGCTCTATACCAACTGCAAATTCTGTCCAGGCCGCCACTGTGTTCTTGATCTCTCCTCTTCTTCATCTCCATATCCCTTCTTTCTTCCTCATCCATATATATATATATAAGCATCTCTATTCTAGCCCCCTCCCTCCATATCCCCTTCTCCTATTCCCCCATTGCCCTATATACTCTCTCTCTCTCTCTCTCCCTCTCTAGAAAAACAAGCATCTACATACACATAGTGTTCCTTTCTCTCTCTAGGGTTTTTTTTGGGACACATCCACTTTGGGGGTTTTCCCATTTATGCTGCTAGCTAACTAGTGGGTGACATAAACATTAGAGAGAGAGAGATGTTGGGTTCATTTGGTTCACCCCAAGAGGAAGATCAAGAAGGCCCATCTTCATCAGAAACCCACCACTACCCCCACCTACACCACCACCACCAGCAGATCCAACCCCCTACACCACCGCCCCCACGTGGCTTCGCCACCTCCTCAATCCACGCGCGCCAGCTCCTCATCAGCATCGCCGACCTAATCCAACGCTCAGACTTCGCCGCCGCCCACCGCCTCACCGCCATCCTCTCCTCCAACTCCGCCTCCCCCTACGGCGACTCCACGGAACGCCTCGTCCACCAGTTCACCCAATCCCTCTCCCTCCGCCTCTCCGCCACGTATCCCCCCAATCCCTTCCTTTCCCACCCAAACATACCCAATCCCATTACTGCGCCTCCACTCCCTCCAAATAACCTCATTGACATCGAACCAGACCAAAACCTCCTCCACTCGGCCTACCTAATCCTAAACCAAGTAACCCCATTCATCAGATTCGGCCACTTAACGGCCAACCAAGCCATACTCGAAGCCGTCGACGGAACCCCCTCTGTCCACATCATCGACTTCGACATCATGCACGGCTTCCAATGGCCGCTGTTAATGCAATCGCTAGCGGAGCGCTACCCTCCGCCGACGGTGCGCATCACCGGTACCGGCACGAACCTAGAGCTCCTCAGACGGACCGGCGACCACCTCTCCAAGTTCGCACACTCTTTAGGCCTCAGATTCCAGTTCCACCCCCTCTTACTGCACTGCAACCAGAGCGATCCTGTAACCGCCCTCGTAGCAGCACAAATCCCGATATTGCCTGATGAAACCCTAGCAGTCAACTGTGTGTTGTATTTACACCAGCTGCTCAGCGATCGAGAAAGGATTGGTCTGTTTTTAAGAAGGATCAAGGGGATGAACCCTAGAGTGGTGACGGTTGTTGAGAGAGAAGCCAACCACAACCACCCAGTTTTTCTAAACCGGATGGTTGAGGCTGTGGAGCACTACGCGGCTGTTTTTGAGTCTTTGGAAGCGACTCTTCCGCCGAGTAGCAAGGAGAGGATGGATTTGGAAGTCGTCTGGTTTGGGAGGGAGATTAGGGATATCGTGGTGGGGGAGGGAAGTAATCGGAGAGAGCGGCACGAGAAGTTTCCGGCGTGGGAAATGCTGCTGAGAAGTTCGGGGTTTTCCAATGTTGCCCTCAGCCATTTTGCACTCTCTCAAGCGAAGCTCCTTCTGAGACTCCATTATCCTTCAGAAGGGTACCAGCTTCGGAATCTCGGTGATTGTTTCGTCTTAGGGTGGCAGAATCGACCCCTTTTCTCTGTTTCTTCTTGGCGCTAAATATAAAAATGGAGACTAATATATTTCTAATTTTCTTTATATTTGTATTTATTAAGTCTAATAATTATCCCAGAAACCTCCCTAAACCCTAGTTTCTGCTCTTAAGCTTGCATGTATTTGCATGAGAAAAAGAAAAAGAAAAACGAAACCTGAAACTTCATGGGTTTGCATCAAACTTCAGTAGAGTTTTTCTTAGGGAGCTGGAAGTGAATGTTTTGTTCTTATAGTGTATTTTTGATGGGATGGTTGGTTGATAAATATTTTAAGATTTGTAAGTGCACGTAATTCTTATTGTAATTTGTAGTATGTATGACGAATTGAAGATAAGATACCCACCAAATCCACTTTTGATCAGCCTTTGAGGAGGCAAGATATGTTTTTGTTGAGAAATATTCGAGCACTAATTTATACTCCATATGGTTCTTTTTTTTAGTATTTATTTATTTAATGCGGGTTCAAACCACATAATCCTAATTCTAGAGGGCTAGCTGTTTGTCATTTTGTATTTGTGGGTTGGTTTTCCTTCTGTTTTTTAATGCTAATGATGCCTCACTTTCTGCTTAATGCCAACTTTTATCCTCTTGATCATGAACGACTTTTTATATTACTAGCAATTAGCAGTACAATAAACATGATTATCACGCGCGCACGGTATCTTTCAACCCAAATAATCGATCTTTCTTCCTCTATTGAGATGCAATTTTAGCGATAAATTGTATTTCAAGATTAGTTTGGCTTATTGTAGCCATAGATTGTAGGTGCCAGGACCGTTAACATTATGTATCCCGCTAGTTATCTAAAACCTTGTTGGGATTGCCTTGGAACAGATGGAAGACATATAATTATCAAGCACACATTGAGGCCTAGGACTTTGCGTAGATGCGATTATGGCTGGCCAAAAATTCCTTTGTCTCCCTTTAATTTAGTTAATGATTGGTGTTTTCAAGAAGGGATGCATGAGGGTTCTTGTTTTCTGCACGATTTAAAATAAGTAGAGAGCCCTATAATCCTGTTTAGCTGTCTATAGACTCTATACACAATAGCACAACTTGTTACACCATAATTTCAGCGTTTTTGTCCCCCTCAACAAAACCATGAAAGTTCTCAAATAGAGCTTCCTTGATGCCCACCTTGCCCCCCTATAACCCTAGAATTTCCTTCTGGAAACCCCCCCTCCCTCCTATACAACAAATACGCAAAGGATCTCTCTCTCTCTCTTCCCTTTTGTCCCTTGTTCTTGTTGATACTTGATAGCTTAGCTTCTCAAGCCAGCCGAAAATGATCCTTTTTTCCTCACTTTGCGTGGACGTGTTTCTCTCTCTCTCTCTCTCTCTCTCTCTCTCTCTCTCTCTGTGCCTGCTGTGCGTGTGCGTGTGGTATAAGGTCAAGTGGTGATGATTTTGTGAAGTCAAATGAAGCCTCATGATGAAATTAACTAGCTTCCCTAAAAAGTTCCATTACTCATAACAGTCCTATAAGCATAAACAATCTCCAACAACTTATTTAATGATGAGTGGAAATACGCAAACTTGTTTTTCTACAATCCATTATTCATGAGTACTGTAGTACAAACAAACACTGTGTCGTCCCATAACTTGTTATTCAGTCGAAAGATGTAACAGAGGAGGGGTGTGTGTGTGTGTGTGTGAGAGAGAGAGAGAGAGAGAGAGAGAGAGAGAGAGAGAGAGATTTATAGGGGTGTAGGCTCTGTAGGGTAGTAGAATAGGGAGTAGCTATATATATATAGCTGACAGTGATAAGATGGTTACTAGTGGAGACGCCCCACGCAAGTAAGCTAGGTCACTCAAGCATGTATCTATACATGTATGTATGAATGTACGTACGTATAACCCCTTGCTAGGTTTTTTTTTTTTTTTTTGAAAGGTTCCTTGCTAGTGTAGAGTTTTGAGTTATAACTTATACTCCCTCCGTCCCAATTTAATTGTCATTTTTGAGAGTTCGTGTCACTTTTTAATTGATTATATCTTGTAATTTATAATATTTTAGGTGATTTTGAAAACATTATATTATATAACAAATCGAGATTTATCAAATAAGATCCATATTGGATATAAAATTTATTATCAATTTAAAGATATAACTAGTTTTTTAATCCAGTTAGAATAGAACTGAGACAAGTAAATTGGGACGGAGGGAGTAACTTGTTGATTGTATTCTTTTTTTTCTTCTTATAATTAGTTATTCGAATTAGTTTACACTCTCTTTAACTAGTTTTAGAATATTAAATAAAGTTAACAATCACAAATTTTCAGTAAGTTCAAGGGAATTTTACTCCCGATGAATGTCGAATTCGCTCTATTCAGATAATCTATTCATTTATTCTTGTTATGCTCTTATTCTTTTTTTTTTCCATGTACTTTGGAATAACCTGTACTTTGGAATATTGCTCTTAGAGCATTTCCAATCCAATATTTTATTTGAGAGTATCAAAATATTCTATTTTATTCATAAAGTGATTTTAGAGAAAATTATTATTCATATTTACTCCAACCACAAACCTTCTATTTATTTATAAAGTGATTTTAGAGGAAATCCTCCATATTTTCTCTCATCCTCTAAATATGGAGAATCAAAATCCCATCCTCTCAAATAGAGGAGGCTTGAGAGGATGGGTTGGAGGAATTCCATACTCTCAAATGGAGGAATAGAGCATGGGTTAGAGATGCTCTTATTCAACCAATCCCTTAAGATTTCTTGTATACATGTTCACTTGTGCAGTATAGCTGTATACATGTGCACTTGTGCAGTATAGCTACAAGCTCTTGCTCATATCCTTACTCATATACTCCCTACGTCCCAAATTCTTAGTCCTATACGGTTTTACGTGTAATTTTTAATTGCTTATATCTTTCAATGTATATTATTTTTTATGTTTTTGAAAATATTGTTTTATAGAAATAATTGAAATCTATCAAACAAGATTCATATTGTATATTTTAAACAATATACATTAAAAGATATAGGCCATTGAAAATTACACGTAAAATCGTAGAGGGCCAAGAATTTGGGACGGAGGGAGTATAATTCTTCAAAATTGCCAGTGCTCCTATTCTCAATTTTCCTACCGCACTCGCGATTTCAATTATTGCTCTTGCAAATTTTAATAATCTAGAGTGCTTTAGAAACATTTTTACACTCATGCTCTGACATGCAGATTATGTGACTTAGTTAGTATCCCATTGAGATATTTTGGTGTATAGAAATGTACTGTATATGATACTACTATACAATACTATTAGGTTAAGGATGATGCATGCTGTCGAAAGAGAATCAACATCAACTCACCCATCCATCTGATTTGGACCTAACTCCTGTGGGCCTAATTAATTCCTTTCTCTTTGAGGAAAGGTTGGATGAATTTTCAAGTAGTACCATGTACATCCTTCGTGCTTAGCAGGAGAATGGAAGTATATCCTTGCTGATTTCATTGATAAATCTTTCAGTCGAATAGAATCATGTGAAAGCAATGATAGTAAACGAAAATGATAGGTCCTGTACAATAATGCACACACTTTATGCCTTTTCAGTTCTATTGGCACAGTGAAACGATCATGTCTTCAACAATGCAACTACTCAAGCTTGGGAGGTGGGAGATTTAATCAAAACAAGAGAGGCGATGTGGATGAAGGCTAAATTCGACATCAAACTCTACACAGTGGAGAATTTAAGGGTTTTTTTAGATGATATTCGAAAAGTGAGATTGTAATGTACTTTTGAGGTGTTTTGTCCAATTGTTGGTTGGATGTTTTCTTAGGTTTTCTTTTTCCTTCGATGTACCTTTTTTGAGATTTATAAAATATTTCGTTTGTCGAGAAAAATGAAATTACTACTACTTGTCTTAAAATCTCATTAAATGTAAATGAGTAGCAATTGTTTAGGTTCCTACATATTAGAATATATACTGCGGCCCGTTTCATTAAGGTTCTTAATTTTAGATACTTATTTTTTATTTTACGAGACATGTCATTCTCTCATAATATATTATCTTTAATTTTAGTGGAACACACCCTGATTCTATGGGTTCATGTATTTAATACTTAGCTCCACAGAAATGTATAGCAGTGAAGAGTGTTAGGACATTACGTGACAGCACCCCAAGACCACCAAATAATTTTTTTTTTTTGCTTGAAAGAGCTCTCCCTCTTTCATATCTTGTCAAGTTTCAACTCCATGAAAGTGACAAATATTTGAAGTAATTAAGATTAATTTGATAGCAAAAGAAGAAGAAGAAGTAATTAAGATATAGTGAGAATGGATGTTTTTGTCTTTATTTTGTTGACCTAGAGTTTGGTGTGGGAAGGAATCCAGGGGCAATGTTGGAACAATGTTGGGAGTGAGATGCGAGTGGTCCAATAACCCTGTTTCCTTTTAATAAAGCAGTCCCTAATATAATATAATATAATATAATACCCGAGGTTTAGATGACAGGTTTAGGGAATCAAACAAGTTGGAATCTTCCTAATTAGGAGTAAACGATTTTCTTTAATTATAGTACTCCCCTTTCTCACACTTTATTGTTATTATTCATTCATTAATTAAATTAAATTAACATAATGCCCGTTAAAGCAGAAGTTAATGCTCGCAATTGGCTGCCTTTGTCAACTGCACTATCTATCTGGTGATTAGTGGGTATCTTCGATCCCTCTCATATTATATACTGCCTAGTGCATGCCTCTTGGCTAGCTAGCTAGCTGCTCATAAACCCCACTTGTAGCCTAATATTCATGTTATTCCTATGTGAATTTGTATTTAGATCCTTTTTGATAACTCGATCAGCTGTCCAGATAAGCTTACGCGCATGCACTTTAACTAGTCTTTGGGGATCAATCTCATTGCCGACTTGTGGGCTTGGATCCTGATTCAAGCTCCAGCAAAACTTGATGTGGATTAGTTCCAAAGGAATTGATAGCACTTGAGAGATTTCGAATGTGCATGAGATCTTAGAAACATATTGGAGTGCTATAGCTAATTCAGTGTACGTGATGGTTGTATACTGGGAGACTAGCGTCCAAGAACTCAAAGCACCTTGGGAGCTAGAGACGAAAATTAGTCTTAAGGAAAGCGTGGTTTACGTGCCTCGATCGAACCTCTGTGATTTGTTGTCGAAGTACTGTATGTTCATTTACACCTTCTTTCTGATTGCTTTGGACTCTAGTTGATTCTTAATTAACATGCCATTCGTATGTGAAATTGTGTTCGATTCTTTCATTTAACAGTTGAAAAGCAATGCTACGTACCCAGATAAATTAAGTGTCAAGTATTCTGTAGAATGGTTTTGGTACGTTCAGAAGATGCACACACAATTTCAGCATCGCATATGTACCTTTCTTCCTTAAAAGTGATGTTTAAATTATGTACTGTTTCAATTCCAAGTGGCCTGGATTCAAAAAAAAAATGGAGTTTGATTGGTTGGTTTTTCCCCAAAAGAAGGATGTACAGGAGCATAAAGTTACGGAACATTCCAGTACTAATCCCACATCACTTCAATCAAAGGCTTCATATCACAAGGCCCATACATAGGGTACTAGTAATAATTAATGAGCACCTTTGCAGAAAATAAACAAACTTTTTGATCTCTTTGTTGGATAGCCTTATTAATGGAGCACTTAATTTGTATCAATAATAATCTTTTTAATGCAACTCCAAATATCAGATCCATCCAACCCCAATGGTTATAGTCTGGTGGTCAAAATCTAAGACTTCGATGTTTACTCTTTTTAAAAATTCCATGTTTAAAGTCTCTCGCCTCTCAAGTACTGCTGTCCATACAAAGTTTTGTTCGAACTTTAACTAAGTCCCATATGTGTCATACTACTAAATGCAAATCCATATATATTGCGTTAGCTCAAAACCCACATACAGATGTCACCCATAAATGGATACCCAATGAAAGGGTCAATAAATAGATTTAACTGGCAGCTCTCAACAGAAACCAAAAGTCATACTGTGTGGATTGATGATGTATGCAATTAAACATATTGTTCATTCCCAATAGTACTCAATTGTTTGGAAGGTAATAGTGGGGGTACCAAGTCCTAAACTATCAATACGCACCCTTCTCCCTTGGAAGCTATATAGCATCATTTCCATCTTTCTCAGTGCATGTTTGGATACAACATGCTCATTTAAGGGCACCTAGTCACTTGCACTGATTTAAAGGTCTGTACGTCTGTTCTCGTACAGTTTTAGTTGGAGAATTGCACAAAGAGACTCTTACCGGTCAAAGTCGTCATTGCATTTTGATACAAGTAATTGAATCAGCTAGCTAGCAAATATGTTACGTACTCATGTCTAAATACCTGAGGAGTATTAGGAATAGCCAAACCATAAATAGATCTCCTCTATGAAAGCATGCATCTTCAAGAGTTACAAATTCAAATATATAAGCCCATACATAATATTCATACATTGGAGACTTGGATTTATTGCTCTCAAATGAAATCACTCATTAGAGAGACTACTATCAAAACGCAATTATCGTATTATTTAGTCTATAAGTTTTGATCCACCATCTTTTTATGTGTATGTCATTGGAGCAACATCTCAAATTCCATCCTTTTTGTACGTACTCATAATTGATGTACAAGTGCTTTAAGATAAATTTGTTAGAGATCTCTACGAAGTTATATAATATTACTATCATATAATGCATGCACTTTTTTTTTATTTATGAAAAATGTACTACCATATTAACAAGTAAACAAAATCCTTAAAAGATGGAAAAATTATTCAATTCCGCTGCAGCTATACCGTGAATTAAGCTTTAAATAGATCAGTTTTATTGATTAAATGACACATTGAATAATGTGAATTGTGTGAAACAATACTCTAGAGTCTAGCTAGACCACCAAATAACCTACAGATGATAATAATGACCACAGGCTGGTGCAACTTTAGCGTTATTTAATGAATGAATGGTTGGGGTGAACTCTCAATTCTTCATAGGATCCATAACCCATCATCTATAAAGCTTTTCAAGACATGAAATAGATTCGCTCGATCTTGTTATATATATATATAGAGAGAGAGAGAGAGAGGGGTTGACATGGGGCTAGTGTATATACAATAGTAAAAAGGGAAGAATTGGGATCTGTCTCTTGAAAAGAAAAGAATGGCATGGTAGACAACATTGGGTCTACAATTAATTCAAAAGGAGGAAACCGATTGGGTTTAGCCAAATGAATATGAGAAAGTAGCTAAAAAACATAAGTTAAGAAGTTGCAAATTCGAATTCAACAAACTCCAAATATTTCAAACTTTAGGCTACTAGAGATTTGTCCGATCATTAAGTTGATCAGAATATCCAGTTGAAATCGAAAGTAGTATATAATACTCCTATATACTGTATATATATGTTCGTGTAGGAAAAAGTTTTCAAGTACATGATGATACATCTAGGGTATAGGCATGTAGTAGGTATGTATATGTAGAGGTATGATAGGTAGGGACATGCCAAAAAGGTTTTCTGAAAGAATGCATGTGGCCAGTGGCCGTGCGCGAGAAGTAAAACCAAAACAAAGAAAAAAAAAAAAGCAGAGCAGTACGTGTCTGTATTTATATCACGAATCTTCTCCTAAGGACCCCTTGGAGTGGGTTATTTGCTGACGTCATTTCAGCCGTTGAATTGTGTTTTGAATGGTTTGGATTTGCAGGCAATTTATTCGAGTGAATAGATATTTATTCGTGCGAATAGACTATCTGTGCATCCAGATCATTTAAAACACAATTCAATTGCTGAAATCGACGTCTGTAAGTAACTAAAATAAGGGCGTTCGTATAAGATGCGGACGGGTATTTATATACTCCTACTTCGTTTTTGTTTTTGTTTTTGTTTTTATTTTCCTTTTGTTGCTGTTATATACTGTAAAAGCTAGTAGTTTGATTGTACGCACAAATGTTATCCGAATACCCACGATTAGAGAGAGAGAGTATAGGTTTGTGTGAACTTAAGTCACATAATTTGTGCATTCGTGCTTGTAAGTAAGTGTGTGCGTCAAAATATCTTTGAATTTATTAAAATTTTGCATACGATAATTAAGAACAAAAGCGCGGAACATTTCAAAAAATTACGTGACTAAGTTGTGAACCCAAAACCTTTCGTGGTTTCTGTTTTGCGTCCGTTGTTCAAATAATAATGGAACTCCTGCAGAGTCCCAGACACCCAACCACCCCTCTAACATGCCTTGTACCAATTGCCATATTTATTACGACAGCCCCCACCACCTGGGTACTCTTTGTGCATCATTCCTTCTACAAAACAAAAGATTTTCTAGAAAACGATAGTATTTGGTTTATTTTTCTATAAATAAAAATATGGGGATAGAATTTCGCACTTAATTTTTTTGATATCCTCACTTCTTTTTTTCAGTGTTGAAAGTTTTTTTTTTTTTTTGATACTTTCTGGTTCCAAAAAAAAAAAAAAAGGGAGAGAGAGTATATAATTTGTGTCATGGTTAAAAGAAAAAATGGGTATCTTATCTGCCTCCACTCCACACGTGATGTGAGCCCTTTAATTAGGTGATCGAGATGGAAAAAATATATATATCCTCACCTCTCTGAAGGCAGAAGTAATTTTTCCTCTCTTTTTTTGGGTAGTGATTCGACCCTTATAATTAAATGAAATGTTGATAATTTATTTTCTCTTTTGCTATACATAGAAATAAATATCCCTGCCCTTCCTCTAATTTGTTTTCATAAATTCGAGTGTTCAGACTAGATTACACGCATCTTAGGTAACCTTTGGCGACCTTAATTTACTCTTAATTGGCATCTGGATTAGTGGCCAAATCCAATTCTATAGAGAATCTACTAGATTCTGGGAAGTCACGAAAGCCTCCAGCATGTCATTTTGGGGAGAAGTTTTTCAGTGCCGGATGGGCACGGGCCATGTGGTGCCGAGCACGATCTTGACCGTCCAAACGTGTTTTGAACGGCCCAGATTTGTTTGGATAATTTTTTAGTGTAAAATTATCAAAACACCCCCTCAAACCCAAACAGATTTGGACTGTCCACAACACATTTGGATGACTGAGATACATGCTCGGCACCACGTGGCCTATCCCCACCCAGCACTGAAAATTTTCTCCATTTTGGGAACCAATATGTGATAGCAGCAAGCAAGCCGAGAGAAACAAAAGGAGTCATTTCTTGCCACCGATTTCTCTCTTTCTTCTTTTCTTCTTTCGGGGCCTATTACCTTTGGGCTTTGACTTGGATTGGGCCTTCCATTTGGAAAGGGGTTCGTTACAAAGGTGTTATTTGTATTATTGGGTTTTATATTTGGGGCCCCAAGATATATTTCAATTCTTGTAGTTTTGAGAAATCAAGTCGAACCGTAAAAATGTTACTAATAATAAAATCAGGCTTCATAAAAAAAAAAAAGAGTCAAGACCCCATGGAACTCCATCTATTTTCAGCAATGTAACGGGTCCTTATATACTGATAAGAACGACCTGTTTCGATATATCAAAACTAGGTGAGGGCTGGTGTTTCCGGTAGACAAAAACTTAAGGATCACTTGATGTTGTTGAAAGTTGTTTCCACTAATCAATAAGTTGTTTAAAATTGTCAAATTATTTCCGTTAACCAATAAGTTGTTGAAAATTTTACGTTTGTTGAGAGAGAGAGTTGTTGAAAAATATCAAATTTGTTTCACTAATCAATAAGTTGTAGATGGGATGCAAAACTCGTTTCTTAGTATGAATAACAAACTAAAAGGTCATAACTTTTTTCCCAAAATTGTTAATGGAAGCATACTTTCTCCACTTACACTCAAATTAATCGTAAAGTTTCACAATATATAGAGGTCAAACGATAGACAATAAATGCGAGTAATAAAGCAATATAATAATTTGAAGCTACGTGACTATAAACAGTCCAATGTTTGAAAAAATTGTGATTTGTTTACACATTTATAAATGTACGATGAATGTACCTAACTGCAAGTTCTATGAGATGAGCCGTTCCGATTCTCGATATCGGCTATTCTCCTTACACTCATAAGGAGAATATGAACAAGTATGGAGAGATGGAGTACGGGGGTTGAAATAGCACTGGCCAAGTGCATTCCATGGGGAGAAATAGTATTTGGCCCAAAAGGATAAATTTGTGGACTTTCATCTTCTTCTTTTTTTTTTGGTAGAAGCTTCTACATCTTATACATGTTGTTTCTACATCTTTACGGACATGTTTGGAACATGGGTGTGCGAGCCTATTTAGCTTCTCTTGGAAGCTACTCCATCCCTCTCAAATTATTTGTCCGGTCTGTAAAACGATAACTTAAAAATAATGTAATTTTGTGAAGAAAAAATTTAAACTTTTTTCACAAATTAGAAGAACTCATTAATATCTTGTACGTAGTTAAAAAACTTTTGAATTTTTCTTGCAAAAATTGTATTATTTTTAAGACTTCGTTTTGCAGACCGGACAAACATTTTGGGACGGAGGAAGTAATAAGGTGGGGAGTCTCCTGGAAAAAGGAAAAACAGGGAGAGCAATGTGTGTACGCTGCGGCGATAAAGAAAAAGGCACCAAAATTAGGGCACAAAGCCTGTAATCATCGGTCATGAATCATTTTAATGCTCCAGTTCCTTAAAATATGAACTTTTAGAAAAAGAAGCTCAAAAATCATGTATTTACGCAAATAATTTTCCTTTCAATATGAATCTTGTTTGATAGATCTCATTGAGATCTTTTAAACGGTGTAAAAAAAATTTGAAATATTATTTTTCCTTTTCGTTATATTTGAGTTTGAAATTACCTTCTTTTTGAAAAAAAGGGTTTAGGAAGAAAGTGAAACGGGGCCTAACAGTACTAACAAAGATCTAGCATAAGTCTTTTGAAAGTAGATAACATAATCTTGTGAGGTTTGTGGTCATTTTGTTCTTTTTCTTATCTCTACCGCTTTTATGATTTGATTTTCTGTTATCGATCTTGTTTAGATGTAGTCTCAAGCTATTGATGTGCCCTTAACTCTCACTTCTCCTTCCTTAGGTGTACATATATTCCAGCAGCAGCAAATTTGCACAAAGACTCATCTTTGCCAACACGGATTATGGGGACTTGAGAAAATACTTGTGTGGATTTAGTGATACTGTAGTGGGGTATTATTATACACTCTTTGAAATCAATTCTCTGCTTCAATATCCTTTTCTATTATCCTTTGATTCACTTCTATTTCATGCAGTAACAAGAAAGAAACAAGCAGTTACATTGTGATCTCAGAATTTTTAGATGTTGATAAGCCCTCGGATCGATGTCTTATTTTTATAGCTGCCAATTCAATTATTGCAATTCATTTCAATGTTTTTGGCTTTTGCGGTTCTCTTTTGCTGATTCATGCCAACGGTAATTTTTTTTTTTTTGCTCGGCAAAAGAAATTTTTTATTAATCTCGAAGGGGTACATCGCGAAAAAAGCAAAAATTACAAAGCACTATAAGCAAAGAATTATATTCAACCAAAGTTGGATAAAACACTTCAATTAGCCAATCTACACTTTTACTTTTTGAATCCCATCCAAGTACCCATTGAAATCCTCCATTGAGTAGATCTTTGATATTAAACTTAGCCTTTATCCACATAGCTACTCTTGTTTTAACCATATCCGCCACTTCCGCAGCCTGGGTGGTTGCCCCATTGAAGTTATACCCATTCCTCATTAACCAGATGGACCAGAGTGTTGCAAAAAAGCATACTTCCCATATGTCTTTCTCCAAGTTTCAAAACCTATTCCCAAACCACCAAAGTGCTAACTCTACTAAAGAGGATGGCCAAACCCACTGGATGTTCCACCAAGCCAAAATTTCTGATCACACCACCCATGAAAATCGACAATGAAGGAACAAATGTTGAGGTGTTTCCATATGCAAATCAAACAGGGGGCACACTACCAATTAAATCTCATAAATTAAATTTCTATCGAAAAGTACCGACCTTGTAGCAACCTTATTTTGAATGGCCATCCATGAGAAAATTTTCACTTTTTTTTTTTTTGGGGGGGGGGGGGGGGGTGGGGGGGCTCAGATTCTTCCACAATGAGCCGAGTAGAGTATTCTGTGGCTGTGATTGGGCTTCCCATTGCCTATAAACCGATTATACAGAGAAAACTTTGTCGGTTGTCCAAATCTACTGTAATAGATTAGACTTTGAAGGATCTAGTGTCACACCATCCAATCTTTGTTTCAGAACCTCAAACTGCTGATATTTCCGAGTCCTTAGTGTACCCTTAAACAGCAAATTTCACTCACCATTGCCCCCTAATCCACAAAAACTGCTCAGGACCTCCTCCTATTGTGTTGACTGCCTATACGACCTGGAAAATTCATCTTTAAGCGCTATTGTATCCAACCATGTATGCTCCCAGAAAAAAGTATCTCGACCGAAGTTTACCTGCACCTTCAACCCCTCCCGAATAGAAAACCCGACGTGAATCTACAATAGGCAGGTTGAAACGAATCACTTTTAATAAATCATTAAGAACGTGAGTTACACCAAAAATTTTGTCGATCAAAAATTTTGTCGATCAAATCAGTGTTGCTAAACAGTTTTATGAGTTTCGAAAAAACTGGCAAAACCATTGCAGTGTAGCGGTAGGTACTAGAGAATGAGTGAGGTGGGTAAGAGCATGGGGCTAGGTGCGGTACCGGCAGTATCTTAGCAAGAAATTAATTATCATCGTTCTCCCCGTAAGTAAAATGTTCTGAATGAATTATACAATAGGTGCATATGGTACACTTTTAAGGAATGTGTATTGTAGACTTTTTCCGTAAAAAAATGCCTCAATTCCAGTTGCTCAAGCTTTTGAGCACCTTATTTAGCAAAATTGATGCCTTATCTGCATGCTTGAGATTATAGAATTTGGGAATTCCTAGAATGTTAGTATTAGGGTATCCACAATGCTATAATCAAAAATTGATAACCAAAAATTATCAAATCAGCTTTTGATTATTCATTTAAGAGATTGTTAATGCTAGCAATGTATATGTCTACAATGGCATAATCAAAATTAGATAACCAAACTTATCACATCATATTTTCAAACTACAAAAAACTAAAAACTATGAACAGTAAAAATAGTTTTTCTAAAAATACTTTTGAAACTAATAAAAACTATTTACTAGAATATAAAATAGTTTTTGAAACTCTTTTTGGAAAAAAAAAAACTATTTCTAAAAGAATGTTTTCTAAAAAAAAAACATTTTTTAAGTAAAATATATTTTTTTGAAAATATTGTTTGAAGAAGAGAGAGAGAGAGAGAGAGAGAGAGAGAGAGAGGAAAAGGGAAAAGAGATAAAACATTTTTGTATAATGATTGGTATATTTGATTGAGAATATGTAGAGTCTATTAAATTTGGTTATTGTCCAAAGGTTGTTAGTTTTGATCATCCAAAGCCTAGAAATTGATTATTTCCAAGGAGGTTATTAAATTTGATTATAGCATTGTAAGCCATATTTTACATCCATTATTAACTTTAAAAACCTTTTTACTTTTGATTATAGTATTGTGAATACTCTTAGTCTCACAGTTCAACAATCTCATTCAGTGGATTAATTATATCTATTTAGCTTTTCGTGTTATTGTATCGTGTCATATTCGTGTTCCGTGTCAGAAATAGCCGATCATAACCCGGTAACTTTGTGTCGTGTTATCGTGTCATTTTATTAATTTCCACTCCGCATCGTGTTATGTCCTATTCGTGGCGTGTCATCTCGTGTTTCGTGTCGTGTTATCTCTACATTAACACCGAATTATTGGCCATATTAAATAGAGATTTCCCAACATTTACCTCAGCACATCATCGCATTTTTCCTCTGTCCATATATGAGAGCTATTGTGAGCATTCAGGAGGATTCTTTTCATTTGGAGCCTCAAAATCATCACCCTTATGTTAATGGATACAAATTTTCTCCAACAACAGTAATTAAGCGAATGCAGCTTCTATGTGCGTTTCAGGTACACTCTGACTTACAACAAGGAATTGCTGGTGCCGTACCAATCCCTTCTAAGTATGCAGGAAAAAGAGGGGCTCATTGCAGCCTTGGTTACTAACGTGCGAGCAATGGTTAGAGCTAACCGGGAGATCACTGCCTTGAAAAAATTGCTGGTGAGAACCATGAAACTTGTAGTGAAAATGTCTTCTCTTATTCTGGCTGCTGACATTTTAAGGATTCAAGTTGATACTGTGATGACTGGACTCTAGAATCATGAAATAGAGATGCAGGTTTTTCATGATGTACCTAAAGCTCTTAAAAAGTGGCATGCTTTGGGCATCAAGGTCAGTTTTACATTCTTCCTTTTCTTTTATTACTTGTTTCCTCCATGATATACTTCCAACCTGTTTATGGTTTACAGCTTTATTTTCTACTAGCTGTGCTTCTGTTCCCTTGCTCCTCATGGAAAAATCTGGAAGATCGCAATCGCTTAGTTTCCTACCATAAAGGACTAATCGAAATGCTTACTCTAATACTCTTAGGTCCAATATTCAGAATCGGCATTACGCATAAATGAATGGAGCTATCCTTTGTTGAATAACTCCTCTTATAAGTTGTCTCTTTAAAGGCACATGTTGCCATTGAAACTGTGCAAGTCTTTGAATTTTTGTTTGGCAATATAAAAGGGTGAGTTTCTTAGTGACGCATTGATCTCCTTCTCCAAAAGTCCCTATAGTGTTCAACTTTTCATGCAGTGTTGGTTTTATTAGCCAAGAGTGCCTTATGATAGTGTCACCTCATGGTTCTAGAACAATTGCTCTCCATTTGATTGATTATCATGTTGACAAGGTTGAATTTCAATTGTTCAGTGGAAGGGGAAAAAAGGACCATCGATAGTTATAGCTTCATTCGACGCATTATTTTTTTGTTATGTAGTAAGTAACTACATTATGAAAGGCACCAAAATTAGGGCACAAAGCCTGTAATCATCGGTCATGAATCGCACTTAATTAACTCTCACTTCTCCTTCCTCAGGTGTACATATATTCCAGCCAAAGTAGATTTGCACAAAAGCAATTCTTTGCCAACACAGATTGTGGAGACTTGAGGAAATACCTCTGTGGATTTTTTGATTTTGTAGTTGGGTACAAGCAAGAAACAACCAGTTACCTTCAGATTTCAAAATTTTTAGGTGTTGATAAGCCATCAGACATATTATTTGTGATGGACGAGTACTATGAAGAAGCCATAGCCGCCGAGGCAGGAGGTATTATTCTGCGTTGTTTATGTATTAGCTGAAATTCGAACCGTTAGTTGTTCGGCTTAAAATTAACGAAAAATTAACAAATGCAAAAAAAATTTGAATAAGGAAAAAAAAAAAAAAAAACCAGTTGTCTTATTAAGCTGACAAAAGTCAGGTTCAATAATTCCCCAACCGCATTGCTCTCATCTGAAATTTCATCCACTATTCAAGTTTTGAGGTGATCCTTTCTGTGTGGCTTGGAAATGGACCGCTACCGGAGAATCACGGTTTCAAGACAGTCAACTCTTTCTTAGAAATCTAAACATGTAATTTTTCAGTTGTAAACTTCAGTTGTAATTTTTCATTTCCAGCTTAGTCATTTCAACTTCATATTGGGTTTGTGTCGTGTTGGAAATTTCCACCCCGTCGGCGAAGTATCTCTACAGTACCGAATTATTTTCCATATAGGTCCGTTTGATTAGTGAAATAATGATAGAAAATGCAAAGAAAAAATTATACTATTTTGGTGTTCACTTAACCAGAATGACATAGAAAATAAATTTTTCCGTACAACCTTTAAAAAGTCAGGAAGTGTGCTTGAAATCACCCCTGTCAAAGTAGCTCTCTCTCTCTCTCTCTCTCTCTCTCAATTTATTACCCCAAAAATTTTCTTCCAAAATCTTTACCAAACAACCCTACCACTAGTCATCATCTCCTTTCGGATTTTCAATGGGGATTAAATTTTGGTCTACTTTCCTGCCCTAGATAGAAAGCGAATTTTCCACCCTATTCTCGAATTTGTTTTGCCATTCTAATTTATTTTTATGTTGCTATTTTGGCTTTTCATAGAAAAATTAATAAGCTGATGCAATTTACAAGTAATAAATCACTCATCAATCTTTTAAAAATGCATATCAGAATGAGATATCACCATCAATCATAATTATCGGTAATGTCTAGGGGCGTATGAAAGGATGAATTAATGTTGCTATACTACAGTTAGTGTTTTTTTTAATCATAGCCATAATTATAAATTCATGATAATTATTCTCTTGCTGGGTTCATAACGTATAATGGTAGGGTGAATTGAGCCGGAACGAAATAGATTGTCATCCCTAAAATATCACGACAACCATTCTTTTTGTAGATTTGATTGTATGTTGATTTGCTATCTGGTTGCTATCGGTTTTTCGGGTTTTTTCTTGAATATTTCACAGATTATGTGTAAAAGTTATAATTTTTTACTTTTCTGATTTCTCTCATCATAAAAATTTGGCGCAAAACTAACAAACGCAGGAAAAAATTGATAAGGACAAAACCAAAAAACACTGATCTATAACTTAGGGGGTGTTTCCGGTAGTGAAAAATTTGTATACTTTTATTGTGGTTGAGAAGTTGTTAGGTGTTTCCGGTAGTGAATAAGTTATTGAGAAATGTCAAGTTGTTTCCGTTAGTGAATAAGTTGTTGACGGATTTGTGAGTAGAGTTACTGTAGCAAAAAAGTTTTTGTTGACAACTTTTTTGTTAGTGAAAACGATATGGTAAAATGCTAAAACTTTTTTGTTAGTGAAAACGAAATGGTAAAATGCGTTAAATTTTTTGTGATTTTTGTTAGGAGAAACACCCCCTTATTGCTTAATGAAAACGCCCAGTATTTAGAATTAACTTTCCAATATAGAATTCAAAACACAATAACGAAAAAAATTTGTTAGGTGACAAGACTTGCAAATGATATTCAACAGCTACTTGCAGTAGAGAAGAAGCCAATGCGCATAGCAGGGGATGCTTGTGGGCCGAAATGGAGGATTGGAAAATCCTGTCGTGAAGGCCCTGCAAGACATTCTGTAGAGCGCACATGGGTTATCCATCTTGATAATAATGAATGGTTGAGATATAATTTTTAATTATGATTGATTTACTGGTCATAATTGATTTTTGGAAGTAGACCAGCTCCATCTATTATTCTGTTTGATTGATTTGTTTGCTCCCCACATAGTTTACTAGAATTCGATTGTTAGAGTCAGACCGAACGAATTGAAATAGGGTGTTTACGCTAGCGATTAATTTATACAGAATAATTTTTTATTTTGTCTTTACTGGATTTTTTTTTGTATTCGTTAATTTTACGTCAAACTTTTATGTGATATGAATGAGTAAGGATAAAAGAAATTGGAAAAATAAAAAAAATTTAACTTTTATACAAGTATTTTGAGAAATATCCAAATAAAAGCTCAAAAAGTTAATTTTTGGACTTTTTCTCGAATATTTTTCAAAATACTTGTTTAAAAATCAATTTTTTTTTACTTTTCCAATTCCTCTCGTCCTTACTCACCCATATCATATAAAAATTTAGTGTAACACTAACACTAAAAATTGGTATAACTAATTTCAAGATTCATATGATTCAAACACCCTCAATAAGAGAAAAAGAAAGAAAGAAAGAAAACGATTCATATAATTTCATTAATTTTTCCATGGATGCCACATGTTCTCCTATTTACAGCCTTAACCTTATTTTCCTAATCCTTTTGAAACTACTAGTTCGGCAATAAATGAGTACTAGTAGTATTCTCGACAAGCTCTAAACATAATTAATCTATAACCAAAACTGTTTAGCAAAATTGATAAACAGTTTTTTGAGTTTCAAAAAAATTGGCGAAACCTTTGCAGTGGAGTGGTAGGTACGAGAGAGAGAGAGAGAGAGAGAGAGAGAGAGAGAGGTGTAAGGGCATGGGGCTAGCTAGGTGTGGTACTGGCAGTATCTTAGCAAGAAATTAACATTAATTATCATCGTTCTCCTCGTAAAAAAAATGCCTCAACTCCAGTTGCTCAAGCTTTTGAGTACCTGACAAAATTGATGCCTTAGATCTGTATGCTTGAGATTATGGAATTTGGGGCTTCCTAGAATGTTAGTATTAGACTGGCCGGCAGTTCAATAATCCCATTCAGTGGATTAATTACATTTTTCAAGCCTGAATATTAATTTGCATGTTTGATAATCCCCGGCCCAAAGAACTTTATTATCTTTTCTAGGGGGAGGAGATTTGAGAGTGATTATTGCCTTTGGGTTATGATTTGGTCGGGGTAGAAATGTCAAAAAAGCAGAGATAAAAAGATTTCAATAGGGCACATCACATGAGTGGGTTCAAGCCTTCAAGGTAAAAGAGTAATGAGCCAATCCAACTTTTACAAAAGAAAATTGAACGTGGTGGCCATGACTCGTCTAATTAACCTTTTCCAAAAGTGTTTTGTTTGTAGCTCCCCAATGAACACAAATCCCCATTTTCAAAGTTAAATCTCAATAAAGTACACTTTAGCCACACCCAAAAAATAGGGTAAGAAAAAAAAATACAATTATTCTACGCGACCACACAAATAATTATTTTAAAATTGTTGAACACATCAGATTATTTGTATAGAACTCCAAAATAAGCCACACGTAACAATTCATAACCTAAGAGAGAGAGGGGGGGAGCAAAAGGGTAAAGTCGCTGGGTAACTTGGCCCCTAACGGTGTCGCTTTTTGGGGCTGTAAATTGCAACAAGGATACCTCATTGCAAGGACCTAGCCTCCGGAAAAGGGGAGGGACAGGAGTGGGTATCATGTCGTGTCATGTCATGTTTGTTTCAGAATTTTCTCAACTCCAACCCGACCTATTTAGCTTTTCGTGTTATCGTATCGTGTCATATTTATATTTTGTGTCGGAAATAACTGACCTTAACATATAGACTTTGTATCGTGTTCTTGTATTGTGTGGAAATTCTCACTGCGACGGCGAGGTATCTCTACATTAACACCGAATTATTGGCCATATTAAATAGAGATTTGCCGTGGTACAACAGTCCACGGCGTGCGTACGGGAGCGCCGTGTGAGCTAGAGCTATGGGAAACGTCCACTCCAAGTTAAACCAAAAAATTCTCAACTCAACTAACCCCACGGTTTTTAAGGGTACGTTCTATTGCAAAGTCAAGGTCAGGTGGCTGAAGTCCAAGATTTAGATTTATACTAGCTAGGGGGGCCCACCCCACTCGTGGGAGGCCCAAGGCCCACCAACCCATCTTCCTTTCCCACACACAACTGGCAAAGAGAGAGATTGAAGAGTTGTTTGTTTTTTACGGAAGTTTCTTTCTTGGGTGATAATGAAAGAGAGAGATATACACAGTATATAAATAAAAAGATAGCTGTAAGCCTATGAATGATCCGGGGAAAGAAACCAAACCGAACCTTGTGTCCAATTACTTGATGTTGGCTACATAAATACGGAACTTGGCTTTCTTGATTGTTCAAAGTACTCTCTCTCTCTCTCTCAAACTCAGGATTTGTAATAAATTTTTTCAATAATTATTACTCTAATCTATCCATCTCCATTTTTATTACCCCAAAATCTCCCTCTAAATCTTTACCAAACAACCCTATCACTCATCCCTCATCATTTCCTTTCGGATCTACAATCGGTATTAAATTTTGGTCTACATTCCCGCCCTTGATAGAAAGTGAAAAATTTCCCCCCATTCTCGAATCCGTTTCGCCATTCTATTTATTTTCATGCTGCTATTTTTGCTTTCCGAAGAAAAATTAATATGCTGATGAATTTACAAGCAACAAATCACTCATCAATCTTTTAAAAATGAAATATCAGAATGAAATATCACCATCAATCATAATTATCGGTAATGTCTAGGGGCGTCTGAAAGGATGAATTATTGTTGCTATACAGTTTTTTTTGCTATTTGGTTGCTCTAAGTTTTTCAGACTTTTTCTTGGATATTTCACAATTACTTGTGTAAAAGTCGTAATTTTTAACTTTTTCGTTTCTTCTCATCGAGACAAACTCGTAATACAGATAATTTTGGCTAAAACTAATAGACACGAACAAAATTTGAATAAAGATAAAATTATAAAAATTTGATCCACGACTTATTGCTTAGACCTTGCTCCAATAGGAACTTTTAGGACTTTGTTCAATTTTGTCCTTATTTGAATTTTTTCTCGTTTGTTAGTTTTGCGACTCACTTTTTTACTTTTTCGATTCATCTCAAAAAAGTGAGGCGCAAAACTAACAAACGCGATTTTTTTCGAATAAGGACAAAATCAAAAAATGTAGAAAAAGTGTTAATAGAATGGGGTCTACTGTTAAGAAAAACTTTCCAATATAGGAGTAGAATTCAAAACACGATAAGGAAAAAAATATGTTAAGGTGACAAGACTTGCAAATGATATTCAACGGCTACTTGCAGTAGAAAAGAAGCCAATGCTCATAGCAGGGGATGCTTGTGGGCCGAAATGGAAGTGGGCCAGCCCCATCTATTATTCCGTTTGGTTGGTTTGTTTGCTCCCTAAACAGTTGACAATAGGATCAAATCGAAAGAAATTAATTTATTGTGAATTCTCTTATCTCGGCGTGGTTGGCTTGACTGTGATCGGACTGAAGAAATGATTTGTCGAGATGCGCATAAGCTGGTCTGGACACCCAAAAGACAAAAGACAAAAAAAAAAAAGAGAAGTGGGCCCCATTTGTGGTACGAGTCGACTCTTTAGTCCAATAACTTGGTAGGTCCCTTCTTGATCTCCTTGATTAGTGCTTTTATTACAAGTAAATCCTCTTTCTTCAAAAGGTCTCAAAAAAGAAAGAAGACTTGTAAAGGACGGCCAAAATCAGCCCTGGTTTCTTTGCGAGGATTCCGGTGCGATAGAAACAGATCTTAACCCTATATTCAAAATATCTTTTCCCATCAATATCCAGTGGTATAAAGCTGACCATAGAAAAGGACTAGCCCAATTCATTTCGGCTCACTTTGAGTTTAAAAACCGTTTGCATCTGGTTTTCTTCCGAAAAAATCGTGTATATAAAACTCAGGCTGATCGAATATCGATAGCTATATCGAATAATCCATTTCATGAACGGTTGTTGAAGTTTTAGGTCATATCTGTCCGTCCATTTTCTAGAACAAGTCTGATTTGTTCGCGAATCCATTAAAATCGAATGAAGCTTATGGAGAGGGCTATAAAATAAACAGCTTCGGTTGCTATTTATGAGACTAATAAAGGTAAAGTCGCAAAGGAAGAAAAATGGACGGAATTGAACAATAAAGTCATATTTAGTGTGGAAATTAATTAAAGTAGGTTAATTAATTTGGTGGATAGTAGATTGGGAATCTAGTGTAGTGGTGAAAAGGGCTTTTCGGAGTCCCGTATGGGAATAGGATGCGCTCGTGGATAGTGCATGCTGACAAATTGCATCACAACACGCAAACAATATTTCGTCAATGATAGTGATACATTTTACATTTGTAGATATCTATTATATTAAAACAAGTACTATCGTAACAAAAACTCTACACTTAACCGTTCGGTATACCGCACGCCTGAGTGGGGCTTACTTCGAATCTTATAAAAATATTCATAAATTTTAAAATATTTTTTATGAGATCCTATGAAAAATCGGCTAAATCACATATTAGTGCGTATATTTTCTGAATTCGTGGAGGTAAAACTGAGTAGTTGCTATCATAATAAGGAAATACTAGGGGCATCACAAAAATTTTAGTGAATTTTTGGTGAAGCTCATGTCACATTTTCTTGTCACAAGTCCAAAACAATACTCCCTCCGTCCCTTTTTAAGTCTTCTGTTTCGTAATTCCAACTTATTAAAAAGACATCATCATTATACATTTCACATCAACTTTTTCCTCCACTTTCTCTACTTACCCATCATCATTACACTTTTACTCACTTACTTTTTAAAATGAAATCTACTTTTAGGGATAAAATAGACAATTCAACAACTTTTACTCACTAATTTTACAAAATGAACACTTATTAAGGAACAGCCCAAAATGAAATACCGGACTATAAATAAGGGACGGAGGGAGTATGATATTTACTCTGTTATGCAAGTTCCCTAATTATTGTAACTCTTAAAAAATCCCAAATATGGAAAATGACTTGTTATTTTAATTCAAAAAATACAAGAATATAAATTAACACGTCATATCAAGTAGTAGCTTCAAAAAGTCCCCCGTTCGGCGTTGGAAGCCCAATTTTGCCAGCCTCATGTTTATCTTCAAACACTTTTTCTTGGTCAACTAACCTTATCTTTGATTAGAAGCTTAGAGCATTTTTGGTAGATATTCCATTATTTATCATCACAAGTTTATTTAAATATTTTTACTGTCCAATTCAAAGAATAGGAATTCATAATAAACTCAAGCAGACTCTTCAAAGTTTATTCTTATATTGTTCTTTGTTTTATTATTTTACTTATGTACTCCAGAAATTTGTTTGAATACAAAATCACCTTACTTGTTGGTATTGCATGGGGTGACAAAGATGCCTCTTCGTCTCCCCTCCTTTTCTTTTTTTCTTTTTACATAAGAAGGCCTAGCTAAGCCCTAAGAAACAAAAATATTTGACGCAGTAGCTCGATGAACTCCATTATCATCACTTACCAAAAAAAAAACCATGACCATCGCGGTCAATGCGCAAAGTCTCCAATACAATTGATGGAGCTTAATCAAACACTTACTCTCCTCAGTCTAACTAAAGACCCAAACTTACTAGATTATAATTAAGCGCAACCATTAACCTCTCTCCAACCAAAGATTAATTCATATGTTCAGCCCATATTACGTTACTCATTGATCATCAACATGATCATGTTGTAATTAATATAACTCTAACAAAAAAAATTGGTATAACTAGCTATATAATTTCAAGATTCATATGCATGATTTCAGACACCCTTAATAAGCAAAAAAAAAAAAATCATATAATTTCATTAATTGTTCCATGGATGCCACGTGTTCCCCTATTTTCAGCCTTAACCTTATTTTTTTCTAGTCCTTTTGAAAAAAGTTCGGCATTAAATGAGTACTGGTTTTGGGTAGCATGTCTTAAGTTATGCAGCTACCTTAACAAATTATGCACACCCATTAAATTGCATGAGAGAGAGAGAGAGGGAGAGAGAGAGAGAGAGGGAGAGAGAGACCACGCCTAAGCTGCAAAGCTCAATGTCCCGCGCCCCGTGCCTAGTGTCATCATGTTTTATACAGTAGGAGTATTTTATTATTATAAGTAAGAAACATTAGTGGCACCCACTTTCCTGGATATTTTAGAATGGCTTTTTACCTTGAAAGGAGTAAAATTGCCTTATTTCCGGCAGCTTAGGTTGATTTTTCATAATCTACTTTTTCACCGCATTAATGTGTGGGCCTGTGTGGCTTGACTTGGGAGTCCACTAAACTTAGTAATTTGGTTGCACCATTTTCTCCGTATCATCCCAATTTTATCTGGTGCTCTAAAGAAACGTTTGCTATCATCCCAATTTTATCGGGTGTTCCTAAGGAAACCTTTGCACCAAGAGTCATTGTGTATTTCGGCGGAACTTTTAATATACAATAATATCACTTTCTTCACAATTTGCATGGTTCATTTTATATTATTTGTCGAGCGGCTGTATTTTGCACAAAAAAATAATTTGTATGATATTGTATAATTTGTTTCACAATCTACATTATCAGATAACCTTTTTTTTTTCTTCTCAAAGGAATAGCTAATGTGATTCAAAGAACGAATTTCAAGATAAATCTTTTCAAATCACAGAATTATGAATATAATTAGACTGACTCTATTGATTTTTTTTTTTACCAGCAATGAATAACGTGACGATGATATCTTGAAAAATCACACATAAATCCCATGGTGCATTGAGTGCACGAAAAAAACCATAGATCTGATATATGTAACCAAACTTGCCATACATTTTAATCTTAATTTTCGCACTCCTCAAAGTTAATAATTTGAACAGTGCGGAAATAACTCAATATTGATTGGAAAATGATAGAGGTACCGAAAAGAGAGGAGGGATTTCGTACCGACGGCTGTCGGTGGGCCGTCTCCGGCCACCGGACGGCCGATCCGAGCCGTTCAAAAATTCTAAAAAAAAAAACCGAGGGGCCCCACGCGGGAATCAATGTCATCCGAGGTGTGTAGGGTGCTCGAAAAGGGGTGCTCCGATCAAACACCCTACACACCTCGGATGATATTGATTCCCGGGCTGGGCCCCTCGGTTTTTTTTTTTAGAATTTTTGAACGGCTCGGATCGGCCGTCCGGTGGCCGGAGACGGCCCACCGGCGGCCATCGGTACGAAATCTCTCCCCCATTTTCGGTACATATAGCACTACTCATATTGATTTGTGCACTCCTCTTTGTGAAAGTTTCGGTTAACAATTTGAGGGTTGCGGTTAACAATTTGGAGAGTGTGAAAACCACTCCCGGCCCCTTCTCTAATGGATCGAGTTGCCAATTCATCTTTTCGATCAGAAAATCATTCTAGTAAGAGTTAATTCCGACTGGACCGTAATCCGTTCAAGAAAATTCAATAAATACGTGTAGAAGGCAACAAGAAGCATACAACAAATATCCAGAAGACTCACAATGACGACAGTTCAAACTCCAATCCAAAGCTATTGAAACACACGTGTATCACCTTGTCTTTTACTTCTATATATATCTCAGAGCAAAAAAAAAAAAAATGAATGAAAAAGAAAATCACTTACCATTAGTGCACTATTTTAAAGCGACTGTTGACTATTTTTTTATAATAAGGTTTTCGGACCAGCTCATGCGCACCTTAACTAATCATGGGTGAGCATCCCCAACGTCCACTAAGCAGGAGCAAGAGCATAACTAGGATTTCGTAAACGCGGGGCTGAATTATGAACAACAAGATTTTGAAATTTCAAGATTCAGGAATCTAATGATTTGTTTGGTTTAGGTTTTGAGGAAGTTTTTTTTGGGTAATTAGTAGAGAAAGATAAAAAGAAAATTTATATTAATTAAGAAAGGAAAAACTTATGGGAAACCGTCTGCTGAAAGAAATTGAGCTTTGGAACCCAAAACAAACACATTCTAGGAATTCTTAACAAACATAAAAACAACTAATTTTAATATTAAATTTTGAAAAAAGAAATCCCGAAACGACGCGGGGGCCGTGGCTCCCACACGCCCATACGTGAATCCGTCTTTGAGCGGGAGCCATTTAAAATCAGAGCAGAACTTTATATAGAATGGCCCAAAATGATTTAATAGCAACAGAGAAGTTTCGATCACCAAACCTTAAGACTCCGTTCGTTTAAGAGTTTTGGATTTTAAATTATAATCATTATCCTATTTTTCTTCAATCATTACTCTCATTTTTTTCTCTATCGCTCTCCAATTCCTATCTTATTTTTTTTCTTCACTCATTACCTACAAATTTAAATCCAAAATCCCAAAACGAAGGAGGACTATTTGGCACGTACAAAATTCAAGATATTGCGGAGGAAATTCACTAGAAACATTTTTGGGCATGATAGTCACATCACTAGAAATTAAAATGGTGATGATACTGCATGATCATCTTCTTAAAAATCATAGTACTTTAGGTAGGGATTTATTCGGAGACAGGAAAAAACACACACAAAAAATAAATAAATAAAAATCCAAACATTTAGCATCATGACATCACATGACTTACTATTAGATTATTCCAAAAGCTGCCACCTAATGTGTAACATATTCATCAATTTTGAATAAAACTTTTATTTAATCCCATCAATATTATTACTAGCTACTTGAGAACATTAGAAATGGATTGAAAAATATTTACATTTTGTAATTTCATCTCATGTTGTGGAGGCTGGATTTTTTTTTAATAAGCTTGTAAAATTTAAAAAGAACGCACGGACCTCATTAAATAGTTCAATGGATAACTATTTAAACACCTAAAAAACACCTCATAGTTCCCGATCAAATTTTGATGATCCGAACCGCTCAATGTGATCAAAACGTGATTTTAAGAGTATTCGCAAAAAAAAACCGAAAAGGCTTGATCTGAGCAGTTTTTAGCTTAGACTTAATGAACGGTTCAATTAAAAACTGCTTAAAACAAGCACTTCTCGGTCATTTTTTTTTTCTAATTTCTCGTGGGCACCCTTAAAATCATATTCTGCACACATTAAACGGTTCGGATCATAAAAATTTGATCCGAAACTATGTGATTGAGATTTAGAATGTTTTTTTAGGTGTCTAAATAGTTGTTCATTAAACCGCCCCGCTAACAAAAGAGGTGAAAGAGGTAGCCATCATCTATTACTAACATTTTTTTTCAATATGATCATAGAAAGTCGCGTCGCGTTTTCAATATGATCATAGAAAGTCGCGTTGCGTCCTGTGACCGTGAGGGATCAATTTCTCATACTACTATTTTTACTGTCCGAACGAGAATTACTACTAGTAAAAACTCAAACGCTGTGGTCCTTCATAACCCGACCCCTCCGGTGGTTATCAAGAATTACTGGAGTTGCCTGCCGTGCACTCAAAAACCTTGAAAATGTTGTCACAAAAAAAGTCGCGGAAAGATGTAGACGTTTCGTAACCCGATATTTTTTTTTTGTTAATATTGTATACATTAGTGAAGGGTTAGCGAAAGAATTATTGTGTTAACAACCTAGAGTGTTCGGTGCCTCTCCATAGACTCGAATTATAGACCTCTCTCTTGCAAGACGAGGGGTACAATCCGATCCTTACGGATTCAGGAATTTTCTTTGAGTTTAATTGTTGAAAATGTGGGATCTTTATTCTTCAACACCAGCTATCCTACTAGAGAAATACTCCATCCGTCCCCGTTTGTTTGTTCTCTTTTCGATTTTTTGAGAGCTTTTAACCTCTCCAAGAATTGTCTATAATTTTCAATTTGTAATGTTTTTAATATGCAATATGAATATTGTTTGATAGATCTCAATTAATTTTATTATACAAAATCTTCAAAATCATAAAAAAATATTATAAAATGTAAGATATAAGTATATTTTTAAAAGACACGAATTTCGATAATTGAACCAACAAATTGGGACGGAATGAGTACTTTACTACATACTTAACAAATTGGGACGGAATGAGTGTTTTGACTTAATAATTAAGCCGGATTATATTTGTTCTTATTCAATTTTTTTGTTATTTTTTGTGCCAATTTTTGTTTTGTATCGAGGACGAGAGGAATTAAAATGTTAAAATTATTAACCAAACTATTTTTTTTAAATAAAGACAAAAATAATCTAAAAAGTCTACTTGTTGGATTATTCTTGTCTTTAGTGAACTCTTTAAAAAAATTATTTAATATAATTTTTTTTTACCTTTTTAGATTCTTATCCTCAAGACAAATTAATAATTCACAAAAAAATTGATGCAAAACTACTCTAACAAAAACAAATTTTTTACTTAAAAATCAAAAGTACTCCCGCAGAATTATTATGCCCAGACGGGCTCCTCCTTTTACAAAAATCATTATCAACAGATATTTATATAAGAAAAATCAGGATTATTTTTTTTCCGTTCCTTTTTTTCTGTGGGTACAGGCACAGCGCGAGTTGGTTTAGAGAGAGAATCAGATTTCTCCCCAACTTTGACTGGACCCAGAAATTGAGAAAGACACCCAGCTCTCTCTCTCTCTCTCTCTCTCACTCTCTCTTCCACAGAAGCGCACAAAATTAACACATGCCCACTAATCACTCCTCCTCCTCTCTCTCTAGACTTAAAATTATACTCTACTTGTTTGTTGTTTTCTGTTCTACTTTGCCCCGTACGTCACTTTACTAGCTCCCTTCTCTCCCTTCTTCACAACTTCCTCGCCTTCTTCTCTCTCATTCACATCACACAATCTACTGTAAGTACCAAATCCTTTACCCTGCTGCTGTCCTCTTGATGCCCATCCAGTAAAATCTTTCACCCAGAAGTCCAGATTCGTTTCAGAAGCAATAAAACCCTTTTCACGGTATGCAAAATTTACAGCTTTAATTTTTAGTATTTTTTTTTACAGTACATCATACTAGATGGAGTATTAAACATGCATAGATTCGCTTCACCCGTTTCTTGTGACAAAGCCCGACAAATCTGAACATCGTACCCGTACAAAGTTATTTCCTTTGCAGTGTAGCATTAACGACGAACGAAGTTACTAGTACTTTCTAGTACTCTGTTTGGTTCCCATTAACGGTGTAGTATATACAAACAGCTGCAGCTACTCCCTCCATTGTTGCTTTTTTACTACCTTATTCCACCTAATACATCTAGAGAAAGACTCAAAAGGGAAAACCTGATAGTGATTCTGTTCTTTGATTTTAAATGGTGGGTTTTGCATGTGCTACGTATATTAATTTATTTTTGATTAAATGAGCAGGTTTTGAAGCTCCTTGTTCTTGGGCCTCAAAGAATCAGGGGCGTCAAAACCTCACTTTATTAATTTAGACTAAGGACATAGAAATTTGGTCTTTAAAGAAGAACTTGGTCTTTAAATAAGATTTTTTTCTTGAAATTTCTTCCCAAATTTAAATTAGTAATTTGTTTTGTTAAATGAGCAGGTTTTGGAACGGCTGAAGTTGCAGTCACGAATGTAGAGAGAGAGAAAGAGAGAGGAAGCTGTATGTGGTGACCACGGAGAAAAGATTCTTCAACCCACCAAACAAAACAGGCGCAACAAAAGAAATAGTAATAAAGAGCATATCTTTAGCCCATTGTGTTTTTATGCAGTTGTTGGGTGGTGTTTAACATCACGATTCCAGGGAAATGAGGAGAGAATGGAGGAGGGCAGTAATGGAACCGATTTCCTCTCTATTTTTCATCATCCCCATCATCACTCTTTCCTGTACAAACGCCGTAGAACTATCTTCCCAAAGCGAAGATGTATCGGGCTTACTCGCATTCAAGAAGTCCTCAGTCGATTCCGACCCATACGGTTCGTTAACCGGTTGGGTCCCCACTTCCTCTGCCCCATGCTCGTGGACCGGTGTGACCTGCGTTAACGGCCGAGTCACCGCGCTCGACCTCACAAACGCAGGTCTCGTTGGCCTCCTTCACCTAGACATACTCGCTGCCTTACCTTACCTAATCCATATCCGTCTTGGTGGCAACTATTTCTCCGGCAATCTTACCTTTCAACCGTTTGTTTGCCGCCTCGAAACCCTCGATTTATCTCTGAACAAGTTCTCATTACCATTGGATTTGTCCCAATCCTGTGACCCCCTTGTGTATCTTAATCTCTCTGGAAATTCAATCCCTGGTGGTAGTCTTAGCATTGGGCCTAACCTTTTGCAGCTTGACCTCTCTCGGAATCATATTTCGAAAACATCTCTCTTGGTTGATTCCCTTTCCAACTGTCAGAACTTGAATCTCCTAAATTTCTCAAATAACCAAATGACTGGAAATCTGAGTTCCATTTCATTTTCTTGTAAAAATCTTGGTACTCTAGACCTATCTAGTAATCTCTTGACTGGGGAGATACCACGGTCTTTTCTGGCTCAATCTCTCCAAGTCTTAGATCTCTCGAACAATAGCTTTACGGGAGACTTCTCTAGTCTTGAATTCGGTAGCTGCTTGAATTTGACAATGCTCGACTTGTCCCATAACAGGCTGTTTGGAACCGATTTCCCAGTTAGTTTGAGAAACTGCCAGCTTCTTGAGACGGTTGATGTGGGTTACAATGAGATGAAGTTAACGATAGCAGGGTTTTTTTTGGGGAGCTTTAAACGATTGAGGCAGCTGTATTTGCCTCACAATGGGATTTCTGGAGAGATTCCACCAGAATTGGGACAGATTTGTGGGAGTCTAGAGGTTCTTGATCTTTCTGGGAACAATCTTAGTGGTGGGCTGCCTTCAACTATCGCTGCTTGTTCTTCGTTGTTCAGCCTTAACCTCGGCTACAATCAGCTTTCAGGCAATTTCCTTGGACTAATAAGTCATCTCCCAAGTCTCAAGTATCTATATCTCCCCTTCAACAATATAACTGGTCCTGTGCCGCTGTCATTGGCAAATATCACTCAGCTTCAAGTGTTGGACCTCGGTGCTAATGCTTTAACAGGGAATGTACCTTCTGAGTTTTGCTCGTCTACATCGTCATCCACCACCTTGGAAAGGCTTTACCTTTCGAACAATTATCTAACGGGAAAGGTGCCATCCGAGCTTGGAAAATGCAGGAACTTGAAAACAATTGATCTCAGTTTCAATAACCTTGTTGGTGAAATTCCTATCGAAATATGGAGTCTGCCAAATCTTTCAGAGTTGGTTATGTGGGCTAATAACCTCGAAGGGGAAATCCCAGAAGGCATTTGCAACATTGGAGGAAATCTCCAGACTCTGATTCTCAACAACAATCTTATTTCGGGAACCCTTCCACTTTCCATTGGCAACTGTACAAACCTACTTTGGGTTTCCCTCTCAAATAACCACTTGACTGGAGAAATACCATCTGGTATTGGAAATCTTGTTAACCTCGCTATCCTTCAAATGGCTATCAATAATCTCACTGGAGAGATCCCAAAGGCATTAGGAAATTGCCGTAGCCTCATCTGGCTGGATTTGTTTAGCAATGACCTAACTGGTCCAATCCCACTAGAGCTTGCGGACAATTCTGGCCTTATTGTCCCTGGATTTGTTTCAGGGAAGCAGTTTGCATTCGTGAGAAATGAAGGTGGGACATCTTGCCTAGGTGCTGGAGGACTAGTTGAATTCAAGGGTATTAGGGCAAACACACTGGAAAACTATCGTGTCGTACATTCTTGCCCATCGACTAGAATCTACACTGGGGTAACGGTTTACACGTTCCAAAGCAATGGCACCATGATGTACCTTGATCTCTCCTACAATTCCCTTTCAGGAACTATACCAGAGAATTTGGGGTCATTGACCTTTCTGCAGGTCTTGAATTTAGGACACAACAAGCTAACTGGAACCATCCCATCCAGCTTAGGAAACTTAAAGGCTGTTGGGGTTCTCGATCTCTCTCATAACCATCTAGAGGGATTCATTCCAGGGTCATTAGGCGGTCTGTCATTTGTAACTGACCTTGATGTATCAAACAACAATCTCACAGGGTCTATCCCTTCAGGCGGTCAGTTAACTACTTTTCCAGCTTCCAGGTATGCCAACAATTCCGGTCTTTGTGGTCTTCCTTTGCCTCTTTGTGGATCCCGAAGTGATACCAACCATCCACCTGGGGTCTCTCACCATCGAGGACACAAGCAACTATTGACTGCAGAGATGGTAATTGGAATTGGGGGCTCTGTTTTATGTATCATCGCGCTTCTATTTGCTCTTTACAGGACAAAGAAGCATCAGAAAGAGAAGGAGAAGAGAGAGAAGTACATCGAAAGCCTTCCAACTTCTGGTAGCAGCAGCTGGAAATTATCAGCTGTTCCTGAGCCACTGAGTATCAATGTTGCGACCTTTGAGAAGCCTTTGAGGAAGTTGACTTTTGCGCATTTGCTTGAAGCTACCAACGGATTCAGTAACGACAGCTTGATTGGTTCTGGAGGGTTTGGTGTGGTTTACAGAGCCCAGTTGGGAGACGGCTGTGTTGTTGCAATCAAGAAACTTATTCATGCGACAGATCAAGGAGATCGAGAGTTTATGGCGGAAATGGAAACAATAGGGAAGATCAAACACCGGAATTTGGTACCCTTATTGGGTTACTGCAAAATAGGAGAGGAAAGGCTTCTTGTTTATGAGTACATGAAATGGGGAAGTTTGGAGTCTGTTCTTCACGAGAAGGTGAAAAATGGGGAATCAAAACTTGATTGGGCGGCAAGAAAGAAGATTGCCATTGGGTCCGCTAGAGGATTAGCATTCCTTCACCATAGCTGTATTCCTCACATCATCCACCGCGACATGAAATCTAGCAATGTGCTTTTGGATGAGGATTTTGAAGCCAGGGTGTCTGATTTTGGTATGGCGAGATTGGTGAATGCACTTGACACTCATCTCAGTGTGAGCACTCTTGCGGGGACCCCAGGTTATGTTCCGCCGGAGTACTACCAAAGTTTTAGGTGCACAACTAAGGGAGATGTCTACAGTTATGGTGTCATATTATTGGAACTTCTCTCTGGAAAGAGACCTATCGATCCGTTGGTGTTTGGTGATGACAACAATCTGGTTGGGTGGGCAAAGCAGCTTCATAAAGAGAAGAGAAGTCATGAGATACTGGACCCTGAATTGAATTCACACGAATCTTCTCGTGCTGCTGAATTGTATCAGTGTCTAAGGATTGCTTTTGAGTGTCTAGATGACAGGCCTTTCCGGAGGCCCACAATGATTCAGGTGATGGCCATGTTTAAAGATCTTCAGACCGATTCAGAAAGTGATGTTCTTGATGGTATCTCACTGAAAAATACAGTAATTGAGGAACGCCAAGAGAAACAGCCTTAGTTGATGGCATTTGAGTCTAATTGGACCGAGAAAGTTTTGTTCACGCCAGTTCGGCCACTCATGAACTGCTATTGCAGCGATGGTTACGGAGATTTGAACATCTGAAATTGGAGATGGGTTTTTTTTGTTCTTCAGATTTTGTGTACTGTAAATAATAATGCACTGAAGGAGGTAGAAGTAATGGAAAAGGGTAGGGTGAACAAACAATTGGGAGCTTCTCTGTTTCTCAAACTGGATTTGCTTCATCTTTTTACTTTCTCCAGTCATCTTGTCTAGTGGTAAGACTTGGAAAATTTGTTCTGTTTCCATTGGCTTCTGTTTCCTGTCACAATTTTGCTAGCTGTATCCAGAACTTTGTTTGTCAATTGTTTTAGATTGTTAATGTTAGTACAGAGCTGCGAATTTGAGAAATCGTAATACCTCTACTTGTGTAATGTTTTTATTCTTTTAGGCAAGGCAGCCTTTGCAGGTAGGTAGATTACTTGTGCAATTTGTGATTGTGCTGATCATTGAAAATCATTGTAAAGGCTTAGGTGATTGGTTCAAGAGTACGATTTTCAACCATGTTCCACAATTTCTGCCATTTTTTAGATTGTAGATTGGCAAATTCCTGCATTAAATTCCTCTTCATGGTTGTGGTTATTAGCCATTGTACGCACTTGGTCACCTATTGTTCTCATGGTAGATTAATCATCTCTGCGAAATATCCTCTCCAAGTTGTTTTTGTGCTTCAATTTCTTTTCCATGATTGTGGTATTTAGCTATCATGCAGTCATCTCTTGCTCTTGTGGTACAAAAATCATGCTAACAGCAAAGTCTCCTCTCAGTGTCGTACGATCACAAAAGGCCTCCGTCGACTGCCATGAGCACAAGTATGCTCTATGGAATGCAATTTGGCCATCGTAGAACATGGCCAAAATGGTGTCATTGAGGTGGACTCAGGTTTGTAATCTCTGTGGAGTTTAGTCATCAATTCAGGTCTGTCATCAGAATGATTCACATTATTTGTTGAAAGCTCTTTTTTCATTTTTCCATTTAGTGATTTCTGGTGTTCGATACCCTAGTGCCAATAAAGTACGCTCTGTTGTCCGTCAATAGAAGCGGAAGATGGGGAAACCGTCTTGCAAAAATAAGTTGCGCATAATGTATAACCGTGTGAAGTTTTCTCAAATTTTGATTTTTGCGTACTTGTGGTGGAATGTCTTGCTTGCTAAACCTTGTGTTACGTTAAGAGATGTGTTACGTTAAATGTTACTTTGCGTGTTTTTTCTTTCCTTTCTACTATTTTTCATGATGTTTTTGCGGTAATGATAGGTTATAATTTCGTAGATGATAGGTTATAATTTCGTAGATCGGTAAGATCGGTTTCGTTTACCCTGCTAATTATGCTGATAAGATGGCACAACTGTTTTTTTCTTTTGCGCAATCATAATGTGCTTGGTTTCTTTTTCTTTGTTTTGTAATCATATTCTAGGAATTGTGTAGGCTTTAGCCTTTAGTCAAAATCTACATTATCACGATTGTTCATCATGTTCTTCAATCATAATGTTCTTTTCTGTTATTGACATTTTGTGTTTGCTCATTTGGACTACTACTATCCCGGACACCTTTTTTAGGTGCATAAATGGTTTCATTTACTCCACCATCTAAGCATAATAGGGCATTCATGACATATTGGACCAAATTTTACGGTTGGTGATGAAACGACACGACAAATAATCGTTCTAGCTAGTTGTGTTTTACAGTACTACATTGCAGAACTATATAGAACTTTTCTTTCTTTCTTTTTTGTGCTCACTTTGGCGGCCTGTAGTTCGTCTTGCGCTTTCAGTAGGTTGGGCCTTCCTTTCTGGACCATTTTCGTATCTTCCGCAGACAATTGGCCTACCTACCTTATTGGGCCGACTTGTAATTTATCCATGACCCAATGCTTGCAATATGTGCATGCTGTTTTTTTTTTTTTTTTTTTTTTATTTAATCCTAAAAAAGGGTGGGAGGATGCGACCAGCATAGTAACCCCCTTGGGCGTGACCATAGGAGCTCCCTATCCGCTGTGGAATGTTCAGTTCGAGCCATAGTTACTGTTCGTGAGGACAAACCATCATCATAACACTACCTAGGTCCCCCTTGGGTATAACCATACAAGCTCCCTACCCTATGTGGAATGTCCGGTTCGAGCCATAGCTACTGTCCTTGAGGACATGCCGTCACCATAACACTACCTAGGTCCCCCCTTGGGCGTGACCATAGGGGCTTTCTACCCATTGTGGAATGTCCGGTTTTAGCCATAGCTACTATTCGTGAGGACAGGCCGTCACCGCAGCACTACCTAGGTACAAGATGGCAAGGGAACAAATGTCTCATTTCCTTGCCACTGACAAGACTCGAACCTGAGTCTTGTTTGGGAATGAAGGAGGCTTTTGCCATCCAGGCGCATGCTGTTAGTTGGTCACAAACTCGCATTACCGAGTTTTGGCGTAGAGTGCAAATGAGTCAAGCACAGAACCGAGCTTTAGGGTACTTGAGCTCGGCTTGTTTAGAGTTCGATGAACGAACTTGGCTCCTGCTTGAATCAAGCCCAAATATTCGACCTCGATCTTGATATAAGTATTTGAGAGTTCAAGTTCGATTCTATGGGCCAGCCTTGGGCTAAAACCCAAGGTGCGACCACTTTAAGCCTTAAAATTTGAGAAAAATTAGGGCCTCATTTTCCATAGAAAACGTACATATATCATAAATAAAATGTTCCTTGTTTCAACGCAGGAAGGGGTCTCTTAGTAAGTCCTGGAGGGACCTCTTGGTCATGTTATTTTTTGCCTTATTCTACTGTTGGATTACTTACGGTAGATAAAATGAAACTCTTGTACCACTTTCGCATACTATATAAGTTTTTGAGAAATTTTTGTTATTTTCTTTTGTTTGTTGTAATCTTACTTTTAATATCAAATCCACAAATAAATCACTGTTCACAATAAATAAACCAAAATAATTTGTTTTCACTCAACAAACTTTGAGAGAGAGAGAGAGAGAGAGAGAGAGAGGGGTTAAAATTAATTATTTTTTATTTCTAAAAATAGTATTATTACAAAAGTAAAATTAATAACATGATTAGCTAGAGAAAACAAATAGTGTAAGTAATACTTCATTGTGTTTGTTTTATTTTTTTCTAATTGTAAAAGAAATTTAAAGTTTATTTCAGTTAGAAACTAAAAATACCATGTTTTATTTTTTATCTGTATTAGTCACCTGTAATGTTTTTTTTTTTTTTTACAATAACCTAGGGCCTCCATTAAAAATTCGCCTTAGGTCTCGAAAATATCAGGGCCAGTCCTGTCAATTCTAATAACTAACCAATCAAGTTCATACATCACGGGCCGAGCTTCGAGCTACTAGCAAATATACAGTTGATCATCCTATGAAACAATTTTTGAATGAATAAACATATCATGAAAAACTTTGTTTTTGATTTCTCCAAAAGTTGTTTTTTTTCGAAATGCTTTAAAAGTTGAACACTGGCGTCTTTTTCCTTTACCTTTTCTCTTCTTTTCATTAATCGCTGTTTCAGTTTTGTTTTTTCCGTTAATCAAACGCAGGAAATAAAAAAGACTGGGTCAAGGAAATCTTTTTTGACTTGGTCGGGATCTAACCTCTGCTGTGGTAGATGTAGAGGATTGTATACGTACAGATTTTGTCGGCTTCTGTTTTTCGGCCATATGTTAGCTTTTTTGGTACAGAAAAGCTACGTGCACAGCATGCTGTGCACAGAGCTCATTTTCTCCCGTCTCGGGTCACACAAAGATAATCGGAGCCGGCCTAAATTCTGAAGTGATTTTGGATGTTTTGTTAATGCCTCTAACGATATTGAATGAAATTCATTTTTTACAGGGACCTTAAACGACATATTTTGAACAAAATGAGCGACTCCGATCATTTTTGTGCGACCCGAGGCGGGAGAAAATGGGCTCTGTGCACAGCATGCTGTGCACGTAGCACAGCTCTTTTTGGTAATGCAAAGTATCGTGAATCAACTTGTGCGCACTTTAGATGAATCCTATAGCTCTTCCGAGTCTTTTCACATCTTTACGCGTGGATTCTGTTTGGCGGGGATTTTGGCTAGGTCAGGTAGGATCTGCTTAATTTCATGAACCAATAATCAAGCTATCTGATTTAGACTCGTCTTGGCGGATTTTTTATTTTTTATTTTTGGTAGAATAATCTTTAAGGTAAGCAAATCAAATTTGAAAAAACCTTTTACGAGTTCTTGGTTTTTAAGATCAGCTAGAGACGTTTACAAATTCTCTGAAATTATATGAGAGCCAAACTCTGTTCTCCTGAAATTCATTTAACAGCTAAAACTACAAGAGTAATCAATCCGAACTCTAGAATTATATATCTTTAGAAATCATTTAACCATAATTCCCATCTCAAACTCAAATTCTTAACCTCCCTAATACCAACGACGAATCTAATAATATAACCCCAACCACTCAAATATTATAAACTCATTTGAGGCCAATCCATTTTTACAGAGGTTTGCTCTGATTTTAATTGGGACCTCCGCAATTGAGCGGTGTAATTGATCTTCTAGGATTAGTCGAGATATATGTAAAATGGGCCCGAAACATCTGAGTTATCAGAAAAAACTGCGAACCATCCCATTGGAAATATATAGCAGACTTTTTTTGGTAATTTACAAAAATCATTAGTCAATGATCATACCGGGAATAAGTTTACAGGTGGGAATCAGGAAAAAACGAAGAAAACAACAGACGAATGGAATAAAATAGTCCTCAATGCATGATAAGACTAGTACTCCATTAGAAACGTGGAAGCAACCCATTTTCATCGGCAGAATAATTACATAGAAATTAAAACGAATTGGTCCATTTCAAGCTTGTAATTAGATCCCCTAAGATAGAATAGATTAGGTTTAACAAATAACAAAAAAACCTTAAAAATGGCCTCAATTGATTTTGTTTCCGGTTACACGTTCTCTCTCTCTCACAACCTTGTTGGATGTTACAACTTTTTCTACCTCCTCCAAATAGTAAGGTTCAATGAACTACGAACCACCCACATCATCTCAATCCAAGTACTTCACCGGGCTCAAAAAAATGGTTGAAATACTCATAAAAAGACAAGTACTTGTCACCGAACTAAATTAAGCAAGACGTGACACGATATGTGCTTGTTACTCAGCTAAACAAGACGTGGCATGACTTTTGCTCACATTGTGTGGAGTCTGTGGACACTTTACACGGCTTTCGTTACTTCCATGACTCTCTCTCTCTCTCTCTCACAGTATGTGGCAGCCTGGTAGCCGGTAGGACTTGGGGACTCCAAATAGTTTAGAAGTTGGAATTTAGCACCATCTAAAGGTTAATGTCAGAGCCCATCGTGAAGATGCTATCATTAAAAGAAGGCGCGTGCTCCGTCTTCAATTGGAATTTATGCTCTTTGTGGAATTATGCAACCAGTGACTTTTCGAGACAAGCCTAACTCTGAAATATACAATAGACATGAATTTCTCCTTATTTATAGCACGATATACCACTCCGATAGAAATTTGAATTTCTAAGAGTTAGAATAAAATAAAATAACTCCGTTAGAGTGTCCATTGGTTTGTTGGAAAATGAAAGGTATTAGTTTAGGTGTAAAATGGGCAAAGTCTACTTTGACCTCTTGTGGTTATCGCCATGTGCGGATTCCCCCTTATGATTTAAAACTGAGCACATAACCTATCCGTGGTTTTGAAAATGTTGGGATAGACCCTCTGCTATCATGTTTTTCATCCATATTAATGAACACAACATTAAAAGACCAACATACCCTTATCATGTCCCTTGATTTCTTTTTTTTTTTTAAATCTAACAATATCATCCCCTATACCAAAATTGAATCAAAACCGTTGATATTGTAAATTTTGACGAGTACTACATCTATGCCAAAATTCAAGTCAATCAAAAAATGAAAAGCTCCTAGTCGAATCGATTTTGTTATGAAATTAAAATTTCAAATTTGAATTTATTAAAAATTAGATCACTGGGTTATTAATGCATGATCGAGATGATTTTTTTACAGAGATACTCTATTCTTTATTTAATACATTATGAATGATTCAGATTATATTTTAGAGGCGTGTGAGATATACTTCCGTTAATATGGATGGAAAACATGAGAATATGGTGTTTATCCGCACATTTTCAAAACCATAAGTAGATTATGTGTTCAGTTTTGAACTATAAGATGGTATTCGCACATGGCGATAACGATAGGGGATGAAAATGGACTTTACCCTAAAAACAAACAAATATTTTTCTTTCAAAGTAACTTTTCTCTTCTTTGAAAAAGTAGCAAGGAATAGACTTGGCACTTGACATCGTTTGTCAAATTTAGATAACATTATTCTAAGATTTGATTTATTATTATGATATGTTTACTAATAAAACAGCGTAAGAAAATAATATTCTTACCATGTACTCCAACAGGGTCTCGGTTCGATTTGGGTTTTGAAAGAAGTTTTATAGAATAATGAATGGAGAGAGATAGATAGAAAAAATTTATTGAAAATCGTGTCCATAGGCTTTGAGATCCCAAAATGAACAAGACAGGACCACCACCTATTAGAGGATGGATAATATGTTTATAATGACAAATAAGTTAAAATTTCAATACGCATTTCACAAATATCTTTATACTATTCACAAATATCGATATATTTTTATGCATTATCCACTCTGTAAAGGTCTGTGGTAGCATTTTTCAAATTCTAAACTCTAGAATTATTAAATTGGTGAAAAAAACTGATGATATATGGTAATGTATTGATTTAAGAAAATAAAACTATTTCCTTCAGGCAATGAAGTTTTGGCATTATCATTACTTATAATTAATGTACTAATTAAATCACTTACAAATGGGATTAACACGTATGCCATATTGAAACCAAACTAATTACTCACAAAACCGTTACAAAGACAAAACCACCCTTGTAAGTCAAACGTTAAGGGACCACATGGCCTGTTCTGGTTGGCCAGTCAAAGTGGGCCTGTGGCCTTTTATTGCCTTTACCTTACTGGCTTTGGTGGATTACTAGCTAAATTGGAGTTAATTATTGGAAATGATAATGCCATGACTCATTTATATACATCTTTTCCATTTCGGAAGGCCAGTTTACAAAAAAGAAAAAGAAAAAGTACCTTTATTTTTGTAATATGAAATGGTTTTGCACTCACATGTTGGAGTTATTGAGAATTAATTATATGCCTTTTCTTTTATATTTTATTTTATCATGGAAGATAGTGTTTTAGTTTTTACAACGCCGTACAAAATATTTTTGCACCCCCATGCGTAATTATGTAAAACGGTTGTAAGATGGACTGTGAGGATTAATCCAATGTGCATGCAAACTAACCCAAAACATTCCTGCATTACCAAAAATAAAAAAATAAAATTTTTGTATATAGTTTTTCTTTATATTTCTACACGAATTTTAAAAACTATTTTTTCCCACGAAAGTGTTCTATCTTCTGATTGAAATGGGGTGATTACTCAGTGCTCTATACTCCCGGAGTATTGAATAATTTTCCTTAAAAATGACGATTTTTATAGGCCGTTGATTTTGTCATTCTTTTTTTGTTAACGCCACTTCTCTACAAGTATAGTATTTTTGTTACACTTACAGAAAAATGTAGTTAACAAAAAAAAGAGAGTGACAAAATCATTTCTCTTTTTATATACACTCAACTACTAAAATTAGGAGGATGAATACAGAAGAACATAATAGACCTCGCGTTCACTATCCCCTACTCTCCTTCAAATACTCTCCAGATACTACATGCATTTCTTCTGCTCCACCATAACAAACAATACAAACCCACTTTTAATTCTCTTTATCCCGCTTATATGTGATTGATTCTATCTTCTTCAGTCATCATCATCATCATCAATTTTGTGATAAGCTGTGTAGAGAGAGTGAAGTGGGAGAGAGGAAATTGACAGCAAGATGAGATGCTTTCACTTTTTACATTCAAATTAGAATCCGAGAGTGAAGAAACTCATTAATCAGAATTTATCAGAGAAGGTCAGAAAAAAGGTCTCCTTCGTACCATCTTCTTTTTGACTGCCCCCAAGTTTTATGCGTGGTTATCAGGTACTTGCCTCATAATTGTGCTCATCATTCATTAAAGATTGAATCTTTTGTTGGGTTTTTCTTGATTCCCATTTTTCTCTCAATTTGGTTCTTAAATTGGGAAATTCTTGTCTGGGTCATCTACAGATAATCTCTCCCATTTTAGGTGCTTCCCTTTCATGCTTCATGGTCTTGTAAAGCCAAATTTGCTTATTTTGATTTTAATTTATTTAGTGAAATCGACTCATTTCCTTGTACTAGATCTTGATGAGCTCTAGGATTAAGATTTGTTTTCCTTAATAAGTGTCGAATAAACTGACAATCGAATTTTTTTTTTTTTTTTTTCCAGTTTTCAGATTTTGTTTGATTATTTCCAGTTAAGTATCTATAGAATCGAGAAGATAAATAATTAGTTGTTCTTCATGGGATTGGCCTGAATTAATATATCATGAATCGATCTTGTCCTTCTGAACGGTTCTCATCAGTTTCCCATTGTCGATGATAAGTATTTTTTTATTTTTCTTATTTTTTTGGGTTAAATTATTCGGTTCTACTAAATACTAATCCACACAAAATGCAAAAAATGCTAAAGTTTCAATGTACTTTTCACCTATATCAATGCACTTTCACGTATATCTATCTATATAAGATGCACTTTTTGCACATTTACACTGTCGACGGACTGTGATTATCATTTTCCCAGGTTAGTTTTTAGTTTGCAATTATTGTTGTACGGTTGCTTCTAGAACTTGGGTCATTCTATGATTTACTAGAAATGGAGTTTTGTAAAAGTTCTTGTACGCGGTCTCCTAATGACATGTTTGCAGCTGTCACTATCTCTAAATGATTTTTTTTTTTTTTTTTCATGTATGCGTATTTAATTTAGATGCGCTACTTCTATTTCTGGACTCAAAGGATGTGTTAACTTTTTGTTTTGCATATGGTGTAAATCAGGTATTCTTCTATTGCAATCCTGGCCTTCATTCGGACTTGACTTGATTTCAAGCTGGTACTAGAAAAGGAGGCTCAGGATTATCATGGGTGCGTTTGATGACAATGTTGCTATTATGGGAGATTGGGTGCCTCCTCCTAGTCCAAGCCCAAGAGCTTTCTTCTCTGCTCTATTGGGTGATGAGTTCGGCTCACGGTCAATTCCAGAACCCTCTATTCAAAACAAGAGTGGGGGGATCTTTCCATGGTCTCATGGGCAAATCATATCACAGAAAACAGATGACAAGGATCAATTGACCAATTCAAGTTTATCCTCGGCGCAGAAAATGAATTCACCTGGAGGGCTTTTGGAAAGGATGGCTGCTAGAGCTGGCTTTAATGCTCCAAGGTTGAATACTGAAAGCATTAGACCAGCTTGCTTTTCTCAGAACCAAGATGTTCGTTCTCCTTATATTACGATTCCGCCTGGTCTCAGTCCGACGACGCTTTTAGAATCTCCAGTTTTCCTCTCCAATTCACAGGTAAGCCAAAAGCCTGGGTAGAATCTCATTAACTTTTTTTCCAAGTACTTCTCTTTGCTTTTGAGAGGATAAAATAACTGTCCCTCGATTGATATCGTGGAACCTTGTTTCAAGTCTCTGTCATGTTGCTTCTGAATGGTTGGCAATAAATATGTTCCATTGTGGTCAATACCATTTTCATCTAGGGAAACAGCGAAAATGCTACTTATTGCCAGATAGGATCAAGAGTTAATGGGCTACGTAAGGTTTTGTTCCTGCTAGCGGTGCATTATCAATATAAAAGCACAAGAAACTGGTGGCATAATCCCTAGTTATTTATTTGTTATTTTGTTTAGTATTATAGAGACATCCTCTTTCAATCTCTTCATTTGATATCCAACTTTCTGTCAGGGGAGAAAGAAATAAGATAAAGGTGTCTAACTTTTACAGTGATTGATTAGTAAGAAAAAGTTGCCGAAGATAACTGTATTTATCTTGCTCTTTTCTCTAGAGTATCCTTTTTGCTAAGTGGCATTGATTTTCCATTAGCTTTATGTGGACTAGACAGCTTAGATTTGCAAGGTTGAAAGTTATGAGCCAATTATTAGGTGTCTGCTTTGTGGTTTATGACACGTCTATAAGTTACTGATGCGTCTAATAATGTTTTCTTGTGTGGTCCTATTCTATAACCTTGACTGTGGCATAGTGTTCCTTAAATCTCGTGTCAACGTGTTTTGCTTGACCTTAGATGAAATTTGCATTAGCTTGAATGTGCTAGTAGTCTTGTAATGTAGCTTCTAGCTACTGTACGTTTTACTTTCCTCACCTGATTAATTTTAGGTTCAGCCATCTCCAACGACCGGAAAGCTTTCATTTGCTCCAAGTGGGAGTGGAAGAAACTTCATGTTGGGTACTGAGGCCCCTAGTAGAAGCAAAGATGATTTCTTTGAAGACATCAGTACCATTACCTCATCATTTGCATTGAAACATGTTGCAGAAACAGGCCCCCATCTTTCACTCAGTAATACAAGCGGTCATTCAAGCAAAGTAAGCATGCTCTGAAAATTCTCTTCTACATTCTAAACTGAGAAAAGGATTTCTTAGTCATCTTAGAAAACTCCTCTCTCTCACACACACATACGCGTGCATGCATAGAGAACACCATGGTTTACACACTCGAACAGCTTTGGTCTATCGTTTGCAAATCCCTGATGCTTGAATATATGCTTTCCTTTCTCCTTGATCAGGAGGAGCAGAGAGTAAATTAGCATTAACAGCCCCTTTGGATGGAGGGGCTTAGTCAGAAAAGGAAAGAAATGAGATGAGAATCATCTCACTCTTTTGGATGAATAATTGTGGAGAGATGAAGAGAAATTGTATATATGTATATAAGGTCCATTTTGTTTCTAACAAAAAATGGTGAGAGATTCCATAATGCTCTTTTTACCTCAGTGTCTGTCATCATCCAAATGGTTGTCTAGTTCTGTTCTTTTTTACTATGTCTTGCCTTTCTGCATGCAGATAACTTTGTCAAATCTTCCTCAACAAAATTTTCCTAGAATTGAGGTTCCTGTTCAGCCAGAAAACTCTATTTGGTCTCAAAATATTGAACCTGCTGAAGTGGAATCTCTGAATAGAACCACACTCCGCCATCTTCGGGATTCCTCTAGAAAGGATGCAGAACATTCACCACCACCCAGTGAGCAGCAAGACGAGGAATCAGATCAACAAGGTGGTGGAGATGACACCGTGGTTGGTGGTGGCCCAACCGAGGATGGGTATAATTGGAGAAAATACGGACAAAAACAAGTAAAAGGCAGTGAGTATCCACGAAGTTATTTCAAATGCACGCATACAAATTGTCCGGTCAAAAAGAACGTGGAGCAAGCCCGTGACGGCCAGATCACAAAAATCATATACAAGGGCACCCACAATCATGCCATACCAACACCTAATCGGAGATTAGTCATTGGATCTGACTTGCAACTCGATATTGATGATCAATCAGAAGCACATACTGTTGCTGATGGTAATCCAAGATGGACAACAGTTCGAAATGGAACGACTGGCGGAGCCTGTGAGTGGAGGCAGCACAACCTTGAGGTGGCATCTTCTGTTTCAAGGGGTGCTGAATATTGCAATACATCAACGAATGGCACTCACTCTGAATCTGGTGAAGCAGTGGATGCTTGTTCTACTTTTTCCAATGATGAAGAAGAAGACGATCGTGGGACACGTGGCAGCACGCCATTGGACTATGATGGGGAGGGAGATGAGTCCGAGTCAAAGAAAAGGTTATTAACATTTCTTCGTCTTAATGATCTATTGATCTCTATGATGTGATTCCCGTGTTTGATCAACGGAATCCCCACTTCTTTTTTTTGTTTTAGGAAATTGGAAGCTTATGCAACAGAAATGAGTGGGGCCACTAGAGCCCTAAGGGAGCCAAGAGTTGTGGTTCAAACAACTAGTGAGGTGGATATTCTTGATGATGGGTATCGTTGGCGAAAGTATGGGCAGAAAGTTGTGAAAGGCAATCCGAATCCAAGGTCATTTTAATCTTCATCTTTGTTGCTTTTATCTTAGCAAACACACACACACATACACAAGAATGTTCATATCAGTTACTCCTACTTGCATTGCTCAAGAAACTGGAGACATTCTCTGTTTCTGTGTTGTTGCAGGAGTTACTATAAGTGCACAAGTACTGGCTGCACTGTGAGGAAGCATGTGGAGAGGGCATCGCATGACCTCAAATCAGTGATCACTACTTACGAGGGGAAGCACAACCACAATGTTCCTGCTGCTCGTAATGGTCACTCCATCGCCCCTAATAATGGACCGGCCCAAGGTGCCAGTGCTGCTGCTGGTTCTGGTTATGTTTCTGCCCATCTTCATAGGCCTGAGCCGTCTCAACCTCACAACGGCATGGCCAGATTTGATCGGCCCACTGGGCTGAGTTCACTGGGCCTACCTGCAAGGCAGCAGCTGGGGTTGGGACCTCACAACGGGTTCAGTTTTGGAATGAACCAACCAGGCCTTTCCGATTTGGCAATGGCCGGGTTGGGCCAAGGCCAGGGTAAACTGCATGTTACGCCATATTTAGGGCAACAACTTCTAGGGAGTGAAATGGGGTTCTTGTTGCCAAAAGAAGAACCAAAGGTGGAACCTCATTCAGAACCTCCCCTGAATTTTCCCCGCGGGGGGTCATCAGTTTATCATCAAATTATGAATAGGTTACCTCTTGGACCACAGATGTAAAATTTCCGTTTCCGTTTTTCATTCTCTTTCCTTCTTAATAAAGAAAGTAAAGGTCGAAAGATATAAGGTTCCGTTGGGGTATATGTGGATTTTCAAACGACGGGATTGGACATTCCTATTCAATGAGAATGGAGAAGATTTATATTCGACACATAGATTTCGCCTTAGTCGCGATGGCGATGAAATTTTGGTCTTGATTATTTAGATTTTTATTCTGCAAATGACTTCCATTCTAGTTTGTGAGAAGAATACTGCAACTCTGTCTCATGATACGCAACCAATGCATTCCAAGCATCAAATAGAATCAACAATAAATAAACGTACAACTAAAAATTAAGGCCTCAACCATCACTCACCTACCCTTCTGTTACTTTTTGAAGCAAAATGACAGCCAGGTGATGTACCTCAAAACTTTCTATTTTTTGGAAGAACAAAAACAGCAAGGCATCATATACTGGCAATAATTAAGGAGACCAGAGTTAGCACTAGATGCAAAATAACTCTCCCAACCATGTTTGTTTTTGCGTAAAGCTACGGTTCCCGACGGCCAAAATCCCTGTCGGAATCCCGATGCTCCGCTGGGCACATTCCGGCCACCGGACGGTCGATCCGAGCCGTCCAAAAATTATAAAAAAAAAAATGAGTGAGCCCTTGCGGGAATAAACAGCATCCGATGTGTGTAGGTGGCCGATCCAAGCACTCCATTTTTTGCCGATCCAAACACAAAAATGGATTGTCTGGATCGGCCATCTACACCCGTCGGATGCCGTTTATTCCCACGCAAGCCCACTCGGTTTTTTTTTTTTTGCAGGATTTTTGGACGGCTCGGATTGGCCGTCTGGTGGCCGGAGTGTGCTCGGCGGGGTGTCGGGATTCCGGTCGGGACTTTGGGTCGGTAAGGGTAGACTTTCCGTTTGCTTTTAGTGTAAGTATCTTCCAATTAGTTTTAATTGGCTTCACGCAAGTGGCGGCGGAATTGGCTTCTCAATTAGTCGTGATAAGTGTAAGCCGCCCCAGCACATGAGTTATAAAACAAAACCCATCTGCCATAAAAGGAAATGACAACCTGTGAGTCCGAGACAGTTCCATATATTGAACCCTAATATAGATTACCAATAATTCTTAGCTCTCTTATCTTTTTTCGAAATCTTTTCCACCAATTGCTTTCACTCCCTTGGCCCACCATATGAGCATCTTCAACTCTCATGGCCAAATTCAGCATCTGGATCACAAATTTTGACCATATTACACTAGCATCTTTTATTCCTTGGTCCTCCACACTGAATTTGCCTTTGAAGGAGAGAGAGTTCTGAATGTGAAAATTTGTTTATCCAGACATGTTCAGCCAAGGTTACACGGCTAGTCTTGTTGCCATTGTCATATTTAAAAAAATGTCAGGGAAAAAAAAGTCAGCTAGGATCTTTTTTTCATTAAAATTTAGCTTAAATGTTAAAACTTGTCGTGAAAACATAAAAATGCTAGAAGAACGTCATCTTTAACTATATTTGTTTATAGAATAAAATAACCACATTCAATTTTCTTACGAAATTCTTTTGATTAATAAATACAATAAAATAAAAATTCATGTTTGGTAGAAGTATATTTTAGGAGTTGAGTAACATTACCCTCGTTCCTATAGGTTGAAACTTAAAATTGTGCGAATTCCACTACAAAATGATGTCATGCTTATTAAAAAGTGTATTGCACATGTGAAACCTATACTATTTTAACCAATAAAAGGAAGGGTAATATTCATCATCTTTAACATCTTTTAAAGAGGGTGAACAAAATTGTACTTTTTTTTTAGAATCAAGCCCCGTTTTCATTTACAAAAAACACTAAAAAAAATTTAATGTATTTTAAAATCTCGTTTTTCATTAATAAAAAAACACTTAAGAATTAACACATTTTACCAACTAGTTTCCACTGACAAAAATTTTTTTACCTACTCAACAACTTTTTCACTCATATATCCAGCAAAAACTTTTTTACTGGAAATAACTTGACATTTCTCAATAACTTATTCATTACCGGAAATACTTAATAATTCTTCAACTACAGATAAAAATTTACAAAATTTTTACTACCGAAAAACACTTTCTCAGACTTTTTTGCAATCTGAGGTTGGTCCGTGAATCGTCTCTGTAAATCTCGACCGTTCAAATATGTTTTCCAGTAGCGGTTCAACTTCGTTGAATTCGAAAGCGAGACGATCAAGATGCGATATTTTAATGTTCTTTTTGGAATATATAAATGGTGCCGGGGACGGAACAAACACAAAAAGCAAGTTTGAAAAAAAAGAAAAAAAGGATACCTAACCCTAAGGAGATGCCACGCGCGCGTGCCACGCAAATCCTAACCTTTGACGTGTAAAAATGTGATTCTTTTTTTGTTGGGTGCGTTTTGGGAGGAGAGAGAGAGAGAGAGAGAGAGAGAGAGAGAGATGATGAAGAGAATCTGAACTGATGGAAGCACACACATGATACATACAGCGGCACTTCATTATTCTCTTCTCCCCGAGAAAAATAAACACAAAAGAAAATTGAAAATAAATCCTGTGCTGTACTTTTCGCAGGGAAACGTCTACAAGATCGTGATTGTTGACCACAGATCTTTATCTTGGACCCTAATCTGATCTCATTATTTTGGACAGAACATGTATGAATCTGTATGTATACACGGAGGGGGTGGTGGATTTATGTGGGTGTTGATTGCTTTGGGAGGTGCAAAGCTTGACTGGATCTGAAACCCTAATGGAACTGGAACAATCATCGTGAATCAGTCGAAGGTAAACTCCTCCTGATTCTGATTAAAATCGCCAGATCTGTTCGAAAAGGCCTTGATTTTCACTGTTTTGAGACTTCCCTTGTATTTGGACACGAAAAGATCGTTTCTTGACTTTAAGATCCGTCGATTTAGGGTTTATCTGGCACAGGAAATAACCCTAGGCTCTCTTGGACTAGTAGTTTTCGTTGGGAATTTTGACTGGAGATTTCGGATATATTTGTGGGGATTAATTTTTTTTTACTTTGTGTTGACTTCTGAGGTATCTGAACGAAGAACATAGAGATCATTTCTAACTTGCAAGAAGTTGTTCTTCAAGGGCAAAAAAGGAGGGTCGTCTTCTTTCTATTTTTTGGTAGTTTACTGGATTTTTAGTATTATCCTATACTGCTATAGATTGTTGTTGAGAGATGCATCCGAGGCATCGTAGTCCTGGAAATGGATACAGGTCTAGTCCCATGGGAATAGGTGGTGTAGCGGCAGCCTCTCGGATTTCACCGGAAAGTTCGATGAGAGGTCATGGGATGTATAATTCCGATTACAGGGGTTATAATCGAGGTTTTGGGCGAGGCCAACCAAAACCATTCCAAGCGGCACAGCCTCCACCGCGGCCACTGCCTCCGCCACCCCGTAGAACAGACATTTTTATGGAGGCTGGTCGGCTAGCGACTGAATATTTGGTTTCTAAGGGATTGCTTCCCCCAAATGTTGTTTCAGGGAGGTTGCAAAATGGCAGTTTAAAGAACCAGGTAGGTGAGTTTCAGGGTTTTAGGCCACAAGAAGGAGATAGTATGAACCTTACTCCAGATGGTCGCTCTTCGGCTCTTGCTCGTTTGGGGAATGCTTCTGATGCAGGGTCAGGTAGGAGAAGGTTTGGTGATGAATATAATAATCCAACTGGGTCAAGAAGTTATATGCGAGGTAGGAGGAGGACAGGATCCTTCAAAAATTATGGTTCTGATTGGGGTCAAGCAATGGGAAGGAGTGGGCCCCTCCCTGATAAAGCCAGGACTCCTTCAGATGTGGAAGGTGATGTTGATTCTTCGTCGGGATATCCAGAACAACAAGCTGGTAATGGTGTTGTTAATGATGAGCAGATGTCGGAATCAGCACCTAAAATTGATGGTGCAGGTGATTCCGAGTCTGGTTTGGAGAAATCTCAGTTACAGGATGACACAAGTACAAAGGTAAGTTCTGATATTGGGAAAGACCTCCCTCCTGAAAATAATGTGGAACTTGCTAAGATGTCTGATAATGTGAGACTCTCCAATGAAGATACTATTGAGCTTATGGATGCAACTGGTAGTGATCAAGTTGAGAATCGAAGTGAGATGAAGAATGCACCCATTGAGCATTTTGCAGTGGAAGGTGATTGCGTAAACAAGAATGGTGGTAGTTTGTTAAGTCTCTGCAGATTTGCCAAAATCCCTACCAAAACCCGGTCTTCCTTGACAGCCAGGGGATTGAAGGTTGATCCAGTTCCAGCTACCGAGGAGATAAAAAATTGTGACAAAGGACAAGAGGAAAACAATTCCGATGTGGGACCTCTGATGGAAACTGAAGTCCCGGTTAAAGATGTTTCGGTTGATGCCTCCTCAGTTGATGCTTCATCAAATCAAATTCCACATCCAAAATACCCGGATTCTGATATTATAGATGCACCTGTTATTATGTCTGTTGAGGATGCAGGAGAATTAGCTCCTGTGTACGATAATCAGGAAAAATTCTTGAGGTCTCAATCTTTTCCAGATGGGTCTTTCGTGAACAAACAAGAGTCAAGTGAGGAGCCTCCTGGGTTTGGAAGCTGCAGCTCCGTGATTATGGTGGAGAGAGGTGAGAAACGAACTGCAGAACAGACTGATAGCAGGGAGGGAACAAAGAAACCAAGAGAATGGGTCCCGTCAGCAGGTACCCAGAGTGATGAATATTCGCATCTTCCTCACGCAAAGGGAAAGCAGCTAGTTTCACAAGAAGGAAGGAAATTACCTGATGACGAAATGATATTGGCCGAGGAACAAGAGAGGCCTGTAGATATGTCTCTGTATCAGAGTGGTGATACTGGACCATGCATTGACTATTCAGAAGAGAAGCAACTCTTCCCCAGTTCATTTAAGATTTGTGACCTTAATCTTATGGAGGTTTCTGAAGTGAGCGAGAGACCTCATTGTGATCCAATGATTATTTTCCCTTCTATTCCAGAAATCAAAGCTGAAGCAACACCAGTAGATGTTGATTTGTCGATTAGCAATACTTGCAATGTAGCTGGTAAATATGGCATACGTGGTGCTGATGGCAAAGAGGTTGAGGTGATAGACTTGGAAAATGATTCCCTACAAGAAGATAATGCCTTCAATGATACGGAGAGGAAGTACGTTTCTCTTACTTGTTATTATACCATAAAAAAAGAAGTTTCTCTTATTGTTATTTCCAAGCTAATTCAATGGTTTTCATAGCTTGTAAAATCAGCTGTAATTATCATTTCAAGTTTTTGATCATCTAAATTTTTGTATCGGCAATTTTCATATCAAGTTTGATTGCTTTTTCTATTCCATTTAAGTGCTCTATAGAGCATGTAGAGTGATATTAGGAATATGATTGGGAACCAAATGTCCAGACAGAGATGTGTTCAGAGTCATCCATCATGTGTGGGTCCCCCATGCAACTTATGGGGTCCATGTTGATCAGATGACTTCGAATACAATTGTGTCTAGACATTTGTGTCCGCGTCATTCCTCTTGATATTATTGTTACATTTTTTCCTAAAATCTCACCTAATTTCAACAATTTCCATGATGCAGGGAAGAAACTGAATTTACAGGCTTGGAGAGCTTTCCTAATCATGCACAGGGTACCAATGACATTTCTGACGCTCAGGATGGTTATGGGCTTATGTTCTCGGAGTTGCTTGGAACAGATATCTCCAATTGTTCTTCTGTACCAGCAGACATTGATTCTCTGCACAATGACATGGCCCTTCATAATGGAGAGGTATCATCACTAACTGCTGGAATGTATGTGGATTTTTTATCATGTGATGTGTAACCCAATGTTGGTGTGTATGTGGGCACCAGAAAGGGCCAAAGTATTACATGCAGTCTCCGTACATGTCTTGAAGTTTTCTAGTACATTTCTCATTTACCTTTACTATGGTTGATTAATAATGAATTTTTGAATTGATCATTTCAGGGGATTCTCGGTGATGATGAATCAATATATATGTCCCTGGAAGAAATTCCAATAAGTATGCCTAAACTTTAAATTTCATGGTATTATTGTATTTGATTATTCTACTGTTTGAGATTGATCTGCCAAAGGTGGTTGGATAGCACGTTAATGTGCATGCAGGCATGTGATTATGTGTTGTTTTACAGTCGACATAGTATGCAATATTTAACAATTGCTTTTGTGGGGGATTTCTTGTTGTTTTGTTGGTTTATAGGACAAATAATTGTCTAATACAACTTGTTTGAACTCTAGTATTCCATCTGTTCGAAGTTTGATGAAGTTCCTTTCCTGGGAAAATTTTCAAGGCTTTTGATGTTTTATGCTCACGGAGTACGAGTAACAAATGTTTGCATTGCCTGAAGTAAAAAGAAGCATGAACTCCTCCTCCATTTCTAATTATTTTGTGGTTTGGAAGAATTACTGAATCGAATGTGGTTGGTTACAGAACGGACATAAACAATAGGGAAAATTTGAAAGGGTTGAGATCAGATCTTTTTATTCCTAAAAAAAGGAATCATAAATGAGTGAGAAAGTCCATAGGCAAGGAAGCACGCTATATTGCATGGCAAGGGGCAAAGGGCCACTCCAAACAAGGGGTCAACGCAGATAGCAGCCATTAGACTCATGTCCTTCTATAATTGTGTTAATAGCGACGCTTTGAGAATAATCAACTATTTAGTTTTTGTAGAGAAGGACAATTTGATCGTGATAAATACCTTTGAGAGTAATCAACTATTTAGTTTTTGGATATAAGGACAATACGGTAGTGATATATATACCAACTCTTCTAATTTGCATTGGTTCCTTGTAATTGCATTTCTAGGCCTTGTAGTTCCTTTCAAGCATTAATTTGAACTGTGATAGAGTTTTGGCTAGCTCTCTTGGGCCACTGACTTTAGCTTCAGTCCTAGGGCTTTTCAGTTACTTTTCAATGTGTTGTACCTAAATGAATGTCTAGGCTCCTCTATGTTGCCAATACATAATGCGGTTTTCGGTTACTGTTGGAATGTGGACTTCTCCAAACTGTGAAAGAATTTTGGTGCATATTATCAAGTGAATGGCATACTGCTCTAGAGTAGTTGTAGCGTTAATGACTATACGAGTTTGATCAGTTAAGGAATTGTATCTTTTACCACACTCTCATTATTTTTTGGTTTTGTATGCTAAGTGTGTTGAGATGGCATTGTTGTAGGCTTTATGCGGGGCTGGGAGCAGCCGGGCCAGGAATATGATAAGCCCTTTTGAACTGTTTTTGTCCAGATATCAAGTCTGTTGGGGGTTGGTATGCTTATTATTCATGATCAAGATTCGTTAGCTAAAACTCTAGCTCTTACTGTATCTCTTTTTTGTTGTTGTTGCTGTTAGCTCTTACTGTATCTTTCTTTCCCCTCTTATGTTTAATTTGACTGGCTTTGAATTCAAGAAAATGTGCTTCCATTTTGAGGTTTCAAAGTTGTCACGAGTGCTTTCCTTGTTTTTCTTCTTGTTTCTTTTCATCATCGTGTGAGAAGTACGTGAAACTAGTTGAAGCAGAAGAAGTGGCTTATGATTCGTTTGTTTCTTGCACCCTCTGTGGACCATACAGCAAAAATAGGAATACTCCTAAAGATTGTAAGAATGAAGTGGAGAAAATCATGGAACAGTGAAGTTGTTTATCACCTTACAGCCAAGGCATAGAATAATTCAGAGAGTAGTTACCCGTTTGTGGAGTATGACATTAGATTTTCGGGCAATAAATCCAGGGGCATAGCTTTAGTTGAAACAAATGCTACATTATCGTCCGTTATCATCTCAACCAGCATAATGATCGACTATCTTCCTCTTACTTTAGGATTGTCATTAATATCAATCATGTAAAGTTTTCTCACTGATGCTGTTAGTGGATCTCCTTTGCATATGCGAAACTATTATCTTGTTTCTGTTATCTCTGAGAAGGGCTATTTTACCATCTCCCAAGTTTGGGTCATTTCATTTGTATAGTCGGTGGAAAAACTACACGTTTGGGGAATGTGCGTACCTTTTACTGAAACAATATCAGCTCAAATAGGCACTATGGCAAAAGCATATTCAATCAAACACTGCATTTCTCGTATATAGGAACAACCAAAATGCGGAAAAGTGGCAGTGGCATGAAACCACAGCTGAATGGTCTTTTTGGTTAAAATCCACATTGGCTTCTATTTTCAGCAGTCGAGAGCTTTGGCACCCCATTAAAACTTTCTTTGCAGGGCTGTTGTGTTTTTCTTGTTTGGTTGATAAACTGTGGGAGTGGGAGTGTGAGTTGAGTTTGAAGGTTCTCTAAGGTGGTCACATTTCTGGGGCAAGGTTCATTCCATATGCATAGTTTGAAAAACTTGGTGGCAGACCTCAAAATCTTGTATCTTCGAGTTGGTTTATTCTACAATTGGTAGTGGGTGAAACTTGTAGTTGTGCTATATACTACTGTCATCTGTGTGACACTGGATCTTCCCTATCTTGCGGTTGAGAGAAGGCCCTGGACGTGGATTCTCAGGGATTTCCGGGCTGAAGATCCGAGATGAGTGAATCTATGAGTATTACATCCAATCTAGCTGTCTGGCTTTACGATTAGGGGTGATAAACTACCCAAGCAGTTAGGTTTTTTCAAATTTGACAAGCTAACGAGCTTCAAACCATGTTCAAGCTTAAGCTTGTTTTTGAGACAAGTTGATCTCGGATGAGTTTTAATCGAACCGAATATGACCCGATGTTGAGTAGCTTGAATCTTTTATGCATCATTAGATGAACAAGCTAAGTAGTAGCTTGACCAAGTTTGATTCGAAAGCCTAGCGAGTTTTAAAAAAAAAATGTTAAAAGCCTGGGTTGTTCGTGTAGCAAACCGATCTTGAACGAGCTTTTAACGAAACGAATGAACACGAGCTCGAACACTTTACGATAACCCTTTCTTTGTTTCCAGTTTCTGTTGCGAGTTCTGATATGCATGCCGGCATTGCCTCAAGTTGCGTGGGCCTATTCCAATGTGTGGCAGCCCCAACCCCATTATGTCGACAAGTAAACCCAAGCCCAGCTGCCCCTTTACTGGTTTGCACGGGTATGGTATTTGACTAAATTGCTGTCAATTGAGCTTTTACAAGCGAGTAATTATCCTGTGTTCATTTCGGGTCTCAAAACTCAACTCCGCAAAACCTCCCCTTAAAATCCAAACTCAACAAACCCAGTGGTTTTGGGCATGATGCCCCGATATTTTTATCCTCCACACATCGTATTGGAATTCATATAGTACTTAATACTGGACTCGTAAAAATATGTGGTGGATAAAAGCGTCAGGGCTCCACCACATGGCAATCCTTGACGGTACTCTAGAGGCATACTGAATTTTTTTGTAAAGTACATGATTACAATAAGTTCCAAAAAACCATGATTACAATCGGTTCAAAAAAACAGTACTAGTACATGATTACAAGGCCATACTACCTTGTACTATTTCTCGGCCCATTGAATATGAAGAATTTAGCGAAAATAATTTTTGGAATTCACTTTCTTATATTTCACTCTAAAAAATTTTCTTATAAGAAAGTGAAGTGCAAAAATGATCACTCTTTTTTCTTTAAATTACACGTAGAAAACCTAATCTGACTAGTTCAGGAAGGACGACAGGAAAATATTATAAAAAACACCCTAAATTTTTGAATGTTTTTACAAACTCTCTCACAAGTGATGATGGAGCCCAAAAAGATAGTAAGAGAAGTCGTCAACAAGAGCATAATCTTGGGGGAACACCTAAGGTATCCCCCTCTTAAGGTGTTAATTTCTATATTATGCCTTCAAATGGTTAATGATTATGCTTTCAAGTAGTTATGTTGCGCCATTTTGAGAGGACACCATAATAATAATAATATTATTCCATTTTAAAAGTGTTAATAGAGTGGTGATAATATTAAAACTGTTTTTGTTAATGCCAAAATTTTAGTGCATAAAAGTCTTGTACATTGCACATGGTATAATTCTTTTGTACACTAGAGTTTTGGCACCAACAAAAACAGTTTTGGCATTATCATTTCCCTAATAGTAAAAGTGTTATACCATTTGTGGAAAAGTATTATGCTTTCGAATGGTTTAATGTTATGTCTTCTAATGATTATGTTATATGGGTGATACGGTATCCCTCAGACAAGAGAGGATACCCTAGCATTATCCTAATCTCGGAGATGATTATAGTCAATATTGGAGGGAAAATTTTGCTGATGACTTCTTTAGATGATCCCCGGAACCTTTCAATTGGAAGAACTTAGGAGGGTATAAACTGAGAATTACAAAAATGAAGTCATAACAAAACAGCACCCCCACATGTAGAGGCAGGAAAAAAAGGAGCATATGACATAAGAGAGCATTAACACATGACTGCTACGACAAAGGGCGCGACTATTAAAGACATTTTACGTGCACGCTGAGTTTGAATTTTTGGAAGCTACCCGCAAGGATTGGATTTGACATGCATCACTTATAAAGCGAGAAACCTAAGGAAACCGACCGGGCGCACCGACAAGGATTTTTTATAAAGTGATTAATTGTAGAAATGTAATTTGCATACAAAATCCGGATACAAATGTATCCAAAAAATATTCTCGATTTGTGTGAACTCCACGTATTCCACGTGCATCGTGTAGGAGTCACATGCATCAAACGATTTTCGAGTATAAGTGTCCATAGCATTGTTCTAAGTGATACGACGTTCATTTTGACGTACGTATGCCTAACGACCCATATGAAATTTCCTTTTATAGAGGCACTAGCACTACACGTTAACGTTCCAGCAATCAAAATTAGAGAAACATACAGCTAGTATCTCGTTTGAATTGGCTGGGCAATTTTCAAGTTCGTCCTAAATTCCATTAATGCTTGTTCTCGTGGAAACGCACGTCGTTCTCCACAATAATACATAGGACGAGGCTTTCCTGTAAAAATAGGCTTGGAAGAAAGCAAGTCACCCATGAGATATATACGTCTCGAAAACTGTCGTGCATTTTTTTTTTTCCAGGTAATGCAAGGTGTCTCGGGTCAGTTTGCCCGCACCTCGCACTAATTCTTACAGCCTCACCCAGAGCCGTTTCACACGCTTACGTGTGGGGGTGAGATAGACCCAAGAGCTGTTAGCAAGGAGAATTGAACATGAGACCTTAAGATGAACAAACACCTAAATCTCAGGGAAAAACCACTTGGTCAATCCCTTGGGGTTTGCTTTTTGTTTTGTTTTGTTTTGATCAGGACTGTTGTGCGTTTGATCCAACTTTTATTGCAAGTGCATGCATGTACGTTTTTATGATGTTCCACTGGCTACTATACTTAAAACGGTTTTTTTAGCTTTTCTCCTGTTTATGCATGTGCTCGAGTCCGCTGCAAAAGAACCAAGCAACTCAAGACTCGTTTTAGCTCATTTAGCAATCGAGCCAAGCTCAAATTCGAGTTCTAGGCTCGTGTACTAAACGAATTAAGCTTGACACTTTAAAACTCGGTTCGGCTTGAAAAAATTGGGCTCGTTGAGTAAACAATCCGAACTCAAATACTAAAAAGCTCGGTTCGGCTCATTTGGAGCACCACTAGTCATACGCAATACGCCACGAAGCAACCAGGTAACGTTGGTGGATGAGATACGTCTTTAAAATTGGTTGCTAGTGCATTTGTTTCTGACTCATTTTCAACTGCACGACATGACATAATTAGGGTGGGTTTTCTCAAAAAAAAATGATATATTTGTCTATAGCTTAACAAAAGTGGGTATCAAAAAAATATACCCCGAAAAGATTTTTAAAGATATTTATGACCGTTAATAAATTTTTATTAGTGATAAAAAATATCTGTTCGGGATATATTTTTCGGAGTATCTATCGGCTAGCATTGCTCATAGCTTAAAGACTTTGGACGAGTTATTTCTGCTAAATGAACTTTTAATTTATGTAGGAGTATGTGAGAAGAATTGGCTGTCTCAATATTTGTGGGATTTTTTTCTTTACCCAGTTTAGATACTAGGGCAAATTTGATAAAATGAGCGGCTCGGACCATTTTTTTGGGATCCGATATGGGTCCAAAACGTATATGTACGCGATGCATATACCTATGTGTATGTACTCGTAGACTTTTCAGTTTCCGTCCTAGTGTAATTGATCATTGATAATCGAATCATCTTCTCTCGATCAATTATTGATCATTAAAGAAGTAGCTTACACACCCATTTAACTAATTTCCTTTCCGATTCAGTTAAAAGCAGATCATCCATGCCAGAACTCGAAAACTCACAAGAAATTAATTTCTTAGGACCTCTAACCTCAAGAATCGAACCTAATCAATTATGTAACGAACAAACTTATCAATCAACCGGACTAACTCTTGAGGTCACTTTAAATAAGTTGGTTTAAATAAGTTGGTACTCCTTATACTCCATACAGGGTTAATTAACTTTTTTTTCATTATTACTCGATTTACTTCTTTGCAACAACGCATTCAGCACCTACACGATACGAACTGGGATATATGGCTCTAGTTACTTTCGGTTCGAGCAAGTATTGATTTGCCCAGTTCCGCTTTCTCCTAAAATCTTCTTTTTCAAAAAAAAGATAATTTTAAATTCAAATATAACGAAAATAAAAAATAATTTTTTAATTTTTTTTGCACTGTTTAAAAGATCTCAATGAGATCTATCAAACAAGATCCATATTGGTAGGAAAATTATTTGCGTCAACACATAATTTTTGACATTGAAATTACCTTCTTTTTTCCAAAACCTTCTTTTTTAAAAAATGAAACGCCTTAGTCGATCATAATGGGCACACAGACATCTTCACAAAACAAGTTAACAACTATATGTGCAAATTAAAAGGCTCCGTTCTGCTAAGTCTCTCATTTTTGAAGTACTTATTTTTCGCTTTATGAAACAAGTCATTCTATCACAATGCATTACATTTAATTCAAAAAAAAAAGTATTTATTTGCACTAAGAGATCCGCGCACTTGTTTCCTTTCCTCATGACATGCCAAAAAAGATGTTTCTCATTTATTACTCTACTTTTGGACGTAGAAAGCAAGGGTGGGTTTGTCTCAAGAAATTCGCCTATAGCTTAAGAACTATAGATAAATTGCTTCCGCCGAACGAACTTTCATTTGATGTATGTAAGGAGCTCGAACTTTCATTTGATGTATGTAAGAAGCTCGTTTAAATCTGTTTAGATAATAGGAAAAATCCAACGTCCATAGATAGACAGAAAGAGTAAGTGGGGTGCAGTTAGTAGTACCAGTAACTTTTTTACTCCGAATAGATGGCCCGGGTTATTGGGTAATAGGGTTGCGTAACCCAAACCACATTGCTCCCCGGTACTGAAATGCTATAAATAAAATTGGGAGGGGATTTAGGTTTTTGTTTGAAAGAAAAAGCAAGAAACGTGAATTATTGGTTTTTTTAGGGGCGCCGCTATTCGCAGCCCTTTATTTTCTCCCGTAACACACTACATTTCGGTAAATGGTTGTTGAAAATCATAAATAACATTTTGGTAAATTGCTGTTGAAAACAAGATTATATTTCGGTAACTACATGTCGAAAATATGTTCAACTTTAGGTAAACAACTGCCGAACATGCATTTTCGATAAACATCTGTTGAAAAAAATATTATATTTCGGTAATTGGATGCTGAAAAAATATCTTAATTTCGGTAACTAACTGTCGAGTATAATTGAAAATTTTTAACGGGCTATGGGAGTAAATAGAAGACTGCGAATAGCAGCACCCTTTTTTAGGGATGCGCAATCCATACTATAATCTAACCTGCAAATATTTGCACACATGTATTTCACGTAAGCGAATAAATTTTATCTACCGTCGGTGTAAAACTTCACTTTTTTACCATCGCCTATTATGGGCATCACTGAGTGCTTCTTGTTGTGATCTGAACCGTTCATATTTTAAGACTCACAATATAATATTGTCATGAAAAAAATCAGCTTGATTGAAAGTCGAGGAGTATTTCAAAATTTAAATTTTGGTTTATAAAATAGACGATCTGATTTCTATCAATAATAATAAATATAAACTATCTATTTTACAAACCAAAATTCAATTTTTGATGCTCCTATCGATATCCGATCAAGCTTATTTTTTTGCATGGATACACTATTATGTGTGGTCTATAAAATGAACAGTTCAGATCAACAATAACACATAGTAGGACCGAAAAAAGTGGTAGTGAAAAAGTAAAATTTCCATAACGTAAGTCAAATATCACGCTTGCGTTGTGAATGAAAACAAAAGTGAGAGAGTGGAAGTATTGTTTCGGAGATTTTTTTATACTACGACAATTGATGAAAATAAAGACCAAAAAATGAGAACTTGAAATATCCAGGTTAATGATTTTGCACTTCACTTTGTTATAATGCACTGCAAGATTTGTTTTTAGTATTATTATTGCGTATGATTTTAGGTACTGACAACTAAGAGCTTTTTTGTTTTTGTTTTTGAAGGGAAAGACAATACTATAGCAAGAGCAAGAATGCAAAGCGACAATTACAAGTATGTGGAGCTAGGTAGGAAACTTAGTCACGTAATCCTACAAAAGTGTTTGCGCTCCTACTCTTAATTCCCGTACTACGCTCGAGCTTCCGAAGAGGATTTGAGTAGTATAATATGTGATGATCCAAAAATGCTTTTAACACTTTCGTTTTCACACACGCTCATTAGAATTACTAGCAAATAGCGATTTAGCCTGGGAGTGGCCTTGGCTGGCTGGCCGGCCCAAGAAGATCCAAACCCAATTGCTGAGCACAAAAAAGGATCCAAACCCAATGAGAGAGAGAAGAAAGAGAAAAGTGATAGAGAGAGAATCCAGTAGGCAAGAAAAGATGGTCTTCAGCAGAAGCGCAGAATACTATTGCTTGCTAAGATAGATCTCATACGGCGAGGGGGCATCGAGTGCTGCTCAGAGTCAGACTTACAGTACCCTCCGTACACGTGTCCACGGGATGACGTTTTTGTCTGTCCGTCTGGGACCCACTGCGTACGGAAAGTCATCTTACCGTTAAATCCCTCCCTCCAGGCTGCTTGGGCCTTGGATGCTCCCTTGCTTGGGCCTTGGATGCTCCGACGTGTGTAAGTGCTCGATCCGAACTTCAAAAAATCAGATGATCCGAGCCATTAAAAATGGAAGTTCCGAGCCATTAAAAATGGAAGTTTGGATCGAGCACTTACACAAGTCGGATGCCGTTAATTCTCGCGAAGGCCCACTCGGTTTTTTTTTTTTAAATTTTTGGACGGTTCGGATCGGACTTCTGGTGGCCGGAGTGGGCCCGGCGGCGGTGCGGTGGGCGGCGCGGTGGAACTCCCTTCGGTGGGAGTATCATTCTCCCTTTAAACTATGTGAACTGTCTTACTATTGTCAATTCACTAAATCGATGATAATTATATTAAAAGATAAAAAAAATATATATTTTATTAATTTTTTACATTTTTTAATATATATTTACATATTTATTATTGTCAGTCTATTGGACTGATTTTAGAATTTTTTCTTTCCAAAATCGTCGTCCATTTTGATCGGAGAATTTTTAAGAAAAGTAGTAAAAGAGAATTTGAAAAGAAAAAAGAAGAAAATTACTGTGTATGATCGAAAGCCGAACAAATTTGGCATTAGCAATTGTTTTAGGAATACTTTCGTCATCCAAGTTGACTTGGATCACATGTTTAATTCGGATCGAATACGTAACAATTGATTAATATTGGACCTAAGTTTGGTTTAACTGATCGGATTAATTTTGTTGAATTTTAATTTGAATTCACATTAGTTTTTCCATCAAAATTGATTTGGATTGCCACAAGTTTAATTTGAATTCGATACGTTAACAAGCCTTTAGAAGCGTTGTAATAAACAAGTTTCGTCGAACGAAAAAAACTGTATTTGCGGGATTTACAAGCCTTTGCGTTTTCTTGAACTTAATTTTAAATTTGAAAATTTTGTCCTTATTTGAATTTTATTCGCATTCGTTAGTTTTGCACTAAATTTTTACGAGTTATTGATTCGTCTCCATAAGACAAATCGGAAAAGTAAAATTTTTTTACTTTTACCCAAGTATTTTAAAAAATAACCACTTTTTAGTCAAAAATGTTACTATACTCTTTTTTTTCCTAAAAAATAGTTATTTCTCAAAATACTTGGGGAAAAGTAAAACAAAATTACATTTCTGATTCCTCTTGTCGAGACGAATCAATAACCCACAAAAGTTTATCGCAAAACTAACAAATGCGAAAAAATTCAAATAAAAATAAAATTCACAAATTTAAGTTAAGTTTAAATTGAGTTCAAGAGAACTCAGAAAGAAGAATAGTAGGAGTAGTACAAAACAAAATATTTAAATAAGCAGAGATAAGTTGTTGATATAGTATTTACTGATAAATCATTGAACTACTTTTTATTTTTTTATAACTTTCTTGATTTTCTTTGGACTCGATCATAGCTCAAATAAACTTTATTGCCAAGTGGGGGTGGGGTCTGCTGTTAAAAGAAGCTCTAGTTTTTTATTTATATAGTATAGAAATTTGAGAAAAGTTACAAACTATATTCCAAAATAATCAGCATATAGTATATGTAGTAAGACTTTAAACTCTGTTGTTTAATTTATTTTGGGGGGTTGAACAGAACAGCAATCTGGACTTATCTGCAACAATTAAAGTTGTCATGCCAAGTATTATAATAATACATACATTGGACATCATAATTAATTAAACAGAAAGAGGTGAAAAATGTAACTTGGTGTTTGTGAATTAATATTTCTTTCCCACTTTCGATATATTTCAAAAAGTGTTTTAGACGGTCCGGATGTTAATGTAATTTTTCGGCCGGAGAAGAGTTAAACTTTTTTTCCGGAAAAGTTCTATAAAATTCGGATTGTTCATAACACTTTTGGACAGTTGCGATTGGTTGCTGTTGTAAAGAACTTGTTCATACCTGAACCGTGAATAAGCTTCTCTCGTTCAAGAATGGTCATATTGTATTTTTTGAATTTTTACACTCTCATGCTTCCAACATCTCTAAACATACATGGATCAAATGTTTAATGGGTCTTTTCCTTCCTCAATCAATGATTGTAATTTTCTTGGAATGCTATTGTTTTTCTTTTCTACGTACCAACTTAATGGTGTGCAAAACCCCAAGAGGTGTGGGTAACTAATGGACATGAGAAAAACTAATAATGGAGTGTCTGTCCTTTCAAGAAATTCCATATTCGAATCTCACAAAGACAAACATTCCAAATTTTGGAATCGTTGTAGTCGGCTTGTTCGGTCGTTCAGTTTAGGGCCTCAGAATCAGTCGAGGTGCACGCAACTTACCTCAGACATCTGGTCATAAAAAAGAAACTTAATATTTGAATGCGCTAGGAAATTAAATAACGTGCACTTGTTCGATTACTCTTGACTAAGTTTTTATTAAGAGGATAAATTCTGTCCGGATGAGTCGGACAAAATGGGTTTTCCGCCAGTGCCCCTCATGGGCGTCTTCGCGTATTTTTTTGGGTAATCCAAACCGTGCATTTTGTAGTGTCTGTAAAATAATATCTACACAAAAAAAAAAACCTCCAGACATTGATAGATATGTCAAAAGTTGAGTTCTAAACAAAAAAATGCATGACCTGGATCTGTCAACTGTTTTTTAAGTTAAACTATCCACACCCGTTCATTTTTTTGTCTAAAAACTCAACTTTTAACATACCTATTAATGTCTAGGCAAGCTGATTTTTTGCACAGATACATTATTTTACAGGTCCTATAAAATGAACGGTTTGGATTATCCAAAAAAAATATGCGAATGGGGCCCACAGGGGTGGCGGAAAACCCCCATTTTCCTCCTCATGGGGACAGAATTTACCCTCTTTTATTAATCCAAACATGGTTTAGTGATTCTACCAGATCGAAATTCAAACAATACATTAATCCTTTTGAAATGTCTAAATGTAAAGAAGTTTTCATGATATGACATCAACTTCAAATTATAGTATTGGTTTTTGGAAAACCATTTTTTGCAACTACTAAAAGAAAAAGAATAATCAAATTCATACTCATATACTGTATATAAAAGGGAGATCTAATTTTATATAACGTAGCTATTAATAATTCTATAGAACCGGTATATTTAACTAGTTACAATATTCATTCGTGCTTCATGCTTTGGCTCTCTTAATTAGGAGTACTAATTATTTTAATTGCTTTAAATACACTGGTCAGACGTTGAAACTATAGTGATCATCCCACCGAAAAAGAAACCAAAATATCTCATGCATTACAATAAAGAACAAAAGTCCACGACACCCAAATACAATTCTGTGTTCTCGTAAATTAACTTATAGTAATTTGAAACTTATTTTGGTATTTCTTATTTTTCGTAACTTTTTGTTTTGTTTTCCTCGTAATTTTTAGGATTAATCATTTGTTTCAATGAGACAAATTGGAAAAGTATAAAAATATGGACCGATGTTAAAAAATTCAAATAAGACGGCATTTTAAACAAATAAAGTAGTTGTTTGATACAATTTTTTTTTGTTTTTAGTGATTTTTTTTTTTGCTTGTTCATAATTTTGTATTTTTTAGACTCCTCTCGTCGAGATGAACGATTAATCTCTAAAATTACAATGAAAAACTAAACAAAAAATTATGCAAAGTAAAAAAAATACCGAAATAAGTTTCAGATTATAAGGTTACAAAAACGCAAACAGGTTATATTTCTCTCAGTTTGTTATGACAACAAAATTGGTTATGATCGTTACTGGAACATGCCAAAATTGGTTATGAAAATAGAGGTAAAAAGGCTTTTTCAGATTAAATTCGTCGTTCCTTAAATTTTAGATGAGCTAAATCTAAATGGCTTAAATAACTCTCCTTTCATGGCGCGACTCATCACCTGGGTTTTGCTAACATCCCATAACATCTCAAAAATGTTTTGACGGCTCGAACGTGATGCACGGATTCCATGTGATTTGCAATGTGAAGAAGAAGGGAGGGGCCAGTGTGGAAGAAACAAGAAAGAAACCAAATTGGTTCTGTGATTCGTAGTAATTTAACTGGTTATGAAAAGTCAAATCAGGGGAGCGATTCAAAAACCAATTCATTAGATGTGGGCCCGATTTTGTTTATACTCCATGTTCTGTGCTTCACTGGAGTAAAAAAAAAAATTCACTGTTGTTCTTGTGAAGTACTTATATCACATTAATTTTCTTTCTTATGTTTTTCATGAACCGAGCAAGCATCATATGATATTCGCTCGGCATTGAAAAATTTCTCCTAATGTTGTTATGTGTTTGGGATGTTTAAAAATAACTTTATTAAATTAGTTATATAATGTCATTTTAATTTATTTTTATGTCTTGTTTCGAAAATTGAATTAAGTCATTAGGCCAACGAGCTGATTTTTCCATAAATTATTGGGTTATTCTATGGTAATATTTTTTACTAAAATACAAGCAGTTGAATTTGTTTAAGAATTAAAAGGGGAAAAGAAATTGGGGAATCCTTATTAGTATTTGTTTCTCTAATTTTGAGATAAATACTATACCGTCCCCGTAGGTTCTAAATAGTTCGGGCCAGGTCCTTAAAATTTTGCTTTATCTACCTTTTTGTCCCTAAAAAAATTCGTCACTATAATTTTAGGAGTCAAATACTTTAGAACGCGAACCATTTTGGTCCTTCCCTTCAACCACATAACAAAATCCGCAGACGTGACTGACGGAATACCCCATGGCGTTTATGTCGACACAGGCACGCAGCCACTAAACCAAAAGTTGTGCTTACGTGGACAAAATGGAACACCCTCACTCACATGACTGTTTCCCCTTTCTCAAAACTGGGCAATTTTTGAGGATGAAATGGGGTTCATCCAAAACCTTTGTTTCCTTGGAGATTTGTTGAAAATTTTCATCCGATAAACCATAAATATTATAGATTTGCATTTATAAAACAAATACCGCTTGGTTCATAAATGCCATTTTGATCTTTCATGACTTCATTTTTTCACATATGAATGGACAATGTTTTAAATTCACACGAATAAAACAAAATGAGGCGTGCGAATGGTAAACAAAGGAGTGCAAAAATCAATAACCATTGAAAAATGGTAACGATGCATGAGAAGTAAAATTGTACTTTCAGTAATTCCTTGTCTTGATATCATGAATTTCTTTTAACACACTTTGTTTTTTTAACACATTAAAAGCATCTCAAACTTTCGTTACAAATTTTTGGGTGTCATTTGTTGAACTAAGATTTGTCAAAGCAACTGAAAGAATATAGATTGTGTTTGAGATGTAGAGAAAACCAATCTTTTGTGGGTGAAAATGGGGGTAAATTTTAATCAGGTTTTTGGGCATAGTGGGGATGAAGAAATAAAAACTTAAAATGTATGGGGTAGGTTCAATCTTTTCGATGTGGTGTGTTAAATAGCTAAAATAAATATGACAAACAGGAAAGGGTTTTGTGTTAGGGGGTGATTTCAACAATAAAAAACTTGAAGAAAATTTTTTACTGTTGAAAAATTGTTATGTGTTTTCGGTAGTAAATAAATTAAAAAATGTCAAATTATTTTCACTAATAAATAAATTGTTAATGGATATATGAGTAAAAAAGTTATTGAAAATGACAACTACTGCAAGCAAAGTGTTAAAATGAAATAACTTTTTTTATTAGCGCGAATAATATGATAAATTTTTAGTAATTTTTGTTAGTGAAAACGGAAAATAACGGAGCCTTTGTTGTTGCGAAAATAAACCCACCTAAGGTAGCTGTGCCAAACAGCATTAACGCTAAGACAAGTAGTACAGTAGATAAAAGCAAATCATAAATTTTAACTTGACGATATAGGAATAGGAGTAGTATTTTATCAGGTACTGGTAAAATCCCATAATTTCAAAATTGTCAGCATCCCAATTTTGTCGCCTTCCGCAAGAGTCCGACGTCCCAATCGCGTAATTTGCCAAAAGGAAAGAGGATAAAAGTGGTATTTCCTGAGGTCACGATAAAAATCAACAATAAATAATGGAAGAAAAAAGGGGGCTGTAGGGTAGGTGTCTGATAGGACAGCTTCGTAGGGTAACACACCCCTCCCTTTCTCTCTCTTATCTCTTTCTTTCTCTTCTTTTCTTTTCTTTTCTTTCTCTCACGCATATTCACATATGGGAGGTGAATCGTGCTGCTGTTAATGGTACAATTACTTGTACAAAACTGCTTTTTAGTGGAGAGAAGAACCTGATGCCATGCCCCCCTTTTGATGTATCAGTGGGTGGTGCTCTTTCCTCTCTCTCTCTCTCTCTCTCTCTCTTTGTTTTCTAGTCTCCCTATATCTGATACTCACAGTATTTCCTCCCTCTCTGCTAATTTTCTCTTCCATTTCCTTCCCCAACCAATCAAGCTCGCAAGATGAAGGTCTGTACTGCGCGTTAGTAATTTTTTTTGGATTTGTGGGTCTCTTCTTATTGCTCCAAAGCTGCTCTCTTTCTCTCTCCTTTTCAGAGATTTTTCCTTCTTTCTTGGGTTTCCTCCAGTTTTTCTCTATCTTTTGTGGGTTTTTTTTTTCTTTCTCTAGAGCCAGTTTGATTCACCTATCTTTGGTATTCTTCTTGAAAATTTGCTACTTCTGTTTCCTACTTCTATTTTGGTATTCTTCGTGAAAATTTCTTACTTGTGATAATTTATTCGGTTTTGTATTGTGGGTCTTCTTCTTTTTTATTGCTCCTAAGGACGAAAGCTGCTCTCTTTCTCTCCCCTTTTCTGATTTTTTTTCTTTTTTCTTTCTTGGGTTTTCTTCAGAAATTCTCTCTCTTTTCTGTTGGTTTTTCTAGACCCAGTTTGATTCGCCTACCGTTGGTATTCTTCTTGAAAATTTCATAACTAGATATGTACATACATGTTTCTTGTACGTATGTGTACATTTTGGAGTGGGAATGGGCACTGAGGAAGTTTGAATGGTGAAGTTTTCGCGTGATTTCATGATCTATTCTCTCACCGTGTTTCTTGTGTTTGGCTCTTCAATTCTTTTGACGGACTTTGCTTTTGGGAGTCTTTTTTTTCCCCTATTTACTTTCCATTATGTGAATAAACAAAGAAATCTGGTCTTTGTTATCTAGGGTCATTTCCACTGTTCACTCAGACGACCAAAGCATTTTTAGGCGTTTTCGCCTCCTCCTCTCTCAATCCCCTCCCTCTCTCTAAATCTCTCACCTTTGAGATTTTCTTTTACCCAAGTATGCGTTCAAACTTCTTGAAAATCTATTGATTATACATGTCTTGATTTAGTACCATCATTTTTCACTTTTTATGGATTTTGATTCCGTTTGATTACTACAAACAAGTATGTGAGCAAGCAAATACTGAGTTTAATTTCGATCTGCTCTGCAATTAAATCATGTAGCTTTTTTCCTGAGTTTTGTTTGGTCACATAAAATAACGGTTCCTGGGCTGTGATCTTTAATCCCTTATTTCCTTGTGGCTTTTAATCCTTTGGCCAATTTTTGTTCTTTCCTTGTTCAATCAGATGCTTCAAACACACTCTCCCCAAGCACATAAAATAACGTTCTCTAGAGGGGTCTAGAACCTCCTCCTCTCTCTCTCTCTCTTTGTTTGTCTTCTATTATTTCTGTTTTTCTGGATCTGCGTACAAAGTTACAAACACTTGATCTGATGTTCTTGCTCTTCTTTTTTTGCAGACTGATGGGTGAAAAGTTTGATTAATCTTTAGCAGCTATTTTCAGTCAGTTGTGGTGGGTGGGCCTTTGGCTATTTCACAATCTGTTATGCTGAGGAAGGCTAGTTGTGGAGGAGAGACAAGTAGTAGTAGTTCTTGTGGCTGTTGGGAAGGCAGCAGCACAAGAAGGGGGAAGTTTATCATCAGATGTTATCCACTGAAAACCCTCCACCATCAACAGATGATTCAGATCCCCCCACATGTAGTACTCCTCTTCCTTGTGAGGAAATCTCACAGCTGATCAAAAGTGGTGGAGATGAGAGGGCTTCTTCTGATGATAAGGTTCCCTTGCAAGAAGAGGTGGATCTGTTCAAATCTGGCCTTGATTATGACAACAACCCACTTCCCAAATTCTCCATAAGGTAATAAAAGATTTTAAATACCCACGTCTTTCTCATCTCTCTTCTGTCTTGCTTTTACTTTTTGATTGTTTTGTGAAAAAACCCATCTCACTAGTCACTGGTCTTTCCTGTTCCTCTCTTGGGTTGGGTCAGATCCACTGTTTTATGTTGCTGGTTTTGCGTAATTTTTACCTGATTTTAGCTCATAGGGGATACCCTCAACAGGTTTTGAGTTGTGGACTTGTGGGCCTTGCGGCTTTGGGTTGGATAGTTGGATTTGAAATTTCAGTGCCTAATTGAATCTCTTATATTTGTTTGTATTTTGTAACCAACCTTGATTTAGTCAAAAAAGTTATTTTCTCCTCTCTTCTTTGATCATCCGTTTCTGTGATTTCATGCCTTCATGATTTCACCTTTCTTTACATTCTCGTTGCTTTTTCCAGAGTACTAGTGTACTACTGGGCTAGGGACTTTTTGTCTTGTTTATATTTGTGGGGTTTGAGTATAGTTGGAACTGTGGTCTCAATCATCTGAAAAGAAGTTGCATTTTGTGCTGCAGAGATTATGTGTTTAGCACCCGGAGCAAGGATATCAACACCAACTGGCCATTTTCTCAGAAAAATCTGCAACTTTGTTTGAAACATGGCGTGAAGGATTTGCTGCCTCCATTCCAGCCTCTTGAATCCCTAAGAAACCGGTCTATAGAGAGAAGCACGGTTGAAACTAGTCTCATTAACAACCTAAACATAACTGATTTGGATGGGAAGCCATCTATCAGTCCTAGTATGGCGAGTGATCATCACTTTGTGTCCACAGCTTCTGATAATCCCGGCTCATGTACACAGAATCTAGCGTTTGATTGTGTAGATATTGGTTTGGAGGAATCCAAAGGAGAGAAGAAGGGGGATAGTGAAGTTCAAGTGACTACAACTAGTCAATCTCTTTGTGAGATAGATCCAGCTGACAAGTACAAGAGCAAAAACCAATCTCCGGTTAAGAAGTGTAGACTGATAGTGAAAGTGGGGAGTGGTGCTGCTGATCCCAGCTCGAACGAAGATCATATGTCAAAAAGTGTGGCGGTTTCGGAAACAATGGCTTCGAATGTTTGCCCGGTTTGCAAGATCTTTTCCTCCTCTTCCAACACAACATTGAACGCTCACATCGATCAGTGCCTTTCTCCTGAGTCGAATATGACGTGGACGCCCAATTCTCGTGTTGTTAAGCATAGGATAAAGCCCAGAAAGATGAGACTGATGACGGATATCTATGTAACAGCTCGACACTGCACGCTTGAAGAGCTTGACAGAAGAAATGGGACGAATTGGGCATTGAACACTAGCTTCCCTGCTCAAGAAAATGTGGAGGATTGTGTTGAAGAAGAAGAGGAAGAGGAAAGAGTGGCGTCAGTGGATTTGAAGGAGAAGGGTGATGAAGGAGCGGTATATATTGATGCTAATGGCACGAAAGTTCGTATTTTGTCAAAGTTTAATGATGCATCATCATCAGTACCGAAAAGAGAAGCAGATATCGGAACCCGGAAGATTTTGAAAGGAGGTAAAGGAAGCAAATTGGACTCAAGCTCCAAGAAAAGGCATCATGCCCAGAAACATCAGAAGTACCTGGAACTTGCTCTGCAAAGCAAGCAATTTTGCTCTTCCAAACCTCGACGTACTACTGAGGTACACCACTTTCTCAGTTGTATTGATTGCAGTTGTTTAGCTTTCCTTCAAACCGTAACTAAAGGATTTACTCCAGCTGCCTTGTGGGAATCACAAAGAAATATTTTCATACAATAATCTTTGAAAGCATTTCTGTTTTACATGCTCCCATTAGTCTTTGGTAGGCCCCGGCACATATGCTTTTTTCTTTGAGTTTTATCTTTCTTTCTTTTAGTTGTTAATTGTTTTGCGAGTCTTATCAAGTTGAAGTTACAATGATGCTGGAATCCCAAACACTTCGAGAGTTTTGGAGCTTAAAATTTTGTTGCGTGTTGATTCTTTTCAGCACTCAGAAGTTGAATATTATATGCTGATCTTGCAATTTCAGTTGTGTGATGAGGTTACAAACTTACAATCGTATCGTTAGGTGGTTAATAAACTGTTGTTAAACAGGTACATGGAAATGGAGAGAGAAAATTTTCGCTGGTAGAAAATTGCGGGAAAGCGGGAAGCCTGCCACAGCCCTTGAAAGCTCAAGAACAGATCAAACCCAATGGTTCAGGAACCATGATGAAATGGGCATGCTCTAAACGAACCGTTCTATTCAAGAAGCGCAACCTTAAGGAAGACCTTCATGATGTGGCGCATAACTTTAGGCAGGAACATCCAGCTGAAAGTGATCAACCTTCTTTAGGTGATTCTTTTGCGGGAAGAAGTTGCGTTAAAAAAACCCCAAACATGTATGAGAGCCCAATCTCTTCTCCTGAAAACAGAAAGAGATTTAGGAACTCATCGTTCAAAATGCCCTTTAGTGAATGCAATGACAGACCTTGTATGGCCGAGAAAGTTGGGTTTACCTCATTTGGGTCTCAAACGGAAAGGTTTCTAGAATCACCACAGCGCAGTGTGAAGCAGTTTAGAATAGACTGCACATCTGCAAATGCAAGTTCCAAGGGTTTTGCAAATAACGGAGAACAGTATGTTCCTTATCTTGGCAAGCAACCAGTGGAGATAAATGCCAATCTTCGCTCAAATCCCTCACGTAATCATCATGTACTCTCATCAAAAGCACCAAAGTTTTCTTCTTTAAAGAAGCACGTGTTGTCAGCCGGTCAGTCAGTTGTGACTAAATCCAAGTGTAAGGCGAAGATGAAGTTTACATCTAATAAGAAGTCTGGAATGTGTTGTGCGGCAGAATCCACAGAGGAGATTATGCCATTGCCCTCAATGGTGGTTGAAAAACATGACTCTAAGAAGAAGCATTCTGAAAATCCAACTCACGTCCCTGGCAATGCTTCTCTTGGCAGAAGTGGTGTTCTGAAACTCAGAAAAAAGAGGGGAGCATTTGGTATCTCCCACAATGAGGACTCTAGGCCCTTGAATTCCGCAGCCGAGTGTCACAGCCATGAAGTAGGCAAAAATATAGATTCTTCTGTTAGAGTTTGTGGCGATATCACGGATGCATTTGGTGATAGAGTGATTTCACCTTCCTTGGGAGTGGATCTTGGGGACAATGCTATGAGTTTGAGCAGATCATTATCTCCAGAGTTCCACAAACTGGGGAGTCCAAGTTTGGGTGATGAACAGGAGATGTTTTGTGTAGATAAAGCTGTCAACAATTTGATAGCTGAAAACACCGATATGGGGGAAGGAGGAATGGATTCTAAAGATGGGCAAGGAAATTACTTCTCTGAGGTTGATCCTATATCTATTCCTGGACCACCTGGATCGTTCTTGCCCAGTCCTAGGGACATGGGTTCAGAAGATCTCCAAGGAAATTCGTCCATAACCACGAGCCGGGTTCACTCCTCTGAAGATCACCATGATCTAGTTGATAGAGATTCATCAGATTCTCCTATTTCTGCAACATCAACCGTATCCAACTCTATGATGGCAAGATCCGATTCAAAATCTTCTGAGAGTATGTTTACTAAAGATGAGATTCATTTGGGCATATCTGTTGCCAGTAGCTATGATGCTGTTGCACAGAATAATACTGCCCCAGTTTTACAGGCAGCAACCATGCTATCAGAAAGAGCCAATCTAAATGATAAGGGATTCACCAGTTTCAGAAATGACCAGCCGTGTTGTTGCTCACGGAAGGAGGGGATATCTCAGGGTGTTTCTTTAAATTATCAGGAGTCACAGCTTCTGAGGAGGAGAACCATGGCGTCAGTGCCCACGGGGAAACAACCGAGTTGTGATTCAAACAGGAGATCACCCAACAGTTTGAACTCAATGCCCGAAATGATTCCTATGGACAATTTCCCTGGCATGAAGTCGGCTGTGGGTCCTGTTTCCATAAAAGTTTCCACTGATTCTGCTCTAAATTGCCCAGCTTTTGGCTATTGCGATTCTGCTAGTCCATCTCCATCTGCTTCCAATTCTATGATCAGGCTCATGGGGAGAAACTTAATGGTGGTAAACAAAGATGAAAATGTCTCCCAGCAATTTAAGCCAGTAGTATCCCAGTCAGTTTCTCCCCATCACCATCCAAATCAACATTTTCAAAAGCTTTCTGGTTTTTCCTCTGGGAATACTCAAAGTGAGGACTTTCCTTCGTTTTATCGCATGGTGCATCAACACCCTAACATGGGTTTCCCACAAGCATCATCATCCCCTCTTGCTTCTTCGGGCGTCCTTTTCAGCAAAAATGTGGGTGGATACCATTTTCCTAATGATCCGTACAGATCCTGGAAGAGAAATGCAGATTCTACTGCCAAATCCATGAAGGAGATCATTGTAGTTGATGAGACTCTTCCCGCCAGGAAAGCTGATGCAGCCGCTGATATTGCACCATTTCCTGAAAACATGATGGAAAATCGGGTAAGTTCAGCTGGGATTCCTATTCTAATGGCTGCTAATTACAACTCAAGGTACATGAATCCTTTGTATAGTTATCAGCCACCGGATTATACTCCCAACAGTGAATCCAAATCTCACATGACACAAAGTGCTAGCTTTCAAAATTCCCCTCACAGTAGAGCCAGCACAAGTTCTAGTAATCTGAGGTCTTCATCGTACTATTCTCCAAGCTTTTCATAACCACCAACTTTGCTACCGGACTGAACTTCACAACGGTGACGTTGAGAGCTGAACATTGAGTAATGTTGGAGACTGACTACTGGGCAATCTGATGTTTGGAATCAATAACTCATGGCAAAAGTGCTGTGGTTTCATCATCAAAGCCTTCGAAAGTTCAGCAGATGAGTTTCTCAAATTTGGGTTGTCTTTTATAAGGGGCTGCTAAGTTATATGTACTCAAAAATTATGGTAGTTTTAAGCACTTTTTGAGGTTTCTGATCGGGGCAATGATAAAAGCTTTCTGCAGACTAATGTATAAGCAAAGTTCTAATAAGTTACTCTGAGAAACTTTTTCTCTGATAAATGAAGAATGTTATATCTTTCCACACAATGGTTGGTTCTCTCATTTTCAAGCATTTTTAAATTCTAGCATTTGAATTTGATAAACCATTCTGATGTTGAGGTTTAGTAAACATTCTAGATTCGTTTAAATGGTTGATTCTCAAGTGTATTTTTCAAAAGAAATAAGTACTGGTTATGTAGGTATACGGTCACATTCTTCTTCTCCCTCCTGCTTAGCTGAAGGTGGCATATTATTGCATGTAGTGAAAGGTGACAAGTTCAGACTCAACCATCCCCTGATCTATATGTGAATCGTATGAACGCAAAAAATGATGATGATCTAATGGTTTGGGATCAATGCTTGAAACGTTTATAATACACGAACTGGCAGTCAATCCCGTGTGATACGCGGGATTTTCTCAATTTAGTACTCTATGTGGCAATGTAATCAATGGCGACATCAGATTTTCGTAGATGTGTGGCTAAAGAGCAAAAATAATGGTTTCCCACGAGTAATTTTCTCTTAAATTAGGAGCCTCAAGAAAACCCATGAATAGTTTTATTTTTACTATTAAATTTCTCTGAAGTTTTTTCTTGCCCTTGCTATTTCATTTCCCCCTTCTTTAGGTTTCTTCCAAAGAATGCTCAATAACCCCACCTTGCATGAAACAATCATAACCACTACATGAAATATAACCGTTACTAGACAAAGTTTTGAGTTCAAATGGATTTGCATGTGTTTACTGAGTGCCTCTGCGAGCGCGTGTGTGTGAGAGAGAGAGAGGAGAGAGAGTAGAGAGAGTGGTCAAAAAGACAGAGATGGGGTACAAACAAAGGCCGTTGGATTGCCAAAATCTTTTCGTACAATAAATAGAACAGGGCCACAGGGGAAGGGGATCAAACATCCATATGAATATGATCCCATTGTTTGGCCACTTTAATAACTCCTTTTTTATACTTTGAGATTATCAAACTCTACTTTGTGGAAAAATTCTTCTTTACTGAACACTGAAAGCTTCTTGAGGGCAGAAAGTAATTATTAGTATTGTGGTTGGCATTTTAATTAGGCTGATATTTTGGGGAGAGGGGGGCAATGGGTGATGGGAACGTGTATGGTGGAGTTTGCATGGTGAAAGCTCGACAGCTCAAAATTTTAATCTTAATTATAGTACAGAGAGAGAGAGACTTTGAAATGCTGCTCCCCTTCCAAAGTGGGGCCAGTCTTTGTCCTTTACGTCATCCTCCATTACCCCCAACTTATGCCAAAACATTAAATTAGTGAAAAGTTGTTGCCTCTGTGACAACGACCATTTTTGCTTTTATAATTTACGTATTCGGATCAATTTACGTGCGATTATCTAATCAAACAATAATTTAGGAGCGACTTGATTTATTTGAGAATATTAAAGTTAAAGACCCATGAACCTCCCAAAGGCTTTTTCTGCTTGTTGTAATGGTCCAACTTGAGATCTTGAAAACCAAACCTTATATGGTTGAGAAGTCGTACCCTCAATCGACTACCCAAATCCGTCGGTATTAACCATTAGAAAAGCCCTTTAGAAGTCTCTTGGATTCCTTTTGCAATATCAGAAGATGCCCACAAAGATCTTAAGATTTGGTCTCGTGCTGTGCACCATCCGATTGGTCCGTTTGACAATTCAATGGTTCAAATCTCATCTCGACATTGAATAACTCGTATGCGTCATGGTGGAGATAAAACTTGGACCAATGGCTTGCCGAACGAACCGCTCGGGATGGTGTACAACACCAACCCCGTTTAAGCAACCCTACTACTCCGTTGACCGTTATGCTATTCAGTGGCGGCTCCAGAAATTTTTATAGAGTGTTCAGAAAATTATCTTAACTCTACTAACTGATCTATAATGAACAATATATGTACAAATTCCATACATTAGTATGAATAGTGCGGTCAAAAATACATAACCTCTATTTTTAGAAAATTATCTACTAGACTACTACGTAAAATGAAAACTCATATATACATATATGTATTTGTAAAAAAAAAAAATTATTTTTTTCTAAAGTTCTTGTATTGCATATTGGATAGTGTTTTGAGAATGGAGGGAGCAAGATTTTAATTCTATTCTAGACGAGTTATAATATTTGTGCAAACATTAAACCGACGTCTTAATCCATTAATACCCCTCTGAAAGAAATTGTGGATAATAGTTGGGGTCGACCTCTTTAAAAGTATGCTATTTTTAGGATGATATGATGTGATTTTCTATCATAGTCCTGAATTTGAAAGAATATTGTTCAACTTAAATTTATAAGCTAACCAAACAGGAAAAAAAGTAGTTAATGTCATGAATAAGAAATTAACACATTTAGACTATCTGCAATATATAGACATGGAGAGAGAACACAGATCAAGTATGATAGTTACACCAATGTATTCTTCCATTTCTCTTTCTTTTTTTCAATTTTTTTAAACTATGATTGTGATAGTTATTTGTTGTAATATTGCGTTAGGTGTTCAAATACGAATTGCTTGGATTATTGGGTTGTAATTGGGTTGTGGCTCAGTGTTCAGTTATTTTTGTGTTGGGTGTTCAATTATTTTTGGCCTGGGCGTTCAAGACTATTACAATTGAGTGTTCAAAAAATAACTAAACCAAAGTTATTACATGTATTCTAACAAAAAAAATTCTAAGGGTGTTCAAGCGACCATGCATCCATGGCTGTAGAGCCGCCTCTGATGCTATTTAGTAATGTGTATTTTGAATCATTTTAGCGTTACCTTAGTCAAACAAACTATTATGTTGTGCTTATTCTTAATCCACTGGTCTCTTAGTGGATGGTATTTTAACTTCTCTTCTAAGTTAAGAAATAACAAGGTGCAAAGTCCTGTTAACATGCGTGCTAATAATGCTCTGAATTTCTTTTCAAGTGGTGGAATAAGCATAACATGCATGTTCCTCTAAGGTAATATTAGTCCTCTTTAAAAAAAATATATGGATTTGTTTTTGATGTAGTAGAGGTGTGTTTTTACAATCGAGTGCTCAGGTTGTGAAATTAATGACCGTAAACAATTTTTGTAGCCCTGATCATTTTCTTGTTGGTTACGAGAATAAGAGTGGACTTGAGAACTCAGAATAGTAAACCCCCTATATTACTTGCCGAACAGTTTTCTAAAAAAACCAAATTTTGTCTCATGTCTTTGTTATTTGCGCAAATTAATATATCGTGTTGTGACATTTGACAATGAATAATAGTGCCACTCTCATTTCAAATAGTACTAGCTTTAATAACTAATCTTGGTTCAGTGCATCACTGTGCATGGATTGTGCTACCTCATTTTAATAAGACCACATCAAATAATGTGCATTAAATTGCAGTATTGAACCAGACAAAAAGTCTGGTTGATTTGCCAGATCCATTTTAGACTTGGGTTAGTTCCACAGTTTGGGCCAAACCCATATCAAAAACTTAGTTACCAAGATTAACCAAAATCAACCTGATCCTCAGCCCAAAGCCGGCGAACTTGGCATTAGAGACCATTCGGCCTAAAATTTTGCCTTCACGTTTTTTTGAGCAAATTTCTGGCCAGTCCTGTCTGGGTGAAGAATAACCCACTAGGTCCTGTTCAAAGAGCCCATAGTCCAGTAGGCCCTCTTCATTATTTTGTTAACAAAAATACCCCTTACAAAAAAAAAGCGATTTGAGAGAGACGATCAAGACAATCCAGCCACCACCATCACCACCACACCACCACCACATCGCCGCCGCCACCACCACAACAACGCCGCCGCCACCACTCCACTACTCCCACCACTACCGCCGCCACCGCCGCCACCACGCCACCACCCCCACCACCACCACAACGCCAATGTTGCCGCCAAGCCACCGCCGCCGCCGCCCCCACCACCACAATTAATAGTGTTAATACCCTGATTAACAGAGTTAATCCGCCACAATTAATAATGTTAAATTCTGTTTGGAGCACGATCGAAGAGCACAATCGGATGCAGTTTTCGTGCGTCCCAAAGAGTGGTCGCCATGGAGGCGGCAAGAACAGTTATTGCAGTTCCACAAGGAGGAGGCGGAGGCATCAACGTCCATGGAGGCGGCGGGACGGAGGTGGCGGCGGAAGCATCGACGTCCATGGAGGTGGCGAGGGTGGAATGCTGGAGGAGGAGTAGCTGGAGGCGGAGTTGAGACCGGCAGAGGAGTGGCCGGTGGCGGGGCTGAGACCGGCGAAGGAGTAGCCCATGGTGGTGGGGTTGACTGGAGGAGAGAGAGAGAGGGACTACATTCATTTAAAACCCTAAATGATGGGTTGTGTTCATTTGTTACTATTTAAAGCGGGGTAAATAAATAAAATCACACCCATAGGACTTAGTGAGCATTGCACTTTTACCCCATAAGACTTGGTGAACTATGAAATCTAATATTAGGATCGGCCCTGAATTAACTTCATTTTTTTTCGTCATTTTTGTTGGATTCTGGATAAATTTTTTAGAATAATCAATGGTCTCGACAAAGAAAATTCTAACAATAAAAAATTATAATGAAAAGCAAAAAAAAAATCTCTGGAAGAAGAAAAAAAAGTTTTAAACACTTGTCTTTTTTTGTCGTTAATGTTAGCTCACTCAATATTCTAAATCTCACTCCATAAACGTTGTCTCCATTGCCCAAGAGGTTTGCTTCTACTTTGAAGATTTGATTCAATTCTTGGCGGGTAGGCCAACCAGTTAGAAGATGAAAGTTCATGTGTGTCGTCTCGTGAGCGCATTTAGTGGTTTCTTCATCTAGTTGGTTCTCACAGCTTTCTATGAGTGTTGGTTTTTTGCGACTGGCCCTAGAAGAATTAGTCACATCTCATTTGAGTGTGAGAGTACCTCCTATGTTGTCAAAACAAAATCTTTACGTTTTAGTTGCCTCTCGTTGACACAACTGATTGCCTCGACAAAAAAGAAATAAAGGATCACTAAGGCCTTGATCCGCCAAGGGCCGTAGGGGATTTTTGTCGTTTTGTTTTTATTTATAAAAAAAATGCGTTTGGTAGTTTTGCATTAAATGCAAAAAAATTTACTTTTTTAATTCCTCTTATTAGATGAATAAATAATTCATGAAAGCGCAAAATTATGAATTTTTTGAATAGGAATAAAATGCCAAAAAGTCAAAGCCTTTAGCGAAACAAGGTCCAAAAATATCTGGTCTTATGTTCAAATTCCACGGAGGTTAAATATTTCAAACCCTGAGTCCATATGTGATTTTGTGCAATTGTTATCATTAAGGCTCTGAAATTAGTTAATGTGTGCACAAATTAGTCAGAATATCTGATTATTAAAAAATAAAAATAAAAAACTCAGAGACAAATTAATATCGGTCAATCGCGTCCTAAGGCAACAACAGACGATCTAAACTTCCACCCGAAACATCCTGTTAACCAAATCAACCAACTAGTCACGGGATACACTCGACGACTTTGAACGATTGTTCCCGGTCAAACCCGTCAAAAATCGGAAGAAAAAAAAAAAAAAAAAATGCAATCACCGTCCACAACCACCGCCGCCACCTACACCACCATCCCCATCTCCGGCAGTGACGTCATCTCCCGATCAATCCAAAACCTCTCCACCTCCCTCTCCCGCCACCGCCCATGGCCTGAATTCCTCTCCGCCGCCGCACTCGACGCCCCCGCCTCCATCTCCGCCGCCCTTACCCGCCTCCGTCAAAACGCCAAGTACTTCACCACCAACTACGCCATCCTCATCTCCATCTGCTCCGCCGCGTCCCTAATCGGTTCCCTCGTGGCTCTGATCCTCTACGCCGCGGTCTTCGGCCTCTGGCTGGTCCTCTACTTCTACCGCGAGGATCCGATGGCCGCCTGGGGTCGTGATCTTGGGCCTGGTTTTGGTGTCCTTCGCGGTGTTGTGGATCATCGGAAAGGTCAATGTTTTGTTGATTGGCGTGGCAGTCGGGGTTTTAATCTGCGCCGTACACGCCGTGGTGAGGAATCCGCAGGGGCTTTTCCTCGACGAGGACGATGCCGTTTCGAGCGGGCTGATTGGGCCGCCGCCGCCAGCACCGCTGGCTTCAAGCTCTCGCATGAAGGATTTCGCCAACTAGTATCCGATTTGTTCTTGTTTTAGGGCTATTTTTTTGACTCGTGATTTCCTAAATTAAAATTTGATTGGAAAAAACTGATTGTTTGGTCTCAGCCTCTGAGGGCGTGTGATTTTGTAATTTCTGTGTAGTGTTGTTTGTTTTTGTTCGTGAATCAAGAGCTGTTTCTGTTCATGTTTTTAAGGTTTTGTTGATGTGACCTGATGATTTGGATTGCAGCACTAATCTGATAATTTGAACTAATAGGAACTATTCTGAGATATATTTTGATGTCCATTTAGAAAAAAAATACTGCAAAATTTGCCAATTATGTTTGAGTTCGATGCATTAACAGATCGTAGGGGCGCTGGACTTGCTCTCCCAAATTACAAGAAAAATCTTGTTTTACATTAACCTAAGGAAACATATTCACGAAACTAACTGGGTTCTCACCCCTGAAATTACAGTGTACTTGGAACCCTCAAAGTTGGAATTCTGAATTGTCCATGCATCAGACCATGTTAGTTAGGTTGCAAAGAAACCGTGTAACGCAGCCGCGCATGTTGGCCTAATCTGTCTACTCCTCTGGAAACAACTGATTAAACGGCAAGATAATGCCATCAAAAAAGAAGAGAGATTACAACCAAGACTAGTGTGACTAAATTTGAGTAGCATTTGGAAGGAGATATCTGCTTTCGTATCTAGCGGAATTTTTTTTCTCATTTAACTGGAACTAGTGGAACAGCACTAGAATGGTTACAGACTGAACAAAATTGAGCTACTCAGATACAGAACTAGCTGTTGTCAAAAGAGATTATCATCGTTCATCAAACCTTACTTCTCAACCTGACTAACTTTGCTAATGTTTCTTGAGCAGCCAAAGTTTGAGCATGGTTATGTCCCAGCATCACTGTCCTGATACTAATACAAGTCCTGCACAGCTCTTCCCCGCTGTCGAAATGCCCTCCTCGGAGCAACAACTTGGCTCTGGTCTCCAGCAACGTGGCTTTCAACAAGGTCACATCTTGCCATACATACTCGTCCACCCTCTGGTTCGATTGTAGCCTCTTCTTCCAGCAAAGAGACCCGTGGCACCAATCCTGTATCTGTGAAACAAACGACTTCTCCACTTCCTCCAGCACATTCGTGCATACCTTTAGTAGCTCCAACGCGGAGTTGCACCTTGAAAAGGTCGTGAAGGCTCTGATTGCTAGAGGGAGAGCGGTTTTCTTTATAAAGAGAACCATGTCGATGGCCTTGAGTTGGACCAGTGGAGGATCAGATTTGAATCCAAAGACGAGAAACGCAGAAGCCCAAAGGTGGTCTGAATTCATCCATGGGTTTCCTGTTTTCCTTACGCCTTGAACCGTTGCCTTGGTAGCGAGTAAGCTACCATCTTTTCTTCTAGCAAATATTTGAGTTATGGGGTGGAACTGGATCCAGCACCCCGGTTGCTGCTGCCTGTTGGCTCTTCGCGCTAAACCGAGTTTAACTAAGAGAAGGGCTGATTCTTCTTCACTCTTCAGTGTTTGGTTTGCCAAGGAACAACCGGAGCAGCAAAAACATGCAAGACTGAGGCATTTGGTCCACTTGCTGAATCGGTTTCTTGTTGCGGGTATACCCTTAGCTGCTGCTGCTAGTAAACTGGCTGAAATGGGTGCTGGTGCAAACCAAGCCCCCACGAGGAGCATTCTTGAGGCTTGTATATTGTTCCTTCTCCCATCAGTTTGCTGCAAAATGGCGTCGCAAAAAGCTAGGAGTTTCATTAGAAAACGATTGGATCGACAGAATTGTTCATCAGCACTGCTCAAATTAGAGCTAGTTGAACTTTCCTCTATTGGCAGTTGGTTTACAGCCTCGAAGAGAACGGATGGTGAAATTGCAAGTTCAGTAAGTATTGAACCAACCACCCACAGCCCAAAACTTGACCTTCCCAATTCCTTATCAAGTTTTGCAAGAAACTCTACCTCCTCAGCTGGGTAATCTCTCTTCCTTCTTCCTTTAATCAAAACCATTGCATCTGGTGAGGGCAACGGCTGGAGCATAATCGGATCAAAGTTCATCACTCTTGGCAGCCTAGTTGTAACAATCACATGAGACCCTCCGGTGTTTCTTGGTATTAGATCATGCAGATCTTTCCCTTCCCACCATTCCTTCTCAGTCTCCAGATTATCGATTATCAGTAAATAAGGCATGTCGCGAAACAGCTCCCTTTTAACTCTCTTGAATGCCTCTGCTTCCTGCTCTTCAAAGCTTCGGATCCTCCCTCTTTCCTTCTCCGCATCAGCACTTACATCCAACCCTAAATTCATCGAAAGGTTTAATATATTCTGCCTGAAGAACCTAGCTTCGCCTCCCACCCACAAAACCATCTTATACCTCTGAGCATTCTTGGAAGCAAACTCCAATGCAAGCTCCGTCTTCCCAACACCCGCGCCTCCACTTATGCACACAACACTGCTGCCAAAGCTCTTGTATTTCCCACTTTTCGACTTCTTGACCTTAGTCCTCTTTGTTGAACTTCTTGCTATCACTGGTTCAACCCAAGCCTCTAACTTTGGTTCTTTACACTTGCCCATCTCCAAATTTATAAATCTTCCCCCTCTAGTTGCATCCACTTCGCTTTCCTCATCTGCTAACCCATCTGATTGCCCCGGTGTTCCTCCTTTATTGATTGGCACACAGCATTCTTGGTCTAAATAGTCCCCACACCCAAAGAATGCGGTTTCTATCTCCATCATCTCTTTCTCCCTCCCCACAAAATGTCTGTTTCTGGAAAATGGCAACTCCTCAAATCCTTCAACCTCCTTGTCAGCAACACTCCTCCTCCCAAGCTTTGATGTTAAGATTCCGGCAGCTTTCGATACACAGCTTCTCCAGTTACCCTCATTTGCTTCAAGCTTAAATTCATGACACTTCATTAGTCCATCAACTGCTTCCTTGCATTCTTTATCATCTGAATTCCTGTTTAGTCCCGTGATCTCACTAAGGTCTGTGTCGAAAAGCAGAGGGATTAAGTTCTTCTTTTGGGCAAAGAATCTGATCTCCTCCAAACTCAGGCGGTTCAGAAGGCTGTAACTAGTGACAACCACAACACCAAATGTCACTGAGCAAATAACACGGTCAGCGATTTCGTGGCTTTGAGTCTCTGAATACTTCGCTCTATCCGCAACAAAGCAAGCGATTCCTTGGAGTTCTAGCTCTGATTTGAGCCACTTACAGAAGCGGACCAAATTGGGGTTTTGGCCATGGAACCCTATGTACACATCACAGCTCCTGAGTTTGGTATTGGAAGCAGGGGAAACAGTGCTTTTTGCAAAGGAAATCCGAGGGACAGGAAACGAAAAGGAGATACGAGGGGCGGTATCAGGGCCTGGGATTGGGACACAGGTTACTATTTTGAGCTTCTGACTGGTTGGGTCATCTGAAAAATCGTATAGCTCGGGCGGGGGAGTGTAGGAAGAGCTCGGGATGTCGTCGGATAGGGAGCCACAGTAGGATGCTGGAGGTGAAGGAGGGTGGGTGAGTGGAGGAGTTGGGGCTTGTTGGGTTTCTTGACATGGGTTTGGGACTATATTGGTGGCTCTAGGAGATATGTAAGGTGATTGTAGAGCTGAAACAAATGCTGATGATGGAGGAGATATGAGAGAAGGAGAGTTGTATTGGGACGAATTTGTTGTTAAATATGGGGATAGTGAACCTGAATTTGCAGAAACCATGTTTGTTTGATTTTCCTTGCTGGGTTTTTGGCAGGAACTAGCTATCTTGATGGTGAGGAGGGGCTTAGTATCAAAAGGGATTGGTGCTGCTTCTTCCATTTTCACAAAGATGAGTATTTTTCAAGAAAATCAAGAAGAGATTTAGGTGCTACGAGAATGTATGTAAAGAACTCATTTTTTTCAGATCAATAGCTGCCAAAATTCACAACATCCATTTCTAATGGGGATAGAAAGACTGAACTTTCTCATGGGATACTTTGCTCTAATGAAAGGGAAAATGACAAAGGAAATCGAGTGTGTGGCTGTGACTGAAAAGACTTTCAGGAGATGAATGAATGTAACAGTACTGAGACTTTCTGAACGGGAGGAAGTCTTACATGTGATTGAATATATCACCTTCTTCCATTTGTGGGCCTCCCCTAAGTCAGAAAGATACCAGACACCCTTTATTTCTGCTCAGGATTGGATCAGAACCAGGGTGCAAAAACAGCATAAAATCGAAAGCAAAGGCACAAATCTATTGGAAAAGGAGGAGGTTATGGTTTTATTGATCTGTCGTTATTAGAACAGAAGCAAGAGTGTCATGGATTATAAGAAAATAAACTTATTATCCAAAAGGTAAAAGAACACAAGAGTTCTAGCTCATTCACTTTACCTCGTGGTTTATTTCATTGGAGTAGAGAAGCCAAGGAAGACCCTCCTTTTTGCATCCCCAGACATCACTCTCTCTCTCTCTCTCTGATGAACAAGCTGGGAAGATGTGGGAATCTAATGTATAGGTTGGATCTGCAGGGATTTGAACATAGAATATTGAATTAAGTGCTTGAAAAGGTGTTGCAAAGGGTAATGGGGTTATACTATTACGTATTTGCTACTTTAATCATTTGTCTCGGGCTTCTTAGACTCTTTCTTTTTGTTTTATGTGTTGTTTGAATTTTAACAATTTCAAAGTCGAAAATCAGGTTTAATCTAACATGGGTTTTCTCTCCTTTCTTCACAGAAGCCAAAGATGGGTCAGGGAAAAAAAAAAACTCAAAGCAAATGGGCATTGGGAGAGGAACCATGGACTCAGACCTTATTGGTAATGGTCCTCTTATTAAGTTCAATTTGGCTTAGGAGATAAAACAAACTCCATTAATATTGTAGTTATCAAAGCAGGGTTCTCTCTGTATATGTACTCCATCTGACACAGCTTGTGACTATTTTGCACTGGAAAATGGACCAAAGACCAGACCGGGTGAGGACTGACCCATTTCATTATTGAGAAGCAAAAAATTGTAGGAAAAATGGGAAATAAGCTCAACCACACCACCATTCTTTGACATGGGGAGGCATGAAGAAGCCCATCCCTCTTTTCAATAAGGAGATGCTGCCAATCAAGTCCTTGTAAATCTTGGCATTTCTATGTCTTTTTCTGAAAGTATGTGTGTCAATTTAACCAAAGTAATTTTGAAATTTTTCCCCCCACTCGACGAGCCAAAGGGGTACCCTTTCAATATTGAGTATCCCGACCCCTCACATGTTAAAAAAATTTCAAAATTTATTAATTCGAAGGTTTCATATTTGACATTTTCAAAGAGAGACCATTTTGCCATATTAGAAATAAGCATTTCTGGCTATTTTCCCTTTCACAAATGCATCAGAAAAGCCACATATGAATGCACTGCTTTTAGAACTGACTTGCGATTATTAAGTTGACAAGGATCCGTGAACAAAACCAAACTCGTCAATCTTTGTTTGGAGAGGATTAGTCATGGAAATAAATTTGCAAGCAAGGAGAAGTGAAAAGTAGTAGTTTTCTACTTTTCTTCTTTACTTTGTAAAATAAAATGACAAGTTACTCTTAATGGATGTTTCTTTGGAACTTTCTTAATAATGATTTGATGCAGCAGGGTCACTAATTCATGCATCCTTACAGTTCAACATGGACCCCAACAAATCAGAAGGTATGTATATCATAGAGCTGGCCATGTAAGCAAAATTAAATTGCATTGAAGTATCCCATGTTCCACATACAAGATTCTGCCTTTTCCCCACATTATAGTATATCCTTCTATGGAGCTGGAAAAAGCCAAGCTGACTCAGAAAATTTGAAAACCCAGGAACAATTTGTCCTTTCCTTTTCTTTTTCCTTTTTATAATCAAAAACGCCCTCAGGGCGGAACAATTTGTCCTTTGGTTCCTTTTTCTCCATCACACTTAGAACCTTTTCATTCACTTGTTTATTAGTACCTACTTAGTTATTAAGACTTACTTTGATTGTTTAGTAATCTTAATGCAAATAGATGAACCCTGGCAGCATGTGGCTCGTGGACTTTAGCTGAGTTTAAGGGGCTTTGGGATTTATTTAGTTCTTGGTTTAGTAAAAGCTCTTTATAATGAACCTGCACACGTGTCAGTCTCTACCTTTTCAAGTCAATATGTGGGTAAACTATTTTTTTTTTCTCCTTTTCTACATGGGTATTGCTAATCACCTCCTATTAGGTGGTGGATAATATGCATATTATCATTTATCCGCCATGCTTAGCATTTTTCTTCTATCAAAGCACAATACAGTGTCCTTTCAGATGTGTTAAGAGTTACAAACCATCGCCACTTTTATAGTTTGTCTAATAGTGATCAATTCACTTACATAAAAATCTGTGATTTTAGTTAATTATCCACTACTTCTATTGTATGTTTTGTTTTTATAAGTCAAGATGTCGAGGCCAGTTCAAGTGCACCACGACTAATTCATAAGATCTAATATATTCTACCGTCCACTAGGGAAGAGTCCGGTAAAAGGAGATTATTGAGTTTATGCACGAACAAAGATATTATGTCGCATGGACTATTTTAGATTTAGAAGTAAATGGTGTCATGCACTCGATACTCGGATAGTTTGTCCAACGAGGATGGTTTGGACATCCACTCGAACGCATATTGGATGAAACTTTGATGAAATACCCTATTTGCAACTTGTCAACATGGTAAATAATAAAAAAAGGCGAAACTCCATTCTAGTCCAATATCATTGGCACGGACAAAGCTTGAATGAATGGATCAACTTTATCCGGAAGTAAACAACACTAAAGTAGTGGAGAAATCTGAAGTTCCACCAGACTTGGTTCATTGCTACATTTATCAAATACAGAGCTTTACTCTGTGCTATCCACTTCTTTGGAGTTAATTTATACGAAACTTTGTTCGGCCTTTAATTGGAATTCGCAAGTGGATGGTGAAATTCGTCCCCAGAATTAGTTAAAGTGTACGTAAGCTCGCCCAGACAACTCAGTTATCAAAAAACTTTTAACAAATACAACGCAGAAACACCACCAGAGGGTTTATAATTCACTTTTGCATGCGGCTTTGATTTTGGTTTTACACCGGCAGTGGATATAATTTATTCTCCTTCCTATAAGCCAATCTCACAGTAATGATGCACCATTTGCGGGCAAATCAATAACAAGACGACAGGTAAGCTAAACACCCACAACTAGCAAGAGCAATCAATTATAGAGATTTTTTATGCATTAATAATAGCAATCAATCAATTATAGCAATCAATTTGGGTGCTTACCTCTGGTGCAGGCCCTTTAGGCCCTCTGTCGTGGTATCATTCTCTAGTGACGAGGCTCTTGGATCTGCGTCAGTTAGGTTGGTTCCCACATCAGGAGTCTGGCTATTGTGTGTGTGTGTTTTAAGGGTCCATTATGCCTCTCTTTAGTCAGCAATTGCCTAGGTGAATTGGTATGTGGAATTACCCACTCGCCCTCCTCCAAAAGAACAAGTGCCAGAAAAATGGTGTACAGATTTGGATTTTCTTGTCCTCAATAACATGGGTTTGAGAACGGTAAAACCAGTTCAAATAGGCCCACCGTATTAAACCCAGAAGATACACACAGGCTGTCAAATCCAAGCCCAAACATGGCCACCAACCTTCTCCTTTTGTTTATTTGTATCTCCAGCAACATAAATGCTGGGGAAAATGATGGTCAATGACGTGTTTTGATAATTAATACCCGCCAAAGATATTTTCAGCAATAATAAATATTCTCAGCATGTCCTTAGCGGATAGTATTAATTATCAAAACACGTTATGGGCCGTCATTTTCCCAATGCTGCATCTAGCCAGGCTGTGAATAATGTCTAAAGGGCCAGCCCACTAATCCAGAGTCCGGCCCTCAAATTTTGTTGGAGAGAGAGAGGGCATTTTCATTTTCCTGCAGGCTTTTCAACAATTGGTTTTGTTCTTGCATAATTTTTTTCGGGGAGTCATGAAAATGCATTACTTTCTCTAGCTGTCAATGAAAGAACAAATCTAAATTATGGCTAAAGTGATTGTTTTCGAAAATTCTAGTAAATAAACATGTAACATTAGGAAAAACTGTAACCCCAAAGTGAGATGCGGAAACCAAGATTCTTTCTATTGTAATAATTTTTTTAATAATTGAATATTGATTAGCTTACCATATATCGACTAATTTGTAGACGCTGAAGTTAAGACGATCGAACAAACCTCCAGAGGACCAAGAAACTTTTGCTGACAATAGGGTTGCAAACAAACCAAACTGCTCGCAAGGAACTTGACTCGTAAACAAGCAGAGCTCGAGTTTTAGGCTTGTGTATTAAATGAGCCTAGCTTGACACTCTAAAGTTTGGCTAGGCTCGAAAAAGCTACACTCATTCATAGCATCCACACTAGAGTAGTTAAACTACCATGTACTTCATTTTAACGAGCAAAATGGAAGAAACACCCTCGCATCAGCCTCTTTACTAGTAGGGATCACTTGCCAAAGTTTTAGTTTTGCAACAGTTCCTCTTTATCTTAAGAGAGGCACTGTTCATCCATTAAAGATTTTTATATTAATTTACTTTGTCTCACCCACCCCATTTATTTGTTTCCAATCCAGCACTATTCATCTGTGGGGACAATTTTATTAATATTTAATTGAATAGAGAGTGAGAGTAAAGAGTTTAATACAATAAACATTTGAAAAATGAGTAGTTAAAGTAATAAAGTGAGTTTTTAAGATGTAATTTGGTCCAAAATTTATAGAGGCTGATGCGGATGCCCTCATTAATGTTCGGCTTGGTTATGGAGGTTGGTTTAGTAAATGAACTGAACTCAACACGTTTACTCGAGCTCAAGTTTTAGGCTCGTTCAATAAATGAGTCGAGCTCAAACACTGTAAAGCTCAACTCGACTAATTCGCCCCGTTGCTTATAGCGACAGTCGAATCTGCATGTTTGGATAGTAAACTCCTTATTTTCTTGCTTTCATACTTCCACTCAACTACACTCTTTGGATTTTCACTATTGTGTTTAGGCAATTGAATCTCAGTTGTAAATGTTTTCCACGCTATCCGTAGCCAAATTCAGTAAAACCATTCACTAAAATTGAGACCTTAAAAGAAGTATGAGGTGAAATTAATGGAATAAACCGACAAAATGGGTTAGGAATACATCAGGGGCATTTTAGGGATGAGGGGAAAATATGGAAACATGGGAGTAGGGCTGTGAACGAAGCGAGCAGCTCGCGAGCTCGGCTCATTAAGATTCGTTTACTAAAGAAGCCAAGTTCTACTCGGTTCGTTCGGGAACTTGGCTCGTTCGAAAAAACTCGACTTGTTACGGGTGGCTCCTCTCGATTAAAGAGGCTCGTTTAGCAAAAAACTAAACTTGACTCGTTAAAAACTCGAATTTGAATTTTTAACTTGTTCTCGAACTCGACAAAACTCGACTTTTTTACGGCCTTACCTAGGAGCACCATGTCGAAAGCAAAACTTCTGTGATGCTCCCAAGTGGTATGGGAGTATCATACTCCCAATGAATTACAGCCTTTAGATTGAAAATAGATAAATCACAGCCCTTAGATCAAATCCAAAAACTAAAAATAGGGTGGTTTTGTTACAAAACGAGTCGGTTTTGACCTAAAAAATAGAGGATTACTTACCACAGAACAGGCAACACTTACCATTCATTAAGGCAGCACTTACCATTGTATAAGGCAGAACTTACCACACTTGTATGGTAAGTTCTGCCTTAGTGAATAATAAGTGTTGCCTTAATGAATGATAAGTGTTGTCTATAATTCATTGGGAGTATGATGCTCCCATACTACTTAGGAGCATCATAGCCATTTCCTGTCGAAAGAGACCTGAATTTCGGTGATCTTTTATTTTCAGTGGGTGGGTGCGGAGAGAAAAGAGAATGATTGTGTACCAACCGACTTTGTCAGATGTCAATTGTGTTCCGCTTTACACTGTACAATCAGTACGGCTTTTCATGTGGCGAATCTGATCCTCCCACGTTCGATCCAATACCCAACTAAAATTATCCATTTGCTTAATGATATGATATCAACTCCAGATCCAACCCGAGTTCAGTGCTTCGATTCAGAGCTCACTTCTCTACTACCCCCCAATTAAGCTTCATCTATGGCGGAAAAGGTACGCTATCTATGATACTAGTAATTTCAATTCTACGCTTGTTTGTCTTTAATTATACTTACAATTCGCGTTCTTGGGTGGGTTTCCTTCTCCACTCTGAAATTTTCTTCAATTCGAAAATTCCAATACAACTTGGGGGCAATCAAAATCACATTTTTCTGGGAATCGCCCAGACAGAGTAATTGGGTTTCTCGGGAGTTTTCTAGAATTGCGCTCCATGAGCTGGAATGACGGTTGTTTGTTCTCGATCTTGATCTGAACTTGGGGCCAATCAAAATCACATTTTTTTAATGCCCGAGTAGTGGGTTTTGTATTTGGGGGCAATCAAGATCACATTTTTTTAAGGCCCGAAATTTTGGTTTTGTAATGGATTTGGAAAGTGAGTGTTTGGGGCTTGAATCTGGGGAAGATAATGAAGTGATGATAACTTCAGAAAGATTGTTGAATTTCGATGGAAGTAAGATTGCAAGTAATGGGTATTGTGGTAGTGAACACAAGTATGATCGCTCTTCGACCACTACGAAATCAGAGAACATTGAGGTTAAGCCTTCTGAAGGGTCATCACCACCGGCCGCAACTAAAGGGTACGGGCTGAAGAAATGGAGGCGAATTAGGAGGGAATTTAGCAAAGATGGGAGTGGCAATTTAGATCCTAGTAAGATATTGAAGCGGGGTTTGTCTGCATCCATGGCAAATTCGGTTAGACCTCAGGAGTTATCTATTGAGACGAGGCGAAAAAGTGATAGCTCTCTATCATCTGCAAAGGCAGTGGTGAAAATTTTGGGTGTTGGCTCTAGCTTGGAATCTAAGTGGCCGGGGGGACCTAATTTTGCAGCTTGGACGGATTCTGAGAACAGCGAGGATAGGATTAGCAAATCTTCCACTGCTGCTAGTGTTCCAAAGTCTAGGTATGAGATACCTTTGTTGGTGGGTAATGTGCGCAATAAGAACAGGATGAATGGTTTTAGCGGGAAGAGTGCGGTTGATTCGGTTCAAAGTGGTGAAAAAGGAAAGAACTGGACTGAGGCCAGTAAGAAGCTGAGAGGAGAACGGGTCAAAATCGAGAAGGAAAACTCCCATTCCAGCGTGGAACCTGACTTGCGAAGCTCCAACTTTGTCTTTGTGCAGGGCACCGGTTCTGTGACCAGTAATGGAAGACAAAGTGGGATGTCAACGAATAGCAACGGAGAAAATAGTGATGAGGATCGGGGTGGTGAACAATGCTACAATGCGGAACTTCGAACTGGTTACAACAGCAAAGAAATTGTGGGAGAATTAGAAGATCTTGCTCAAGAAGATTTAGTTCATGCTTCTTGGGAGGTTGATGGAGAAAACATAGAGAATTTTAGTTCGTCGAAGGATATAGATCCCCTAGTCGAGTCTATCGTCACCCTGCAGTCTGCACAGGAGGCACTTGAAAGAGGTTGGCAAACCTTCCTTCCCAACCAACTTTAATATATGCTGTTTTTTAATGTCTTGTATGCAGCCATCTGATTAATACCACTAATATATTCTTTGAAAGGTATTAGAGTAAATCAGTTGCGAGTATCAGATAAGTTTGTCATTTTCGTTCTGTGTAAATATGCAAGCATGGAGAGTGTATAGATTGTCCTGCTATATACCTGATTACTAAATATACTTTGTTGAATCCTAGGTGAATATGCTTCATCTGTGATCATGACTGTATCCTCTAGAATTGGATAGCTGTAGGTTCTTGTTATGTGTTATTCTGTTAGTGAAACAGTGAACGGATTGTAGTGCTTTAATTTTTGATTTTTCTTTGTTCTTTAATAAGAGGCATCTGTGTCCCTGCTGCAGAAGTTCAGAAATTAAGGAGGATAGGAGAAATTGCAATTTTCGACAGTTTAAACCATGGGAGTAATTTACCTTCAGAATTTGCTTCCCTCGATCAAAAAATCTACGAGACAAGTTCTTCTGACATGTTGCACCCTGGGGAGATTACACAAAATTCATCTCATTTCCTGGGGAAACAGGTCAAAAGCTTAAAGCAGAATGTTGGTCACTTGGAAAGCAAGATTGAAGAGGCAAATGCTTTGCTCAAAGTGAAGGACGCCAAGGTTATTGAACTTGAATGTGCTGTAAAGAGTAATGAGTCCCCAAAGGAAGAAAAGAGGAGCACCATAGAGTCGCGGAAAGAATATATAGAGATGGAGGCAGAGCTGGAGGATCTCTTCAAGCAAAAAATTGAAGCTGAGGTCGAGTATCTGGCTATTTCAAGAACAATCCCGAAGGTGAGAGTTGCCGCAGCGGATCACGTTGCAATGCTACCACCTCAGATATTTAATGAGCTTGGGGATGCCGAAAGCAAGTCTGAAAGGCTAAAGAGAGAAGCTGAGACTGATCAAGTTTTGAAGCTGCAAAAGAGGGTATGCAAGGTTACTTCTTTCTTTTTCGTACAGTTTATGTTGTTGTTTATAGTATTTTTATTGTTTTTGTTGCAGCTGTCACCCCATTATGTAGGGGTTGTACCCACCTAATGTTTTAGAACAGGTAGCCCTTTCAGTGTATTATTCCATCTCTCTAAGTTAGTGTTTGAGTGTTACGTTTTGTTCTCTATTAGAAGATGATAGAGAGACTTGATTCGAGCACGTTCCTAGTAGTTTACTCTTTGGATCTTGGAGAAAGAAATGCAGAAGAATGTTTTAGTCGAATGTTTGAAAGTTCGAATGGTGGTTTTCTTTTGGTTCTGTTGTCGATAGATTGATGTAACCTCGCACAGTTGTTTTGGTATCCACACCTCCTTCCACCAACAGTTGTCACCTCTTCCCCCTCGTCCACTGCCACCGCACCAACAATCGCCATCCCTGTTGAAGGGGGATCTGCTCTGGTGGTGGTTGTTTGTATGGACGGCGACAGGAGTGTTAAGCGGAGCAAAATTGTTTGGCTATCCGAATCTGAACCATTTCATTTTGCTCGGCACTCATCCGAACAATCTGAAGTTATGCGCAATGAACTATTCTAAAGATATTTGGAACTATAGGATAGGATTGCACGGAATGGTAAAGAGCAAGTTGAATGCGAGTCGGGTTTTGGTTCTCTGGTACCTCTGAAATGGAGGACATGTTCATTAAAGACAAACTAGTGTTTGAGGGAGAATAACCAAATTTTATGTGCTGGGTTTCGTTATGGTGGTGGTTACTGGTTTATGGGGAGGGGACGGAAGAGGTGGGATTGAAGAAAATTTGTTCTGTTATCGGTGGCCGAACCATCATTCAACATTTGAACAGACCAAGAATATTCGGAACTCAAGATCCGAGCAATCTGAAGATGTTCACAACATCCAAACGGAATGGTGAACAAAGCCGGTAATGACGGCTACCTATATATGGACACAAACTTAGATCTACCAAGAAATATGAAATATAATTTTTGTCAACCCTATATAACAAGTGGTTCGGCTCCCTAGTAAATACAAATCTTGCATTCACCGCGGGTGGTAATATCATAATTGTAAACATATTTGTTTGGTAAATTAAGGTCAAGATTCTAGTCCGTACGAATTGGATATTTATTTTACAAATTTGGACGCTAACATAAAATCATGCCGTCATTTTGTATCCATTTTTCTAAACGTCATTCGAATTGTGAATAAAAATATTGCAAATTTATGTGTCTTGTATAAAATGAATCAAAATCCTTTCATATAACTAACACTTATGTGGTTCCTTTATGTGATGCAAAATGGGAACGATTAAAGGGCAATTTGACGATCAGAATATATAGTTCATTTTGCAAGTCTTGTCCATGCAAAAAATCAAGTTTATTGGACTTCGGTATCCAACTGAATCATACTTGTTACAAGAGAGAGATAGCGACAATCAACCATTTATTTCTCTCCAAACATATATGGTTAATTCAACACTTCAACCAAGTTTTTACCAATCTCTGATCCACTTGCTATTTTGGATGGATCTCAAACACACTGAGGCCTGTTTTGCATCACATGAGGAACACATGAGGGATCATCACATGAGAGAATCTCGATTCATAGGATAACAACTTCTTAATTTATTTTAGAATGAAATAAGATGTAGATCGGATTGGAACAGATAAAATCTTCACAGTTACATTTTGCAAATACATTTTATAAAATATTTCTAGACCCTGAGATTTCTATCGAGCAATGAACATTCCTTTTATCGGACATGGCCAGGAGCTGCAAATTCGAGTCGATACAACATTTAGTTTGTTTGGTAAATACATTAATGCCACCTAGCAACAAAAATAATGGCATTCATGCCTTTCATTAACCATAAACGACCTTGTGCATAGTATAAATATAAGGTACGATACATAATGGCGTGTCTGGTGACGTTAAATCACAATCGTCCATTGAGATTTCAGAGTGCAGAAAAATTAAAAGCAAAGTGGGCCAACTTTTGACAGGATCGGAAAGAGAAATAGTTGAGGTGCTCGTGAGCTAGCCCAAACATCTGTGATCGTTGGGAAAAAAAAATTAATGAAGTGGGGAATAGCACTATTTGGAAGTAAAAGCAAATGGCGCGAGAAAAGTAGAAATATTGTATGTAAAGTCAATAATGATCATTTATTGTTGTAAAAGTGTTGCTTTCATTTGGTCACAACAATTCGTCAAGAAAACAGTTGAGCTTTCTTTTTTCACATCACCACTATGTATTATATTATGCGTTTGTGTATGTCTCTCTCTCTCTCTCTCTCTCTCTCTCTCTCTCTCTCTGCCCTTTTTTCTTTCCAACAACTCAAGAGTAAGGCTTCTCATATCGAGAAGTTAATTTGGGTGTGTTTATACAACTATAGGGCCATAGGAACCTCTCTAGTCATTGCTTAGATGTGTTTTTTTCTCATGCATAGTACTCTCATGTTCAAAAAATCATTAAATCCATGTGTGAGCCCATACACGTTGTGGCGCCCGTCATCTTATAGGGTCTGCTAGCCTCTTTGTGGCACCCGTCGTCTTATGGGGTCTGCTAACCTATTTGAGGCGCCCGTCCTCTTATGGGTCTACTAGCCTCTTCAGCCTATGACATGAGACTGACTTCTCCACCTCAAGAAGTTTGGATTGGATATATACGTCTGCGCATACGAATTTACAAGGATCATATTAAAAAATTTCTCTTCACCTATTGTCGAAATGTAATTTTCTTGTGCGTCCACCTTATGTTATACTCCTTCCGTTCCAATTTGTGATTCCCTTTTGAGAATCCAACTATTTTAGAAAACATCGTTATCGCATTGACAGGTTTTCTAGTTTCCAATTTTGCCCTTATGTGGTTTCCAATTCTTTTATGTTTTAAATTGCCTCTGCAATTTTGGCTAGTCACGTTTCCCAAGGAGAAAGTCAAATTCATTTCTATACTATTGGCGCCAATTATGTCTTTTTAAAATTGTCATTTCACATCATTATTTAATGAATATTTAAGTTTGCATAAGAAAGGGAAAAATGGAAAAGCTATAGCTTTTTGGGTGTCAACTTTTCAAATGGGACACTCATTTTAGAACGTCCAAGAAATAAAAGATGGACCCTCAAATTGTAACGGAGGAAGCACGAAACATGAAATATTAGGCTTGAAGCCTTCCGGAGGAGACTGACGGACTCTGTAGTGCATGGTTTGCAACATAGGGTCTCCGGTTTGGGCCGGAGGCCGTGACGGCTTCAGAGCGTTTTTCCTTTTTGACTCGGTCATGACTCACGAGTAAAGGCGGGAACAGAGGGACTACGTTTGAACTGGCCCAGGAAACCTCAAAGACAAAACCAATACATTCTCATTTTGATCCAACAAAAGATTACTTTAAGAAGACTTTAAGTTGACAGTGGAGGCGCGTTCAATTACTTCTAGACCATAGACCAATGGTTGCTTTAACTTGTACTAATTCTTTCCGTCCATATATTAACAAGCGGTTGGAACTTCCACTCTTTGTTGTTAATGGAGAAGAATTTGGCTTTTTTTCTGCAGTCTCAATTTGAACTGCAGAGGATAGTACTGCGAGCATGACGATCGTTCGAAAGTATTATTTTTATGGTTCATATTTGTTTAAAGTCTCTGAGTGATAAGATTTTTTTAACAAATCTGAACTATTGATCACCGAAATGAGTGGTCAAGATATAACGGATTTCGGGCAGGGTTTAGGCTACATGAAAGCCCGGTCCTATGAAGGAAATCAACTTGAATAAGCTAATGGTGGTATTAAAATCCTATTTTGATGCTTTTACCTTTTGCTTTTTCCAAATTACTGTGTATTATATTTTATGTTGCGTACAACGAACTCTCTTACCTACTAATCTTCTTGTTATGAGCATTCAAACCGTCTTGTTACGAGCATTTGTAGGTCCTTCTCGGGTCCTTTACGAAGATGGGAGACTTCTATTTTGTAGAGCTTGTCGAAAATTTTTAACACAACAAAATTTATATCAATCGGAAAACCATCGATTTGATTTCGACACACATTTGTCTCGAGATAAAATGAGTTCAGATCTACTCCAATATGTTTAAGTTTTAGGACAAATGTCTAACGAAATTTTACAGAAACATGATTGATGTGCTGGATGAGCTATACAACCTCTACCCACTTAAAATCAACCCACAAAAACCCAAAACAAATTAAACAGTAAGGCCTTGTTCTTCTTAATCTTTTGGGCTTCTTTCTTGTTGGCCTTATTTATTTATTTTTCACATTTGTTATTTTTATGCCAAATTTTTGTAGATTATTAATTCATCTCAACGAGAAAAATCGAAAAAATAAAAAAATTTACATTTATCCAAATATTTTTTAAAATATCTAAGATAAAATTCAAAAAGCCATTTTTTTACTTTTAAAAGTAAAATATTTGGATAAAAATTTGACACAAAATCAATAAATGTAAATATTTTTAAATAAATAAAAAATTCTAAAAAAACCTAAGGAGAACAACGCCTAAATCACGGGATAAGATCTAAATTCCTACTATCTTTTGGTCTACCCACCAAACCTTTTCAATTGACCCCACATTTTGGCCTCTGTGGAATATGCACTAGTTCTAAGTCTTCACAAGGACAAGTAGCTTTGGAGGGAGCTTCATGTTTGGCTTTTAGCCTTTTGAGTAATAAAGTATGGGAGAAAAATAGAATCAAGACAAGAGATGATACTTGCAAAGAAAGTTAAGAGGGGTGAGGTCTTGCTGATGGAAGGCTTCTTGACTTTTGACCCATTCTCTTTCTCCTTCTTATATTAACCACTTGTTGGCAATCTCTTTCTTGACCTCCACTCCCAGTTTTGGTGCTGTTTTCTTCGGTCTATGTTTGGACCACAGATATGGTTTATGTATAATCTCAATCGTTCAATAGTATTTTTTATGGTTAGATTTGTTGAAAAACTTTTGTTGGAAAGAGTCTTTTTAAGATTCAGACCATTAATTGCTGAGATGAACTCTCGAGATGAGACTGCAGAGGCTTTTCGATCCTTGTCTAATTACTCTCACAACTTAAAAATATGGATCACCAACCAAACTAAATGTACAGGCATAGACTACCAAAGCACAGAGCTTTTCAATAGTCAGCAATCTATCTGACATCCAAAAATCCACATTCAAGCTGAAATGCATGCCACAAACAGCAAGAAAGAAACCAGATAAAAAAAACAGCAAAATAGATAGCTGAGTGAGAAGTAAATTGAACGAAGAAATTCAAATAAAATCCCAAAAGGCCAAATTGTATATGCATCTTCTTTACATCATCAAATCCTACCAAAGAAACAATCAAAATCCTTTTTGGATATTTTCTTCACAGCAAGCTCTTGTTGGACCATCATATGCTTTCCATGAAGACAAATAAACACAAAAGTAACAAGACCCTAATGACCCTATAATTAGTGAAAAAAGGAACGAACCGAGTTGATTCGTCAAGACTGTGTTTGGATTAAGAATATACGAAGCGATTAATTCACAAAGGCGATGAAAACAATAGAAAAAACAAAGAAATTTAAAGTCACTTGTAATCCAAACAGTACTCCTAGTTTCCACCACTGTCATCAGTGAGCAGAACATAACTTAATCAGCTGAGATACCAACAAGCAAAAATTTGAGGTACTCACCTCTCACTAATAACAAAAGTTCAACTCCTAGCAATAGAAGCTGCAAAATGACTTGAAATTCAGCTGACTTGATCACTAACCAACTGAAGCATGAGAAGAATTAGATGCATAATAGTCATACCCATCTTCTTCATCCTCCATAGCAGGGAGCTCATTCAGATCAATCTCCAGAATTTTTCCATGACCCGTCTGGCTCGCCTCTCCAGGCGAACCGGCTTGGTTCGACACACCAGCCTGATCAGCTGATCCGGTCCAGTGGCACCTCTTGTGACCCCCTAGAGCCTGACCTGTTGAAAAAATCTTGTTACAAATCTTGCATTGGTGATTGCTCTCTCCCACCAGTACCGGCTTCGAGCTGCCGGCACCTTCGTCTTCCTTTTTCGCCTCGGCTCGGATCATTGGGTTTGCTTCCAACTCACCAGTACCCTCACCAGCTGCAATTGAAGACTCATCCATGTTTTGACTAATAATCCTGACTTTGTTGTGGCTTGACCTATGCCCACCCAATGCTTGGTGCGTTGGGAAACACTTGCTACATGTGCTGCATTTGTACTTATCTGGTGGCGCCGCCGCCGCCACTATCTCCACCTTCCGATTAACCTGATCATCAACCGGAATCAGATTGCTCTCTCTCACAGATTCCACATCCCTCAACTTCAGCTTCTTCCTCTTCTTCTTAGTATTAGTGCTCTCACAGTATTTGTAACTCACAATCAGCTGCTCTTCACAAGGAATAGTACTATCACTGCCACCTGATTTTCCCCCCTCCGATTCATCAACTGATTTTTCCATGTATTCTTTTTTCAGCACAGGAGCTTTTCCTTTGCCTAATTTCTCCATTTTTTTCACCTCATGAGTGGGTCCTCTTTCATCCATCCTCAGTTTCTTCACAGGGTGACAACAATCCCTCTCCTGAATCCTCCGCATCTTCGATTCGATTTCGATCAAAGAATTGCTTTTTTCAGCCTTAAAATCATACCCATCAACCCTGTTCTTATGTGTCAATCCGGACTCCAATGAATCCCCACGAGCTAGCCTCATCAAATCTTCCACAGCATCAAATAACTTCTCCTCCTCCGTTACAAGCCCTTTTCGGCCTCGCTTGGCCTTCACACACCAACTCGGTAACGACTCGGTCAAATCAGTCACCGAGTCTTCATCAGCCATATGTTGGAATTGTTCAGACTCGGGATCGGAAACCGAGGACGATATCGGGCTGTTTTTCGCCTGTGGAGGCGGCTGAATTCCCCTCCATTCCCTCTCCGGGTGGCACCTCATGTGCCCGAACAACGATTTCATCGACGGGAAATCTTTCCCACAAATGGAGCAAATGGTTTTACCACCACCAACACCGCTCGAGCGGCCATTATTAGTACTGCTAGAATTGGTTTTGAGCTCTTTGTCGGCTTGGACGTGAACTCTCATGTGACCCCCCAATGCTTTACCGGAGCCGAACCCTTTGTTGCACACGTTGCATACCCGAGGTTCGTCGTTTCTCTGGGGCCCAATCCGATGATCCTCAGCTTGGGCCCCATCTTGCTCGAACTTGACCGGATTTATCTTCAGCTTTATCCACAGCTTTCCCTCCCCCGATGACCTGGGTACCTGAGTTTTCTTATCTCTATCCATTGGAGAAGAAACAAAACCCAGCTCTATATCTTCTAAATCGAGATGATCTTGATCAGTCGTCTGTATCGATGGAATGAAGAAGAGGGGGTTCCTTAGCTCAAAAGAAACTGAACGCAGCTCGAAAAATCAGCTAGTCAATTAGCCCTAATGAGATGAAACTGTGTGTTTAGCCCTATGTAACTGCAGTATATGTATATGTATGTGTATAAAAACAGATTAGTTATGGAAGAAAAAAAAAAAAAAAAGGAAAGAGGAGAAGAGCAAAGGAAGCTCAAGGGTAAGGAAGAGTCATTCTTCTTGTTAACTGCTATGTGGAAATTGACTGTCACGTTCTTCCACCCTTTGCCTCTTATATTCTCTCTCTCTCTCTCTCTCTCTCTCTCTCTCTCTCTCTCTCTCTCTCTCTTCCAAAAGCATACGTCTACGACCCAAGATTTTCTTTCTATTGGGAAAAAGATGGGAAAAGGAAAAGATTTTGCCTGCTCTTTATTTATAGCCCAATTAATCAATTTGACATTGTTGAATAGTTCTTTGCTTGCCTAAAAATCACTGGCGGTAATTGAGTATCAAGATTTGCATCTATATATTTTCCTAAAATAATTATTTGGGTTTTTTGGGTTTTGGTTGGTTGTAATAGTATCTATTAGGAAGAAACCTTATGGTGTGGAAACTCTTTTTAAGTTTTAAATTAGTTTCTATCCCTATCATAACTACTTTTTATTCTCTGCTTCTTATCTACTTATTCTTTACTATTTTTTTTTATATGGAGGAACAATCCTACAAGTAGGCCACTAAATGGATCTAACTACACAAGCCAAATCTCCGAGGAGCTAGCCCGGCCACACCAGTATATCACGGCCTCCCACTTATTTTAAGGTACTCATCCTGTGGGAAATCGAACCTCATACTTTGAAGAGTATTCTCAAAATTTGGGCATCTGCCAAACCACTTAGGTAACTCGTGGCATGGGTGTGATCTACTTCTTTATCTTGTTTGTTTGCCTCCATTCTATTTTATCATCAAAAAAATTCTAGCCCATCGGCCAATCGGGTGTTGCTAATCGAACGGTCATGATTTGCTCAAACACGTACGTATTCGAGGAGAAAATATTCGGTGGGTCTCTGAAGTTTGAAGTGATATATTTGCTTAAATCCTATATATTCACTTAATGGTAGGTCTCACATATTTACATCGCTTTTAATTATCTCATGGAACTATTGCCACGGAATAATTTATCGCATTTAAACGGTGCATTAATGTTCCTTTAACATGCCAAAAATTAATTGCCTAGTAAAATTCGTAATTAACTCCCACCTCTTCCACATCCACGCGTTTTTCAACTTAATTTGTTTCTCTGTTCAATTCTAGTTTTGGACTTGAATTAACGAACCGAATGAGTAGACAACGAAGTAGTACGTGACTGATATATATATCCTACAAACATTAATATGCAAATTGTAATATTCAATACCTGTAAATGGTTACAAATGTCACAAAATTACACTCTATATGATATATATTGCATTTATTTTTACAATTTGATTCACGTATATATGTGAGATGAGCTGCTGAGATTAATTATTATCACCATTCGTCCAGGTACCGATACCAAGTCACGTAAATATCTTCCTAAATAATTGTTGCATGCTATTAAGTAGTATTAAGTCACGTACCAATTGAACCCGGCCTGCAAGATATCTTATTATACGAATACTATAAGAAGAAGAAGAAATAGAATGAAATCGGTTTAACGTCCTAGTAGCAAGTTAAGGTGTGATAATTAAGTGCAGGCGTACAAAGAGGTCATGGCAATGAATGAGTACATAATTATTTCAAGTTTCTACATAATTGGAATATCCGTGTATCATTAATTTTAGAGATTTATTCTTTCTTTTCTTTTTTTCTATTGACGAAAGAAACCAAAAAAAAAAAAGATTGACTAAATTTAAAAGAAAAATGTGGTCAAAATGTTTTACTATTCTCTAGACTACGAAAGTTAAAAAATTTAATCCAACTTGCAAAAGGTTCACTAAAGATGGAAAAAGTTTGAAAAAAAATGAAAAATGCTTGTTTAGCTGATCTCAAATTTTGGGCTGAACTGGAAACAATTTCATTTCTAAGGGCAGAGATATAATATTTGAACTTTGAGGTGGAGTGTATAACAAGGGATCTGGGTGCGGTAAAATGAGGGGTAGTTGAGGAACACGCGGAATTCTACTAGGGTAGTTATATAAATATTCAGTAGCCGCCACGACTACCCATTAAAACTCGTTCAAAAGCTTCTCATATAGGAGTAATTCTTGTTTTTAATAATCGGATGTCCGTATCAGCTTTTGCACATCGCGATTAATTCTGGTATTCTGAAGTTAGCGACTAGAGAGGTAGCTCCTAGCCCATCTGATTGTACCCCTTGGCTTCTAAGAAGGAGGTCTGGGGTACAAGTCTATAGAAAAACGTCGAACCTCTTTGGTTATTAACATACTAATTTCCCGTTAACTTATTTACAAAAATAAAAAATAAAAAATCCCGCTAACTCTCCATTGGTGTATGCAATATTGGCGGAAAAAAAAATTGACGGCCAGACAAAACTCTTTATAGTGAAACGTTTGATCTTCGTGAGATTCAAATATCCAACTTTTTTGAGGATGAACCCTTATTTTCTTTTTTATACTCATCCGCTCAAACCCTTGGTTACCTTGTCATTGAATTTCTTGGGGAACTTTAATTTATGACTCCATTGTGATTGGCTTGTGTGGGGAATACGTAAATGGCATCTATGCCGTTCAAAACAGCGTTCAAAAAATGCTGCTTCGATCTTATTGATTAAAATTGGTAATTAATTTTGGCACTCCACGTTTTGATATCCACACTTCAATACTTGTCTTCTAATGTTCAATCTACACATGGCTAGAACACTAAAAGATAAATATTAAAGTGTTGTTATCAAAAAGTAAAATGCCAAAATCATAGTCCTAAAATTAATTTATAAGTAACTCGTTCTACCTTGTGATACATGGAACTACAAGACTTGCAGTGAAGATCAATTTTTGTCACTCTTTACCTCTCGACGAGGGTAACCTTATTCACTTTTGATGAGGTAAGTTGCCGCGCTTCGATGACGAGAACTACTCATTTTGAGCGAATTGTCTTGCTAAGAGCTCGTGTAGAAGTGTAGCTAAATCGGATATTGGTACAAGTAATTCAAAATATCGAATTTTGCTTTATCTTGTTGTGGACCAAAGAATTAGATTTTCTGTTCAAGTAGTTACTAATATTGGATTGAGCTGAATTTTTGTACGGTCTCCTAACAAATTAATTCATAACAAAATAACTGATTTTGATCATCGAAGCGAAACTCTCTCAGCATACCTTACCAAATTTGGGTGAGGTTATGCTCACAAAATGGGAGTGAGCAAAACTGATCTCATTTGCAGTGGGAAGTCATCTTTGACCACCAATTTGTTATTCCATTTTCCTTTTTTAAATATAGCACTTTATTCATGAAATTAAATGACTATTTCCAAGTGCCGAACCTTAATTAATTATAATTTCAAGAGAGATGTACAAATGCAGAATCAGGAAGATATCGATGCAAGATTTCCAGACATCCCATGCACATCAATTGTATACTTCATTTCCTTAATCCTTATATAAATTGATCCCTACCTTATTCTCCTTTTACATTAATTGTTCCTATTAACCAAAAAAATCTGCCCTGCTTGATCCCTATGTGACCAATTAATTAGACAGAATATAAATGGAATTGTGGGTCATTGCTAACGCTTGAGGTTTGGAAAAGTCCATGAACACACTTTCCGGACACAACTTTGTCTGGAACGTCCGTTAGATGTATGTAGACCAGCATGCATTGAAAGGCTCTGGATGCAGTTACGTTGGGAGCTGTGTTTTAAAATTGTGTTTGAATCATTTTTTTGGGGTAATGCAAGTATCCCGAGCAGCTTGCGCACACCTCAAATTAATCCCTACAGCCCCTCCCACAACTGTTTCAAGCCCTTCATTTCCTGCAAGCAACTAGGAATGAAATTCTTGAACTGAGGTTATTAGCGTAGCATTTTTTATTTTGAAAAATTAAATAACATCTTCTCCCTGATCAACTCAAACCCCAAATCCGCCTTTTGGATTTCATACTAGGACTAGGAGTAGTTTTCATCATCCATTTTGATGACTAGCTAATCATGGGCTCGATCGATTTGGAAATAACCCACAAAGTTTCACTATATATATTCTAAAAGATGAAGAGACAGATGGGCGCTTTGAATACCAGTACCAACGTTCATTAATTTCCAAAAAGTTTCACTATATATTAGCTTGTGTTAGTTTTGGTTCAATCCTGTATTTTGTGATGTAATCTGTTTGTCTTCGGGCTTCTCCATTGCTTAATGGATTAACATTTCAAAAAAAAAGGCAAGAATGACAAAATCATCTAAAGTGTGTGTTAATTGACCCGCGAGGAGTTACTAATCCTAATCGAACGTACACTAATGACTTTCTCATTACTCGATCATTACAAGTTTTTTCATTAGAAAAGGACATACAAGTTTTTTCATTAGAAAAGGCCAGGATTCGAAAACGCTGCAATGCACTCCGTAGAGTACGCTGTGTAGTACTAGTTAACTCTTCTTCGAAAAAGTTTGTTTTTAATCTAAACTGTTAGTTAATGAGATCAACGGCTGTGTGCCGTCTTATACGCACACTCTGCAGGAGTGCACAACAGCAACCCCGAATCCAGCCAATAGAGCTTCAACGCGTATATATTTAAGTGGTGAAATTATTATGTCCTCCTTTAACATGCCATACCTGTTTTCATGTGATTTTGAGCTTTATTTTTCAGTTCTTTTACCAATTCTGCCCTATATATAATAATAATAATAATAACAACAACAAGGCAACAACGTATGAAGCAGGATTTTTTACGCGTAAAATGTGTCAATCCATGGACATCTTTTGTAAAGTTTGTCGTTTGAATTCCCAACTCAAAAATTATTGAATGCCCAACCCAACAAATATTGGACACTGTTTATCGAGATCAATTGTGACATCGCTTATATATGTACTTTGGTGTTTTGGGGTCGCATTGTTGTTATTAATAGATTAAACTATTTTTAATCCTTCTGTTAATTGTAACTTCGCTGTCATATTATATAGATAGGTCATATGTGTTGTAGACCAATTGAATTATGTTTTCTCCTCTAGAATCCCTTTCTTTCCCTCTCTATTTTAAGAGATGTGAGTGTTCACGCCTTTCTTTTTTGGATAAGGTGTTTGATGAATCAAGTAGGATAATTCTAAATAGATAAATCATTTAAATATAAGATCTGCACTTCTTTTTTTTAAAGAAAATGCAAGAAGTGTTCAAGCCTCTTTTTTTTTTATCGTTGATCTTGTGTATGAGGGCATATGGTAAAAATCGAGGCAACAGCCACTGGGTCTTTCTGGGTAAAACGGATTTCGCCCTAAATGCCTATTTATACTTTATTGAGCAAATATCAATCAAAAGTGGATCCGTGGCGCAATGGTAGCGCGTCTGACTCCAGATCAGAAGGTTGCGTGTTCGATTCACGTCGGGTTCAATTCAGACCTTGTTCTTTTTTTTCCCAGTTGTGCAATAATACATTGAAGCCACACCACCACCCCCTACAATCTACCAAAAAATAGGAGACTTTTTTCGAAAACAAGTACTAGTTTGATGCTATTTGTTGGACTTCATCTCATGTCACTCAATTTAAATCACTCAAGCGCAACTCCACCTATCGTCAATAGATAGATCTTAAGTGGCCTAACCTCACATAGTTGAGCCTCCGTTGCTTGAGACAAGTCTCCTTGTCTTCTCAATCCATACCTCCACGTGCATCCAAACTACACGTGAAAGGAAGTATTAAATGTTTTTTACATCGCTCATTTAAACCACTCAAGTTTGGTTAATATATTCTAAAAGCTACTCCACCTACTACCAATTACCAATTGATTTTAGGTTGAAACGTTCCAAAACAGATCTAACATTATTAAAGAGGCAAGAACACACGCGATGATGCCAACATTGATTCATGGAACAGTCATTGAACACTCTTCATCTGAAATGAGGTCGCTTAACTTGAATACTACATAAAACCTTGAAAGAAAGACTAGAAGAAGAAGCTCTCTTCCAGCAGAAGAACAAGTTGCTCCAATTACATGACTTTTCCCCAGTTCAGATAAAGGAAGTGAAAAGATAAGTTCCCAAAATAAATCAGGGTTCACAAAGACGCGCAAAAACAGGACTCACATGAAATAACACATCTATGAGAATCCCAGTTCAAGTTTCTCCGTTTGCATGACCAACACTTCCTAGCCTTCTGTACAAACCTCCCTCCGACGACTAATGATCACTCCAAACAGAACACTCCTACTAAAAGAACACTAACAACCTAAATCCCACAACACATTAATTACATTTTTATGCCAAACTGAGATGGTAGAATGAGAGAGCCCCCCTCCGCATACTTATTTGCACACTTATTTGCAGAGAGGTCCAATCACCCACTCAGTAGATAGAATCAAGGTACGAGTTATTCCTTCGTCGGCCAAACTCAAGAAGGCTACCATATGTACGGTCCCACACTCCAATAAAGAGCGACTCCGTGTCAGGACTGAAAGACATGCCAGATATCTCGCCAAAGAAATCGATCTCTTGTTCCTTCTCATATCCACTTTTGGCATCGAAAACATGGACGAAATCGGCAGGCTCTGCCATTGCCATGAAATGACCATCAGATGAGTAGCGAATCGATCGGATGGCTCCGAGATTTCCCTTCAAAGCCGCAACTGACTTGGATAGGTTTCGGACATCCCAAATCCGGCAGGTTTTGTCCTGATTCCCAGTAGCAAAGGTGAGGCCATCAGGGTGCCATGCTGATGCAAATGAGAAATCCAAGTGACCAACCAAAGACGTGACCATCTGCAAAAATATAAAAATTAAAATTATACCAACTTTTCAGGCTTCACCGCTTACTAGAAAATTTCAGAAGAGGGGGAGGGTGAAAGCAATAACACAAATTACCTTCCCAGTCCTGGAGTCCACCAACATACCCTCTGGGTTATCTCCAACAATTATAAGAAGCTTACCATCAGGACTCAAGGAAGTGTGCTGCAAAAAAAATAAAAATTAAATAAAATTAAATTAAATTGCAAATTCCAAATTACCACTTCAATGTGGCCTTATCACCAGCACTGAAGCAAGATGCAAGCAGCTGCCTAGGAATGCCAGGATTCCCACCCCCACACCAGAAGACAAAATAAAAAGTGATTGTTCTAGTGTTGTTTAAGATACACCGTTAGCTGCAAAAAATTAAGCATAAAATCGCTTATTTTTATATCAAATTCTCCTTTTACATTTTCAACTCAGCCCCGTAGTGAAGACGCATCTCGGGGAGGAGGGAGACAAAAAGAAGAAGAAGAAGAAGAAGAAACAAATCCATCTTCTTTAGTTTCTCTTTCCCATATCTAAAATTATCCCACCTTATACAAATAGGCTGTGCCACGATGCAAAACTGTAACCTCAAAGTTCAAATAAGCGGATAATCATTGACAGAATTTGCAGGTGGCAGTTCATATTGTCATAATCCAAACATAAATCACAACGATGAAATGATGGAATATACTGCCACCAAAAAGATGAGAACTTTTTAACATGTCTAAACTGTACTGAGAGAAAGACAGAGGGAGGAGGGAGCAGGAGAGAGGGAGAGAGGCTTACATTCACTGGCCAAGGAAACCTGAAATGTTTAGAAAGTTGAAATTTTTCCATATCGAAGTCTCTAACTCCAGAATCATTGTTGGAAGCCGTGAAATGAACGGCACCACTGTTGGGCAAAAGGGGGGGAAAAGTACCATAAGATTCATCCTCAGTACGTGAATAGATCCCGACACCACCAAGTTCTAGGGCTGCACATACATCGGGCAAGGCCAGGTTTGGGCCCGGCTTGAACTAGATAATAACGAGACATGCGCATGCCCAAGCCCGGCCCGTTAATAATCGGGCTTCATTTAATATTTCCAAGCCCAGCTCTCTTAAAGTGTCCTTTCCCAAGCCTGTCCAACTAGCCCATTTATTTTCCTAAAGTACAGTGTCCAACTATAAGTTAATCATCCCCACTATTATAAATTAGAGTTTACAATCATAATAATTATATTTATTCGAAGACCAAGGACTATATGTATATGTATGCATTAAAAAAACCGGTATTATATACTCTATATACAGGTATAGTAGTAGCCTCTTTTTTTCCTTCATAATTTTTTTATAGCATAAATATATAATGCACATCATTGTCATTATATTATCGAGCCGGGCCGAGCTTGATTTTAAGAGATTCCCAAGCCCATCCCATTGACTAAACCCTTAAAAAAAGGGGCTGGGTTGGGTGGCCTAGCAGGACGGTGTGCACCCCTAACACCAACACGAGCGCAAAAGAAAATACCTTGGAGCGGTGTAGATCTCCACTGCATTAGTAATTGCATTATCATCGTATGTTGTCCTCGTGCAGAAGCAAACTCCAGGTCTATCTAAATTCTGTGGCAAAAAAGGAGTGATTCGTCAATATGCCCGTATTCAGACTAACACAAAACTAAGGAATTCTAAAAAAGGTATAAACAGAATTTTTCCATATCGATATACAAATCCCTACACCATTCTGAAAAAGTTCCCTCTTCTTCAGTAGTTACTTTCATGATACTTCATACAGTTCACAGGTTTTTACAGAGTACTACTTATCAGGCCTGTGAGAAGGCGAGTTTGACGTACAAAAAACAAGAGGTAAAGCAGAAAATCAAATTAATTTCATTAGGTTAAACATTTTAAAGAGAACACGTATCAGGCTCGTGAGAAGGCAAGAGATTTAATTACGAAAAACTAGAGGTGAATTTGAAAACAATAAATTCTCATACATTAAGTGCAGTAACACAGAGACCAAAATTCTGTCTCTGACATCAAAAGTGGGAATGCAAGCAACATACGAAGGCTAACTAATTTCTGAACTCTCTCACTTTCAGTAAATATCACGAGTAAACTCAACTAACTTACCTTGCAAATGAGTTCTCCCTGAAATCCCCCAGCAACAAGCAACCTATCTCTTACTGCAAGTGTGCTAACTTGGGTCTGCGTAAATCCTTCCAGTAGACTTCCTGGATGTTTCTATATGGAGCAAAGACATTGAGTTAATTCGTAGAAAGACCAATATACAAAAATACAAGTTTTTCCGTCAAGACACACGCACACAACACAGAGAGATCGAGATAGAAATACAAGCAAGCCAAAAAAGAGGGAATCATGAGAATCACCTCATGTGGTGCAACATGACCAGAAACATTGAGAACCTCAGTCTTGTTACAAGTTAATGCAGACCAATGAGTAACAGAAAAATGTGACATAAGGTAAACATCATGCTTTGATGTAGCCCAAACCAAGTTCCTCAACTGCAACGCCAAGCACAAAATTTCTGTCAGTCAACTATGCTAAACAATATTCGCTTCTAGGTAATGCCATAAACTTACAGTATCAGTTAACCCAAGTCCCATCACCAACACGATTGAAGGGCTTGGGTAAGTCATATGCAGCGCATAATATCAATAAACAAGAATGACAAAGGTAATGTAAGAACAAGCATTAGTGACATGCATGGGAAACACTTATCTTAAAAGGTCCAAAACTATGCAATACAATGTTAATGAATTTCAGAAGTAATGGGCTTCTCATTGATCAACCTCTCTCTCCGTTATGAAACTAAGGTCTTAGCATTCATGGTATAATACGTTGTATCTTTCTCCCAATCGTACTAACCACTCTCTTCTAGGATTGAAGTACACCATTGGACTGTAAACCAACATTCGTCCCATATCTCTCACAACTTCTACAAAGCCGGCATATGATTGGCGGTATGCGGCACATACACATCACTTTCCAGGATATTGCGGACAGCGTTGAACTAGTTTTTACAATTCATGCTTACTCCTCCAAGAAACTCTAACGTCATTCCGCATTTACATCCTGGCTGTCATGGGTTTCAGATTTGGATCACTAAATCAACATAAAGGTTAACCGGAGAAAGTAAGGGTAGATACCTCCCCTAAACAAAAGGGATATGGGGGCAGGTATTGGTTTGCACCAAAACCAATTCAGAAAAGCAGACAACCAAAGGTTTGACTCATTGCACCTAAAGCTAGGAAGCAATTAGTAATTTCAATACCATTGCAGGTCACATTCCAAATGTGATGAAAGTTTTGCAACTCTAAAATAGAAGAATAGTTTGAAAATGCAATATGGATCCTTATATAAGGAGAGAAAAATAAGATGATATTCCATCATTCCATGCACAATACAATCAAATTCTGCAGCTGATACTAATTGAGAAAGAGAGTGTCATCCAACCTGGAAATGAAGTATCGTTGATTTCACAGATCTTGAATTACGTCTGAAGTCATAATACATACCCCCTTTCATTGTAACTTTGCATTCCTATTCACAACAGAAACATGAGGAGTTAATGAGTTTACATCAGCATGGCAACCAAACATTAAAGCATCTGAGATACTTTGTCATAAAAAAGCAACAGCAGCCGAGAAAAATGACCAATGGGCTTACTTTCTCTGACCCCTCGCCAGATTGAGGGATGTTCTCATAATTCTTGTACTGTTCTAACCTAGTTTGCCTATACTTCTCCCTTGTGATATTAAGCCTCTCCCAAGGAATTCCTTGGATATCTTTGCCTTTCCTAGCTTGAGCAGCAGAAGTGTCTGCCATTTTGTTGTTCTAAACAGTACCAAAAAAGTTAGCCATTCACATATCCCAAGCTTGACTGAAAAGACATCTGAACATTAATCCAAACAGAGCCACCAGTAAAGAGGAAATAACAAAATATCGAACACTACGAGGTAAAATTTGCAGTTGTCAAGTGTATAACAATGAAAAACTAGAGTTCAAACAATATAAAGTAAAATCACAAACCAAGTAGTCATGCTCATCCACTTCAGAATCTGAGCCGGCCATCTCTCTGCCACGGAACTCTTCATCCATATCGTCATCTACATCCTCCATTTCATATTCATCTGCCATGTGTTCAGCGTCTTCCGCTTGTTCATAGGACATGGTCTGCGAATAGAATCCTGGACCACATGATTCAAGAAGGAATCAGCAAAAACGAGAAGATAAAAATTCAATTCGCACTTAGTGCCACTCAGTACCGGACAATACAAAATGATGGAAATCTGGAGATCATGAGTTAGCAAACAATAGAAGACTCACTCCAAACAATTCGACGTACATTACAAAACTGGGCTACTGCACTAATACGGAAGAGATGGATGTTAAAAGAACTTTCAAAATAAACAATTTTCAAACTAAATGATCCAATTCTACATTCAACATCATAAGGATGAACCCCAACATCACATCTTGACATTTAGGAGCAGATTTTAGTAGATTTGGGCGTTATGTGCACGTAAATGGAAGGTTTTTCCTTGATCCTCTGTGTTTGTTTGGTAAAATTTAACCCAAAAAAAAGGATCGACACTTAGTCTCCAAGAGTAAAACCAGTTCCAGGGCTCAACATTCATCCAATGCTACCAAGTTCCAGTGCTCAACATTCAGCCAAAGCGATAAAAGTCTAACTACAAAAAATGGGGCATCACAAAAAGTTTGAATGTTTTCGAACTACTGTAGTTCTTGATAAGAAGAAGCCCATCCTAGCCGCAAAACCATTCACTATTCCTTACTTAACCTGGTAGAAAGATAGCTGGTCCTACTTCAACCATTGAACTATAAAAACAAGGTAAAGTCGGCTTAAACTGTCATTCACATTTTCTGATCGCCGCTATGCTCACAGGATAAAGAAGACTGCGTGTCTGGAGATATTGATGGTAAAGACTCATTCTTTCATCCCCACGCGGCCACGCCTAATTACATGCACATGGCGTGCCTAGTACGACAAAGCCAACCTTAAACTATCATGTGTTCCCTTACTGGTGACTGGTGAGCATACTGAAGAACTTCCGGGGTTAGTAAGCATGTGTAAACATGGGCTTTAGTCCAATTAGTTTAGCGGGAGCGCTACAGAACCGTGCATTTAGTGATAAAAACAAATCACAAAATCGAGGCTCGTCGAAACGAAATGTCAAGAAAGATCAAGCGGGGCTCCAAACACGTGCATGCAACAACCAAAAACCTAGATTTTACAAGAGTACAAGAAGGGAAATGCATATTAATTACACACCAAAGAGGAATAATCACGAATCTCATAAGACATAACAAAACGATCAATTAACTCCACACCTAAAATCAATTACACTTCGTTCACAGCGTAATTCGACATATTCCAATACAACTCACAACTGAATACTTCCTCCAAAACTAGAAAATTCAAGAAACGAGAGAGAGAGAGAGAGAGAGATTCATGCGTAGATGAAAAAGGTCCGGCTATCGCAAAACATAAAGACGCACAAAAAATAAGCGAGAAAAAACCTATAAAATTAGCGGAATTTCTGACCTGTGTATAAAAGAGCGGATCCAAAAGCTGCGATCGAGCTCGTACGACCTCGATCGATCTGGTATTACTACTAGTATGGGAAATCAATCACTCGTTATTGAAGACGAATGATTTTAGGGTGAGAAGATCGCGATGAATCTCGAAGAGAGAGAGAGAGAGAGAGAGTGAGAGAGAGAGGAATATATATCTATATTATTTAATGGTTTTAATATGTACTATCTAACTTTATTATTCAGCGTCATGATCAAGAAACAGATGAAACGAAAGAGACAGGTTTTAGCGCAAAAATACAAGTCGGTTGCAACAATACAAGGAGATAACTGCGTTGGTGGGGTCCCGGCTATTTTCACACCTTTTGCTCTTATGGTATGGTGTAATAACAATAATTCAAGTATTTGGGTTAGCTAACGCGTGCGGTCGTTAAATTTATTGGAACCAGTCTCACTCATCAATTTAAAACTTGAGCAAAATTTTGTATGAATTTATTGGAACCAATCTCACTTCTCAATTTAAAACTTAAGCAAAGCTTTATAGTATGAGTTAACAAGAAGATTCATGCATGAGACAACTGCAAAGTCTCCTGCCTTAATCACCGTATGGGTTGAGATTTTGAGTGTAAATTCTGTCTGGCTCATCCAGACAGAGGGGGTTTTCCGTAAGTATCCCACGTGGGTTTTCTTCGTGCATTTTTTTGAATAATTCAAACCATGCATCTTGTAAGATTTATAAAATAATATATCTACGCAAAAAATTAACTTATTCGGACATCGATAGATATGTCAAAAGTTGTGTTTTTAGAAGAAAAAATGAACGGTTGTGAACAGTTTAACTTAAAAAACAGTTGACAGATCCAGGCTATCCATTTTTTCGTCTAAAAATCAATTTTTGACATAGCTATCAATGTCCAGACAAGGTGATTTTTCCGTAGATATATTATTTTTACAGGTCTTATAAGATGCACGGTTTGAATTACCCAAAAAAATTGCGTGAATAAGACCACGGGGATACTGCGGAAAACCCCCTCTGTCCGGCAGAATTTATTCTCTAAAGATTTTTAGTCTTTCCTATTCAAGAAATGTACATTCTTTAGTTATTTTATTTAGTAAGGTAAATTGTACTAGTATTTAAAAAATACACATAAAGCATGTGTTCACCAAAATAGAGACTTTTATACTTCAAAGAAAAAGAAAGTGGAGAATGTGAAAACTGAAAACCACTCACCTATTTTGTAACTATCGAGTGGGCATGGTGCATTTTCACTAAATTAAATGGACTAAATAGACTAAAACTTATGTTTTTACGAATTTATAGGCATCATTCTCCTTACATACATTAACTAAAATACTACTTGACTGTTGTTGTCTTTAACCTGCCGTCCATTTAGTTTAGCAGAACAATTCCAGTCCATTCATCTTACAAGTGTCATGAATTGCACGGCTTTGATTACTCACCTCAAAATAGGCATTACTTCCCAGTCCCAAAATAATAGTAGATCGTTATGAAAAAACGTGCACTTTTCAAAACAAAAAATAAAGTACTTTCGTTCATAATTTTTAAATTTTTTTTGCACCAAATAAAAGAACTAATCTAGATATTTCATTTGGTCCGAAGAAACTCAAAAAATCACATACAAAAGTACTTTGTTTATTTATCTAAAAGTTACATATCTTTTCATAAAGGACTATAAAAAATGGGACAGATAGAGTATTTTATAACCGATGTTATAAAAACGACGTAATGCATGTTGCATTCCAAACACCACCATTGAATCTGCAACATAAATAAACCGAATGTAGATTGGAGGGAGGCCAATCCTGAATACAAATACTCTTGTTTGGCGAACCTCCAAAGTGACATTTTTTTTTTACTTTTCCGATTTGCCTTCTTTTCAAGAACTATCTATCATCGACAACTTTCGGTTTGTCTAAGTTGTAACAAACATGTTGTGCGTAACATCCTCCCCCTTTTGAACTACTTCAGCGTGATAGTTCATTAGCAACTTCAAAAATGAAAAGCTTCCATTCTCCAGTAAGCAAGGGTTGCCTACAAAGCTACGAACCATAACTTAACTTGCACAAAACCCATATAGAACCTCAAATGGACTTTCGTTGTTTGGTGGCTCCCCTTTAGAGCCAGAAATTCTAAATGGATTCTACCAAGTATGATCAAACACACAGCCTTTGCACCCCAATCCCAGAAGTATATATTTACATACTTTGCGTCTACTTATATAACACGAGAATCAAGATAAACCACCTTCGGAAAGGAGGAAAATTTACAAAATAACTTCCCAAGTCCAGAATCTTAAACACAGTATCAGCCTAATCTCTACACAAGTCTTTGTGTTAATAAAATAATCAGGTAATCAACAAATCAAAGCAAATACTAGCTCTTAGCACCATTGAAAAAGGGCAATCCCGGCAGATATGGCCAGTGAAAGGGAAAATCGTGGCCTAGACATTCATTTGGAAGCAGCGATTTCTACAAGGGTAACAAAACAGAACAATGTATGGAGAAAATAACATGACAAGCCTTCAGAAAAATCGCAATAGCAGGAGGAAGCCTGTTGTTAGCACAACCAAAGGGGATGGAGTATATATGATCTTCGTCCCACTGTCATTAGCTGTTTGTGTTGGCGCAGTTGCAGGGCACATAACACCGACCTTGGAGTTGGTATCCTGGCACTCACTGGAAAAGAGGCCGGGTGGGTAATTTCCATTGAGGTTGATGTAGCTGAACAAGATTGTGGCACAATTATTAGTTAAATCATTCAGTTCAGCAGCATAAGGGCAAGCCAATTCTAGAAATGCTGCACAACAGACATTTGCGGGGTACAGCGGTCCTTTGCACTGGCTTGTGATGATAGTGTAGTTCAAATACTCAAAATTTGAAGGGCAAGCTGCAAATCAAGCAACGCCAGATAGTATTAGATCATCTTTTAGAGATGCTAACTTCTCCAACAGATTACAACAGTTGCAACCCAAATCAACCAAGTTCTATCAAATTTACAAACATATGCAAAAGATCTAGATACGAATTCTTCATATGGATATGTTGACATGTTAGCAACTTAGGATGAGACTTATCATTTGCAAGAGAACATTCACAGCCATGTAATAAAAATCCAATCACTTTATAGGTCGTACTAAACATAGGGGAAAAAAAAAAATCAACTGATTGCTCTCCACTTTAAATAACAAACTTTTTACCAACGAGCTACAATGGCTTTGGCAAAACGTTGTCAGCAAGTTATGGTATATTTCGCAATAGAAACCACAAAGATAGTGGAGTGAAGGAGTGGGTCTTGTTGCTCAAATTGATGGCCGGTATTCTTGGAATTCAATTCCTTCTCACTTCGCATCAGTGATTTCGTAGTATAAGGTTCGTTTAATCTCATGATTCCACACAAAGATGGTATAATAAAGGTCACATGATGTCAATTACAAATCCAGAGTACTACCAATTTCGCACACAAGAACATGTAACAACATATTCCAGTACATACCCGATAAGGTGTCGTGTGGATTTCAGAATAAGATACAGGACATTTTATTTGCAAAAACCTCTAATCACCGAAATTGCATGCATAAATAGGAAATTTGCATACAGTCCTGGTAAATTCGTAGCCCAACTACACAACAAAGTCCATGGCGGAAGTGAAAAATGACACCAAACACCAATTCAAGAAGTCGGTGCAAGGAAACCAACAAAGAGGGTCACAATGTCATTCTTAACGAGATATGTTTTCTTTATTTCTTTCGGTTTTTTCTTGAAGGAATATTTTGGAATCATCGCCAAGAGTTTGGACCAGAAAAAGGCAACACAAAACAAGGAGTCAATTTGCAAGTGGTAGCCCAATGGTTGGCACCATAGGATTCTAACCTCACTAACTACGACCAACACTACTGACCTTAGTAGCAAGATTCTTCTAAAATGGGTGCACTCCCAAGATGGGAGCTTGACGGGAGCTCGCTCCGAACTAAGATGGTAGCTTATCGGGCCCTTAAGGCAATTATACTCCCACTTTTAAGGGAGTTATGCCATTGTAGAATTAAGAATATGAAAATCATATCAGTCAAGAACTTTTGCAAACTTTTGCAAATTGAAATATCTAACTTCCAATAATTATAATTACCAATTAATATAGGGAAGATTCTGAATAACTATCATTTTTCCTTCAATGGTTAATTATTCAAAGATGTTTTATAAACCAAACCGAGCCTTACGTCCCAATCACTTGGGGTCGGCTACATGAATCCGTTTCCTATATTTGGATTCATGTCATAAAGATCTGACGGGTTTTTTTTTTACGTGCTGGCTGTCAGCTACCTAACTCACAACCCTCCTCCTTTATCCGGGCTTGGGACCGGCTGGGAAATAAAGATAAAACTCTAAGCACGAACCAGGCGGAGTTTCAAAGATATTTTATATGCATATTTATATGTAATCTGTATACCCTCCTTAGGCACCCCCAACCTTAGGAGCTTCTAGGTGCCTCCGCTCCCTGCACCCGCTCCCGCTTCGTGCTACTAAGCTACTGACTTTCGCCGGGGGGGGGGCAGTGTGGGGAGGGGGAACCAAGGAGTCAATTTACCCTATCCGAAAACAAAACTAAGTACCTATGCATACAGCAGCAGGAGCAAAACAGGTTATCTTTGACCATACAACTAAATATCTAACCATTGATCAACGGCAAAATAGAAGTCAGGATTAAGATTTAAGTCAAAGAATTATATGGTCATGTACATATCAACCCTTTAATCGATGAGAATGTAAAAAGAAAAGGAAAATTACGTGTCTTGGCCTGAAGGAGGCTCCGACCGATTGAAGCTCCATCCCCAAATACATCATCTGCATTATAAACCCACATACCAGTAAATCCAGACATTATAAAATAAATCACAAAATACTGCTAGTAAGAACAATTACTGAGTGCTATGAATAATGCGATTGAAGATATCAGTATCTGAATATACACACCTGAAATGGAAGCAGAAGCAGAGAGCCAGATCGAAAGGAAGAAGAGAAGTAGGAGGAGACTAGTTCGATAACTAGAAAAGCAAAACCGATTGTTGTGCTCCATTTTTGAGCTGGGTAGAAAACAAAACGGAGAAAAGGAGCACAGATCTCTTGCTCCTCCTCCCCAGAAAAATGAGTAATTAACGGTACAGCTTTTCTGTGAGCTGGATATATATTAAAAATACATAACGCGGAAACAGGTTTCCTCACCTAGAGCCGAGAGGTGCTACCGGTACATATTTCATATCTGTATCTATATCAGTGAGAACATATCTTTTTTAGGTCCGTTTTGGGTCCCTAAAAAATGATCGGAGCCGCTCATTTTGTTTGAAATACTTTCTTTATGGACCCTACGAAAAATAAACTCAATCAAGTATCAATTAGGGTGTGTACGAAACATCCAACTTTGTGCCATAATTCAAGCTTGAATTTTAAAGCAAAGTTGGAAGTTTAGTAAACATTCTTATCGATACTGGATTGAGCTTATTTTTTTGAACGGACCGTTAGCAAAGTATTTTAAACAAAATGATGGCTCCGATAATTTATTTGAGACCCAAAACGGACCCAAAAGACGTATGTACGTGATGTATGTGCATAAACATATGTACTCATAGACTTTCTGCCTAGAGCCAGCTATTTGATTTGAGAACTCTGCTACTCACACACCATATATATATACAGATTGTGTGCACAGATCCAATGTGGGGTCAACTATGGATCACACACAAATAATCCAAGCCGTTCATTAAATGTAATAAATTTTTTCAAGGGTACCCGCCAAAATTCAGCTAATTCTGATACATATAGTGTGTTTGATCCAATCATCTAAGTTTTTATTCAGATTTCAGAATAATGAAAAGTTAGAAGGTTTGATCAAGTACTTGTAGTTATCAGATTAAGCTAATTTTTTGCCAAAACTCTTGAAAAAATATTTTACATTTAATAAACAGTTTGAATTGTTTGTGTGGAACCCATGGCCCCAAACAGTGATCTGTACAAGATTTGTGTGTGTCAAAAGTTTGTGTCAACAGATTTAATGTTGATTTGATTTATGGTTTCCGCCAATTTTTTTTACAATCGGGCGAGTTTGATCGCGCCTCGATTAATTTTGAGACTCCAAAATTAATGACAGGATATACTTTCATTGATAATCAAAACTTATAAGATTTACGTAATTTTGTCTTTTCATCAAACCATGAGGTGTTAGCATTAATATTTAGTAGAGTTAGATTATTATGGCAGGTCAAAGTCATTTTTATCGGCAAACCTCGTATATTGACACTCAAGTGCTCACTCACGACTGCTTAAACAACATCTAAGTATGTACGAATCAAAATTACAAAATCCAAGTAGTGGATAAAATAAATATGAAAATGTAAAATAGTAATTTTGTTTCAATTAAAGTTGCTACTTGTTTTATTTATTGAATTCTAAAAGGGAATAAAAATGAAAATGCAAAATAGTAGTAATTTTGTTTCAAAGTTGCTACTTGTTTTATTTATTGAATTCTAAAAGGGAAATAATTTTAACACACCTCTTTTATCCATTGGTACTCCCTTTTTTATCCTTATTCACATGCAAGTACCAAATGGCCATTCACATGAAAAAGTGACTCAAGATGTGAGGGTGCATAATTTAGTAATTTCGCATGAATAAAAGGGAAAAATGAGTACCAATGGATAAAAGGGATGTGAAAATCATTTCCCTTATAAAAACCGATACCATGAAAAAGCCGAGAAAATTATGAATTATACTACTTGAAGGTTATATAAACTTTTTCATGGTAATTATACCCATTGGCCAAACTCCTTGGTTGGTCGTTCTCTTCTTCTTCGATCCTCTTCTTTAGGAGTACACTATAGTTTTTATAGTACTCCATAATTATCTGAGGAAGGCTGGAGTTTATTGCGACTAATTTTGTTTCGTGGACTAATAAATTGATGTTAATCGTAACCATTTCTTTAACGGGAGACGGCAGGTAATTCCCTAATCAACAAGGAAGACAATTTTAATCGTTCGCTTATCCCCTATTATAAGGCGGACGAGTTCCACCGTTTGTACAAAGTATAAACTATGAACTTGGTGGGTTAATAAATCATTAAAAGCTTCCGACGCATAGGCAATGTATTCTCTCGTGTGACGATAACTCATTTGATCTTTCATCACGTAATTGAAAAACAAACACTACCAAAATTTTAATTGATGGTTCGAATATATAGTAATTCATAAAGAGAAACACGGCCTCTTTAAACCTTTCTTTTTCTCCTTTTGTCTATTTGCATGCAACTTGCCATAGAATAGCTGTAACGTTTTCATGTGGGAAAGCAGTACCAGTAGATGCAAGGTATGGTCCCGCTTCAAGAAGATGAACATTAATGCCAATTTCGTACCTGATTGTCAGCTATTGAACTCATCATTGAACATGCCCAGACTGGAAAGCCGTGTAATTGCTAGAGTTTTGCCCTAGTACTAATGTAATTAGTTTACCTTTTTTGATAACCGAATGTCCGGACCATCATACGTGCATCTCGACTAATTCAAAGGTCCTAAAATTAACGACCGGACCAACCCTTCTGTACCCTTATGTGAAATGTTATTAGTTCACCTTACATTGGTCCATTAAGAAAAACATTCATATGCTCTACAATAGCAAAATATCCGCAAGTCCATACAAGATTTACAGTCACTGGTAACGATGGGGGATATGCCGCGTAGTAAAACTTTGCATTAACAGGGAAAGGAGAGAACAAATATGCCGCATGGTAAAACTTTGCATTAAGCTATTTTCATTTTCTCTACAATGTCTCAAATCTAAGTAGCAGAAGAACCCATGAAAACTATAGCTGTAGGTCCTTTCAAGCACTCACCGTAAGGCGTAAGCAGAGCGGAATAATGAAAATTACAGAGGGATCAAAATAAAAAGGGTTCCCTGCAGTTTTTCCAAGTATTTACTAGTACTACTCCACGTTTTTCAGGAAAGCATTGCTCCATGTATTGTACTCGCATATTACCAATCAACACGTGTAGTTATCTTCCTATTCCAATCATCTTCAAGAATTCAACAGAATAGCCTCCGTTGCTGCAATAACAAACCTCAACATTATCAAGGCTGTTTTTATTTTTGAAAGCAAAGGATTATATTAACAAAAGGCATTAAGGGAATGCCGCCCGTACCACAATACAAAAAGGCCCTATACACTCTCCTACGAGAGGAGAAGCTCAACATTATCACGGCTTTTCCACAATTACTAGAGCCAGTGGAGTGTCAATGCATTCAAAACATTCTATGAGTGTGTGTGTGTGTGTCTGAGAGAGAGAGAGAGAGAGAGAGAGAGAGAGAGTCTCCAAAGCATGTCTAAACCACATCTTCTCCATGACATAACTATCTGAAGTAGCTTTTAGTTTCCCTTGTATCTTAACGTTGTCAAGGCTTTTCCAGGACAACTAGAGTTAAAGACCATTCGTAGGGGTTAAACTCTTCTAGGCTTAAATTGAACCACAAAGGTTGCTCTATATATGAAAATCAAAATATGCATATATAAATAGCGATATTCTACAGAACGTCTACTTGACCTCAAGCCAAAACTACTAATGAATACACAAGCATATATCATGGACAAAATATACAAACACTACTGCTACGCAACTTACATGGCATTTTGACTGCTGCAAATTTTCCAACAACTGAGCAATCTCAAGTTGCTTCACTACCGTAGCATGCAATACCTGAGACAAACAATTTCACAAGTTAAGAACCACTAAGCTCCAACATTACCAACATGTCAACCAGATAGGACAAGACGTACCCTCTTCGTTTTGTCAAGGTCGATCTCAACGCACTTGATCCGATCCAACGATTGGTGAAGCATTTGCTCCTTCTCCAAAGGAATTTCAGCAGGCTTCTTGTTCAGTTCTTCAAATAATTCTTCTAGTTTTTGGAGGCGCTGTACACATGGAAGGATCCGGCCTTCATCGCTGACAGCTTCAGCATTCGGTGGACAGCGCTCTGTTGGGCCTTCCATCACATTAGATGGATAAATATTGTTCTGCCTTCTCCAATATTCCAAAGGTAGGCTACGAATAAATGCCAGCATCTTGGCCATGAATGACATTAGTACTCTTGGCACAAAACGGAAGCTAATTTTTTCAACATTTTCCAGGACCGTGTCATACCAATGGACCACTGGAGTACCTGGAATCGGAATGAAAACCAATGTTGGGAGGTCAATATCAGAATGACTATCAGTATGATTAAAAGAAATACTTGAACAAAAGCACAATAAAATCGAGCCTTTCAACTTCTACCCTGGTTCATATTACAACAGCTAAGAAAAATAAGTCAATTAGGATATGTTCTTAAAAAAGGGATAGATATGACGCAAAAAAATATGGTTGAGATATACCTTGTGAATTGAGTGTTGCCTCACTAGATGAATTTCCCCTATCATTGAATCTAAGTGATTGATCAGAACAATGTCCCATTCCTTGGTCAATGTCACTAGCTTTATCAATCTCACTAAAATCTTCACTGCAGCTGTAGTAGGCTGTAGGATCTGATGCCCTGCCCTGGAGAAATCAAATTCATGTCATAAGTGTGCATGGGAATGTCCAAGCACACACAGAGGGAGACAAATGTGTAATAGGAGTAAGTCATATTTCCTCATGATTCAACATGGTTTCCTTTCATCTGCCATATTAGAATTCAGCAAATCATAAAGTTGTGAACCAAAAGGTTCCAGAACTCACTTCTTCATGTACTGGTGCCAGACGCGGAAATCTAGAGCTACTTTGTCTGGTTGGAGAGCATGAATCGTCAACATCTGACCCTGATTCCGCTGTTGAGGTATCACTACTTCTCCCCTGGTACATGATAGATCCAATGAGAAAAGAGAACATTGTATGGAAACATTATGAACACCGGTATATCAAAACAGAAACTTGCCTTCAATGGCCGCAGTTGAATATAAGGGTTAATTTTCTGTTGGTCAGTAGACACTCTGGTGATTTGCCTCACAAATGTGCCTTCTGCATTATGTACAATCTACACATGGAACAAAGAATTTCTGCTCAGAATCACCTTCATCAATATTCACAAATCACAATATAATGCAATACAGTCTAACATACAAAAATAAACATTTCGATGAGGGTTTGTCTAGAACCAAAAGATTCAAGAAACCAAACGACAGTAAAGCCCCAGAAGGGTACCTTCATTATCGCAGGATCATTCCATGGGCCCATGTTAGACCGAAGGCACCCTCCCTCAGCGGAACATGTGCATGAGCCACCCAAGAAGTCCGGCAACTGACTGAAAGAGGTCAAAAAGAAATGCCAATGAGCCAGATGGTCAAGTCAATGAAATGAAATGAGGCCTAATCGGGAGAAAAACAAACCTTGAGTCAACGGCTTCAAGTAGTTTGGATAAGGATTTAGGATCCAGAACCTTAAAATTCAAAAAATGACTTTGTAGTCAGCTAACAATGGTCTAGATGAAGAAAACAGGAGTGGATATTTATATAAATGCCCTTTACCTGTATTTTTGCAATTGTCTTTGGATCAAGGAATTTCTGTGCAGCAGGCCAAAGCATCTTCTTGAAGCCAGGACCAGCATTGACTATGAACATTCGATGTAGTGTCTAAATATAAATGAAGAGGACAAAAAGAATAGATATGAACAAATTAATACAATGGTGTCAAACAAGAGGCTATAGCCCTTGAATGCAAGAGCTACAAAAACCAAATTCCATAAGCAAAACAACGCATAGGGAATTGAAGGTGAAAACACACATTAAAGAAAATTATCACTGAAAAGTGAAAAATAAGATACCTCAGGGTAGTAACTGTTGTCAATTTTTGACATGGCTGCCAGGAGACTTGCAGCTGTCTTTGTGAAATTCTTGATGCCCTGCACATCAAATTGAAATGTTAAATATGGAATTGTTGACCACCAACCCACCTAAAAGCCTAAAGCCTAAGCTGTTAGAGAAAGGACAACTTTATCATTGATATCCTTAAGACCTTACTTTCCAGAATTCTGAACACATGCAATAGCAAACACCTGGGTATATAAATTTCAATAATCCATTCATAAACAATAGAATCCAGCAATGATGTAATACACCACACTACAACCGATTTTTATTGACAAACCACGACAACTGAAAGCCAGAACTCATTATCACTATTGAGAGACGTGGCATATGGGCTACAAAAACCATAACAATTGAAGGATTCAGGAAACTCAAATTTCTTTCTTTTAACTATATGTTTACTTGGTTAGTCTAAAACTCTTAATTTATCTGAGCACCACTAAAAATTTATGCCAGAAAATTAATTGAACTTTTTTTGCAGCCTACTCAACATAGACAATTTACGAATCATATCATTTCAGTAGTTTAAGTTTCTAATATCAAAGGCAGAAAAGCAACGAATCGCAATATTAATATTCTTGTAATTTATAGGTCACTTAAATGCTTTACATGTCAAGTAGCTTACAGAGGCATCGACATTTTGCATTACATTTTAACAGACAGAACTTTATGTTCTCAAAAAGCGTATTAGTTCAAACCACGTAAAAAATCTGTACAAAGAGACGAATTCAACAAAACAGAATTAACGCAAAAAACGCTTCAAAAGCTGAAAGATAACATATACTTTCCAGTTTCAACTGCTCTATAAAACCCAAAAAAACACATTTCAACACAAGGAAGACACTTGCTTGTGTAGTAATATATCATGGTCGTCCAGGCAAAAGAACCTCCAGTAAAAGATCAACTTACCAGGCCTTGCACATCCAAAATTGTTGTTGTTGAATAGATGCATCTCTTTGCTGCAATCGAACATGCAGGAAATTTCTCATGCAGAGCCCTCTCAAATTCTTGTACATGGTATTTTAGGTACCGATCTATCGTGGTGATGCGCATGAGCTTGCCTGGGTGGGCTTTCCCAAGCCTCTCAATGTAAACAGGCCTTCCTTCCCTATCAACTCCATGGTAACCTTGAGGGTAGTATTGCAAAACTTCCTCCAGCTCTTCGAATTCGAAGTCCTGAGTATTCATGGGTTAATTGCAATACGAATTCATGTGTTCATTGCATCATAGACTTATCATGTGAGTCCCAATGACATCTAAGCTTTCAAGTGGCAAATATCTTCTTTTGAGATTATGGAGTTCATGTGTTATAGTACAGTTATACCTCCAGTATGGCGTCTGCTCCATACTCCTTCCTCCAATTAAGCATTTCTTCCCACATGTGGATTGTCTTTTCAATGTTAAACTCCCTAGCTTTCAAGAATCTACATAACATACATGCATAAGTTAACTTTAGACAAGTGATTAACAGGAAGAAAGCACAAGACATAAGGTAACCTAGCTGAAATCCACATATAACCGACAAGTCGACCACATCGTGAAGGTGAGCTCTCAAATAGAATAAACACCATACTAGAAGGGTGCCATTCACAGTACCATAGGACGTACAAGCCACACCCCATAGGAAGTTTAGGGACGATATCCTCTTGAAGAATGAGCATCAGATATAAGGTTATACGGCAGCAGTTGTAAAATTAAAACCATTTGCTGCTTCACTTCTCATACGATCATAACAATGCAAACACTGTACGTATGTTATATTGCATGGTACAAGCAGCTGTTTCTTTCAATTTACATGAGTCTGCCGAAACCCTAGTCAATTGTTTGACTAAATGAGCCAACACAGCTAGTCAAACCAGCAAAAATTTCTTGTCAATTGTAATCAATTTGACTGTTCTTCTGTTTTCTAAAAAACAAAAACTTATCAAATCATTCCATGCAGAACAATTTCTGTCAGTTTTAGATGGATCAGCCAAATGCCATTCAAGTGACAGAAATTTTTCTGATGAAATACAGTTTTTTTTTTCCCTGCATAGTTGTAAAGCTATTATGTGCCAAAAGAATCAACTGACCTCAACAAGGTATGATAGTCATCATGTTTAGGGGGCAACATATCCCTGTCATGGAGTTTTTGACGTAATTCCAGGACAGCACTTTCCTCTTTCGCATCCCGTATGTCCTCTATGGAAATTGAAGGAACCCTGTAGTCAATTTTTCTTTTTCCTCTTTTCTTGAGCGAATGGGTGAACTTATTGGAGGCATTTAACGCTTTCTTTTTAAGCGCCCCAATCTTAGATCGCCGTCTCTCGTCTTCAGAGTTCTCAAAATCAGATCTTCTTTCTCTTAATTCATCATGAGCCCCTAATCCCTCTAGACCTACAATATGACAAATAAAACTAACCAGTTACTCACGCTTTTATGTCACTCAAGGAACAATAGAATCTAGTGATCGTATTATGGCTCCGAAAGTCAAAAGGAGCTAACACTGGATTCTGTTTTTGTAATACTGGGAAATGCACATACCTGACATTTTTTGTCAGGTGCAACAAGAGGAGTCTATATCCTTAGCTTCAGAAGACGGAGAGATTCTCACAGTATACTCATCAAGCATTAATGTTCATCTGCACGATGAAACAATTGGAAGAGTGACTAAAAATCCATATATAAACCATGTATGTAACGCTGCATAAGGTCTAAACCAAACCAACTTGAAGGAAAATGAGGTGAGAAAAATACATCTTTATGGCTGTTAACTAAATAAGAATGTCCTCACTTTTCAATGAAATCTTCATGGTAAATAAAGATTAAAGACTTCCCTATAGAAGTACAAGGATTAGAGGACAAAAAATAAATCTCTTTCCCTTGCATTTTATCGAAAAAATCTCAGAGAAAGCTCTAACTTCCCCAACCAAGATTTTACAAGTACTTCTCTTCAGTTCAACTTATCTTTCATAACTCTCACACAACCAGAAGGTACCTCTACATCCACAGACAGTAACTCCAATTCGCAAAATCTTGAAAACCAGCAGATCTGAAGCTGCTGGTTGCAACAAATAGCACGCAAAATCTCGAAAACTCTTCTGTTAAATTGATTAAAAAAACGCGAGCCAAAAAACATGGTATTGTTTTTATTACATTCATTCTAACTTTCATTAAGTTCACACCATACAGCTCTGTTATCAGATCAATTCAGCTAAAGGTGAAGATCTGTAGCCCTTGAAACATTGAACCCTTAGTCACATAATCATCCAGTAGACCCTCCGCTCGTGCTCACAAATTTCGGTACTTTGGAATGATTTTGAATGACTTTCACGCTCGCGCGCACACGTATTATGTGACTAAGGTTCTACCTAGCTGCAGATACCTGAAACTCAGGATAACTCAGACAGCTCTGCAACTAGTTCCCCAAGCAACTCTTCATTTTTACACAACAGAAGCTTCAATCATACAAAAAGCATTCAATTTCAACAATGCCAGTTATCAATCCCTCAGATCTCACTTTTATTTTTCAATCCAAAAAGAACTGCACAATTGAAATCCAAGCGCACACACGCCATCTCCCATATACACGCCGACGACAATCCCGATATAAGGATTAAATTCAACTCAGATGAATACGGAGACAAAAAACAAACCGTATGGAAACCCTGGGAAGAGAGAGCTGGATCGTCAGCGCTATTCGATTCGATTCGATTAACCAGCCGGCTGGCAAAGCGGCAACACGAAACGGATCACGTAACCTAAACACAAACAACCGAGATCGAATTCCTCCGAGAAAACAACGAAATTTTCTCGAGAAAATTGTCGGTGAAGCCGAGAGAATTGTGGAATATATGAAGATCTGGCGTTTCTCTCTCTAAATCTTTCGTTGTTTTTACTCTCCCTCTCTCTCTATATATGTATCTCTCTCACTCCAACAAAAGAATGCAAGGTTCCAGCTCTCCTTTTCTTTTCTTTCTTTTCTTTGGTTATTTGTGACCGCTGTTCCCTATGTTTAGTGTTACGTGTCAACTTCCTATTTTTATTGTTTTTATTATTTATAATATAATAATACAGCTCGTGAAAGGAAAAGCAGAAACATTTCACCACCGGACCTGATACCCCCCATAAAAGTAACGGCCTGACAATATTTTACACCACTTTTTACTCTGTTTCAGAGAATCTCGTTTTCCTCTTTACGACTAACTACTGCTCCGTAAAACAAAAAAGGTGCAGTGAAACTGTAAAAAGTGAGGTTTCTTGTGCGTTAACCGTAAAAAAGAGAGGTTTCTTGTGCAACCAGTTTGTTCAAGTTTTGGACCATTTGTGGGCACACAATAATGATCGAAATCGTTCATTGTTGTAGAGCTCGTCGAGAATATTGACGACGCCAAGCATCATGTCGATCAGATATCGTTTGATATAATACTGAAATGTATTAAGTTTGTAAGAAAAATGTGTGCAACACTGGATTGCAACCTATTTGACACAATTATCTGAAGAAAATGTATATCACTATCATATCAAACGATATCCAATCAACGTGATTTTTGGCGTGGTTAATGTTCTCGACGAACTCTAAAAAATGATTGATTTCGATCATTGTTGTGAGCCGAAAAATGGCTCACGAATGGTCCAAAATTGGACCAAACTAGTTGGAAAGAAACTTGACTGGACCCTTGCCAGAAAATGGTTGGGAGATTAGGTCATAAACGAATCGAGTTAAGTCGAATTTTGAATTATTTAATTTGATTAAAGGAGCATTTGAGAAATTGAGATTGGTTGGAGTAATAATTAACTCTATAAAAACCATCGAGTCCTAACATATAAGCCAAGCTTATCTATACGAGTCGAGTTATAGTTAGTTTGAGCTCAGCTCATCTAAGTAAATACGCTTGAAAATTTTATTCAACCTCAACTCATTTTCTAAATGAGGACCAAGCAGAGTTCTTAATGAGCTGAGCCGAACCCTTGATGAAAATTGAGCCTAAAGCTTCTCCCGAACGATTCTTTTGTAGCCCTAGTCATGATTAATGTGTTTGGAGTCATTCGATATGTGTGAATTTCACATGTATCGTTTGACTCACTTAAATTAGACGTAAGCATATATGTTTGTATTCGGTTTTATCTATAGAGAGACATATGTGCCTATGTAACACTGCTCCGAATAAAAAATTTCCGAATAGATATGGTGGTTCATTGCCAAAACCCAGGAAGGTGTTGTGCAGCACTGTTCAAGTCGTCTGTTCGGCAATCCAACGGTCTAAACTTTATCTCATCCGGGAAGGTGTTGTGCGGCACTGTTCAAGTCGTCTGTTCGGCAATCCAACGGTCTAAACTTTATCTCGGCAATGAACGACTTAAATGCGTGGATGATGAAAATGAAATTTGAACCGTTGACTTGCCAAACGGACGATCCAAATATGCACAGCACTGTGCTACCCCATCCCCAGTCGGCCAAGAATTGTTCGTTTTTTGAGAGTTATAGACTAACTACCAAAGATGACTAATCAACTCTGTCAGTGTCTATTTTTACTCCTTTACATTGCATAGGTCCACGTATTGATTATGGTTGCTTAATTACAAGCTAAATTAATGTTGTTAAACTTAATCATCCTCGTACCCTTTGACCCAATGGATTTAAGTGACATCAAATGGAAGTGCGTGGAAGAAGTCGGGCCAAAGGGAGGCAGTAAAGAAAAAATATTTTTTCAAAATTTTCATCTATTTATAGGCCGAAGTTTGCGATCCGGATATTTATTTAGAAACAGATGAAGTATTAGTGTGAAAGTTACTGAATGCGATGTGGGATTTTAAAATTATGCCCATCCCGGCGTGATTTGATGACAAATAAGACCAATTTTCGTTTCATACGTTACCCTTAGGAGATTCTTGGAGAGATGTCAATTGATGTTATTGTGGAGCAAAACTCTAGAATAATCAATATTTTTCTGGGGGGTAATTTGAAAACTTCTTACATTACTCATTACACGTATCATGTAAAGTCTACCAAGTAATTGTAATCAGTACCACGCCGGTAAAACACCACATGATATCGAAATATGTTCACATTTTTCTTTACGAGCTAGAGCTGTAATTTATTACGTACTTATTTTAATTAACAATTAATTTCATCGCAATCGCGGCAAAACATTATTCATTTTGTTTCCCTATTAATGCGATGTTTCTTCAAATTAATACCTAGAATTGATCATGATCATCCAACTAAATTGTCACGCAAAAATCCCCTATATTTATATAAAATACTTCTACGGCCAGTACAAGTGATCGAGCATTAAGAAAATGTTAATTGCAGTTGAGTAGTGTATTACAGAAGGGAGGTTTTCTTAGCTTTTACGTAATTAAATTGAGTTTTGCCACTTGGGGTACTGATGCTATCGTGACTTTTAAAAAATCATGAAAGCATCAATACTCATGTATACCGATGGGGGTGTTTGCGATAGTTATAGAAATGTATTTTAGATATATAGTTCAAGATCATGATGCTTTACTTCACAGATTCTGTATATTTTACGAGAAGTGAATAAATATGTTTATTGTAACTGAAATATTGTAATTAAGCTGCAACAACAGATAATAGTATCGGCTGCAATTAAAAAGCTAATATTCAGCTTTCAAGTTATCCAAAATTTGGTTCAAAGAAATTCATTTAAATTTGATCCGAAAAGTAGTACGAACTCAATTTTTTCTAGAGTCAGAGTTTAAACGGTATTTACGATTGCTATAACTCATAATATTTCTACGTGATAACAATATTTATGCAAACACACACAAACACAAAGAATATCTAATAGTATCCTTTAATCGGATCGTTAGCATCGACTTTAGGATTTAACTTATTCAAGTGGGCAAAGAAAATTGAAGAAACCAGAGCTATCCACATAACATATATATAGAAGAAACCTACTTTGGGTGGTGGTGTTGAGTGGGATGAGTCAACAAGCAAGTATAAAAAGAGGAGGAAAAAGCTAACCCGTTGAATATTGAAAGTACTGCAGAGATATAGAGATACCCATTACTTAAAAAAAGCAAATCAAAGTATGGCTATGTATTGTGGACTGGGCAACATCTAGAAAAAGCCTGTCACCCACAAGTAACTTATCAACAAGGATCCCGTCCGTTCAACCCCTTGAGCTTATAAGCATTTCGGTCTTGTTCGGTTTGGAATTTCGAAAGAAAGAGATAGAGAGAGAAATAAAAATAATAATTCGAGAGAAAAGTTTTTGAAGACCGTGAGCAGAGAGAAGATTTGGGTCTCTAGACCCCAAACCGAACATGACCTTCTAGACGTCACCTATTTATTTAAACCCAAAGTATAGTTTCCTTTTTATTTTTACAAAATGGAGAAGGTTGAACCGTTAAAATGAAGAAGATTATGTTAATAACTGCCCGACGACAAGTATGTAATGAAATTCATTACAAATATCTTGGACAAGATTTATACAAACATCTAAAAAAATTATACTTGTGGCGGCTAGGGTGGTAGAGAGAGAGAGAGAGAGAGAGGGACCTGCAAGTTATTCATCTTTGATTAAATCTTCACCTTAATGGTAATACAAAGCATCTTCTAGGACCTCTTATTTATCGGGGAAAAAAAAAAAAAGGACCTCTCAATTACCCCTGCACGTGCAATCTAGGGCGGAGGTAGAATTTGTACGTCAGTAGAGGTCAATTACCTAAAAGCAACATAAAATCTAGTTTCACTTGTTTGTATAATTCATTTTCAATAAAAGAAAAAATAGTTTGAATAATTTAGACAAGACATGTTGAACGACAGTAGAATTCTATGTTCAAATAAAACGGCACTTTAGACAAATAAGATATTTGTTACTTTTTTACGTCTTTAGTGAATTTTCTTTTGCTTTCGATCACAATTTTTTACTTTTTAAACTCCTCTCATCGAGACGGATAATTAATCCATAAAATATCATCTGAATGTAACAAAAATTCAAAAAAAACAAACAAAACACACAAAAACGAACAAAAAATTAAAAGAAAATTAAGTTCAAAAGAATGCACCCAAGTTACCGTACATCAATTAATGCTACTACACTTGGAAGAGAATTGACAAAAGAGTAAACCAGAGGGCACCGCAACTCATTCAATGCTACGACATAAAACGGACACAGGGCAGAGCACACGTGATGATGGAAGTAATTACTATTCACATGAACTTCATTTTCATTGTAAATGAACATACAGGGACCACTGCATGCATGTATATTAATGGGGAGAGAGAATGAAATTATGCAGCCTCGAGAGTTAGTCCGTTTGGTTGGTGAGTATGCTCTCCACACAATCGATCAGAGTTTGATTTTTGTGATCAGGTTACGAGAAAGAAATTTCTTGTGAATTCTCTACTTTCGGCGTGGATGACCTACTTTTGACCGGACCGAAGAGGGTATTAGTTGGAGGTGCGCGTAAGCTGGTTTGAACATTTCTTACCGTCGAAACAGAAAAAAATGAAATTATGGGTGCAGTGCCCGAGGGACCAAAGGTTAAAATTTGTAGGAAGGAAGGAATTGTGAAGAGGGGAAATGCGACCTGTCGGGGGTAGAGAAAATGATATTTCGTCGATAGATCAGTCGCTTTCCGATGGACATTGGACACACAGACTTTACAGGCTCATTCCCATTTTTATTTTTGAATCCGGTTTGTCACTTTTCAACCGCGGAGAGTGTTTTTATGGTCCCGATTTGACTTACCTGCTGAATACTTTCAGCAAATCTGAACCGTTAACTATTGAGATGAGCCATCAAAAATTAAACTGCACCGGTTCCATTTAGTCCGACGTTTGAGGAGTCGGATTCTTTTGTTTTTGGAATGGGGAGTCTGTTGGGTGATCGTTTTGACGTCATCCCGAGTCAAAAAATGTGATCTGAACAAGTTTGTTCTACGCGTCAAGCCCTACGTACTATTACACGATTCAAATTACTACACATTTTTTGGACGATGTCAGTTTTTTGGCCATAGACAACAGGCCCCCATTCCCTTTATTTTTACCCACTTACTCTCTCTGTCTCTGTGAAGTCTACAGCTCCTATGGGACCATATCTTCTTGGGTTGGTCTTGTTTGTTTGTTTGTGAGGAGTAATAACTAAGGAGGTGAGGGAAGCGAAAATAGGGGTAGACAGGGACCTTTAAACGAATGTTGTCGTGAAGGCCTAAAGGGTGTCGGCGAGCGGAAACATTCTGGGGCGCTCCAATCCAATGGGAAAACGACAAATCTGCAGATCTTTCTCACCTCTGCACTCTCGCCAGTGTACAGAACCGTATCCCCACCTCTCTCTCTCTCCTCTCTGGGTTTCACCCTCGTCTCGTTTTAAAGTCATGCTCACTACTCCCGAGGGGTAGATAATAATACCCTATGTACCATTGAGGTGGTAACTTAGTTGGCAGGGTTCATTATCGTCTTCGACAGAGATGTGAGTTTGAATCCCGGCAAGTGACTTGGTCTTACGTCTACAAATAAGTCTTCAGACCATTGAGTGGGGAGTGTATGCCAACTCTGCACTAGGTGGTGCTATGGTTACGGACCGTCCTTTAGGACAGTAGCTATGACTCGAACCGGACATTCCATTGGTGGGCAAGAAGTCCCCCTATGGTCACGCCCAATTGAAGTTGTTACGCTGGTTGTCCCCTCTAATCCTTTAACAGATCAAAAAATAAATAAATAAATAAAAATACTCCATATAGTACCTGTATATATTGCGAGCTAAAAAGAAAAAAAGATTTATTCCATTAGCAGACTTTTGTAAGAGCCCATATTTGCTTACGGTTCAAAGAAAAGATATAGGAGTAATCATAGTACTCCCCCTTTCCAAATTGAGAGCCTCTTTGCGGGGATTTCAACTATTTAAGGGGATATATAATGATTATACGTATAATGCCTATCATTTTCATCATTATTTATATATTCTACCTACTTTATAATACTTATATTCATCTGTGAGGGACACTTTTGAAAAATTACCAAAATTTTCCTTTTATTTTTGAAAAAGAACTATCATTTTGGAACAATCCAAAATAAAATAATTGACTCTCAATTTGTTGGAACAGAGGGAGTATCATTTTCTAATGCACTTTAATTACCAAAAAAGGGGATATAACATTATGAAGTGAATCCTCAGCAGTTCAAAACTTGGACGGTAGGAGATCATCGAAATCTCAATCTTCCATGCGGCAATCACTGATTCGGATCTATTAAATACAAACCATTGATTTTTTCCATATATGACTTAGAATTGGACTGTTTCCTCCCAATCCAAAACTTGGAGTAGATAGGATCCGATCCCCCAACATTACACCCCATATCGAAATTTGGGGTGCAAAATCTGAGGATTGTTACCTCCTTTGGATCCAGATACTATAATATTGATATGATAATCCGGGAAAAGTCTACAATACACATCTCTTAAAAGGGTATACCTATCATATGCATCTACTTTATGGTTCATTCATAACATTTTAGCGTGTTTCGTAATTTTTGTTCTATAATTCATAACTTTTCAGCAGTACGATTCGTAACATTTTCATTATGATTCATAACATTTTGGTGTATCTCGTAACCTTTATACGATTTGTAACTTTTTAACAATATGATTCGTAACATTTTCTCTATAATCTATAACATTTTGAAAGACGCATCTAATACACACTCAAATAAAGGATGTGTATTGTAGTCTTTATCCAAGGATTAATAAATCTTCTCACCCCATATCCGGAAATTGAATTGTCATATTCAGAAGTGCGTTTTTTCGAAATGAAAGATGGGCTTCTATCCATGCAAACAGGCTCCATGAAATGTTCAATCAACATTACTCCAATTGTCTTTTTCTCTGTAACTTTGGAACGTAGACAGAATTCAACAAGGAATCGTGGGGCATCAAAAAGGGTATTTGAGTGGACCGGGGGCTGTGCTGCCCATGCAGGGACAGCAGCCCCTGCCCAGTACTAAAACCGTGAAAAAAAAAAATTCCAAACCTTCCATTTGCAATCCTACGGAGCAGAAACGTGATTATGAGAGTCCTAAAGACAAAATTTAATTATGGCTCTTTAGAATAATATGATCAGAATAGTAATATCTTTGTATCAGTTCAAACGGAGTGAAAATTAGAGTACTTAATTTTTTAACCATATTTTTTAATATATAACCGTCTCAAAAAATTAAGTATTCAAATTTTCACTCCGTTTGAACCGGTGCAGTAATTTTGTTATTCTTATCATATTATTCTAAAGAGTCATAATTCATTGTTATTTTTAGGGCTCTCATAATCACATTTATGTTTCATAGGATCCTAAATAAAGAGCATATACTTCATATGAGAGCCTTAAAGATAAAAATGAATTACAACCTTTTAGAATAAAAAATTAAGTACTCTAATTTTCACTCCGTTTGAACAGGTACAAAGATATTATTCTGATCATATTATTCTAAAGAGCCATAATTAAATTTTGTCTTTAGGGCTCTCATAATCACGTTTTTGCTCCATAGGATTGCAAATGGAATGTTTGGATTTTTTTTTTCACCAAAACGTCATTGTTTTAGAACTGGGTAGGGGCTGCTGTGCCTCCATGGGCAGCAGAGCCCCCGGGTCGTATTTGGGTATAAGCAGTTTTCATCCCTCACTTATCGAGTAACTGCAATGCAAAATCTCGGCCAAGTTTGCTTTGGGATTTCAAAATTTCTGGGCAAGGTCATCAATAAATTTTCTCAATTTTTCTCTCTTCACTTATTATTATAAAAAACATCAATCAAAACCCAAACCAAACAAGGTGGTGACTTCGAGAAGCAATGTTAGCCTCTCAAGCACACAACTGTAGAACTTGATTTCGAACAAAAACTGCGATCAGAACCGTCAGATGCATTTAAACCCACATACAGGGAACGAATCCAAAACAGCGTTTTAAAATTGTATTTCCCGACTTCTTGGACTTCAAGGGGATCAAGCACACTAGGCATTTGAGTTTGTTAATTGCATCTCATGAAACCCTTAACAGCTAAAATACCCAATTTTCTTTTCGTGAAGTTCATTTCTCCCTTATGTGTTCATTTGCTAAAGAAATATGTGAAAAGGTTGATCTTTTAACAAAAACTAGTTTAATTGTGTAAGAAACTGGAATACAACTAAAATACCTGCACAGTCACGTGTTTCCAGTAGAACAAGTTTTTAAGAGAAAAACTAACGACACCGGTGAAGTTAGAAATCTGAATCCCCCAACTTTTCTACTAACTGAACACGTTAACGACACAAAAATATTATACATTCTTACACTTCCTTTTGTTTCCCAGTCCGGTTTTCGACTGCACCAACATGAATGAAACACTCCCGATTATAATTTCCCCAAACCTCAAAGTATTGTGATCAAAGGGGTTTTCCAGTTCTGTGCACATTTTCTCATTACATAAAGAAAAGTTTGTTTTACAGGACCATGATAAAAATGCAGCAGTTACACATGATACTCAAAACGTTGACAACATTAGAAGGCAAAGCTTTCCTTTTGCATTTTTGGGGGTCTAAAGAGAGAGAAAATGCAAGGTTGAAGAAGTTCCTCGCTTTTTTTCAAGGAAAAATTTCAAAATGGCACCTGAACTTTCACTCTAATGTTACCGAAACACCTGAACTTCACTTTATTTCAATTAAACACCTGGACTTTCAAAATCCACAAATTGAGGCACCTACCATTAGCCTCCATCCACTTCCTTCACAAATTGGCTGATGTGGCTCATTTCTGGCGTTAAAGGGCCTCACTAGAGATGTTAGAAAGTGAACTCAATGCATACAATCAGAACCCAAAAGTGAAGTAGGGTTGGCATGGGTTGTGATTGTGTGCGTTGAGTTCACTTTCTAACATCTCTAGTAGAGCCCTTTAACGCCAGAAATGAGCCATATCAGCCGATTTGTGAGGAAAACGGATGGAGGCTAACGGCAGGTGCCTCAATTTAGGGACTTTGAAAGTCCAGATATTTAATTGAAATAAAGTGAAGTTCAAGTGTTTCGGTTACATTGGAATGAAAGTTCAGGTACCATTTTAAAATTTCCCTTTTTTCAATCAAATACTGTAAATGAGAGGAGAGAGAGGACATGATTGGACGTCTCTTCGTATGGAACCAAATCGTACTAAGTCCACATGGGATGTCAACCAGAGAGAGAACGTGCACTTGGAAACAACCCCAACATCAACGGTTTGCAAGATTGGAAACAACCCCAACATGAATATCTTGCAAGGGGAAACATATGGTACTGGGTTTGAACAACAAAAACACCAGCTCATGACAATTTTCTTTTTAAAAAAAATCAAGTGCAGAATCCAAAATTTAAACCAGATGCCGATGTCCAACCCAGTGACTAATCGACGATTGTAATTCATGATGGCTAATAAGACAGGTATAAAAGTTCTTAGAATTTCAATCCAACACCCTATCCACCTATGCAGTGAGCACCAAATAAAACAAAGCCAGAAAAGACCGATATTACCAATTGTACCTTTGGGCTAGAAGCTTCAAAATTGTACCTTGTTATTTGAAGGGTACTATTGCAATGCAAAATACTAACACACCCGCATTGTAAAATCCAATTCTTACGAAAGGGACGTTCCAAATTAAGTCCTGTGTCCCTTCCCCTAATCTGTTTCCCTTGCGCTCATATACAGTGACTTCAACTGTTCATCAACAAATTTTAGGGCACAGACAAGAACTGTGGACCCCCAGGGCTGGAGGCTGATCGGGAATGTTCGCCAACCATGAAAACAAAATGGAGGCCAATCAGGGAGATCTAATGAAGATTGACAAGAGCGTTAGTGGTCCTAGTGGTGAAGGGCACTGGCCTCAAGTCCCATAACTATGCTCTGCCAAGGCATTGGAATTTAGGGTAACGGTTGGACACCTGTGTTTCACCACACCAATTGCATAGGGCTCACCTTGTTAAATTTCATTCAAACAGTATGCAAAACCGAAACAAAGTAAATTAAAGAAAAGAATCAATGTGTAAATACTTGACTCCAATATCACCATTGGTAAGACAACAGGGGCGAACGAGAAACCATGCATTAAATAGTTAACACCAGGGAGAGTATCGGAATATATATCTCCTGGGTGATTTGTCTTTTTTGTCTAATTTATTTACTAATACATAGGACAGGACATGTTTAAAGGCAGAGTGCGGCTACAGCGGCTACCTTCAACCAAGACTCACTAGTCACTTGCACGATTCGAACGCATCAAGACCTTTATCCCATGGCATACTTCTGAGTCCAGGATCGAGCAGTCATCTCGTACTTGGTTCTGTCATTCTTGTACATATGGGCAATCTCAGGAACAAGAGGATCATCAGGGTTCGGATCTGTAAGCAACGAACATATAGATAGTAGCACCTGCAAACAAAACAATACCAAAAATACAAAAACAATAAGTCACTAAAAGACAGGAAATTATTTTCAATCAGAAAGAAAAAAAGACTTTAACCTACAAACAGATTCTGCAGGCAAACTCAGCAAATGCAATATACGTCATGAAATCTCTTAGGCACGAAAACAAAAGAAAAAAATACCTTTGATACCGTAAGGGCTGGGCTCCACTGTTCTTTGAGAATGTCAAGGCAAATGCTACCGTTGCTGTTAATGTTAGGATGAAACACTTTTGTTTTAAAAGAAACCTGCCAAACAAGCAAGTAAGAATCTCAATACAATGAAATTATAGATCTTATAAGAGAAGCATAAAACAGCCGTAAGGTGAAAATGTGGGTTGGCAGAAAAGACATGCATGCGATAAAAATTCATGCACAAAAAATACATTGGCATTTGCTAACACTATGGTATAAAAGCATAAAAAGCAACCCGGCTTTACATACATGAAAGATGAAAAAACTGTCCTTGATAAGTACAACACGGATACAATGAACATCATACTTGAGACGAGGAGAAGTACATAAAAGGGGTTGAGTGTATCAGGGCATGATAATATGTATTACCTTTGGTGGTTTGAATGGGTAATCTGGTGGGAAGTGGATATCAATGAGGAATACACCACCTGCAAATGGGCTCTCTCCCGGACCCATGATTGTTGCTTGCCAGTGAAACATTTCCGTCCCAGCAGGGCCTGTAACAATGCATAACTTCCACAATAAAAAATGCTGGATGTTTATGTTCTAAGAGTTTAGCTGAAGGAAAGTTTTATGGTTGTCCATTTTGAACGACTTACAAAGCAATATCCAAACCATGAAGTGTGATATGAGCAAATGCAAATGGATTCATAACAAGTGCTGAGTGCCTATCCTAAGTGATTCAAAAAATTCACTCAACCCAAATGGCAAATGGAACTGCAAGGTACAATCATCATGAATATTTGTTCACAAAAGTTCTTCAAACACCTCAGTAGTGCTACTGGTGTGATTTTAAATCAGGAAATCAAAATCCATGAATCCCCAAGCATCCCAGCAAATAGAGTTCATATTCAACTAGACAATTAGCCAACACAAAATGTGATACCAAATTTTCAATGAACCATCCCGGGAAAAGTCCATACACAGTTAAACGACAAAAACTATGTTAAACATCCAAAATGCAAGCAACAAGAATAACAGTCGTGCACCAGATAAAAGCCAACTTTATTAAGCATGTAAAGTACAAGCAAAGCAATTTCCACAACAGCAACCTGAAAAATTAAGAGTCAAAAGGGATGAAGAGAAAAATAGAACGAACCAGCACTGCAAGAGGCCGGCGGATCCCTCTCCAGGTCCCTTAATTCCTTTTGAATCCTCTTCGAAGCCATAACCAATTTTCTAGAGTTGATAAAACTGGAACAGATTCTCACTGCAAAAATACACACATGTTACGGAAATAGTGGAGAAGAACAACAATGCACATGCCAATAACTCACATAATTTGAAAAGAAATGGTGAAGATATTAGAAGTTCCAAACTCAGGATCATCCAAAAACAAAACCAAATTTTAGATATAAGAAAATCATGTGAAAGCAATCTGGTAATACAATAAGAAGCATATTCTCAACATTTAAAAAATTAACAAAACAAATATCCTTCAACATAAAAGATATACATTACACAAGACCCTCAAAATGACCGATAAATCATCAACGAAGCAGACTATGGTACTACACAGTTTTTTTTTTGTCTTGATACGTTGTGATATTATACAAAGTGTAACAAAATGATAGCTGCCACCCAATGTATGAGTTACAAACTAGAGCACCCACAAAACAATAGGTAAAATAGGATTGCAAATTGGAATAAATTCTTCTTTACCTAATAAGTATCAACACATTACCAAACCAAAAGGGCTGGCCAGGGATGCCAATTCAGTGTTCCGATCCTTGAATATTGCCCTTGCATATGATGTGGGATTCAACGGAAGCATACACTTCCAATTGTTACAAACTCCACCTCCTTTTTTTTTGATAAGCCAAAAAAAGAATGGAAAGGGGCAACCAATGTAGCTTCCCCCCATGGGCGTGACCAACAGGGTTCCAGGTTAGGGTTGCCACCACAGGTTTTTTTTTTCCCGAATTAACCATTGCACAGAGGACAGCTCGTCACAAAGACCCACTAAGGTGTGAGTGGGACCAAAGGCCCTCTAACACAGCATCTGATTCAAGAGCCCTATAACCCAATACGGTGGGGGGAGGAAGGTACTTTCACCTATGCACCTTTGGCCATCTCGGCTACCACCTACAAACTCCACCTTCTAATCCCACATTATTTCTGATGTACAATCAGGGTAGGATTCACCCCAGGCCGTAATGCGTTATCCCACTCTGTTTGGTCTGTCTTTACCAGCATCAGTTCCAGGGACGGCTCATAGGGGAGGCGAAAGAAGCGACCGCTTCCGGCCCCCGAATTTTGGTCCAAAATTGAGGCCTTACTGTAATGTAACTTACATATTAATATTAGAATATTTTCAAATAAAAACACAATTGTATCTTATTTTCTTCAAAAACTCTTGCAATCATGTTTTTTTACCATTTATATTGTCATAATTGTATCCTTTTAGTTTGATATTTTTTTATATTATTTTGCACTTTTATAATTTTTTTAAGAAATTCATGAATATGCAAGGGGCTCAATATAGAGAATTCGCTTCGGGTCTCCAAAATATATGAATCGGCCCTGGTCAGTTATTAAAATTTTCCCAAGTCCAGCACCATAACCATATGTTTTCAACAATGAACGTCTATGTTTTAGATAATCCTATAGTGATTGATTTTGATTTACACACCCCCCCCCCCCCCCCCCCCCCCCCCCCCCCCCCCCCAAAGATGAGGACTAATCGGGACCCGACTTGAATTAACCACCGTCTACAATGGACCACGGCTATCAACAAGTAACACAACGGCTTAAACATCAATGATATCGAGATAAACGGAAGACACCATAACGATCTAGTCATTAGAAGAAAAAAAAAACTGAAATCAATACAACCACACATGCATAAACCCTACCAGCAAACAGTTGCAGAACAAAACTGAAAAAAACAAATGGATCAAAATAAAGATCAAGGAATACACGCAGAGGTCCACAGTGAGATATATATATATTTGAAGAGAATCGTTACGAGAGAGAGAGAGAGAGAGAGAGAGAGAGAGGGAACCGGTTGGGTAGGGTTTGGCCCTGCTGCGATTTTTTGAAACCTAGTGTTAGGTAATCGAAGTGGGGCGGCCTCCACTTTATATAGAGAGTGGCGTAGGAGACCCCAGCCCGCGTGCTTATGCCTTTTGTTGGCGGTGAACCGTGGGGTTTCATACCATGCACGTGCTTATTTACGTGTCATTAAACCATAGACTTTTTATTGATTACTCATCTTTTATCATCTTCTCCCCAAATATTTTACACTTTTTACCCTACCTTCCGTCCCGAATTAATAGTCCCAATTGCAATATTCGGATCTCGTACAAAGTACTTTTATTTTTTATTTAAAACATTTGTATATACAATATGAAACTGGCTTGACAAAAGTTCGCCCAGTTGTATTATACATAGATTTACAATTATAGTACGTAAATTTTAAAATTTAAATAATTTTTTGAAAAAGGGACAATTATTTTGGGCCGAGGGAGTGTTACTTTATGTTTCTGTACTTTTAACAGTCTAAATATCAGTTTATTAGTAATTTCCATGATCAGAAGAAAACTCACATCTTTACTACTACTATCATACGCCATTTTGATTTTGATGTTTCCATAGTTCCTCTCTTTTCTGTCCTTATTTTCTCAGAAGCAATACTCATAGTCATACCTCAATATATATCTTTAAGCAATATTTTTTGCAAGAGGTGCATGACTTTTCTTTGAACGGGTAAGAGTTGTTAGTTAAAGTTAGCAAGGATTAAAGTCTAATGCATGGGAGCACATAGTTCCTACCATTGAACAACCATTCCACTCGCAGGGGTGCACCAAAAATTGGGAATATAAGTGGAGTGCGGATTGTATTCACCTAATTTTGGCTTCGCTCAAATGCAATGTCTGTGTTACCAATATCAACCGATAAAATTTTAGGACTATCAGCACCGAAATTTGATAAAACCAATCTCTCTCTCTCTCTCTCTCTCTCTCTCTCTCTCTGGGTTGTTTTCTTGAATCCCGTCATTCGACGCTTTCTTGATTAGTGTCATTTTTCTTCTGGAAGAAAGAATCAGACTCCCAAATAGCGATGCGTCCAGCATTTCACTTGGTAGTACAAGAACACTGCATCCCAGATAACATACAAAGGGTAGATAACTGCTCGCATCACGCTCTACACAAACTACAGTTCGCACATATAAACATCCAACTGACCAAAATTGTCGTCACAAGTTCACAATAAAAATACCGATGTTAGAAAGACAGCTTTGGAGAGAGACAATGATCTCACAAACTGCCAAAAGCAAACCCCTACACACCCATGGTCCTTTCGTACTATACCACCACGAAACCTTCATAGAAGATACACGCACAAACACACGCCATAATATCATCCGTTACAAAGCAGTGCCATTGCCCCGATGGTAGTCGGAGGCATTGGAGGACCCAGCAATACCTTAGTATGGGAACTGCTGTTGAATGGAAGAGACTAAGACTCGAGCTTTGAAAGCAAACCGGAACTCATCACCCCCCAGTTTTAGCCCTCTTCATACCAAGACTGTTGTGGAAGGGGGATACGGAACCAGACATCTGAGAACCTTCGTCACGAAGTGTACCATTGATCAATGCAAGCTCTCGAAGCTGCTGTTTCTTGTAGAAATCATGAGCTTCATCCTGCTGGAAAATGTAAAGACAGAAGTTTTTTATTGATCAGCAAAGGTAAATACCGAAATTAAGCCAGATATTTTTTATTTTTTCCCCTAAATTAAGGCAGAGGTCATGTGCGACGGTCCTATACAGATCGAATGTCTCATTGCAAGATAAATCATTTTGGGTATTTTAAGGATAAGGCAATAGAAAAGAGTTACCACAGGCTTGAGCAGATCTCCAAGTATTTCACGTGCTTGCATTAAACGAGCATCAACTATTTCAACTGGCAATTCTGCCTCAACAAGTATGTGGAGAGGTTCATTCAGATGCTCATACCCAGGCTTTCCCCGCATCATCTCTTCCTGCAGTCACGATTCAAAACAATTAACTTCATATTTCTCAAACAAGGAATAGTTCAGAAAAACCAGGAAACTCCCTAGATGTAGTAAATTACTAGCAAACTTGAACAATGAGCACAAATTGGGGCATGTATCTGTAGAGGAGTGGTAACTTAGCTTGGTCTAGAGAGAGATTCCTTTTACGGAAAATTAGCCATAAGCACGGTAAAATAGTTTTCATTTAAAGGAAGGACGCCAGCAAAAATATTTTTCAATGGAGGTCCTTCAACGTTTTGAGTTTTTTAGCCATAAGGCCAAACCATGTTTAGGCAATTTCATAGGCTTTTAGGGTGCACTTTCCTATTATAGGGTTTTAGTGATTTAGTCACTTTCATAGGGTACCCTAGGGTTTTAGGCACTTTCATGTATTGGATACCCTAGGGTTTTAGACACTTTCATAGGATACCCTAGGATTTTAAGCACTTTCATAGGCACAATTGTCCTTGTGTTTGATTGCAAAATGTGCTTGTCCTTGAGCTCAAAAAATGTAAATATGAGGGACTTTTGGCTAAGTCACCCTTCATTTTTGTTATTACCAACTACAAACATACACATCTATCATGCGGGATCATAAGGAGATTAGATAGTGTGTGGCATTATTGGCTTCATAGTCTAGAACAACTTAATAAATAAAAACATCAAGCAATCAATACTTTTGAAAGCATCCAAGAAACACAACCATGTTGGTTGAAATATAGTAAAAAAACCTTAACAGGATCCTTGATGCTGCCGCGTCCTCTGATAAGAACACGACACTCAGTACTAGCCTCCACTCTCTTGAGAGAATTTCCTCTAGGACCAAGGAGGCGCCCAACAAAATTGTACTGCAAAAGCGAGTTTCCAACAGGAAGTTCAACATGAAATACAATCAAGCTAAATTGAAAACGCAAAATGAATAAGAAAACAACCCGTACATTAGGAAATTGGTCAACTGGGATATCCACCCTCATTGTTCTCTTCACTATAAGACCAGATGAGCTACCTTGAGAACCAAGCCAGTTTTGAGCAGATGAGAGCTGCGATAAACCTGACATCTGCATAATTAAATTCCAGAAAACGTTAGAAGAACAAAGTAGATGGAGACACTATGATACTGTTTCGCAAAGTAAGATCTACAAATTTTTTATATAGGAAAAGTAACAAGAACAGCTAGATTGGAAAGATAAGATAACCCACAAGTAAATAGGTGCACCTTAACATATAAGAGAAGAAAACATGATAAACATATGCTAACATTTGTGCAAATCATGAAAGAACTTTCCTATAAATCTGAAGCTAGAGCACTGACACGGAGATATAGCAATTGTTATGCAAACATGACCAGGAGTAGTAAGTCTTTTCCTTTTTCTTGTTGCCATAAACTGCTGTATCACCAGCTTAACAAATTTGCTGCTTCATAGAGACAAAAACACAAGTAGTTTGTTCACTTCCCAAAAGTCTCCCCTTGCGACATCCACCACTTAACACTGCATCAGTGGATGAGTTAGCAGTAGAACAGATCTCCAACTGTCTCAGCTATTATAGGTAACGAGCAAGTCTCACGCAATACCTCAAATATACGTCATCCATACACATCTCTACCCATATGGTACTAATACGTTAATGTGTACAGGGACATTTATCCAGTTATGGAGGATCATGTTAAGTTATATCCATGTGCTAGTAGTTTATGATGTTAGCCTCAAACTACCTGTCTTGGCTGAAGTGGAATTTCACAATACACTCGACCAGAATAATGAAGTTAGCAAGAAATGTTAAAAAAACTGTCAGGAATATTTCTGAAAAACAGTGAAATTAGATCAAACAATATGTTATGTTAATGGTTAGTATCCGTACTTCTGATTGAAACGGTGATGCCCATCTGTTCACATTGGATCCTCCATTGGAAAATATTCCTCCTGAAGCCAGGGGGCTAGCATGTTCAAGCCCACTTTGATCTAAAATTGATGCATTCCCCAATAGTGTGGTTACACGCAAAATTTCTGCTCCAAAAATGTCAGTAGTCAAGAATAAGATGTACCAGTTAGCATTTGTCAAGAAATTTGTTAGCAGTCACCACATAATGGATAGACAACATGGATTGTTTCCTGGGTCAGTCATAACTACCCCTATGTACGGAACTCATCTTACATACAAATATATCCTGGGAAAAAGGGGAGAACATCGTGCAGTTATAGTCTCTCATTTCATAACTGAATGGTCAATACATGCCTACTACAAAAAGAGTTGCTAGAATATTTGTCAGAAAAGACCCTTGACAAACTCAACAAAACAACTTATATGAAATGGAAAAGGGTACATAAGGAAGCACATCTTCAATGAAACAGGTGCTTATTAGAAAAATATGACAATCTTAATATATCTTATCATCGAACTTTTAGTGAGGGGTGTCCAAGGCATCGCCCAGACTAAACCCTCATGTACACAAGGTCGCCCAGACGCATGTATACCAAGAAGATGTCAGACCAAAGCCCAGGGGGGTAGCAACCTTAAAGGGGAGCGAGGAATGGACATTAAGCATTTGTCCACCCCATAAGATTCAAACCTGATATCTCTTGAAGAAAAGTTCTAGATGGCACCTTTAACAACATCTGTCTGGTATCCTCCATAGAAAGGTGACAATGGCGAAAAAGAACAAAAAATATGAAAAACTCAGAAAAATGAGAAATTCGAATCAAAATAATAAAAGTTATACTCATTTTAGTTGAAGAACTACTTTTTGCTAGGAAAAGCAAGACCTATAAATCTGGGTGCCCCCAAAACTGCAGGCCATAGATACAGAGATGAGTACAATATCATCAACAGGAATGCAATTTCAAAGGACCAACCAAATGGCTAAAGCAAGCCCACTTAACACGCTTGGACGAGAAACCAATTAAGTATAGGTTAAACAGGCTCATCTTTTCAGCTATCCAAAACCAGATACGGCAGTGTTCATATCACCCCATCAGAGCAATCCCACTCAAAATGCTTGAATATACAAATGATATCCTCCGTTTTCTATTTCTAAAGATAACTCCACTACAGCACACTTAAAGTTAATGGAAAAAATTACAAGGTGTCAACTGTCAAGTCTAATCCTAATTTTCTTTATAGATAATTCCATCCCATTTTTTTGTACACATATCAAGCTATTATTCCAAAATCCAAAACTCATAAGTGAAAGCAACCACCTTTTATTATTGATAAACATTGGAATTCATAACGGGAATAAGATGACTCCTACACTGATGACAAAATATCAAACTGACTTCAAAGATTCCAGCAGTTTGCCCTTATTGGCAAATGACCGCCAGAAACCTGTCCAAGATTCTATCCCCGGCTTCCATAAAGTGACCCAAGTGGCCCTTTTCAGTTTTCCTTTCTTCTGTTTTCAAGGATCAAAACAAGCATCAAAGAAAAAGAAAAGGATCCACCAGTATGCGGCCCACTCAGACATCATTTAACTCACGAGATAGCCTTTTTGTGTGTTTCTTCCCTTGAACGCCTCATTAAAGACCAATCAAATCTCTAATTGACTAGCTTATGAAGGGTCCAAAAAGAATTTATCTAATAAAGCTTTTACCATGGAAAGATGACAAGAATCGCAAACCAAACTAAAGTCAAGAATCGCAAACCAAACTAAAGTCAAGAATCGCTAACCAAACTATGGCATTAGAAAGGGTGAGGATGGAGATGGATATTTGCGGCAACCATATGGACAGGAATGTATACTTGCAACCCTGCCCAAGTGCCATCCCAACCAAATAATCCTAGCTTATTTTAGTTGCTGACTCGCTAAACTACAGATTCCAAAGAGTATATCATCCAATATGCCATAAGTAGTCATGATTTTCTTCGCCAACCAAGCCCTCTTTCTTTGTGGACTTCCTTTCTTCTAGTTACCACCTTAAGTTCTAGTGTTACAACTCTTGAACAACGAACTAGCAACTTTCATCCAGTTCATTCATCAGCTTGTCACGTCCTCCTTTCTTTTCAATTCTTTCTTATGCTGCAGCCCATTCACGTTAATGCTGTCTTTTCTCCACAACCTCAATCGCTGGGCCTTTGATCTGCCTGGCAGTACTGACTAAACAGCACTCTTGTAAAATTTCCCATTGATTTAATCACAAGTTCTGCAGTTCATTATCATTAGCTTAATTGGAAGGACAGCATCATCTAGTATCCCATGGCGCATAATAGACCATAAAACATCCAAAATATATCCTTGCCCAAGAGCCACAACCAGGCACGCCCTCTGCCAAGGCCCAGACTGGTAATCTCAATTATTGTTTCACAACAAGAACAGTGTAACTCTACAGTTAAGAATGATGTAAGAAGAGGGTCTTGGGTGGTCAGGCCGGTGTACCCAAGCCCCTATTATCTCTGTACTTCGTGTTATGAGTTAATGAAATTTATTTTTGCTGTTTCAAAAAAAGAATGATGTAAGAACTCCACCAACTTTGCAAAAAAGCAGGCGTGTAATGAAAAGGTTAATAAGAGGACCCCTAAGTCTTACCAACATTGAATTGCCTTGTAATCAACGAATAAGAAAACCCCAACTACCATTCACAAAGTATCTAGCACAATCAAATATCAAGGTTGGAAATTTGCAGCCCAAAAGCTGCTAAACTATGGCTATAGAAAAATTTTTGTTATCATAGTTTTTCAATCTTTATGAGAATGCTTTTAATCTTGATTTTCCGGTCGGTTACAACTTATGGTACTGTTGGAGCCGCCTTCTTGCAATCTTCCACTAAAGTTCCCGGAGGAAATATATAACACAACACAAAACTCAAACATTTCCACAAATTTTCCAATCACATGGGCGACAACAATGGACTACCACACTCACCCTGATTCAACAACCGACAACACTGAGGAATCACGGACATAAATGGATTAAGCTTGTTACGCTCCGCAAGTAACTCAGAGAGATACCTGTCAGAAGAAGATTGGTTTCAATAAACTGTTTTCGATGGTAGCTATGCAAATTAGAACCTAATCAAGAACATTCACCAGCTGCAAAATTTTCATCAAACAACAACATAAAGGGACACAATAAAAGGACTAAACAGCCACTCAAAGCGTGAACAATAGCAAATAAAACTCCTTCAGCATACTGCAGACAGTGCAGCTTTTATGATCACCGTCACCAGCAGCAGCAACACCGATCTCATAAGTTTACCCATTGGGGTGCTACATCTATTCTAATAGAGAAAGGGAGAACACCAATTCTTGTGAACAAATTCTGAAGCCGTGCCACAAAAGTAATTTCCAACATTGTCCCAGTAGAAAACAAAATTTTACAACTATCTTAATTAGACCTTGATTAAGGTTAGGACAAAAAAGTAAACCACTCGAGCTCAACTACCCACTCCCACACTCCATGAATCCAAACATGCAAACACAGAGTGTGCCCAACTTCTAGGAGTATCAAATAAGGAAAATGCTAAAAATAGCCCTATGCGTTGTTGTTAAGGTTTAAAAAGTGTATTGAAACATGTGAAAAGGGTATTGAACATGTGAAAAGGATATTGAACATGTGGAAAGTGTATTGAAAAAATGTAAAAGGTGCATTGGGGTTTGCGTTTGTTTTCCGTCTCTTTCTTAGCTCATTGACAGCCCAGTACCACACTAGAAGGACCCATCAAATAATGCTTCTACTTAAAACCTCAAGTAGTTCGAGAAAGGACTAGAAATAGTTTAAATAAAGAGCTGAGGTAGAAACACAGCCCTAAAACCCAATCTTCACATCTAAACCAAGGGAAAAGAAACCTTAGATCCTAAAACTAACTACTATACTCTTAGCACTCAAGTATTTTGGCGGCAGTCAATTCTCGCCACAGATATTAAACTAAACATTCAAGATGAAAGCGATTGAGCTGCGATTGATTACGCTGTTAAATTGAAGCACAGTAAAAGAAAACACGATCCGTACGCCTGTAATCGTCGACACACAATAACATCAACAACAACAAAAAAACAAACTGAAAGCAAGTAAAATCGTGCTGGAAACCCAAGCATCAAAGCAATCGATTAGTACGAAGAGAGTTAATACGGACAGATCTATGGATAGGTGGTTGGAGAGGGTTGGGGAGAGAAGGAAAGCTTACTTCTCGTGCTCGACGAGGGCGGTGGCGGAGGAGCGGAGGCCGCCGATGTGAGGAGAGGGAGGGGCGGAGGGAGAGGGAGAGTAGGCCATGTACCTGCCGGAAGACATGTTTTCCGGCGAGATCGGCGCCAGATTGCCCACCAACTCTCCTCTCTCTCTCTCTCTCTCTCGCTCTCTGGAATTAGCGGCAGTGGTTAGAAGCATTCGTATTTATTGGAAAGGTCTGTACAGAACAGAAGGACGCAAGCTTTGCGTAATTGTTGTTGATAGTTACGTGTGCATGTAAAACTCGCGCCGTGAAACGGTAAAACTCCTCCCCCTTCCTATAATTTATTAGTAGTTGGTGAAAGTTAAATTAAAAAATGAAAATTGCTACTAGTATATGTTCTAAGAGATTAAATTCTTTACATCGGCGGTGTAAATATTTATTTTTTTCAAATTAATTAAATTACGCCACGTCGTCATGTTTTATTGATTGGAACCACTGTTTTATAACGTGGCGCAATGTAAAGAATTTATTCACATGTTTTAATATGTGTGAAAATATATTTAAAAAAATAAGAAGTGTAAAAAATTGTATTATAGTGTGTTTTTTTGGTCACTGTGGTTAGAAATACCTTAAAAGTTAGGATCATCTCCGGTCCAAGAAAATTACTACTTTGTTGTCCAGCATTGTGGCCTTTTTCGGCTCACTTTAATAATTGAAATTATAAATTTCAAGAACTTTAACTATAAGCTCAAGCATTAAAGACGGATATTAACAGTATAATTTTAAAACACATTTACATTAAAAAAACACACATGCCGGTAATCAGAATATGTTATTTCTAGAAAAATACGTCTTGATTATTCATGTATCCATATCAGATTAAGGTTATTTTTTAACATGATTAATCTCCTCAACAAACTTTATAAATGAACGATTTTAATTATTGAAATGGGTCTCTAATGAGCTAAAAAGGAGTAGTTCAACTATTTTCTTGATCACCCTGAAATTAAGGAAGTTGGAAACAAATTTTCGTGGTATATGTTTCTTATCAAAATTTTCGTGGTTCTTGACTTCTTGTGCAAAAAAGTGCAGGAAGTATCAAAACAATACTCCATTAAAGTAGCACTGGAAAGGTTTAAGAGTTCCTATCACTGGGGTCACCCCCTACTGGTACTCCTATTGATGCATCATGCATGAGTCATGACCCTTTTTCCCTCATCATCTTCGCCCTTAAAGAGTAAGTAAAAGAGAGATATAAGAGATAGAATATTAAAATTCTACGAAATTGGTGGGAGAATGCCACCAACTCCCTTTGATGCATCATATAAAGAGTAAATAAGGGAGATAAAATTAAAATTCTTAGAAGTTTGGTCGAGTGGGAGAATGATATCGGCAATGAGCTTACACATTTGAGTTCACAGTCGGACTTATCCAAGAATGGAACCAAGGGATTTAGTGGCGGCAGCCGTTACGACAATAATTTTAGAAATTGTAATTATTATATATATAAAAAAATTATCCCCCAATATATGTAGTCTCGCCACTGCTAAAATTTTGTCTTTATTTTTTGTTATATACTAGTCCTAAATCTTCTATTTTTTCCAAGAAATTAAGGACACCTAAAAAAGTATTCTAAAATTAAATTCAATGGGTCAAAATGAAATAATATAAAAAATTGAGGTATAATTAAGGAAAAAAAACTCCACACTTTAACCCTAAAACAACTTAACCTACAAAATTAAAGTTAGTCTTTTTTCATACTCAATGTGCAAATGACAAATATCATTTATTATAGTTTTTTTATGTTATTTTAATTATTTTTGTAGAGTCGATGACTATTAAGATTGTAATTCATCTTTTTTATTTTTTTAGTACACATTTTACAACTGCTAGGGTAAAATTCTGGTTCCGTCCCTGACTTACCACCAACAAAAATCACTCATAGAACCAAGAAAGGTTTGTCCAATTTTAACTTCAGTCTTCAGGACAAACAATATTAGTCAATGTATGCGTGAACTGTTCTGAATATACAGTTATAGAGGGGAGAGAGAGAGAGAGAGAGAGAAGTAGTAATGTGTGTAATGTACCCTTACCTTATGTTGCCAGAGAGAGAGAGAGAGAGAGAGAAGTAGTAATGTGTGTAATGTACCCTTACCTTATGTTGCCAGGCACGCTGGTCCTACACCACCGAATGCCAAAACCAAAAGGGCTCAGCTCATTATTGGATCCCAAGCATAATTGAGTTGTCATTCAGGAATTAATTTTATCATGTGCTTGAATATATTATGTATCTCCAAGTGTTCTAATTCAATGTTCGCCTTGTGGAAGTTTGATTTATATTGAAGAAAATAACATCTATGTGTATTGATGGTTGTTGGCATGTCCAATTGATGCTTCTATTCTATGGGTAGTTGAGATGTTATTTTTGTATTTTTTTTTAAAGTCAAATGTTCGATCAATCTCTCCCCATCTCTCTCGCTCGTTCCGAGAATACAAATCTTTCTCTTCGTTTACATTACTTTCTTTCGAAGTTCTATTTGATCAGTAAAAGAATATTTGTACTCTATTTGTAAAGTTGTTCTCATTATATTTTCTGAAAAACGAAAACCCAGAGTACATGAGTTTTCAGTAACCGATTTATTTACTCGTACTTTTTGTGTCATTCAATTCAAACTACAGAATACTCTTGCAAATTTTGCATTTTCTGTTTAATTACACTTTTTGTGTCATTCACTTCAATCCCATTTTACAATAATTTTTTTTCCTTTTTTTTTCTTTAATTAGGCGTACACAACACAAGGAAGACAAAAGTGATTTTAAGAATGATTACTTTTCCCTCCTTTTTTCCAGGGAATGCAAAAAGTGTGTATGAATTGGACTGTGAAGCTATTATTTATGGTCATAAAGATTCTGGATCCGTTGTGGTCTGGGCTGGGCTTAAAGGGAAGAGTTGGGTTCTCATCGGGACGAATAATATGCTGTAAAAATTTAACCAAAATGCAAGTAAGAATGAAGAAAAAGCAATTAAAAAGACCACGCCGAAAAATTAGCCTAATGGGGGCTTGATTTTTGTAAACACTTTGTTGCATATCAAGCCGAATAGTAATTGTTTGATCTTGTTTTAAGGAAAAAAACTTCAAATGCTTTTAAAATGTGTTTTTATTCTAATTTGACTGTAGCAATATTTTTTGATGAGCTTTCAAGCTTAACTAGTTTGGTTCATAACTTCATACCACCTGACGAGTTCCTAATACAACAACATGAGAGGTTTGAACGGTCCGGATGTAGGTCAACACTCATGGAAACAGGAGGGTTTTCCATTTCGAGAGATTTTGCTATGAAATTATGCTTCTGAAGCTATAATTTGTAGTAAATGATAATCTAAAATTCTCTCAAACAATTATGTGAATCAAATCTGAAACTCAAGACATGAACAACAAGCCCTTTAGACTGTCAGAAAAAGAGAGAGAAAAGGATTAAAATTTATCAATCTAATAAGAAATAATTAGACCAAACAAATTATATGCCATCTTAATTTTTCACTATTTTCACCCCTCTTAATTTTAATCATCCAAACCACCGAATAAGATTATCGTTTATTTTATTTTCCTTTTTGCTCACCCTAAGACAAAACAAAAGATCTACCAACAAAATAAAAACGGACTTACGGCTTGAATTCTGTTAATAATTTTTAAGTTAAAATGTCAATCGTCGTAAATTTTATAAACCAAAACTCAATTTTTTGATATACAATCAAACTGATGTTCACATACGACAACGAAACGCACGATAGGACCAACAAAGGGCGGTGCCTCGTTTAGACATTCATTATTCACAATTTTTAAATACAACTCCAAATGTAATTATGTTTCTGCTCACTCACGTGCATCGAACAGACTCTCGGATACTATTTTGTCAATATTGTAGGGGCGGTTGTGATGGTCTAAAAATCCAAAAGGCTGTAGAACGCGGCAAGTTGGCAAGACCAGTGTGCGAAGACGGTGAAGTGGACGAAGAGAAGAGAACGGAACGACGAATTGCAGTTGCAGAGCCCGGAAATGGATAAAACCGCGCCCTTCAAAAACCTTGACAGCAGAGAATACCAAGGTCACAAGAAGAAGGTACTCTCTCTCTCTCTCTCTCTCTCTCTCTCTCTCTCTCTCTCTCGCGCGCGCGCTCGCTCGCTCGAAATATTTTCTTGTCAAGTTGCGATCAGTTCGAACTTACTGAAAAACCCTAGGTACTGCGTATTGCTTGTGTGTAGCTGAAAAAACACTGTTTTAACTCTAGACGAATTGATGTTTGTTTTGTTTCTTGTTTTGTTTGATTTTAAATGAAAGGTGCATTCGGTTGCTTGGAATTGCAGTGGCACGAAGGTTGCATCCGGTTCTGCTGATCAAACAGCTCGAATTTGGCATATCGAGCCTCATGGACATGTATGACTGACTCTCGGGACGCTTGTTTTACTTCTAAGGCTGCAAATGATCTGAGCTTTGAAGCTTTTGCTCATTCATAATTAGTCTAGTTCCAGCTTGCCTCGTTTAGTAATGGTTTGCTTACTAAAAGAGCCTCTATAAAATGAGCGGAGCCTTTATGAACGAGCCGAGCATTTATAAACAAGATTTGTTAGAACCAGCTCGAGCTCGTCTCATTTACTAAACGACCTTAAAACTCAAGCTCGACTCATATACTAAAGAGTCCGAGCCTCAAGCTGCTTGTGAACAATTCAGTTTGTTTGCAGCCCTATTTATTCCTGCTTTTTGTGTTTGTTTTTTAGCAGTCTCTTGTCATTCTCAGTCTATGTACAGTAACTTCCTGGCGGACCTAGCCCTCGTAAGATTGTAAAATAACAAATTTAGCTGTTAAAATAACTCCATTTTGGTTGGTTATCCTAGAATCACATTAAGGGCACATATGTGATATGTTTTCTTATTCCTTGCGTTTTACAATAAATTCTATCATTGTTATCTTGAGTTTTACCTTCATTGCAGGAATGTTGTGTCATTGTCTGGTATCATTATGACGGATGCTTTGTTTCGATTAAGTTATAACGCCCACACGTATTCCGTTTTTGATATGGAGATGTTTGTTCAGGGTAAGGTTAAAGACATTGAACTGAAGGGGCACAATGACAGCGTGGATCAGTTATGCTGGGACCCGAAACATTCTGACTTAATAGCAACTGCATCGGGTGACAAGACTGTTTGTCTGTGGGATGCCCGTAGTAAGTGAATTTTATTCTGGGCAAGTATGTTTTCTTAATTGAAGTGGGAAGTATGTTGAATATATGAAACCGACTTGCCATCGCAATTCCTTTGATATATCCTGTTACTACAGAGAGCTAGAAGCCCCTAATACTTCAATCATGGCTATCAACGGCATGTTCTTTGGTTACAAACTTATGATAGGCTACTGGGAAAGTGCTTTCTGAAAAAATTGGTTAAGTGAGGTGTCTTAGCGAGATGTATATGGTGATGTTTGCATCCACATTATTTTGAAGAGGTAAAGCAAATATTGTAACAAGGTGTAAGTGAATAATAGTAAAAGGGTAAAACCATATACCTTTCAAATTAAATCTCGAAAAAGTAACCACAGAAAAAGAAAGAACAATGGTCCAAGAGTTAGTTTCATTTCTTATTTCTGCTTGTCAAAAATGGCTGCATAATTAAGTCTTTATCAGAATAACGCAAGCTACTCAGATACTTGTCGGGAAAATGGAAGTACTTTCAGGGATACTTGCACATGTCTAATTTGGTTTCTGCAGGTGGAAAATGCACACAGCAAGCTGAACTTAGTGATGAAAATATTAACATCACCTACAAGCCTGACGGTACACACATTGCTGTTGGGAACAGGGTATATGTTATGGTTCCCATTATTTTCTAAATTCGTGGTATTCACACTTGTCAAAATTTGTAGTTTTGTTTATTTCAGGTCTCACTCCGTGGAGTATTAGTTATTACTATTAGCCCTTGGCTCAACTCGATAATTATTAGACTAAGCAAGCGATGTATTCCATCTTATGTTCAAAACTGAATTTTCACTGGTTCCGGTTTCTTGGTGTCATTTGGATGTTCGGGAATCCTGAATAATGCATGTTCTCTTGCTCTATCTTCTACAAGTTAGTAGAAGTATGTGATCACTTATCTCACTCTGTCGATTTCATTATTGATAGGATGATGAACTAACAATACTGGACGTGCGCAAATTTAAGGCTATCCATAAGCAGAAATTCAGTTATGAGGTAATGTAGTTTCTCTCAACTGATGTTGAAATCTCCCTTTCGATCAGCTGGAAATTTTAGCTGGCATAAACCATCTTAGTTATTGCTTATTACTTAGTAGTGGTTGGGAGTTATTGGGAGAAGATTAACTGTTTATACCATACTCAGATGGCTATAGAAGTATATCTTCCAAGACATACCATATATTTTAGTCCGCATATTAAGCAGTTCTTGAATCCTTTCTTATCAGGTAAATGAGATGGCATGGAGCATGACAGGCGATAGGTTATTTTTGACAACAGGGAATGGTGAGAAACAATTTCCTGAACTTGGGGGGGGGGGGGGGGGGGGGGGGGGGGCGCGCTTGCTGATGCCACGAATAGAACTCTTTTTGTTCCATGATTTGGATGCCTTACCATTTCTTGCTTAAAAAATAAGGTGCCTGTTATGGTTATTATATTCCTTCCTCAGGCACTGTTGAAGTACTAGCATATCCATCTCTTCAACCAGTTGATACCCTTGTGGCTCATACAGCTAGTTGCTACTTGCATTGCAATTGATCCATTAGGAAGGTGAGCTACACATTTCTATTATCTATTTTGAATATCTTCCTGATTACATCCATAATACATTTATGTAATGGCTCAACGTTTGTCTTTTTGCCATGGAATTGCTGATCCCATAGTCTTGGGAATACACCAGATCTAATCTACCATTCAGTAGATATCATGTAACAGAAACTATTACTCTCCGAAATGACCACCTCATTCTCTGGCAGATATTTTGCTATTGGAAGTGCTGATTCGTTGGTCAGCCTTTGGGATATCTCACAGATGCTCTGCGTACGAACATTCACAAAACTCGAGTGAGTTTCTCTTCAATTTTGACATGTACAAGTAACCTTTTTTCATTACAAGAACTCTTCCATGTACTTGTTTAGCGCTGTGGTCACCTTCAACAATGGGCTGGAAATGGCTTTTATTTTCTTATTCGCAGGTGGCCAGTCAGGACAGTAAGCTTCAACTACACTGGAGAATATATTGCTTCTGCCAGTGAAGACTCATTCACTGATATAGTATGCATCGTCATTGAGCTTCTTTATATTGGTCATATACCTGTTATGTACATCGCAAAGTCAGATTGGTTTTTTTGGTGCAGTGGTGGTTGCATCCTTCCATTTGAAGTTAAAAACATTGCCTACTATGAGTGGCTTAGCCAAAGTTAACAAACCAAGCCTTGCTGGCAACATAAATCATTTTTACAACATTTTGCCTTTTATTTGTATCCATTTAAAGGTTCAGTTAACTGGAAGAATGCTAAGTTGCTACGTTCTGAAACAGTCCAATGTTCAAACTGGACGATCAGTCCACCAAATTCCCTGCCAGGGCTGCCACGAACAGTGTGGAATGGAATCCCAAATACAATCTGCTTGCATATGCGGGAGATGATAAAAACAAGTACCAGGCTGATGAAGGTACTTGAGCTTCTTGCTATAGTAGTACCAGATAAAAAGGAACTTCAAAGATGGTTAACATTCTGTTTGTGCATTGCAGGTGTTTTCCGAATATTTGGCTTTGAGAGTGCATAGGATTTGACAGAATATACAGGATAGGCTGCAGCGTTAATCGTCTGAGAGAGACATCTTAAGTACTGTTTTTTTGATTTTGTTGATTTTCGCTTGGTTCTTTTTTCCCTGGCTGTTGGTGCAAGAATTCCTGGACCAAGTTTAGCATTTGGTAATGCGAAAAAAATTCAATGTACTTATTCATGGTAGGGTATGCTTCCTGCGCAAAAGGGTACATGTATAAAAGATACTCTTGTATAATAGAAAACAATCGGAACACAAGCAGTGTTGCATGGTGAATACATTGCACTGCAGTAAAAGTATCTTCAGCCGCCAAATGGGCATATAAATGCGGTTGCTGGCCCTTCTGGAAAAATTGGAAGCCGCCAAATGGGCATATAAATGCGGTTGCTGGCCCTTCTGGAAAAATTGGAAACCATAATTCATATGAATGGGGCTTGGCTTCATAGCAAGTTAAGTTGTTTAGGCCTTAACATAAGCACCACAACATGCTGGAGGATTTCGTTTCTGCTCCTCGCGACGATGTTCTGCTGTTGTTTTATGCTGAATCTAAGCAAGATCGGACCAAGATGCTTCATCCCCCGGCAGTGCTCCGGACATAGATGTGTGCCCAAATTTATTTGACGCGTGTCAAGTTATTCGATATGTGTAGATCCTTTGAAGCTGTTCGATGAACTAATTCATCTGCGAGAGAGAGAGGGACATGAATTTCTACAATTAGTAGCCAAGATCAATGGAAAAACTAAAAAATTACTCCATATAGGATCTAACCTTGACACTTGGCTGCTAAATGGGCCCCAATTTCCCTTCCAAAACTTGATGTCATGCCACTGTTGGACTCGAACCTAAACGCAGAGGATTAATTTGGAAGCAGGGGAGACCAGAGCTGCAAAGCAAAGCAAACAAATAGTTAACAGATTCTGGTAGCACCAAGTGAGGGGCTTCCACTTGATTTCCACACTCGAGCTTTTCATTCTCTTCCCATTTTGCGGCTCTTTCGACAGATCGAAGCTCGCCCCTTTCATCCTCAATTCCTGAATGCACCTTGTCAATGCCCTGCTCTCAACTCTCTCCCTCTGTAACTGCCTCTCCACCTTCCAATACCTGTACAATTTCATCTGAACCAACAACATGATAACAACCGAACTCGAAACAGATAAAATCGAAGGAATAAACCAACTACGACACACCCGGATCGCGGTGTTCCGAGTTAATAGAAGACGTGAACAAAATGGTGAGGAAAAACCCATGAAAGACGAAGAAGAAAAAACAAAGTTGGAACAAGTCTGATTTGATGGAATCCATTCTGGTCTCTTTCATGGAGATTCGACGGGCGAAGAGGGATTCCTCTCTCTGCCAGAGCTTGAGGAGCAAGAGATGGCCAGGGGATTGGGAGATTTCCATCAGTGGATGGTTTTGCATTGCGGATATCGTGATCTGTTGCTTCTGTTGGTGTTCTTCGTCGACGGGGATTTCGACTATGTGGGTGTCTTTGGATTCCGCCATTGATTGAGAAAGATTTGCGGGAATAAATAAATGCAAATGAGTGTGCGAGTGAGTGAGTGATTGGTGGGTTATGTGATTTCGTTAAACAGAGAGCTATGTATGGAAACAATGGCAACCAGAGAGAGAGAGAGAGAGAGAGAGAGAGAAGAGACAGATGTTTTTGTGCCGACAAAGAGGGAGTCTCAGGTATTTAAACGACACGAGGAGGAACACCCAACGGTCAGATTTTTGTTGTGCTGGCCACAACGGATAGATTTCTTTTATAATTACTCGAGTCCGTTAAAGAAAAAGTCAATGATACACAACTATGTAGTAAATGCCAAAGTAATTAGATTCTAATCCATCTATGTAGAATTTCTCCATCTAAAAATAAAAATCTATGTATGTGAGATTTAGTTTTTTTATGTTCGAGGTATTTAATAAGTATAACCATTCTATATTGAATTTCAACCTAAAATATTGTATACAGATAATTTAACTCTTGAAAAATTGTACAACATCAACAATATGATGAAAGGATGAAATCGTTAGTCAAAAGCAAAAACCATCATGAAAGTAAAAAGCATAATTACTTTTGGTCATATCAGCACCGAAACCAAAGACAGTCAGCATCTTCAATTACAGTAAGCACCTGCTTTAGTCATGTCTCCATCGAAAGAGAAAAGTTACAAGCTTTATACACACACATATATATATTTCAAATGTTCTATGAGCGGAACCGGCCGCTACATATATATATTCTCCTGAAGACCATATCGATTGTCGCTAATTAATGTCTAATGCCGATTGCTTCTTGCCACTTTCTAATCGTTCATGTAGGTTTCTATGAAAACCTACATGGTGCAACAGTACAATGAAATGTTACGCCACATCAATTCCCGACCTCACTTTATAAACACATGGTTGATCATGAGTACACTGTTACGAAATACTCAATATTGATTAGGTCACGGGGTGTAACGGTACCATAAAAAAATTACAAGGAAAGATAAGCAAATAATTTGATAAAAGCAAGCGAACCAACCATCAACGATTATGTCAAGCCAACTTTTCATAGTTGGGTTGAGTATCAAGTGAACAACCATTGTTTCCGTGTACTATTTTAACATAGCTCTGTCACTCTCTCATTTTACAGTAGAATAAAGCATGCCCTGGCAAAATCTTGCGTCTTGCGATCTTACATTTCGTAAGAGAAATAAAGTATGCCCTAGCCAAACCTTGCTTTTATCAACCCTTCAATTGATCCAATCAACGCAAACAATGCGACCATCAAACAAACAATGGTAAAAACACGAAGGACAATCCACTTTCTTGTCCAAGCTCGGATATTCATCTGGGCAATGTACATTTCCACAGGGAAATAGATAACCAACGGCCAGAAGGTTAAAGAGCCAGCTACTCCCACAACTTGGTTGAAGTAGGGGAAGGCTATTGCAATTCCAGTGATAAATGCAACATAAACTGTTCGAAAGCACAGCCTGAGAAAATTTAACCTAAAAGCCGGCAACACTGGAGCTTTCAAAACATAATTTTCATGTATAAATTCACTGTTGGGGAACTTCTCAGCAATCAATTTTTCCAAGTCTGCAAACAGTGGTTGACTGAATACCTGTCAACAAAGAGGACGAACATTTGAAACAGAACTAAAATTACCTAAAGATCAGTTAAGGCCATGCATAAAAAGTTGCAGCAATTTGGTTGGTTGAAAACTTTAGTTTCTTCTAAACAAGTAATCAACTTCAAATGGCATTCAATGGAAGGCATTCCCGTTTATGGAAGCAAGCATGATAAGCTGTACGTTGTCTATCTCTCCAATGAACATAGAAACTTTTGCTAAGAAGTCTCCCCAAAGTATCACAAGGACTAGGTTTGGGAGGGCGAGAATAAACCAATCAACACAATTTCTATACCTTGAAATAGGGTTAAAACCAATCTTTAGACATGGTAACTGGTAATCTTAGATTTGTGAATTGTTTAGAGAACATAAGTTTTAGGTGTAAGAAAGTAGCATCATTAGTTCTAGTAGGAGCAGTACCTGATATCCTCCAACTAAATGAAGAATGATGCACGCATTGGCAAAGTCGATGAGCCAATACGGCTCATAGAATCCGAATCCTGTTAGGAGGTTCCCTGGTGCAGAATTCCCAAAGGCCGCATAACCAAATCCTCCACAGCAGAGATAAAAGAATGTCGTTATACTAATCGCTGTTGCTGAGGCCTTCTTCATGGTTACCTTTTCTGGTGGAGGCGACTTCAAGGTGTCCTTCATGTTTTGGAAATAACACTAATTCAGGTTTGATGCTCTTATATAGTGGAACTCTCTGATATGAAAATGGAAACCTACGGTACCTGTATCTCAATCAGAATGACAGAGAATGGAAAAGCAAACGCAATGTCCCCAATCGCTTGAGAAACCAACCATACTTTCTGAGATGCTGTAGAAGTTGGTACCCCTCCAATGCTACCCTTTACGCTTCCATCTCCTGCATTTCATACTCAAGAAACAGGATGTTGAGACTCTTGAGTACATGACTACATGCCAATTGATGGGTATCAAAACTGTTTGATTTCGCAGGAGAAACTTTTGGATTCCATTTGGATACGTAGATTTCGATGGGGGAGTTGCTTTAAAATACACGGATTTCAATGCTTTGGGTATTTCAAATTAGACATCTCAAACAGTGGTTTTGATGAAAAATATGCATATCCACAACCAGAAAAACAAGATAACTAAAGAATATAGCCATATAGATCAATAGCTCCCACTGCTCCCAGTGAAAGGAGAAGAAGAGCTTGAATCCAGGGACCACCAGGTTCAGCAGTTGCTGCCAAATCCCTTTAAGTCTTCCATGACTCTGATCTTCCCCGCAATCACCTCAGTGCACCTCTCTCAAAATCTTCTCCCCCAGTATGAAGTTCTAAAAGATAAGTCCCGTATGTTCCCAGATGCGCAAGAGAAGATAATCCTGAAGCAGAAAGTCTGAACAAACAGAAAGAATGATGAAAAACGAAGACAACACTGCCCAAATGAGAGGAGGAGTCCCCAGATGTGCAAGCAAAGATCAAGAAGAACTGCAGAAGCAGACGTCTGAACGATTGGAAAATACGATGAAAAATGAAGAAAATACGGCCCAGATGAGAGGAGGAGGTGGAGGAGGAATCAATAAGCTGATTTGGCCGGATTTGAAATTCATAATCATCAAAAGGGAACGCGAGGATTTGAGGCCCAGATCTCAATTCCTTTTGAAATTCTTATATCCAAATGGTGCCTTAAATTATCCTGTCATTTCAGCCACCCTACCAACTGCAGTGATACATTTACATGGCATATAATATTCTTTTGATAACTCAGGTGTCCAGGCCAGCTTACATAGCAAATAATTGACCATACCTATTACTTTAGCGAGGCCAAGTGCCGATCCAATGATCGAATAGGAGAATGACATGATTGAAGCGACAATTGAGAGCCATTCTGTATCACGAAAGTTGGGTATCTGAGACATTACTATTTGAACAAATCCAAAGAAGAGCATATAAGAAGTATATCCATAGTCACAAGCAGCTTGGTGCCCTTCTTTGTGGTAACAGTTTGATTTCAGAATTGCTCTGCAGCCATTAACATAACAGAACAGTTACAAATGAATCTTCTTTTTCTTTTTTTGTAAGTGAGAGAAAACATCAGTAGCTGAAATAAAAAAGGCTTGTTGATTGAATTCATTAACTTGATTTCATTAACCCATCTTCATCTGAAACAGCTCAAGTATGTAACACAATTGAATCCTTGTTAAGTGAGCGCTTTCCTCGAGTAAATTTACGTTGTAGAACCAGATTTGAACCGTGGAAAGCCAAATTCACTACAGATAGGATGCCATATTGTGAGAAGAAAACATCTAAACAATGAGGAATTAGAGAAGGAATACCTAATGCTAGTAGCAGCCGTAATGGTATAGACGATCGCAACCTTGCAATAGTTTATTCGTAGAAAGATACTAGACGCTACTGCGCTCCTCTTTCCTGAAATCAGATCCCGTGGCAACTGTTAGGTCTAATATGCTGATAAGCAAAATAATCCATACAAATGATTGTCCTCCAAAGTTTAATCATGTGATAATAAGCAAGCATCTAAATATTGGGTCCCTTTGCAATGCATCAAAACCTTAAATTGGTACATGACCAAACATTTCTCAACTAATGCAAGAATATCTCACGAGAACAGTAGCTGGAATCACCTCTGAGCTAAATTATAAGTAGTTTCCTGTAAAACTAAATAGCTGAAACCAGTGCCCACAGAAACCAATGGTATTACACATCCCAGACAAAGTACCATAAGAATGACTAAGCAGCATGCTCAGTGCAAAGGAACATAAATAGAAGTGCTGAAATAAGGAACACATTAGTTGTGGTGCAATGGTGCTGTTCAAGTCATCCACTATTCAGGACAAGAATCACACCCATAGCCTCTAACTCCATTCCAACAGAATTAAAAGGCAGTTAGTTCCTTCTATACAAGTTTTGCAAAAGGAAATTGCGGACTTGAGAACTTTCTAACAACAAATGGGGATTGGAATTGCTCCTGAAAATTTGGCATGACAAGAGGAATCTTTTCCTAAATTGGGCTGTGATGATAATCTATTTAAACTATGTACTTGTGTAGTGTCTCACCTAAAATCATCCGAACGGCTGCCAAATAGGAGGTATTTCTGGTAGGCCCGCAAAGGGGATCGGGTGACCGGTAGCAGTTGCAGAGAGAGAAGGCAGAAACAATAGTGATTGACGCAAATGTCAGCATTGTCAATGGTCCTGCAATCCAACCTAGCTGAGCCACGCTCCATGCCAGTGATAGTACCCCTGACCCTATCACTCCCGTTATTATGTGCGCCACAGCGGTCCATAGGACCCCTTCATAAAATCAATAAACCCATATCTTAGTCATATACAATATCTGAAGCATAATTCTCCACCCGTATATCATATCATGTGAAGATGATACTTGATAGATGTGAAAATAATTGACATGTGAGCGTTGCTTCTTGCAAAAGTGAATAAAACATGAAGATAAAACTAAATTTTATCCTGGTCAGGTCAACAAATTCATGATACTTCTATTTAATTTATACGAATTCTACAAAAAAAAAAAAAACTTGATTTCGACGAATGCATGATTTCTTGTGAACTGATATTGTTTGGGCTTGAATGCTTGATTTATATACTTCTCCTGAAGTCATTTTGTAAGATGAATCAATATTCAAGGGCATTGCTTAGATCACCCAAAAATTCAATGGGTATTGACTGTTAGGTGAAAAGGGGGGCACAATAAAAGAAAGAAGAAGAAAGACGAACCAGTTCTTTTGATGGGTTGAATGGATGCTGCAGAAAACGAAGATTCAACCAAAGGGGTTTGATGATCTCTGGCTTCCTTTCCCATGGCCTTCGATTCCAAAGTACCCATTAGTTTTGATTGAACTAAAACGCATTTGTCTAGAATACATACATACATAAGCACAAAAACATACCTATATTCTTGCGAAGTTACCCAAATTCCAAAAGTTGCTAGACTTCAGCTGCCACAGTGACAGTGACGGCCATGGTGGGTGACTGGTCCCGTGTTCTTTCTTTCCTACAAAAGCAAGAGTGGGATGTGGACGCATTTTCAAATGTCGGTAATTACTCCATCGGAAAGACACACAAAAACGATTACTAGTACTATTTTTGTTGACCAATTGGCCTACTAATGATGTTTTTGGGATTATTGCATCGTCACGACGAAAGAAATCTAAAAAGTATAAAATTATGATCGAAATCTTTTTTTAATAAAGGCAAAAAAATTGGCTTATTGTTTTCTTTATTAAAAAAATTAAGTTTCAATCGTATCTTTTTACTTTTTAAATTTCTTTTGTCATGACGATATAATAATTTTTAATAAATTGACGAAAAATTAACAAATAAAAAAAAAAAAGACAGTTAACTTTTTTTAGGCGAACGGAGGGTAAGTTATTGCCGTTGATGGCCCACTTGGCCTACTTCCTCGTACACTTCAACCGTTCAACGGGAATCACCCAATAATTGATTCATGGATAAAGGAAAAGGGAATAAAAAGATATGAAGACAATGAAAGACATCTTCTATTTATTTATTCGGTTCCTGTCCTTCCATTTATTTTGACAATAAAGCAGTAAGCTTCAAGGTGCCATGCGATATTTTAACGTGGTTATTTTATGGTATAAAACAATGATTCACAATAGGTGATCAGCGACAAAATTAGTAGCCTAGTAAGATTGATACTACTACAATACTGAGGTTGGTTAGCCTTTTTGAATGTGGCATTGGCTTTTGTAATAGACGATACAATCTTTTTGAACACACATTGTCTTGAATGTAGAATTCACAAATTTAGAATTTTCGAACTATTCAAACACCCCCCAAGTACATAAACTCAATCTGTTAAGATCACATTTGTTTACCCGATTATTTAAGTCAAATCTCGATCAACCCAGTGCGCTGCTCAAGTGGTGCAATTGTAAATCATGGCCAATGATAGCCCTAGAGAGAGCTAAACTTAGGCCATCCACAGTGGTATAATCAAATGCCAATTGTTTTTAAAGTTAACAATGTTGGTGCAAAAGATCGCTCACAATGGTATAATCAAACTTAGCAACATCCTTAGAAATAATTAAATTTTGGGTTTTGGATAACCAAAACTAGCAACTTTTTTCAATAATCAAAATTTGTGAACTCTACACCACATATCCAAAATTTGAATACACACGCGTTTCAATTGGCATTTTCTCCTTCTCTTCTTCGCCTACTTTTTTTTTTTTGGTAAAAAAAATAAAATTGAAGAATAAAATTTTTATATAGCCAAGTTTCTTCGCCTACTCTATATCTTCTTCACTTCACCCACAAACTATTTCTCTTTCTTTTCCTTCAAAAGTGAAACTCATGTCTCTCGATTATCTACAATTCAACTCATTGTCGCCGGATTAAGGTGTTTCACTCTTCTTTCTTGTTTCTATTCCCCCCACACCCTGCCAAAGAAAAAAAAAATCATAATACACCGGATAACCAAACATATTTACCATAAAAAAATACCCTTTATTACATCTCGTCATATACAAATTAAGCCATCTATGGAAAGAATACATAAAATTGCCCTGCACCTCCAGCTAAATATGGCAAGAAAATTTGATATGAATTTCATCCTATTCCCCTTTGTTGAAAGCTTTATACTATGAGTTTCAGCTCAATTTTGCAACTACTAGCCCTTCCATTGACCCAATTAAGGCCAGTATGGATACCAGCAAGCAAACCATGCTAAAAGTTTGAAAAAGAATCCACTTTGTAGTCCAAGCTCCAATCTTCTTCTGCACAAAGTACATTTCCATAGGGAAATATATTGCCAAGGGCCAATAGTTCAAGGCCCCCAAGACTCCCAAAACTTGGTTGAAGTAAGGGAAGATCATTGCAATTACAGTAGTTGATATAACATAACAAGTCCGAAAACATAGCCTAAAAGGATTCAACTGAAAAGCCGGCACCAATGGGAGTTTAAATGGGTAGAAATTGTTCACAAATCCACTGTTTGGAAACTTCTCGCTGAACCATCTTTCCCCAAATGCAAAAAGTGGCTGACTATACACCTAACAAACAAATACTAGCCGTATTAGTGATAATATTTGTGCCCATATATATTGCAGTGAAAGGAAAAGATGAACAAGAAAACAAGGAAAAGAAAATATAACATGAACAAGATGATACGAGACAGTACGTTTGTACCTGATATCCTCCAACAAGATGTACAACAATGCAAGCATTGGCAAAATCAATGAGCCAATACGGCTCATAGAATCCAAATCCTGTTAAGAGGTTCCCCGGTGTATCACTCCCAAAGGCTGCATATCCAAAGCCTCCACAGCAGAGGTAGAAAAATGTGGCAATGAAGATTGCACCCGTGGAGGCCTTCTTCATATTCTGGTTTTCTGGTGGAGGCGATCTCAAAGTGTCCTTCATTACAAAGGAACCATGTTTATTGCGCATTTCGTCTATCATTCTCTTTTAGAAACTTTAATTCTCAGTAAGTGAGCTCTTCTGGCCAACTTCTTTTTTTCCAATGCCTGACTTTAAAATTCACTTTGCTTGAAACATGTAATGTTTATCGAATGACAGCTAATACCTGTATCTCCAGAAGAATTAGCGAATATGGATAGGAAAAAGCAATATCTCCAAGAGCCTGAAAGACCAACCATAGTTTATCAGCTATACTATCAGCTGAAACTCCTCCAACGCTCCCCTTGATCACCCCATTTTCTGCAAGGCAAAACCAAGAAAGTCAATCTCCTTACAGCTGAATTTCCATCAAAAGGTCTAATTTTTTTCATTCCTTTTACTGATTGTAAGGGATAGCAGCGGCATTCAGATTTCAGTATAGTACAGTGAAAGGAAAATGAAAAAAGGAGCAAAATTATTTTTGCACATTCATCGTTCCATGAGTATGTAAACAAACAAAAATGTGACAAATACATATTTATGTCAATCTTATTTTTCTTAAGTTAACCAAACAAAAGACCTATATTTAGCTTATTTCACTTGATTGCGTTCATACCTTTTCCCTTCCATTCTCATTACTCCCCAAATCCAAGATCCAAAGATAGCATAGAAGAAGAATAAATACGCTAGCCAATAACATACCAATAACTTTTGCAATGCCAAGTCCCAAACCGATAAAAGAGTAGGAGAAGGACATGATTGTTGCCACAATAGAGAGCCATGCCATGTTATGAAAATCTGGTATCTGAGAAACCACTATCTGAACAGCTCCAAAAAGTAGCATATAAGTAGTATCCCCATATTGGCATGAAGCTTTGTGTCCTTCTTTGTGGTAACAATTTGATTTTTGAATAGCTCTGCATCAATTATAGAAGAAACAAATGTTAAACACCTGCTAAGAAATCATCTATGTGAACTCCTCTTACAAATGGTAAGAGAGAAGCAAAGACACAACACTTAAAAACACCGCTGAAATGAAAGACAAAAGTAGACATTATCTTTGAGTGATTCAGAAACACTCATCAGCCATCCACCCACCCAACCACACACAAGCTGTGTACAATCTTAGTTTCACAGTCGATATTAATGTCTTCGTCGGATGCATGGGTGCTCGAATTTGGGCAGTTTTACGTAATCTATGTGATTTCCTGTAGTTCTTTTTGCCTTGCAAAGGTTGTTCTATCAGTATGGTTTACTTTTGTCGATTCAGATTTGAAGAAGTTGAATAGAATAAGAGGATTTTCACTTCTATTGGTTCTCGTTCAAGGATAATAGGAACATTCATGAGGTTGTTCAAAGGATTCTTTAAAAACAGCATTTCTTCATTTAGAGTCTTAGACAGCATTTCCCCGATTACACATTAGTACACATGTAACAATAATTAAGCTCTTCATCATCCTGTTGATTATATTCACCTGATCTTCTCCAAAACAACTCATTGGAGTGGTCAACCTCCTTGATTTGATCTGCGGATCTTATCATGAGATGCCATTATGTAAGTACATTAAGCATCTGTGGTTGTATCAGGAGGTGGTATGCATTGATTCCAGTGAAACTTGTGAAGTGATGATTGTATATGCAGTACAGGATGCATGAGAAACAGTGGAAGTAAAAGAAAATGATGACAACAAAAGAAACCAATATTTTCAATATAACAGCAGTGAACACAATGATCTCTCTCTCTCTCTCTCTCTCTCTCTCTCTCTCTCTCTCTCTCTCTCTCTCTCTCTCTCTCGTCAAAGGGCACTCTCCCGAGGGACGGTTGAAGAGGCATCTCGACAAGCCCTCAACTCTAGCCTCCAGGTCGTCCTTGCTAATCCCTATTGAAGTTCCAAAGCGCATACACAAGTGAAGTTCCACACCTAAAGAAACCAGACCAATAACTTGACTACATCAAAAGGCACACAATCACAAATTACCCATCTCATGAGGGAAAAACTCCTATCAATACCAAAGTGTTAAAGAACTAGTGGGATTGTTGTTACCAAGGTTATCTGCAGAAAAACCAGTATAAGTGTGATTCCAAAGTCCTACTACAAGTGAGGAGATCTCTAGCAATGGGGCAGGAAGAACAATGTAATGCAACACCCAAGCTGTGAAGCGAACCATGATAGGGGAAGGGGGCCAAATCCAATAAGGCTGATAATGAGCAATACAAAACAAAAATGGTTAGCAGTTTAGCTATCTTGGAGAGCGGCACTAAGTTAAAATAATGCTGGAAGGTTTTACCACAAATTACACACTGACTGAAGTCCCAATCTCATGGGTCATGAGAGGGCACATTAGCCAGTTCAAAAGAGCATTGAGCTGCCTCTTCTACCTAATACAGTGTAGAACAATGGAGGTTCTAACCTAAAAGATTCCATTTTCTTAAAGTATACAAGTATTCAGATAGTCTGCAACCATTATACCGTATGTGAAAGGCGCTAAAATATGTTCCACTGCAAACTCCTTGGTAAAGATAATGAGAGAAGAGGGGAAAAGTCAGGACTCTCCCACTAAGCCCCATCCCTTTCAAAAGATAATGGCTTAAACTTCAGTCTGACTACCTTTTCTCCAAAAAAAATCACTTCAGTTTGACCATCTCTGATTAAGGAGATACTGCCATTCTCTAATCTAATTAGGTAACGATTGATGATTTCTCTATATATCAATAAGGTAAACATCGATTATCACATCATTGTGTTCACTGCTGATTATATTGAATATATTGGTTTCTTTTGTTGTCATAGTTTTCTTTTACTTCCACTGTTTCTCATGCATCCTGCACTGTACTGCATATACAGTCATCCCTTGACAATTTTCACTGGAATCAAAGGATTTCAATATAACTAAATTATTAGTTTGCATCCGAGTTTTATGCCTCTACAGGGTGGTCTAATATGTATAAAAGAGTAGGTTTGCCACACAATGTTCAGTTTCCAAATATATTGGCAACAATCAAGAAAGTATGTCCAAAAAGAAAAAGAATTTGTTGTCCACCAAATACCAAAGAGAAAGGTACTCTACTATCAGATGGCAGTGGTGGGTTTGTCTCTTTTTGTAGCTACCTTGCACTGACAGCAGATGTAATAGTATATGCGATTCCACCTCCATATAAGCTCTCTTGTAGAAACACTCCACAAATTCGTCTCCTTTTCTCCCCTGAAATTAATCTTTTTTGTTAGGTCTATTAAATAAATTGATCCAAGAAGCTAGCACACTGATTCCTGGTTTTTTGGGACAACTCATTTTCATATTGATCGGCCAATGCACCACATAAGCATATGTTATTTTCAAATTTGTTTCTTATGCAACCCATGTTATATAACCTAAGACAACTGAATTAAGTATAATACAAGAACCCTTCCCTTTTCAAGCGATAGGTCTAAAGATAACCAGGAGCTTTTGTGTGTGTGTGTGTGTGTGTGGGGGGGGGGGGGGGGGGGGGGGGGGGGGGGCGGGGGCGGGGGGCGCGGGGGTGGGGGTTTGGAGGAGGGGCGGGAGGGGGAACGAAGAAGCAAGCACTAACCTAAGTACGAGGGGCGGGAGGGGGAACGAAGAAGCAAGCACTGACCTAAGTACAACTGGACAGCTTCCACGTAGGATCGATTTCTACCGGGCCCACATTCAGGGTCAGGAGATCTGTAGCAGTCACATAGAAGGTTTGCAGAAAAGATTGTGGTGGCTGCAAAAACCACAATTATTAGAGGACCGGCCACCCACCCAAGCTGAGCCGTGCTCCACGCAAGGGACAATACTCCCGCCCCAATCACTCCAGTTATTATATGCGCAATTGCCGTCCATATTGTCCCTACACAAGTACACATACATTAATCCATAAAAAGACTAAGAACAAATCCAATTTCAAGAACTAATCATTTCACAAAAGAATTAACAAACATATCAGCGCCTATCCCATCACTTCACATCAAACATTAACTGGCGAAACTCAGTTGTGGAATGGAAGTAGTTCGTCGCAAGTAGAAATGAAGAATGTGAAGCAAGTAGAATTTAACCAGGAAAAACACAGCCTTCTGTATTGTTGTACTTCCCAACACTATGCACCCGCAGGTAAAAAAATGGATTTGATGAATATCATCGTGAATTGCTATAGTGATGCCCACAAAAAGAAACATTAATTTTCCATCCAACTTTCATCATTCCAATCATACTTGAAAAAATTAAACCCATAAAAGAACCGCATTCTGGTCATTGAATGAAGATTGCAAAAGATAAATACGCAAGGCGGAAATAGGCCCATATGCAGTAAGCATCATTGAGCAAACCCCTGCTGCTTTCCTACCTCATGTACAGACTACAAAATGCACACTCTGTGGTTTGGCTTCCAATAGTAAAGGTGTGTATTCTGTTAGAACTGCATGGCCTGCTATTAGATATCCTATTGTCTGATATAGTGGTATAAGGTAATGTCCCTAAATGGTCATTCATTTTGCAGCATATTTTGTCAGATAAATTGGCTACTGGAGAACCCAAAGGATTAGCTCAAGCGGTAAGGAAGGCAGAGGTAACAATCACAAGACTAGTTTGCTTCCCACTGAAAGAAAAAAACTTTGGCCTGCCCTCCCTGCAAGCAAAAGCTTTCTGGAAATAGCTGTGGAATGGGGTTCCGGTTTTCTTTGTGGCCACATGATCCAAGATTGTGGTTGGTGGGATTGATTCTAGATTACGCAAAAAAAACAAAACGAATTGGCTAATGGAGACAGACTCTTCAGCTGGGGAATCAATCTTGAAGAAGATTGTGTGTTCTGCAAACAAGCAAAAGGAGACCCATGTACACCTGCTTTCTGAATGTGTGTAATCTGTGAGGATCTGGGCTATGGTCATGGATAGATCATAGATGCAACACAAGTAGGAAACCCCTCTCATGATCAAGTGAACTAGGTTGAGCCATCAGTCACCTAGGTCAGGCTAGGTGCGACTTCTTTCTGTACGGTACAACCATCCATCCTTGGTATGGGATTTGCTGCAGTTATCTATCAGGTTTGCCTTGAGAGAAATACAAAGAGTTTTCATCTCTCAGGACAGCCAGAGATTACCTGAAATCCTTGCTCAAGGTCATTGAAACTAATATGAGAAATAGAACATGCTCTTGGAGGAAAGTAGAAAGGGTTTGGATTCTCTCGTGTCCAAGTTTTTGGACTGGACGGACAGTCTAAATTTGTACCATACATTAGTATAATCAATGGTTCAGTTTACCAAATTTGAGTCATCGACTGCAGCAATTGACAGATCCAGATTTGGACTGTCCGTCCAATCTAAATTAAGAACCAGAGAAGATCCGATTCCAAGTAAAAAACAGGTACTCCCCTCTGTCCCTTTTTGCTTGCATCTTTTTCGGAAAACGATAATTCCTCGCATAAAAAACTATATTTCCCTGAATATTTTTTTTGACCTTTTCTCAAACTGTTTAAAAGATCAAATGAGATTAGTATCTACTGAAATCTCTCCTTTTTTCCCAAAAAAAATGCACGTTTCTTGATTTTAAGAAAAGAAAAGGATGGATAAACGAAGGCTTTGTTTTTTGGTCTGGTTTACGCGGGTATGCTCCTGCTGTGGGCTGTATTGGTCTGGCTTTGGAATGAAGTCTCTTACTTTTCTTTTCTTTTTTGATAAGTAGTCTTCTACTTAATTAACCCAAGAAAACAGCCAATGGAAAACATGCGTCAGCAAAACCACTGGAAAAAAAGAGTTGGGTATTGAGCTTACCAGTTCTTTTGAAAGGCTCCTCTGCAGGGTCACCGACACTTGATATCAATGGAGACTCTCGTTCTTCTCCTTCTTCACCACCCATTAATCTCTCTCTCTCTCTCTCTCTCTCTCTCTCAAAAGAACTGGAAGATTACAATTCACTCATAACTAAACGCATCAACCATGGAAAGTCTGGTTCTTTACTTGAAACGTTGACTAAAAGGACTGATGGGCATGGCCGAGAAAACGGAGATGGGTAAAGAAAGTCCCAGAAAGTTTGGTTCATTTTCTTCGTTTTATAGGAATTTTGTCTGATGTTACAAACGTTCTCTGAATTGAAGTATTGAACCGATGGTCCTTTTTTTTTTCATGACCGGATGTTGGATATTCACTCTTATCTCAATTGATTTCGAAATTAACATCCGGACAAATTCTTCAGTGGTCTCAAAATTTGAAATATTTAACGAGGATAGGTGCCCACCCGGTGTTGTTTGACCACTTGGCAAAATACCTTGGTTGACCGATCCGCAGTTTCCTTCCAACAAGAAGTCCAAGATTTAAATCATTTTATATCATATAAAAATAGAGGAAATCGAGTTTAATCCATAGCCCATTTGGCCTTGTCATTGAACACAGTTTACTAAACCCGTTCTGTTAATGTTCTTATTTTTTAAATATTTATTTTTTATTTTATGAGACAGATCATTATCTTACAATACATCACATTTACTTTAAAAAAAAAACTTATTGAAAAATTAAGTAATTTTTTTAAATTCAACGGATGCAAAGTATTACAATAAATTAACTCGCTGCCGACGAAACACGCATGGATATATGTACCAAGGATCAATAAAAGGCGAGAGTCCCACGAGAAAATGCATGCAATCTAAGGATGATGAAATAACAGTAATTTCGCTAGCAACAACGCTTTTTCAGTCAATAACGTTTACTGCATGTATCAAAAGAAGCCGATAATGGGTAATTGACGCCCATGATGAGGGAAGACCAAATGGACACAAAATCTAATCAATGGAGGAGAATGAAATGGTGTTGGCAATGACAACGGGTTCTAGAAAATCCACTGAACAAAATAACGTCATAACTTTAATGATTTGGTTAGTCAGTAATGTTAGAAACATAGGAAAATGAGTAAGCAATTTCTAAAATCATATTTGTCGTCATTCATGCTCTAGACAAATGCGATGATGAAATCATATCGCTGCGATTAGACCATTTGATTTGTTGGTAATGTTAGAAACATGATCGATTTCATCTTCGTTTTAAAGAGGAAAATCAGTAATCTATTTTTAAAATCGTACTTGTCATTCATACATGCTCTAAATAGATGCAGTGCCGAACGATTCTATGTGCGTACTTTATTTTGAAACCCACCCATTTTTTTGGGCCATATTTTATAGTTAACTGGAATTAGTGAAAAGTTAGTTAACGAAAGGGTTCAAAGACCCCTCATAGAACTCAAACCTTAGTCTCCACGGAGAGGGACATTAGCAAACCATCTCAAGAAGTAGGGTTTCTCACCCACCAGCTTCAGCTTGAGGGGAATGAGGGTTGGGTTGACGACACCTGGGTTTGTTGTGTCTTACGTAAAAGTTAGGTTCCCAAGATGGAAACAAAACTAACCAGCCACTCCAAGTTGGGTACCACTAGCTGTCTCCATCAAGTGTTTAATTGCTTTTTTTTGGTTCTTCTCTCTATTTGAGAGCAAGTTGTCAGGTTGGTTCTGACTGCTCTGCACAACTTGAAATGAGATATTTTCGAAGTAGGAGATAGAGAAAGGAAGCGGTAACCATGCATGTTCTCTAACATCACTCTCATATATGTGTTTTTACTGGGTGATTTATTTTGTGAAAGAAAGAGAGTATCGTTAGAGAACAGGGGAGCGACAGAATCGACTCTTTAAAAATATTCATTAGAGCATCTCCAATTTAACACCCTCCAAATCTCTATTTGAGAGGATCAAATTAATCTATTTTATTTGAAAAGTAGATTTAGAGGATTGTACTATTTATCTCAACTCCAACCCAACACTCTATTTACCAACTCCAACACATATTTGGAGGAGATCCTCTATTTTTTCTTTCATCATCTATATTTAGAGGATCAAAGTTTATCCTCCCAAATGAATGAGAGTTTTAGAGGATGGGTAGAGAATGTTTTTCCTCCAAAATGAAGAAATGGAGGGTGGGTTGAAAGAAGTATATAATTACTTTCATATTTGTCACTTGAATGTTTCGGTATCTTTTCATGACAAAACCTAGGTTAAAAATCACTTCACGCATGGAAGTGCAAATAATTCAGGTTAATGTGATCTACTTGTTGACATGTTTTACAAATTGATGGTGTTTTGTACTTTCTGGGTGTTTGTCAAAAATTATTTTAACAAATTTTTAGATTCTAGCTTTTAAAAATCAGTTTAGAATGTTTGTCAAAAAAAATTAGAAAATTGATATTTAGAAATTACAAATTCTGAGAACCTAAAAAAGGAAAAAAATTCTCAAAATTCTAAAGCTCGGTTTGGGTAGCTTTTGGAAATTTGCGACTCAAATTCTCAAAAAGGGAAAGAAATTTTTATAATCTCGCAGCTATAACAAACATATTTCTCAACTTCTACTAAAATTCGAAATTTAAAATTTGCAGCAGAATTTGAAACTAAAATCTAAAATTTGTATTCATCGCAAACACACCCTTTATGCAATCAACAACCCAAGTTTTTTTTTTGGGCAATTATCAACAACCCAAGTTGAAACAAAAATGAGGAATAATAGGGTAGGGCTGTTTGATTACACTTTAAGCAGTAAGCAAATAGGATTAGGACACAAAACATGCAAATAAGCAATTGGCTTGGCGGCCACAGAATTTTACTACTTACTACTTCGTTGTTTATTTTCTTTTTACTTATTTCTCAACAAAACAAGTAACTACGCAATGCGATCCCGAGGGATTGACACAATAGTAATCACCTGACAATATGAGCGTTAAGAAGTCTTTTTTATATGGTTCGATTATATACACATGCCATCAATCCATGCGTCACGTCATCTAAGAGAATAAATGTAGAGAGGTGACAAAGTGGATCTAGGGACTAAAAGTATATTTTTTTAAGCTTTGGAACAGTGGATCATCACAAGTGTCGAGGAACTGTAGTCAATTGTATCGACAAATATCTAAGCTGCTACAATATATTTTTCTATAATCTGCCTCGCTATTTTAGTGAAATTCTATCTTTACCTATGCTCCTCCTCCTCCTCCTCTTTTATTCCCTTAGAACTCGCTAGAGGACGGTGATATTGATCATCTGAATTTATCAGTCTATTGAGCCAGATACATAAATCAAAATGAATAAGCAATGCCAACCAAAACATGTGAGTATAATCTTTACCAGAGCCAAAGTGAAACTTGGGAAAATTCGAGGGCCAAATTGCCATTAACCACCCTCTTGGTCTTGGCAGATTTCGCATCTCCCGCCTCTTGGCTGAACCCAGGGTTTTAACAAAGCAAGCAAAGCTGTGAAGTTGCTCCCATCGATCTGCTTCTTTCTCCAGCAAATCCACGATGAAGCTCGTCAGGTCTCTCTCTCTCTCTCTCTCTCTCTCTCTCTCTCTCTCAATTTTTGCATTCTATACTTCCTTTGTGGTTTCTTGATTTTCCCCAGTCGCATACTGTAATTTGATTTCCAATTTCCTCCGTTTTGCATTCTATACTTCCTTTATGGTTTCTTGATTTTCCCCAGTCGCATACTGTAATTTGTTTTCCAATTTCCTCCGTTTAATTGTGTGTAATGTATACTTGTTTTCGCTGTGCAGGTTCTTGATGAAGTTGAACAACGAGACTGTCTCGATCGAGCTCAAGAACGGCACCTCTGTTCATGGAACCATCACAGGTCTTCCCCCAATCTCCCCTGACGATTTTTCTTTCTTTTGCTATATTCATAGTCGAATTAGGGTTTTTTTTTTTTTTTTTGTAAACCCTAATATTCTGTTATTCGTAGCTCTGTGGTTTCTAGACATCTAGATAGTCATTCCGTTTTGTTGCACCAAGAATTGTGTTAAAAGAGGTTTGTAGTTTCGCTTAGATATAACTATTTGAGCGTCCAATTGATCTTTTTCGTCGGTATGTTTGTTGTTCTCCTGGTTTCACATAGAAGGTCCATGATACTTCATTACACTAGGCTATATCAAATAGACTCGGGTACGGGTCTCGGATGTGGTGAGGTGCCTAAAATTGGATTCATCTAATTTGCATCTCATGGGGATACACCAAAATTATCAAATTTGTTTGTATAAAACCTTTATTTTCTTCCATAAGTTATGTTTACAAAGTGCCTTTGGAGTTTTTGTGTTATATAAGAGTTTGACAGGGTTCGTGGTATGAAAATATGTCTACTGGGTGGATGTCTAACTAAATATACTCTGACAGAAATGTCATATTATGTTGGAAGTGTTGAGTATCTGACACGAGTATTTAGTTATTTAGAAGAATCCATGTAACATAGACACCAGGTACCAATAGATGACATGGACTAAGCTCTTGCACGTTTTGTAAATGATCACGTTTGATTATACTTTCTACGCATCTCCCTCTCTTTTAGAATTTTATGCAAAGTGTTTTCATTTTTTACGCTATTTTTTTATCGTAAGCTTGACATTAAAGGTACATCTAACTAACAACGGCCTTACAAATAAATACTGTCTTAATTCTGGTTGTCCCTCTCCCTCCGTCACCAATGACTCTTGCAACTTGAATAAGTTCTTCTCTCCCCATATTTTTGACTTCCATCACCCCATCAACAAAATTTAAATATCTATTCTAATTTGAGTATTTCTGCAGCCAAGTTGTTGTAATCCTTCCCGTCCACATAAACCAATTTGTAAAGTTCACGTGGTAAAAGTATAAAGGTTAACTCTACTCTTTCCATGAAGAATGTTTGGAGAGAGATATAGCTTTCTTTTGTTGGGATGATATGACGTTTGTTGGGTGGATACTTCAATGAAACTTAGCTCAATAGGGAAGCTCCAAACTTGTGTTCTGGTTATTTTGTCCATAACAAAGTAGATTCATCTTGGAGCTTATTTTCTAGCTGATGATTTGATTGGTTTGGTGTAGGTGTGGATAACAGTATGAACACACATTTGAAGACGGTAAAATTGGCAGTGAAGGGGAAAAATCCAGTTACTCTTGATCACCTCAGTGTTAGGGGTAACAACATCCGGTATTACATTCTCCCCGACAGCTTGAATCTTGAGACTTTGCTAGTGGAGGAGACACCTAGAGTCAAGCCCAAAAAGCCTACTGCAGGTATCGCACATTGCACTTCTCTTCTCTTTCTAGCTGCCCAAGCCACACATTTTGATGTCCTCATGTCTTTGTTTCCTTCTATATTCTGGCGGTGACATTACATTTTAACTGTGTATTGAATATTTGAATTTCAGGGAAGCCTATGGGACGTGGTCGGGGACGAGGACGTGGCCGCGGTGGGCGTGGACGTGGGCGTTAATAGCGTCGTGCTGGTCCTGTTCTCTAAAGCACCTGACTGACTATGTGAAAACGTGGTATTGTATTGAGTGTCCGATGATATTGAGGCACAAACAGCGTTACCAACAAACTCTTTCATATTAGTGTTCCTAAACATAGACAAAGCTTTGTTTACTATATTGATCTCGGGTATAGTTGCTTTCCTTGGATTCTTCCTCTCGGCAATGAATTGGTTTTCCATTTCATTTCTTCAAGTTCTCTACAGAGTTATTTCATATTTTTGGTTTGCTCCATATACCTGTTTGCAATTTCAGGATCTATTTCATCATTAAGAGAGCATACAACCCGAATTCATTATGGTAAATTAGACTGGAAACCCTATAAGATCAACAAATTAGTAACCCTGCTGTTTGCATTGCATGTTCCCATGAGACAACCAAATTTGTTTTCTTTTGAAGTAGAAGGCAGAAATTTCTAGCCGAAATACAAATGAACATCAAGTAATTTCTTAAAAGTGGAAGGCACAAACGAGCAATGCTCTGGATGCAGATGAAAAGTGTACAGATGCAGATGAAAAGTGTACAAATCCGGACACAAATGTGTCCGAAAGCGTTTGACGCATGTGGATATCACAAGGTAGCTGTGGGGTTCTGGACACGTCCCATTGTAGTATTTTGGCGTCTAGCGCCCGTACTCAAGCAATTTCTGCAACTGTGATATCATATAGAATACAATTAGAAAACCAGCCAAATATAACCGTTCTAAAAACTGATGGAAAATTCAATTTGACCACGAAGTGCAAATGAATACAGTTAAGAGGATTTGATCAATAAACTACCATTTTGAAGTTCCATTGCAGACAACTAACAATTTCTATAAAAATCCCGCATACAAGAAGATGCGGACACAGTGCGCTTGCCTAATTCTTCATGCTGTGAATACAACATCAAGCAGTGACCCTTCTACAAAAGCTAAGTTTTCTTATGGGAGGTCTTGAAGGATACAAAGCAAATAAATTATAGACCCTCGACTGCTACAAGAAAACAATCCAATCTTCAAAAATCAATTGTCATGTCCCAAAGGTACAACAATTGCTCTGGAATTCTCAAAGCAAGAGTGATCAGTCCAGATCCTTCTTCAAATTTGAACTCAACTTCCTCTGTGTCTATTGTTATCTTCTTAGGTCGTCCTGATGAATAGGCCCCAAATATGCCACACCCACGCACTTTCATGCTGATGTTAGCAGTCCTCACAGATTCATATTTTAGTTCCTTAATGGCTCCTCCTGAGTTGAACATCTTGAGTAGACCTATTGGAGCAAAAGTAGCACCATTTGACAATTTCTTGACTGGCACCACCGTGAAAACTTCATATTCTCGTGCCTTCAGAGTAATTGGCAGCGACGTATTCTTTGGAAGATATACCACGTCTCCTGCAATGGCCACCGAAAAGAAATGGTAAACCACAGTGTGTTATCTTCGTCACAATGGTAATTCTCAAACCATTTTAACCTTCAATAACAATGTCTAACGACAAAAAAGAAAGTTGTTCATGCTGTGTTTGGATCAGGAACTCATAGAGGAACTAAAGGAGGGAAGAAAAAGGAAATTTATCTTCTTAACTTCGTCATCTTCTTATCTTTTCCTGAAAAAACAATCCCCACATAAATCCCTTATTCAAACACTGCCTTAAGCCATAGGCCTACAAGACATACCTGCAAGATGGGAATATAAGACAGCATCTCCTGTCCATGTATCATCAGCAAGTTTGGGCAAATAATTAACATCATTAGCTCGGATTATTCCAGTGATTGTGCCAGGTTGGTCATCATGGATCAGGTTCTTCTTTCCAACCCTACACCATCCAGCTCCTTGGCAGTTGAAGACCCCAACAACTCCATTGAAATCGTTCAGATTCCAAATCTTAAGAAGACTGTTAGAAAATTAACAGTGGAATGAGCAAACATGCCCTTTTCAAGACAAGCTGAAAAAGGGTTTTCCAAAAAAATAATTTCACGCAACATGTCTTATATACCTTTTCCCATCTCTAGCGGGATCAGAGAACAAGCAGTCCCTGGTTGGTCTTCCTGGAAGTTTAGCCCTCAAAATGGAACCATCTGGAAGTACTAGTTTGCTTAGTAAATTGAAATCGTGTTGCCCAGGCTTGTCACTGCATTAGATGTATCCATCATGAGAAAGTGGTAATTTAATCGGATAATGTCATACGGTTTGGTGTTTCGCTAAGAGAAATGCATGCCCAATAACTGCACCTGACATAAATGGCACATCCTCCCACAGCACGAGCTGCTCCATGGTATTCCGCCATTGGATGTAGGCTCTATAATAAAAGAATTTACAAGTTGACTTCCATTAATTCAGCAACTTAAAGACAGCAACAGAAAAATGGAAAATCTGTTTCAAACCAAAAAAGTATTGTCAGTTGTCCTCAGCTTACATGAAACATATCCCAATCAGGCTGCATGAACTCCCCAAGGAAAACCGTGTTATAAGCAACCGATGCAATATGAATTGTGTGTGAAGCTGGATCTCTAGGCCAAAAATCATCTGATGCTCTTATAACAGCTGTTCTCTTCGCGCTGCAAGATCATATGAGATCAACACAGCAAAGAGGTCCACAATAATGTAATGCACCTTGAACTTCTCTAGCTTAATTATGGTAGATCTCCTGTGAAGGAGAAAGACATACCTATACAAACCATCTGTATTGTGACTCATGCAAGAAATAATCCCATTGTCATGGAAATTCCTCGAAACAGACGCTTCCAATGCCTGATGATATTTTCTAGCAAGTTTCACTCTTCCACCATGGCCTGCCCCAAGAGTTTCAAGGATGTTTTGAACATCTACTTTGACCCCATCGATCCCGGCTGAAGCAAGATAAGAGTGAAGTTCATTATAGAAGTTAAACACTTTCTCGGGGTTTACGAGGCCAAGCCCGTTCTTCGTTATGCTATCCAAGGCATCACAGGGTTCGTTTGACTGAACTCCAGGAGATGAGACCGGGTAGAATAACTTAGATTCATAGTGTTCCATTTCAGTAGTACCCGGTCTAACTCCACCCCAATATCCTGTTATCGCATGCCACATATAAACATACCTACAAATATAGGGGCACATACAATCATGAGTGGCTACCAAAAAAGTTGTAGCTGTGAAAAAAACAGTTTGTGGACAATGAATAAGGAATTTACTTTAGGGCATGTTGGTCTTTGATTTGGGTAACAATGTGGCGGAGTCCCATTGCTGGATCCTCTACCCTGTGGCCTTCTTTTCCATTCTTTTGAAACTTGTGGTTCTCTTTGATATGAGTCAATCTATTTGAAAAACTGAAAAAGGGCAACAACATCAACAAATAAGCACAACAAAAGTAAGCATAGGCACAACATAATGGAAACAATTCAAGTCGTGGTGCTCACTTAGCTGAGTTATCAGCTTTATTTTCAAAACTGACAGGATCCATGCCAACTGATTGCCAACCATCATCAATAATAACAAACTTTGGGATGATCCCTCCTTTTTCGAAGCTGATACATCAATCAAAACATGGAACTAGGAATCACTATATGTCTGATGCTAACCGCAGAAGTTAATTACAACATCAAGTTAGTAAGTGTTAGACCTTTCTAATCCATTCCTCACACCTTCTGCAGTAACCTCAGTATAGAAAGCATCCCATGTGCACCAGCCAAACCAGTTCAACATGTCTGGCATCTGAATCATGTTTGTTTTCAGAGAGATCAGTATCTAAGACTATTAGAGTACAACATACACGTACCATAATTAGATTGCATTAAGTGGACTTTTTTTAAAGAAGAAATATCATACCCTTTTCCTCTCGCGATGACAAAATGTCTGCAAATGTCTTTCAACAGTCCTGTATACAGTTACGACTATAATTAACAATCAATCTTTGACAATGAAGAAAGAGCATCGTCAATTTACTATCCTTCTTGTACTTTTCACCTTAAAAAGAAAGGTATTTTGACCATATCCATTGCAGAAAACTTCACTGGAATGGTGATACCACATCCAACATACAAACATGGTCAGAATCACTTAGCTTAGTTATGTTAAAGCGTGCTATCATCGGTTTTTGTCACTCTTTCTTATCATCACCTGACTCTTTGTCTGAAATTGGCTCCTTATGTAAAATGATTAATCAAGGAGAACTACATTTTCCCGGTTCTTACCATTTTTAGGAAATTTCACGGTAGTGGTGGACCAAAGGGGCATAAAGAAAAGGTGACACATACATAACTGTGATCTGGTGTGATGTGATCTGAAAAACTAGATTATCAAGCAAATGACTCTGTAAATGTATATTTTTGAATTTTTTTCCTCTTCAATAAGGCTTCCGAACTTGGATGGGTTATGGAATGAGATATCATTTGAAAATTCTCTTGGAATTGCGTGCTAAGTTAGGAAAAAAAGGGAAGACCATAAACAGGATTTATCAGATACACCTAAATCATTTCAGTTCCTATTTCTCATTATGCATTGAAAGAGAAACCAAGGAATGAAAGTGTACTTACTTGACTGCACGTGTGACAACATCGAACGGGTCGGATCCAGCTGCCACAAAAACCAAATGACTGCCTTCAAATCCATCCACAGCTGGATCCCCTGAAATCAAAACCTAGATCATTACGAAACTTGTTACATACAAGATCTAGCTCCTCTCCAGTCCCTTTTACTAACTAGAGTATCCTATTAGGCCACTGTGGCCCTTCCGTTCCACTTCAAATGTGCTTTAATCAAAACCATTCACTTTTAAGAGCTCATCGAAAACATCGGCAAAAAAAATAATACATACGTGAATAAGTGGATATATGGATGTACTGTGCATACCACTCTCGAGACAGATCTCCAACTCGTTATTAGCATTCCCCTGAAGAACAGCCCTGAAATCACCCTCCAGAATAGGCAAAAACACCGTGTACAATGCCGATTGGTCGACTGCCCCCTCTCCACTCTCCTCCCCAAAATGGGAACCGTCTCGCGCCTCCACCATCAGGAATTGGGTCTCAAAGGGTATATCCTTGCCACAACTGCCCATCCTCTGAGTCATCCACCACATCTTGTATCGGAACACACACATGAACCTCAATCCCCTGCATCATTCCCCACACAACCAATATCCAAAACAAATCAACCAATCTCAATAGAATTTGCTAACCGTTGGGTGTTCTTATCTCTCTTGCTTTCAAATATACATTTAGCAATCCTATAAGGAACGCTGCCAGTAATTTGTAGTCTTTTCCTTATTTCCAATCTCTCTTTATCCACACATAGTAGAAATCAGTGCGATTGAGCTGTCAGTTATCTTTTGTTAATTGTTCTTGGCGCAATGCATTGCGTGTGTTGTGCTTTGACTGATTTCTCTAACACAAAACTAGCATGCAATTATGCAAAAGAAAAGAAAATAGTAACAGACAGACATACTCGAGTTTCCCGATGGGGAAGATGCGGCGGCTGCCAATCTGGTCAGACCGCACGCCGATGAAAGCGCCATTGAAGAAGGAATCGCCGGCGGCCGGAGTGGCGAAAATATCGGCATTAACGTCGGTTAAAACGCGGGTACCTAGCACGTTCAGGTTTCCATCGGCCACTGTTATCCCTGCGCCCACCGTCATTCTCTCTCTCTCTCTCGAATTGGCAATGAAAACACAAAAAGCAAAAAGGCTTGACAAACAACAAAAAAAATACTACTACTAGTATCAATTGCAGTATTTGGAAAGAGATGGAGAAACGGAGTCCAACAACCACTATGATGCGGAGAACAAAATCAAGGGGAATTTATAGCAGAGAGGAGTGGTACAATACACGAAACCCGGTCCATGAAAGTGTTTATGAAACTATCCATATTCACGATTACCATTCATTCACAGTGACCAAGTGATCGCACCCATCGGATAAAATTTTTAAAGGTCCAGATTTATTTTCAATTTATAACCGGTAATAAACGACTATGACCGGTAATAAATTCAACGAATCTAAACCATTGATTTTGAAGATCAACAGTTCTGATAGAACCGCACGCCATTCTTGACGGTGAGAAGCCCGGTTCTGCAGTAGTAGCCTCTCTAAACTCCAGAATTAGAACATGACGTGTAAAGCTGATCCATGCAAATTAAAAGTAGAAGTTTAAATAGTTAAGGTTTCTAAGTACTTATTTTTTACTTTACGAAATATGTTTTTTTTTTATAATATATTATTTTAAATTTAAAAAATAAGTAAAGATGTGTATTTATTTTCTTTAGCGGAACGAGGAGCATCCTCAATAGCCTAACCAAAAAATAAGTAAACATAGGTATTTATTTTTTTGAGTGGAACGGAAGCATCTTCAATGGTTTAATGAAAAATGGATAATCAAAAGTCAGCTTTTGTGACATTATTTTGAATATTTCTAAAAGTATTTGGGTAAAAATAATTTTTTTTACTTTTTTAATTTCTCTTGTTGAGACGAATCAATAATACACAAAAGTTAAACATAAATTTAACAAGTGTAAAAAAAAAATTGAATAAAAACAAAACATGAAAAAACTTCAACAGCTAGGAAAAACAAGGTCTGAGTCTGAATAACCTACGGAGGCTGCAATTCGTAGTCATGGACCACCACAGCATATGCGTCAGATCTTAATGGTCCTACTCTAATCCTGACCGTGTGATTGTGGAAAACAATGTTAGGCTGATTTCTGATGGGCGGCGCTTTGTGTTTGGGTGAGAGCACCCGATCAATACTCGACAAATATCTTCAGCTCTTGTGGCTTCCCGACGATGCTGGGAAAAAGAGATTTGACGTTTCCAAACAGTCACGTGTGACCCAGCTTCGATTCTCACGTACACCAGCTCAATCTATTTCTCTTTTCCTCGGCCCGTTTTCACTGACAAAAATCGTTAAAAATTAAAATATTTTTACCATGTTTCTTACGTTAAACAAAAAAGTTATTCTATTTTAACACTTTGTTCACACTAACAAAAAAATTTGTCAACGAAATTTTTTTTTCAACAATTTTTTCACTCACATACCCATCAACACTGGTGGAAACAACTTGACACTATTATTTCTCAACAATTTATTTATCGGAAATACCTAATAACTTTTCAACAATAAAAATTTTTCCACAAGTTTTTCAATCGGAAATGCTAAAGGCACTGAGCAAAGATGCACCGACCAGCCCTGAGGGGTAGTGCAGTTGGTAATCGGCCAGCACAAACGGGCTTACCACCTCGAGGTCCCAGATTTGAACCCCCCGCGCTACGAAAAAACCCTTAGGGCCACTCATGCGGAAAAACCTTTTGGGTTGTTAACAAAGGCTGGTGGGGGCCATAGAGATTTAGTCTTTTGGTGCGCACAAACTGGTCCGAGGACACTCTGCATTACCAAAAAAAAAAGGATGCACCGACCGACACGCGGGGTCCGCTCTGGGTCTTACACGGATGATTTGGTCTATAATCTAAATGAAATATTGAAGGATTGAATCAAGCACCTACACATATCGAAATGAGCTGATTTTTCGCAAGGGCACTCAAAAATTTATTTTAAAATGATGAAACGGTTCGAATCATTCACGTGAAACCCAAAGTGAACCCCACATGACCATCGTTGCACCTTTGGTCGGTGCCCACAGAATGGTTCATTTTGAATAGAAATTTTTTCTCCGGCTTTCTAACCTCTTATGCCAATTCACCTCTTTGTTTGCCGGACAGAATGGTGGATGAAGTAACGACAAGGCATAACAGCCATTGCAACTCTCCCTTACATGTGATTATATGGGCTTTAGACCTGGGGTAGAGGCTCTCGAAATAACTCAAAACCCATTGGTGCACAATACTTCACCAGAAGCCGAAGAAGGTAATAGACGGATCACCTTAATTTTTATTTTAGATTAGTCGTCTCACATTTCTTAGGTATACAAGAAGAGATCACTATAACACTTGAAATTTCTTCACTCATTGTTAATTGATTTTGATTTAAATAGAAAATTCTCATGCTACCAAAACAAAGGGAAATGACGTTAAACACGTGATTGGGAATCTCGATTGATAGTTTGCGTGTGTTTTCTTTTGATAAGAGTAAATTCTTTTCAAAAAGAAGATACTACCAAAAGCAAGGGACCCAGAGAATATTCCCTGGAGCTCAAACAGAGAACAAAAGAATTGATTCGATTCGGATCGGGAGCAACAACAGCAAACAGGCAAAACAAATTGCTGAGTAAACACATAAAATACCATGTGCAAACCAGCAAGAATAAGAGAAATCAAGCTTGTCAAGTTAGTTGTCTCATTCCTTTCTTTAAGTGGTGACTTGAGTTTGAGTCTCATGGGGAGCAAATTAGGGGTTTAGGATTATGGATTATCTCTAAACACCCGTTGACTAACATACTAACACAATCTGCTAATCTTCGCTGATGTATACCATATGACAAAAAAAAAAAGCCCAGCAAGAATGGTAGCCTTCGTGGGTCCAGAGTTTCTATTGTCACGTCAGAGAGAGAACTGCTATGCCTGGTCGTCCCCTCCTCGACCTTTCGAGAGTAGGAGAAAAAAAAATACCAGGTGCAAAGTATAATATAAGAAACACTGATCCAAATATATATTTTGTATACTTGGGAAGACGGATTGGTTTGTTACCAAGGCCTTTTCGTAGGTGTTCTGTACTTAGAGGTGAAAATCTCATCTCCCAGCTTGTTCATCTGAAGATTGCAGATTGAAGCTCCACGTTTGAATAGAAAGGGATGATCTCCGTTTTTTTAAATGTTGCTGGTACGCATATGTCATAAACCAAAAACATTGAAGTCACACACAAAATGCACACATTTGAATAAACACTCACATAAATGTTTGAGATTCTCACACAATACACTAGCAATTTGTCTGGTCTCGCACATTTATGCAAGCGTTTGTGCGTTTTTGTATATATGAGGGTGTGGTTCTAGAAAGGGTCGTAAATGAGCCGAGTTTTAATTAGAATATTTAGGTTTATTTGTTAAGGTTTTAGCGAACTAGAGCTCGAGCACAACGACAATTTGATGAGTCAAACTTGTTGAGTCCGATTTGAGTTGAACTAATTGAATTTGTTCGCGAGTCTTTACGAGCTAAATAACAAATGTTTATACTCTCATGCATATAGATCGAGAGCTTCAAAGAAAATTTGTATTGCTACACAAATCAGTTCATACATATATAAAATAGTAAAAACATATAAAATGATATTTTATACTGGTACTTTTAGAAGTTTATACACTATAACTTTTTACATTCATATATAAGTTGAGATTAAATTCTTCCGGGGCCCACTACTATGCATTGTTTATTCTAATTTAAACCATTTATCTTGTAGGGCCCATAGGTAGTGGTGGAAACTGTGGACGGATAAAACTTACTAAGGCTCCGTTCCAGAACACCTTCTTAAAAAATAAGTACTTATTTCATATTTTCAAACTCAAAAATAATATAAATGAAAAATAATTTTTCAATTTTTTTTCACCGTATAAAAGATCTCAATGAGATCTATCAAACAAGATCCATATTGATAGGAAAATTATTTACGTAAACACATGATTTTTGAGCTTGAAATTACCTTCTTAAAAAATAAGTACTTATTTCCGTTTCCGGAACGGGGCCTAAGTATCATATAAGTTTATACATATTCAAGTATCTATATGAAATTCTCAATATATATACATATACTCTAGATTCGTCAGCTTCATTGCGTAGGCCGAGTAATACTGTCATGTTCAAATTTAGCTCATTTATCAAATGAATATTTCGGCTTGTTCATTTGCAACTCTCATTCTAGACTTGTTGGTATGTTGTTAGGGAAAGCCAAGAAAGTGTGTGTTGCCACGTCAGAATAAAAATAGATGACTTTAAACACGAAACCGCTACAGCTCGTAACCTAGTCAGCAACTCAGATTATCAATTTAGTACTGGTAAATAAAATCAGTACGAAAAGGGACCAATTTGACCAATTCCGAATCCAGCTCAGGTTGACGTGTGGCACTGTCATCGAATTCAAATCTCTCTTGTACGGAGTATTAAATTAAAAATATAAATTTCTTTATCTAATACTCTATCCCACCACTCTATTCTTTTCTTTCACTTCCAATATTAATTTTCTAAATTTTCTATTCTTACAATTTCATTACGCCAAACATACAAGGTTTGGACTTAGTAAAGTGATTTCTTACTTTTTTTTCTCCGTAACTTATTTTCTAATGTATTCTATTCTTATTTACTTGGCTGATGTTAGTGAGTTTTGATGATTTTAATATATTAATTTCAATATAACTTTTAGTTTAAGGTATTTATGCAATTAGTACTTAAAATAGTTTATAGTAATGACATCTCAGTTTTAAGCGAACTGTGGTTTAAAACCGAAACCAAACTGTCTTTGAATGGTTTGAATTGGCTTGGTTTTATAAATTTTATGGGTTGGCTTGGTTCTCTAAATTCATAATCCGTAAGTAGTTGTTTGGTTATTAAATTATTATAAAATCAGATCAATTCGGTCCATGCTCACCCCTAGTGCAAGTATAACTATAACCTGAGAAACACGGATCCAAATATTCTGTATACTTGGGGAGACTGATCGGTTTGTTTCCAAGGCCTTTACGTAGGTGAAGTGGTATTATCACAATCTGTTCATCTGAAAGATTGCAGGTTGAAGCTCCACGATGAATAGTATCAGATATCAACTTATTTGAGATTACTACTCTTCGAAGCCTACGAAATGAATGTTTTAGATTACAACAAAAAAAGTTTCGTGGGGCCCACAGCAATGATGGAAACTATGGACGGATAGAATTATTCTCGTATAAGTTTACACATATTCAAGTATAAAAATTAAATTCTCAAGATACAATATATATATATATATATATATTCCTGTTTCGCCAATAGTCCTGTCCAGTTAGATTTAGCTCATTTATTAAATGGACCTAAAATTGAGGCTCATAATTCGTTTTAGTGGAGTACAAATAGAACTCAAATAACTCTTTCTGGAATGGAGTCTCGAACAGTTCAGCTTGTTCATTTACAACTCTACTTCTAGACTAGTTGGTCATTAATGAAGTAATATTCAACTCAAATCCGTTACGGCTGCCGGCTGCCGGCTGCCGTTTGACCAAAAAAATCCGTTACGGCTGCCGGCTGGAATGTTGGTAGGGGAAGCCAAGAAAAGTTTGAATAGGGACCAATTTGACCAATCATGAATCCAGCTCAGGTTGACGTGTGGCACTGTCATCGAATTCAATGCTGTGTTTGATTTGGTATTTGAAAAGTTTTTTGAAAAATAATAAGGGTAATAAGTAGAGAGAGATAATGAGAGAAATGTTGAAAGTATGAGAAATTTTTTTAAAAATGCTTTTTGACGAGGGAAGAGAACAAGGCAATTTCCCTTGTATTGAACTCAAAATATTTGAACAAAAAAAAAACTCAAATATAAATGACCAAATCAATGTTTCTATGAAATCATGATATAAACTCTCACACTCGAACTTGACATTTCAAAAAAAAAAAACTCACTTGAAAGCCGGCTTCTAATGTGAGAGTGTCGAAGAGTTTATATATATTAGGACAAGTCCTTACGCAGTTGATGTGAGAAATTAGGATCGCAACATATCATCACACTCTGCAAGCGACGTCCATGGCTGCTCACTCTTTTAACACTGACCCAGTGGTAGCCCTATCGCTTTATCGACAATTTCACTCACATATGAGTTTTAGCTCATATAAACAAGGTTAGTCGAAGTTAAGACATTAGTATCCTTACACACCACCACTCCAACTTTTACCAAAAAGGAAGATATATGCCTGATGATATACAGATTGACTCATGAACAAATACCAAACAAAAAGGCCCAAGTGACCTGACCGGACCCCCTCTCCATTTGGTTTGTTCTCACGGCCCATTTAAAACCTCTCTATATTTTGTTTGTTATCAAGGCTCATCACTTCCTCCATTTGATCAATGCAGGAAATAGAACATCTTTCTTCTGTTTTGGGCTTTAGCTCATGGGCCAACTCGGAAGAAACTCCAACCAATCTTTAGGCCTTTCAAAATAGTATGAGGCCCAAATAGGAAGCCATCAAAAGTCAAGACAAATGACCAAAAATTGCTAATGTCTGGGGGCCGTACCCTTGATCCAATACTCAAGAATACGTATTTGTCCAAATTGATGGAAATTCCAGCTGCTCAACCTTTCATTGCAAGAATGCAACCATAACAAGACTCTTTAATTACCTGAACTAGTAAGCAAGTTAGCGTGTTCACGCTCAGGTGAAACTACCTTTTCAAAATTCACTCCCCATTTTGATTAACACATAAATTAAGTTCATCTTTTGTCCATGAAATTCCCTAACTCACGATTGGAATATACTAAGTCAATTAGTCCACATGGCATGCGGCGGTGTTACATACAAACAACACAAGAAAATCATTTCTATTGGAGGGAGTACAATTGAAACCTTGTAGCACTTGGAGCAAGGGTATACACAATCGCAGACGTAAGAATTTCCTGAAGAGGGGTCAAATGTTGAAAATTACTTAGAGTTTGGAGGGGCATGGAAAAAATTCAATTTTGAAGAAGCTAAAGTAAAGTTCTCAAGATTTTACTTATAAAAAAAAAAAAAAAGTTCTCAAGATTTTGGAAGTGCTTTAATCATTATTCTAAATACTACACAAAACACCTGAAAAATATGTGGTTATAACAAAGATTGGAGTGTTATGGTTCCCACACTCTAACATTGGGTATGCATTCCATGAGACACGAGTGCAATTACTTATTTTCATGTACTCTTATGTATGGAATCAGATAAAGGAAACATAAAGCAACAAATATTTTGCACATATACCATTTCATTTTTTTTGGAAAACCAAACCAAATACATTTCTCTATCGGCCGGGGAACAAAATTAGCTTTTGCTTCATTTTCTTTTCCTATATATCTTTTTGTTTTCTTCCCTTCCTTCCACTAATCCAATATCCAAACAAACTACTACTATAGACTACTCTATGCATGTAGTGTATTATTATGGTAATTACTCGAAGTGCATGTATCATCAGATAATTCTAAGATAAGGCCAGAGGAACCAACTTATCATTTCATCAGATTATAAACAAATACTGTAATTGATCAAAGAAGACAAAGTACAACACACAAAATATTCTCTCTTAAGAGCACATGAACAGACATCGATAGCATGATGCAATGATTCTCCTTGTCTATTTTCAGCACAACTAATTATATACCTTGTACCTAAAATGCATGCCCCCTTGCTGTTTTTGTTTAAACTAAGCAAAAACCCTGTATGGATTTTCCTTGATTGATGAGGTTAGTTTATCAGTTACTCGTCTCGAGCAGACACACCATGTGAAGACCTTAATTATGGCCGGCCACACCTCATGATACATGTATTGGTGATAACACTATAATTGGCTTCAGATAATCTTTCTCTTTTTTAAGAGAGAGATACCCTAACTGGCTAACTTGCTTGTCCAGACCTCGACAGCTATTGTAAGAGCATGAAGCAAGGTTTTAGGGGTAGTATCGCGCATGTGAATAGGTAACGGTAGTAGTCCATAGTATAATGGTGGTATTGGATGAATAGCTGGAATTGGTTGTACAGTTGTGAATTTTTAAAAATCCCTCTTTCACAAAACAAAAAAGCTTTGAGAGTGCCTAAATCAGCAGTAATAGTCGAGTAACAGCCATAACGAATGTGAAGCAGTCATTGAATAAAAAATTATCGGTATACACTTAGCGGGAATCGCCCAATACCCATGCGATTTTTTTATCTCATCAGTATATCGGGATGTAACGATATCGATCAGAAGGCACAAAAACCGATAAGTATTTGTCGATACGTAACATAGCGGACGATATTTATAACCTTATCCCAAAGTTGGCCACCGGACGAACTTCCAGATGGCCCACGAGTTCTTTCGGGACGGTGGGAGTCGAACTTGCAAGCTCGGGTGTGTGAACTCCGTACTTGCTGTTATGATCCAACTCGTCAGATCCATTTGCTAAGGATCAGAAAATGTAAGATACTTTAATAAGATTGAAGAAATTGTTCACAAGTAAACAGGAATTTATTAGTGCTCCGTACTATATACTATAGGCTACAAATGACTGTATTGATTATAGAGACAGCAACAGGTTACCCGACGTGGCCATAGGCATACAGCATGTGGCTCTGGAATTTTTTGCGTCGGGTTATCTGAATGTGAAATCCAACGTTGTACTAGTTGCGTTACGTACCTTAATTCGGTTAATTAATACATGGTTGTACCAGTTGCATTACCTTAATCCGGTTAGATCCAATGTTGTACTAGTTGCGTTATCTTAATCCGGTTATCTGAATGTTAAATCCAATTCACGTCGTACTAGTTGTGTTTTCGTAATTAATCACACTCTAGTTAGCAGATTCCAAGAAGAAATGCTTATTTTACCTCAGTTTCCAAGAATAAATAAAAAAAATACCTTGTTTTTTGCCCACATAGGAGTATTGAAATTAAGGAATCTTAAGAGTAAACTTATTATTCGCTTTAGCTTGTTTTGTTCTCTGTTTCTTAATGTTGTTTCTATCTATAATAGTATAAGGGTATTATAACACGGTATTGACTTGTGGGCTTCGTCCCAATATGTGTGAGTTTCATCTCAATGGGTGCGAGCTTTGTCTCATTTGGTGCCCTTAGTTGGCTTCTTCCTAACCTTGGGTTTGGGTCTCGGACTGGGCTTTGTTCCGTTCTCCTGTCTTTGTAACAACTTCAAAGATAATAAAATCTTTTTCGCCGTTTAAAAAAAAGACTCGTGTTCGATTTTTGGAGTTAGGCCGCGAGAAAGTAATTTCTTGTGAATTTCTTAATCTTCGCGTGTATGGTCTGCCTTTGACCAGATCGAAAAATGAAATTAGTTGATGTGAGCGTAAGCTGACCCAAATTGACCGGGTACATGCCATATTGCTTGTGTTACCATGTGAAGAGGTTAAAACATTTTTTATATTGTAAATTATAGAGATGACAAAATTAAACTAGTTATTGACTTCAAATCCCTCTCTCTCTCTCTCTCTCTCTCTCTCTCTCTCTCTCTCTCTCATCGCGTCACGTTGTATGTAATGTGGTCGGCGGATATGACCAAATGTGCCTCTAGCTAGCTCCAACCACCCCAACAGCTGCTGCAAAGATTCCGCCAAGAAATCGTATTTTCCCCCCCTCGTCAGTTGCAACCAGCAAACTTGTTAATTACTTTTGGGATACATTAATTAAAATAACCACAATCTTAACTAAATAAGATCGTACGTTAGTAGGAGTACTTAATTCATTGAGAAAACCCCACTTCTAGAAGCAACGCCACTGCCAGCATTCATGCGGTGCCTCAGTTAGGAGTGTGCAAAAAATCCGTCAATCTACCAAATTGACTCGACCCGCAATGAAAATCTTGGATTGAAATCATGAGCCGGTTGAATTGAGCAAGAAAAAACACTAATTTTAAGCTGCTTTGTTTGGGTGTGGGTAAAAGTTCTTTAATCCGCATTTAACCCGACCCGACTCGTTATATCTACATTGTAAAATAATAGCCAGTAGGATACTGCCATATCAATGCTAAGATGTACCCTATGACACTTTATTAAACCCACCTATTTTTAGTATAAAAGAGAATCCAAACCTTTATGAACTATTATACGGTCTATGTTGGGTAGTATTTGCTCCAAAGGAGAAGTTTTTGTCTGCCCGTTTAACCTGTTAAGTCGAAACGGCCAAAACAAAATTAACCATTCCATTGGTTTTAAAGGTCCATGGGTTGACGACGGGTCAACAAATTTCTACCCTAGTCTTCGTTGTATTGGACCAAAGTTCTAGGTCTAATTTCCAAATGCTTGATTTAGAGAGAACATACCCTGTTTTTAGGTTTTTTCCCTATGTTCTATTGGAGCTTGGTTTGAATTGCATGTGCCATACCCATAAATTCAACTCCTTAATTTGGAAGGTAATTGCAAAATCGTATGGGTTACTTGGGTTTGTATTCCCAAAATAGACGAATTCACGCTTCTAAAAGTGAATTTCTGAATTCGTTCCGAAGTCAAAGATGACAACATACGATACGAGTTATATGTGCTCCATATCCATTATCCAGCACAATAATAGATTGAAAATGCAATATATTTTGTTATTCGTCTTTTTTTTTTTTGCTAAGTTTAACTCATTGAAATTGGCCTCTAATGAAATAGTAAAGGTAAGATTGTGGGGAGATTAAATTCCTTCCGTAAAATGAAAGTGAAGATAAGACTAAGTTGTGGTAGAATGTGCGCTAGGTACGACTTCTGTTACATTTTATAAATAGGTCAAGTTGCTTTGTTATGCGAATCCAAATTTTAAGCCAAATTAGCTACAAAATTGAAAACAAACGGCCCTTAAGCTTTTCTTTTTACCAGAATTAAACGTGATTTTTTTTTATCACAAAACTAAACTTGATTTATATATAACAAACAAAAGAAAACACAGTACAATAAGGAAACCTAGACACCAGAAGTCGGTATGGTTCAAGCCAAGAGAATCCAAATTTGCTTCATAAACCAAACCAAACCAAACCAAACCGAACCTTATGTCTCAATCACTGGGGATCGGTTATATAAATCATTTTTCTTCATTGAGCTCTGTCAAATGCCACGTATTCACACAATTCCATTATATTTATGTTTTGCGCACAACAACATCTAATGTCAATACAAACTGAGCTTGTGACCTGATGCAATGTCAACAAATTTCAATTTTAATGGAGTATATCTACCGCGCGATGTCCAACGGTTCGTGTTACAACAATAAATGTACAACAGAACCCATAATGGCAGTGGCTGAAACTCCACGGTTTCCACCGCGGCGCCGGCGGACATAATTTATGAATTACCGCCACAATTTTTCTTGAACCCAGTTTTAGGCCGTGCGGCACGTCCAATGTAAGAACTTTTGGTGCTTGGCTCTATGCCATAATTGCGGTGTGAAACTGTGAACTACATTGACCACAGAAAATTTGGGCCATTCCTGTGGGCAAAATTGATAGCTCTAAACCGTGTGTGCTCTGAGTCGTAGCTGTCAGTTTTTGTTTTTGCTATCCAAAATTTGTTTTCGTTTTCGCGTGGGGGGCACACCATTCCTCGATCTCTAGCTTGATTGCCGAGTTCCAATTGAAAACTGACTCCATACATTCTTCCATTACGAGTGTTAGGCACACGGACGTCCACACATGAATTCAAATCCGGTTGTGCTACGAGTTGGCTGCGGGTCAATACACGTGAGCATGTGCATCGAACGTTTCCGTACGACCCACGTGCATAAATGAGCTCAAGAAACAAGTGTGCTTTTCGATGCGCATTCCTGAACCCACGTGCATCGAATAGCTCGAGACACATGAGATGCGTTTGCGCGTCCCCACCTGAATCATTATCGGCCCACTTGTGGCACTAATGACTTAAAAACCCTTTGAATCAGCTGAAATCCTAACTTGCACATGCAATCAACACATTAAATTTACTATATTTTAAGAACGCATTAAAAAAAGAAGAAGGGAGTAATCGAAAGCCCTAACCAGTGAAGAAACCTTTGCTTGTAGCAAAAAAGAAGAAGAAGAGGTTCAACTCACAAGTTGGAACAGTAAAATTCATTCAACCCACAAGTTGAGCAATAAAATTCATTCAAAACGTCTCATATTGAGCAGTAGAAAAATTCTAGTCTAATTCACATCAAGTACAAGAAACTCTTCCCATGATCTAAAGAAACCAACATGTGTTGCTTTACTCTAAATTAAGTTCGTGAGTCTGGGCTAGCTAGTTTAATTAAAATCTTAAGGTACTGCTAGGCATGTTGCAGTCAACTAGTAGTTCAGCTTTCTGTCCAAAAGATTTTACTTTAATACAGTACTATGGTGGACATGGTCAATATTTTGTCTTCCATTTTCCCATGTCGGCACTCATATCTTACTAGTATTAACGGAACGGACACGGGGTCTCCTGTGCCGACGTCCGGCGGTACAGGTCTTGTCTCGTTCGAACACAAAAAATATAATCCGAACTGTTCTTGTGTAGAAGTCTATGAGCCTCGTAAGAAATCAAGCCGACCTGACATAATTACCTTAGTTACCTTAGTAAACAAACTGAAATATTATGCTGTGTATATTTTGTATCCTATTTGTTGTTCCTTGATCACTGCATAAAAACATGATTTGCTAAGTTACAGACGCCTGATCAACTTGATCTTTTGTAAGGATGTTAAATGAGTTGAACTCTATAGGTGAAATGGTTCGGATAATGTTTTTGAGCTTGGGACGAGTCTCATACGGGCCATAAGGCCGGCACAACAGGATCCCCTTCTCCAAACTTAATTAGCCTTTGTTGCTTTCATCAATCTAAACCAACTTTTATATACAGGAGATTCAACCTTTCCATAGTGGGTGCTTCTAGATGATTTAACATACGTACAGTAGATGCTCTTAGATGATTTATAAAGGTAATCAAACAAGAATAGTGGAGTAATTTTTAAGATATAGGTTTTTTTTTGTTTTTTTGTTTTTGGGTAAATACAATATGGGTTCTTATTATAGTAAATATAAACAGTCAGAAGAAATCAATCAAATCAAAACACACACAATGTGCGAAGAACTAGCTAATAAAAATGCAAACTGAAAATATATAGAGATTTTTAGGTAATTTCTCAGTTATATATGCAACTGAGTGAATTCACAACTCATTTATACCAATTTTTACGGTGTACCGTAAAAAAAGAGTTTACAGATCGATTACATTGGTTGCACCTAAAAAAAAATTGTCCTAAAAAAACGTACCATCCAAAAAGCTTTGAAGCGTTAACTCAAGAATTACCCTGTTTGTTTTGTTGGGAATTTGTTTTCAATATCAATATAGATAACGTGCAACATTATAATCTAGATTCTGGACCCCTCCTGTCTTTTTTTTTTATCTTCCCTTTTTGTTCATGCAGACCTAAATATATACATATATATGTAGGTATGATCATAATTAAGCAATACGTTTTAATTAATTATTAGGAGGTTAGTGGTAAGACATAACTTTCAGTACTATCTCTCTAGCCAATGGAGGAGGGCTTGGTGACTGCAAAAGGGTCTACGAATTTGATGTTTCCTAAATTGTTTAACAAGTAAGGATTCATTATTAAAGTAAGTACAGTAGTTTTTTTTGTTTGATTGATGTAAAGAGGCCACTGGCCCCCCCATTAAAGTTGCTTTATAATCCCATGTTAATCTCATATCTAAACCTGTTTAGGGGGAAAAGGTTTCTAGAAGGCCTTCTCACGTGCCAGTGAGTCCCTCTCTCCCACACTTGTGAAGGGGTATGCATCAATAGGGCCACACCCTGGACTGGAAATCTGTGGATATTTTGGAGAGAGAGAGAGAGAGAGAGAGAGAGAGAGAGGACAAAGTGTTCTAGAAGTCTTGGCACGTGCCAACTTTCACAAGGTCACAACCACACACACAGCCACACAGGCAGAGGGGGAGAGAAAGAGAAGTCTTGGCACGTGCCAACTTTCACACGGTCTCAGCCACATGCATAGGCAGAGAGGGAAAGAGAGAGAAAGGAACTGTGTGCGTGTGAGTGGAGTTTGGGGGACCACACGGTATACATACATAGAAAAAATATCAGTGAGCCAGGATTTTTGCGTTGAGGCAAATATACACAATAAAATGATGAAAATAAATTAAAGAGAGACTACAATGTTAGTACAAAGTTGCATTTGGTTAAATAACAATATTAACTCATAACTTACTATTTTGTTTTTTTTAGCCCATAACTTTAAGTAATTGTTGTTTTTGGTATCCTTTGTTTTGTTTAAAAGAATTGTAATTAAATCTCATTAAGACCAATTTTAGTACAAAGTTATTTCATAACTCCAATAATATTAAAGTTGTTACTATTAATTTTTCCAAACGAAAAAAGAGCACCATGTGGCGGTGCATATAGAGTACTCAATAATTGCACAAGAGGAGAGATCAAGCTGTACACACAAAATGTTGATCCTCTTAGGTGTGATACAAAATAGTATTATTAGCACGTGCATTTGTGGATTTTAACATGCTCATCATCTACGAAAAAATCAAACTAAGAAATCAGTATCAGCATCAACGAACAGTTGTGACAAAAAGAAATTGACGGACCAATAGGATTCGATCGGGCTCTTACCGATCTCGATCAATCTAGTAAATTTTTTTTTTTAATGAAGCGAAGTATTTGTTTTAGAGTTACAAGAAATGGCTTGAATTGTCAAGTGAGAAGGTGATGGATCCCATTAGGATCTAACTTCATACTCCCACGGAGGAGAGGTACACGGGCTCACGTTTCTAGAAGCCCTTACACGTGCGAGATAGAGTTAAAACGTAGGAGTACTGTTTTGTTAAAGCGTGGGATGTGGCCAGCTAAAGAGCATCGGCTCGGCTGTTCCTGAGCTGCAAAATCCAGGAGTTTGAGCTGCTATTGTGGAAGCAACAGGGTAACAGGGTTAAAGCCAAATTCAACTCGTAAAATAAAAATATACACAAAGATAGCAGGGAGAAAAAGGATACGGAAAAAAAGAAGCCAAATAAAAATGTTCACGCAAATATAAGGGTCAAATTGATTTTTCAAAATTTGATGTTAAAGTTTAATGAGTTTTAAAAATTTTATTCGAGGTTAACTTATTAATGAGGCAAACTGATATCAAACGAGTACTAGTAATTTTGAAATTTTGTACACGTTAATTTATTTACGAGGCAAGCCGAGCTTAATCGAAACTTTACTCTCTAAGATTTTAGGTTTGAAACCTCTTGATTGGAACCCTTGTGTCTAATTTGTCACCAGATATAGGAGTAGCAAAGAGAGCCGGCTCAGCTCAACAGCTACACTGACTAATCTTCTAGAAGCACATAAAGACACACACAGCAGAGGTCCACTTTCTCCCCCCCTCCTTCTTCTCTCTCTACACTCTCTCTCTCCCCTCTCTCCAAACTGTTGTCTCTCTCTCTCTCTCTCTTCACTCACCCCACAATCAACAGAATTCAAGATTCCTCCTCTGACCTTTATATAAAACCAACCAAACCTCTTTCTTCCACCATCATCACCAAACAGCACAAACCTTACGCCCCCCTCTATTCCAATACTTTTTTCCTAAAACCCTAATTTCAATCAAATCAATGTTCTCAACCCTAAGCCTACCTTCCATGACCCCTCTACGGCTGTCATCGGAAAATACCATCATTCACCCCTCCCTCACCAGAACCACCACCCGATCTGGCCGCCAAACCTCCTCCTCCTCGGGCCGACACACCTGTAAAGCCGTGTGCGCAGAAACGGCGCCGGCGTTGGAACCGAGGAATCAACGGCAACGAGGAGGGAGCCTGTACGAGGTCCTGCGAGTGAAGAGGAACGCGTCGGTGACGGAGATCAAGACGGCGTACAGGAGCCTGGCCAAGCTGTACCACCCGGACGCCGTCGTTTCGGAGTCGGCGCCGGACGGCCGCGATTTCATCGAGATTCACAACGCCTACGCCACGCTGTCCGACCCGACGGCCAGGGCGATGTACGATCTGTCTCTGGGATCAGGACGCCGGCCGTTCGGATATACAGCCGCGGGGGCCGGGTACCAGTCCGGGTTTTACCCGACCCGGAGATGGGAAACGGATCAATGCTGGTAGCGTAGGGTTTTCGTTTTTTACTTTTCTTCTTTCTTTCTTTTTGGCCTTCTTGGGGATATTTACATATACAGTTATGGAGTAATAGCCGCGTGTGCGCATATTTTAACGACACGACAGTGGCCAATGTAGAGAGAAAAATTATGTCTTCGGAAGAAAATGAGTAAATATTAATCCGCTGTTCCTTTCTGTCTTCTTTTCATCATATTTCTTCTTTTTTTGTTTCAAATTTTAGACAAATTTTAATCAGTTAACTCGACTTGGGGCTTCAATTCTATTCTGCAAAAGAATTGGAGGAATCAAATGGCAAAAGAAAGGCTGAGGAGTCTAACTTGTTGGCTGACTAGTAGTAACTAATGGTAAAAACAATGCAATCCACGAGGGGTTTTGCCGAGTTTGCTCTCTGGTCTTAGGTTTGAAAGTCTTGAGTTCAAACCTCTTAGATGGTGCGAGTGATTTCTAGGATGGTGCGATTAATTTCTTTGAGGTGCGCCGTACCCGTAAACTTTTTCGGACAATTGTTGTTATCAAAAGCCAAAACTAATGGTGAAAAGTGAAAACATTACCAGCATAGTGGGAATTTTGGACTGTTGTTTCCTTCTTTTCCTTTTTCTTTAAATGGCAAGGATGTCAAAGCTTCCTCCGACACTGAGCCACGGTTTTTCTTTAAACTGTTTTGGAATGTTTCTCCTCTCTTTTTTTTCCTCCAAATTTTCACTTGTTTTTGTTTTTGTTTTTTTTCATTCATGTGAAATTACAGTACTATAACTTTCATTTAGTTCGTCTTATCAAACATGCAAAAATTGTATTATGAATCTATATGAAGAAGAATTAAAAAAGGAGAGAGACTAATATATGAAGTGAAAAAAAAAAAAAAAGTGTGGGAAAGCCATTTTTTATTTATTATTTTATCCTAGCTTCCCTTTTCTATTTTTTAAGCAATTCAGCAATTCCAGAATTTAAATCGGAAATTGATTTGCACTCACCTTTTTTATATCAACACTCACTTTTTTATCTTTTAACAAAAAAATTGCACACATTTCCAACACTAAAAAAATTACATACATTTCGAACACTAAAAAAATTAGTATGAATATCAAAAAATGAAATGTGGATATCAATTCCCTTCAAACCAAGAAAATGACCCACATAATCAACTTTATACTATTTCTGGTCCAAATGAGGGGACAGGACAATAAACTCTCTCTTTTGTATTTTTCAACGTTTCAGGCAAGACAACCATGGTTGATGACTCAAGCCCTTCAGTCGGCTTGGGTCTTCATGCTGCCGTGAATTTTACTCAATCAATTGGAAGATACATATGACTTCGACAAAATTCAAAGTTTTGGGGGTCAGGTAATAACTAGCTGCTGCTGTAAATACGCGCCAAGCTACATAATACGCATGCAAGTGCATGAGCAAAACACGAAGGGCTTGTTCGTTTAAGGGACTCAAAACCCCTGCGCACGGTCTCCAATAAATTCTCTCTCTCTCTCTCTCTCCTCATTACACTTTAAAACCTCCCTCAAAACCCAAACCGAACAGGGTCGAAAGCGTCTTTCAAAAGCATGTTAGACTACTAAAATTTGCGAGAACGACAATTAAAAGTGCAATCATAAAGTGAGAATAAAAAATGGAAACGAAAGTCAAGCGAAGAATTACGTGTGTCTAGGTTTATTCATTTATTGGTTCTTATTGATCAACGAATTTGTAGTACACGACCCTACAGAAGAAAAATTCTTTGCTAGACTTCATCCTTTCAAATGTATGTTCACCGGACAACTAACGCATCTCATTGTGATTGTGAATATATATGCGTGTCGTTAGCTCTATCGATACTGAAACATTCTTCCAATGGGCAAATGTCTCTGTCCTCTTTCTTCTTGACTGGACTGCAAGCATCTTTGAATTTGAATACTGAAAACTGTGACGTGTCAAACCCGCTAAATTGCCCATCAATCAATTTTAGAATACAACTTCCCACAGTCAAAGTTAATAAGTGAATGAAATGCTTAAAAATGGGTACAAAAATTAGCAAATTTTATTAGAAAAACAAAATCCAACTGATAAGAAAACAAGACCAAGAACCTGAAAAGGCCCAGCCAACCTATAACACAAGAAGAAAAAACAACAATAACCTTTGGATAAGTAGATACAATCAAGAAAAACCAACTCTGCACATTCAATATCCTTCGCATCCAAATCCCTACTACTTTGTACAAACCCGACTAGTAGTCCTTCAATAGTCCGCAATATCACATCATTTTTCACTAAGGATCATGGGGGGAAAAAAGGACTGAAAATAAACTCTCATTTACCAGACATCAGCATGGAGTTGATGACGTGCATCAAAACACGGATACTGGAAAGCTCAGTGCTGGAAGCTGTGGGAAGGCTACGATGATGGTTTAGTATCTGATAGACTTGCTCAAAGATTGGCCGCACATGGACTGCTATCATTGGGTCAGTTGGGTTTAGGGCCACCGCCACATCTGTCATCCACGCCAACTTGCGGGCCGGGTCTTTGCTAATGTCACAGGCCAGCTGCTGCAGAAGTGATAGTAGTACTCCTTGGCTTAGAGGGAGAGGAACCATGGCCAAAATCCGTTGTAAATCAACCTGGTGGAAGATAGAAGGCACAAAGAGGAAGGTCTAATTAAATCTGAAGTCCCAAGCCAAACACTTTTTTCTCATGAAGTTTAATTGGGAAAAACTAACGACAACTAGAAGCATAAGTACAAATGAGGGTTTATGTTACAAGAGATCATGCCATAATTATAACACCCAGATACCACTAGCTTGTCATTTGGAAATCAAACAGCGTGATTTGAAACTGAAGAGAGGCGTGAACACAAGAAGCTAAAACAAGTTTAGAACTAAGTTATCCCATTATCGAGAATTAAGTAGACTACGAGTTCTGACTCCAAACAATTGAGCAGAGAGTAGTTTATGATTTCGAATATCCCTACCACAATGTAAAACTGAGCTTGTCCAAGCAAAGAAAAAAAATGAGATCTCCAAATAAGGTTGCGTATGTGTGCGAGGGAACAAGTTCATGTGCAACTGGGCAAAACCCTGTCATATACAGTCCCCAATTATTGAAAGGCACAACATCCAAGCTACACAACCCATACACATAACGTCCCGTCTACTAACAACCTAGCGAGGCTATGCTTTGTGTACCCTTTAAACCTTATCATCAACTAGAATTCTGGAAACATCATACGGAGATGATCCATCTTTGGAAAAGTAAAGTTGCACCGAAATTAGCCGTGTAAGTTACACAGTAAGCAAGTTTGAATCTCAGTCATTGGCTCGTAAACCCCCAACCCCTCCTCCTACCGGACGCACAGAAGGAGGATTTTGAAACCCTAAAAATGTAAAGGTAAAAAACTATAAATGAAATAGGGATAAAGGTCACAAAGCTTCCCTTAGCCATGCGACTTGGGTCTTCTTCGTGCTAGTGGGTCGTCTCAATCCTAGTTATAACTATCAAAAAAAAGATATTTTGCAGTTTGCACATTACTTACCTGAGAGCATAACCAAGATACAATGGAAACATCACTTCTTTGCAGAGCTGCGGTGAAAGCTTCCTCATATTTACGTTCAGATACCAATCTAGATAGCTCTTTAGTAGGATCCAAAGGAGCCTCAATCTATTGCACAAATAACATTCATAAGGATGGCATTGCTGAGTCCTTTCTTGCAGAGAAAACAACAATAAGAGAAGTAGAACGAACCTTATCATGGAGGCCACCCAAAGGTCCATTGCTCAGTTGAGTAACCAAGGGATTCACTGCTTTTGAATTTGCTCCTGAAGCAGCAAGAGCTAACAATTTTCTCTGACCATCAGCCAATTCCCCGCTTAAAGTTTGAGTCAAGGACGATGCTGAATTAATGGCATCCTAAGCAAGTGGATAAAAGATGGTAAAATAAGTGAAGGCAACAACATTCAAGTATGCACAAACACAAGAGAACCTTTAACATCTCCTTAAGTTGATGACTGGGGAATCGAATTATTATGGAATAACAGATCTATTATGACACAAACTTTTTCAGGATAGAAGGAAGTATGAACATGGGTAAGATATCAACAGAACACAGGTGAGGAAGCGCATTTGTGCCTTGGATGCATACCCTTAAAGCAAGTGCCAGTGGAGAATGTGTGGACTCGAACTGCTGTTGAGCTACAGTTGCATGGTCAATCATTCCTTTCTGAAAGGTAGTGTCAACTTGCTCAAACATGGCTTTGCATGACATTTCAAAGGCAGGAATAACAGAAGCTTCCAAACTAGACTTCAATGTTTCCTGCATATTAGATTGCTCAAACAATTAAGACCAGCAAATCCAGATTCATTTATTAAGGCATGAGCAAGAAAAACAGATCACAGAGATTAAAGGTTAATAGTACAACAGAATAACTTTAGGAAACTCATTTAACGCTTTCCATACTGCACCATAATGTCATCTCAAATACATCCATGCTTAATCAGGAAAACCTTAGGACTAAAACTTGATGCATGCCTATCTTAATTAAGATATACCTGAAGAGCTTGCTTGCCAGACGTTTGAAATTGTGCTTGGATCTGCCTAGCAACAGTAGCTTCAAGCTTCAAATTAACCGATTTCTCCAGTTGATTCACTGCCTTATCGCCAACCCCTTTCTGCACCCCATAACATCAATTAGTTACCAACAAGAATACATTACCCAAACGTAAGACTCAGATCTTTCAATGTCAACCTGGAAGGCCTCTGCAATAGCAACAGACATTGCTTTTTCCATAGCTGGAGAAATAGTGCGAGCAACATTCTGTCCAACAGTAGTGAATTCCTTCTTCACTATCTTCTCCACCAAAGCTGGCAAGTCCTTATTTATGAAGTTAGTGATCAAACTTGTCATTTGCTGTGTACGCTCTCTACCCAGTTTCTCCTGTTTTGCATTCTCCTCTTGCATACGAGCCCATAATGCATCAGTATTGGCCTTGACAGCTTTCTCCATGCTTTTCCCTAGGGCTAGCTCCAGCCTTCTACCCTCTTTAGCTGAGGCAGTTACCGTAGTCGTCATCTGTTTCTGCATTTCTTTTTGCATGTTTGTTAACTGCAGTAGGACAACAAGGGCAAGGAGATGGTCAGCGCAGAAGGAGAGGTTAAAGCACGCGTGAAAACACGATGATTTTCAGGGTGATAATAAACATGAACACCTGAGATGTGATGTTACAGGTGATTGTTGGAGAAAAGAGACTAATGTACTGCACCAAAGCTAGGGCCAACACATAACGGACCCGTTTGGTTTCTCTAATTTGAATCTTAAAAAAAGCAACACAAATCTAGCTTTAAAAAAGTATCGCCTTTTGACCTGCAAAGCAAAAGCTGAAAACCTCCACCGCTTTACCGAATACACTTTCTTTCCAAACTGCAACTACTTAAGCATGTGATTTAACAAAAAGCTGAAGTTTTACCAAAGGTGGACATTAAATTGGTGCAAATAAAACTTAAGTAAGCTTTACTGGACAGGGACAATTAATATTTGTGCCCTCCAAGAAGAGAGTCACAGAGAGAGCGCATGACAATCAAAAAGAGAAAACAAGGAGATGTTCAGCAGAAGGACAAAAGACACTAGAAATGTCAGCATTACATGACTTACCCAAATTGAATTACCCATGGAAAGTCTCACCTATTAAATAGAAATTAGAGACAACTGTCTAATAAAAGGACCTTAAAAGCATTGTACAAAGGGTGATAGTTCAGAAAAATGAAGAAGAAAACTAAATAGTCACAATTGATCAAAGTTTTTTATTTACCGCACGGTGCCGTCAGTACATATTTACACCACTCACATGCAGAAAACAAAATTAAAAAATAACCACTTGGTAACCACGAAAATCAAACTTTTACACATGCCAGCAGAAAGCAATTACCTGATTGAGCATCTCTTGCATAGCCATAATTTGCGAAAAAGCAGCTTCCACAGAAGCAATACTCGAACTAACACCGGGCTCACTGGAAGAATCTGTTGAATTGAAGGCACTCGGGGATGGCGATGATGTTCCTGATCCCTGAGTGTTCTTACCCTTTTGCTTTTTGCCTTTCATGGTTGGTGCCACTGGTTGCAGAACTGTTGCAGGCATAGCTGAACTAGCATTCACTCCAGAGATATCCTTTGTGGAATCGTGGACTTCTTCCTCAGCAGTTGAAGGCTGAGCCAATTCATCACTTAAATTAGCTCCATTGAATTGTCGAGATTCCTCCACGATATACATTTCAGACGATAATGCCGGACAATCTCTGGTCATCTCAATGCCAAGATCTGAGGCCTGAGAGCAAAACACCCTCCCCCTATTTTCTTGAACAATATTGTGAGGTTCACCCTGAGAGCCAATTTCACTTTTCTGACTAACTCCAGTCTCACCCACAACCTTAACCTCCACCTCCACACTGTGCATATCGTTGTTGACGACCACATCTTGAATGGTTGGCTCTCCTTCACTCTTGTCTTCAGTGACATGTCCGGCTTCGGAGGATGAAGCAGCCATCAATATCTCAGATGGAGTTACAAGATGAGTTGGGTGTTTGAACTCAAGAGCCTGATTGAGAGCAGCTGTAATATCTTCTCGTACAACCTTGTTTTCATCATTTCTAGCATCATCATCCAAGGAAGGCACATCAGACAACTTTGTATGAACACTATCCATTTGCCTATCCACTGAATATTCAATAACTTGTTGGTCTTCACCACGATCATGAAGCATACGACCCGCCTCTAAGCCATTTGTTGGACTTCTAATTCCAGAGAGTTTTCCAGACAACTTTGGACTTGGAGGAAGAGGGGGTGATGCAACACATGAAATATCATTATTGCTAGTTACAGTAGGCAAAGAAGTGGATCCAGATTCCGCACTCAAAGAAGTGAATTCTGCTATATTGGCGGTCTGGATTGAAGCAGAACTCATTGGATGCCTCATTGTGGGTGCATTCTCAGAGACACTGTCCAGTATAGATGGGCTGGGTGCTGAATTAGACAATGAAATCTCAGTAGGTTTATTTCCAGAACGCTCCAAAGTAGCAAACCCTTCAGTACTAGCTACATCACGCACAGCACTTGAGTCTGACTTCTCTAACACAACATTATCCAGTGGTGGTGGCAAGCACTGGGATAAGTCTAAAGCATACTGTTGAATTGCTTGTGTCTGGACACAATAAACCTGAACAATGTGTTGGCCATGAGGTAATATATCACTGGTCCCTGTAAAACTCAGAATCGGCATGGCGACGGTAAACTCTGCAATGTAATCCATTCTGGTTCCCGCAGGATTAGGTCCGTACTCCAAGTGTATGGCATATATAGCATTCTTCTTTGCATTTGCCAATACCAGAAGCCCTGCTTGAGACAAGGCCACAGCTTGATTAAAGAACGCCTCTTCAACTCGAGATTCAGCTGAACTCTTTAATTCCAACGTCTGGGTACAATGCCATGATTCGGCATCACTAGGAAGTAGCCAGCCTTCTTCACCTGCCGAGGCCCATATCTTCACTTCCCGATTAAGTGGACCCTACAAAAAAATTTTTTTAAATAATTGAACAATTTACAACCAATAAAAGATTAAATGGTCGACGACGACATCGCATAATGGTATGCCACTTACCATACCATAACTACCGTTCCACAAAGAATGTCATCTAACAACCTAGCTAAAAAGACTCAGGTAACCCTACTGAATAAAGTTGTCAAAACAAAAAACTGAATGCTGTGACACAGTGATAGTACCGCAGTTAGAAGGATAATGTGATCTGGGCGGTGAGGAGAAGTCACGAATGTAACAGAATTAACAGGTTGACCGTCGTGTGGCCTTAGCACCACAAGCGGTTGTGCTTTCCGATCCTCCCAAATTTTTATCTGTTCAGAAGACATGTTAAGAACGCACTGAGTGAGGACATCAACCATAAAGGAGTAGACCAATGTGCATGTGTACGCCCAGGGCATGGGAAGGCAGTAGCAACATCAAGACAAAATAAATCAGAACGGAGAATTGTAAAGAAAGCACACACCCGCATGCTAAAAGTAAGAAGATTATAAAGAAAGCATTGTTCTAAGTACAAATCATTTCCCCGTTCAGCATATTTTCCAGTCATTGTTGGCATTACAGCAATTAAATACCAGCATATCCATCACAAGTATCAAATATAGCCAAGTATGAGGAGAACTTGTGAAGGAGGAGTAGACAACTACAGATTTAGAAACCACAAAGGGTTACAAGAAGACAAAACATGCATGTAGTGAATTAAGTGAAGTAATATGTGCTCCCTTAAACTTTAGTAGCAACATTTTACTCAAGTTATATTAGATTTTCCATTCACCATAACCTGCAATAGTCAATCACAAACTCACAAGAACCCGCAAAAAGGAAAATCCACCATCCAACTACAAATTGTTACCACACCACCTGATTCCTTTCATTTTTGCCCAAGCTAGTGAAATGATGATTACAAATTCAACTCCATTGAGCTTCTGGTACCTAAGAAACATCACCTCCTGACCATGAACCAATACAATTTCCTTCACTCCTACTAAAATAGGAACGCACAGGAAAATATGCATTACAGTTTAAGTAACATCTCAACACAAAAATCTCTTCAAAATACGCAAAACTATAAGGAGAGAACACACCGTTCCATCTGTTGAAGCAGAAACCAAACGGGTAGTCATCCACTGGCACATTGACAAATCAGTCACTTCTCCATCATGTTTACCAACATGTTGGACCCCATCAATCAACTTGTCAATAGGACACCTTAGAGGCTCCTCTGCGGAATATGCTACACCTTTTCCAACTTTTGTAGTATCAATTCTCAGAACAGTCTTACCAATCCCAACTACTAGAACTTCCTGAAAATATATGAAAAACAGTACAAACAAAAGTAAGGTAACACCATACTCAGATGACCTACAACACAAAAATGACACAAAGATCAACAGAAGAGGGGGAGGGAAAGACACCGCAACAAGGTATCAGAGATTAAAAAGTGCATACTTGTTTGTGACAGTGCCAACAAACTCGCGGATGAACTGATTCGCCTTCTCCTTCTATCTTAATGGCAATGACTATCTTTCCTGTAATCTGTGGCTTATCGTCTTCATCTGGGCCTTCCGTAATCTTCCATACATAAACCCGCCCATCTACACTTGCACTGCACAAAAGCACATTAGAATAACCCAAAACCTGACTTGAGGTAAGAGTTGATGAATGAAGTTATAAAATGCTACCTAGCCAAAAGGTGAACATCCTCAGCAAAGAAAGCCATGTCCGTCACCCTCTGGAAAAAAAAAAATCATGAAATGCATAGAATAACTAAGCCAATAGTGATCTGAACAGTTTGGCAAGTACTTTCAAGTCTAATAAATGGATCCGGAAAAAAAACTACTGAAGGAAGCTAAGGAACTATTGATTAATGTATCAAATGAGAATATGAGATAATGATGATACACATCAGCAATATAAAGAGATAACTTGGAAAAGAAAAGAGGCATAGCAAACATTTTAAAAAGAAAAAAAAAACCATTTGAGAAAAGAAATCCTTACACAAACCCTCAGGCAAACAAATGTTGGCTGACATGTAAAAGAGTACGAGCAATCTATAAGTTATCCAGATATATAAGCATATTCCCGAAAGATACATCTTAAGGAACATAAAAATAATAGAATGGACTTTAAGCTAAAACGTTCAGGTCAAGTGACTCAAGTACAATGAGGGCAAGAGCAACTTCACTCTTGGCTCAAACTGTTGCCAGGGACTTCTCGACAACTTCACGCTTTGGCTCTTTAGTCATCCCTCTCTTTGACATGAAAGAAGTTTTATTGTTGAATAGTTCAATTTGGTTAGCGACGCCGCTAGTATGGACCTCCGTCAAGGTATCTTTCCGTACATAGAATCATAATAGCACCCCGACAATTTCAAAAGCATTTTTACACTTCATTCTAGAACTCACAACTAAGCCCAAGGCATCAAGCCATTAAACAAATAAACTCACACAATCATAATCTAATACCTGCATGTAATCTTACCAACAGTCCACAGAAGTCAAAACCAACATGTATACCATGAGGTTTGCTACTAACATAACGTCTTGCACAACAATGTGCACAACATTCTCATGTATCTTTATTTCATTGGCTTTAGAATCAAATGCTATTTTACAGTAACCAATTAAATGATATGACATATCATCATGTTGTGCATATTGTTGTGTATGATGTTGAGTACTTGTGTTAATAGACTTCCCTAATACTATACTAGCAAACATCACAAAATCTCAAATTCTTAGGCATTTACCGAAACCCAATTTACTTCAACAGAATATAGCACTTAGTGCAATATGCCAAAACTATAATTTACAGATACTTCTCAATGCCAACAAACCTGGGCTAGGCCTTTAAGCAATGATCTCAATGCAGTGTTTATGTTAAGGACCCGGATATTTCCCAGCTTGAGTCCATAGCATATATACGTCTTATTGACCGCGATTTGATGGCCCAAAACAAGCCCAGGATCCGAAATATACTTAGTTATCGGCGTGACTTCCAGCTGCGGCTGGACCTCACCTTCTAACCTAGCACCAATATCGTACACCACGCGATCGCCAATCAAATGACGCCCTTTCGGCAGTTTGCTGCTCAGCATACGCATAGGCCCCGAAGGAGAAAACACAACAGCTGGATTGGGATTGACGTTGGGCGCGGAAAGCGCAGAAGGAACTGAGGCCAGTACGGGCATATTGAGTGGCATTGAGAATTCTGAAGAGCCAGATGGGGTGGGCTGGATTGGACCCATTGGCATCTCAATACTAGATGCAGCTGGAGCACTCAGTAAAGCCATGAGCTTAGCCCCGGCGTTAGGGTTTTGTTGGTTAGGGTTTTGTTGGGTCGGGGGTTGGAGTGGGGGGGTAGGATAAGAAACAGATCTCTGCTGGTGCAAGTTAGCGAGGTGGTGATGAGGATGGTGATGGTAATCCTGCTGCGGGTAAGGAGGGAGGGGGAACTGTTGGAATTGGGAGTAAGGGCCAGTGGGCGGTGGATAGGAGGAAGGGGGTGAAGCATAAAAAGGAGGACCCAAATTGGGAGTGTTAGGATTTGGGGAAGTCGGGGTTTTGAAGAACTTGTGGGTGTCGAATGGTCCACCTAGTTGGTTTGGATCCATTAAACAAGAAAATCAAAAAAATTCGATACTGTAAGACTGGAACAGATCGATGGGGTATTTGTATATGTGTAGAGATGGATATGGAGAGAGAGAGAGAGAGAGAGAGAGGAAAGGAGGGGGTTGTAGAGAGAGAAAGGTTGGTTATAGTGAAGAGGTTTGCTGATTTAGATCCGATTGGGAAGTGGGTTTGGAAAGTGGAGGAGGAAGAAAACCCAGATGGAGGCTACAGTTTTGTACAAGTATACTTCCCTGGAACAGGTGCGTGGGGTAGACATAAACAATGGGGAAGATGATGGCATGGGGATGACTAATGATATTCTTTTAAACGCCTTGTTGTCCTAATCTTTTTTGGGGTTTTTTTTCTTATCTTGTTTTTTTTCTAATTTTTTCGCTTTTATTAGTTTTGTGATAAATTTTTATAAATTATTAATTCGTTTGAGAAAAATTGGGAATTTTTTTTTAAACTTTTATTCAAATATTTTAGAAAACATCCAAAATAAAGTCCAAAAGGCCTTTTTAATTCTTCTCACGAAGACGAATCAACAATCCACAAATTATGGATGCAAGGCCCCATTTCCATTATCAAAAATCACTAAAAAATTAATACATTTTACCATTTCGTTTTCACAAACTTAACGCATTTTATCAACTGATTTTTACAAACAAAAAAGTTTTTATCAAGTCAACAACTTTTTCACTCATATACTCATTAAAAAAAATTTCACTATCGAAAATTTCTTGATATTTCTTAATAACTTATTTACTACTGAAAACATCTAACAACTTTTAAATCACAAATAAAAATTTACTAATTTTTCACTATCGAAAATACCCTCTAATAAACGTGATTCTTTTAATAAGAATAATAGTAGTATGGACTCCGTGGAGAGCAATAATTTCATTATGATTTTTGGATAATCGCACTCATGAAATAAAGGTTGACCAATCATATTCCTTTTTAATGTACGTGAGGAGGATGGGCCAAATTGAATCATAACTACCCATTGGGCCTCACTTGATACTTGTTATAGTCTTTATAGATTCGAGGAAGACTCTTCAGAAAAAAAACAGAAGATATGAGGAAATTAATACTGAGGATGGAATTGGTATAAGATTGGTATTCGGTAGGTATGACCGTACGAGCTCCAGTTGAACCCAAATTGTATTCGAGCTCAAGTACTAGTTGAGAACATGAGCTCGGTTCAAGTACTAAATAAGTTAAGCCCATAAATATGAGCTGAGATATGCCTATGAGCCGAATTAAGACTAGGGCGAGTTCGTTCATCAGCTCGTTAACTAAAAGAAGCGAGCATCAAGCTGCTCGCGAATAAGTTCGGTTTGTTCGCATCACCAGTTTTCATTGTGGAAGTCAGAGCTAGTCCGGCAGATGTCTTCGGCTAATCTTCTAACCATCTCCTTTTAAAAAAAATTTCTTCTAACCATCTGGGGGGATTCAGAGTCACGCTCCTAAGCGGCTATAAGCCCCTCCTCATGAAATGCAACCAAGTGGTGGATTTATCATGGCCCAATCTCCCTCTAAAGAGAGCATAAAAAACACGGCCCATTCATTTGTGTGGGCTTTGGGTTCAAATCATGTACCATTGAGCTAAGCTTAGGCAAATTTAGCCTTGGGTTCTCGTGTACCCATTGCCCAAGGGTGGAAATTTCTGACGAGTTATGAGAACTCGATACGAAATTAACAAGTTATAGTCAATTATTTCTGACAAACAATATGAAAATGACATTACACGATTATACGAAAAGCTAAAATGGTCATGTTATGATTGAGAGAATTCTGACACAAACACGACATGACGCGGGATGAGAATTTATGAAAGAACGCGATAACATGACACAAACAAGATACGAAGTTAACAGGTTAGGGTCGTCTATTTTTTACACAGAATACGAATATGACACGACGTGTTAATATGAAAAGCAAAACAGATTGGGTTAGAATTAAGAAAATTCTGACACGAATATGACACGACACAATGCCTGCTCTTCCTATATCAACATTACGTTTAGATTACACCTTTAATCAACTAACTCCTATTGTACCAAAAAATAATAATAACAAAGAAAAACTAAAGATAATCAGCGATTTGGGTGTCTTTTGTAAAGAAAAGAGTCAATCAAAATGTGTCACATCAACATGGTATGAAAATCCGTTGGATCCGGCCGTCGATTGAATCACATTTCGTTTTCAGAAAATAAAGCGTTATAACCGCTTTTAATGTCTCTATGGAATAAAAAGAAAGAATTCCAACCCTACAACTACAATCTTTTCATTCTTCCCTGCTATTCTATCGACAACACTTTCGCTTCTCTTCAAAATCTCAATATACCCATTAAACAAATTTCAGAGCTGATCTATTCCCACATAGAGATAAAACTACATATACACAGAGAGAGAGAGAGAGAGAGAGAGAGAGAGAGAGAGAGAGAGAGAGAGAGAGAGAGAGAGAGAGAGAGAGAGAGAAGGATGTGTTGTGCGGGTAAGGTGTGTATGTTGTGCACTTGCGTGATCCTGGTGGTGATCGCGATAGGGATTTTGTTTGGTTTTGGAGTTTTCAAGAATGGGTTTCATAAGGTGAAGGACACATTGCATTACTCTGATCCAATTGGCATCAACGACGCTACTTTCTCTTCTTCCCATGGAAGACCCTTCTTGGGTTTCACAGCTCCTCCTCCTTGTTAGGGTTTGTAAAGATTTTCCTTTTCTGTTGCCTTTTTTCCTTTTACGTATTTTGTTTCTTGATTGATATGTAATTTGGATCTTCCCCAGGAAAAGAAGAAAAATCTTGATTCTTGATATTAGATATTCATGATCAGTTTGTTTTTTTTTGTTTGTTTGCATTTTAGATTAGTACTATTTATCTAGATAAGATGAGGACCAGTAAATAGACATCTTTATAGGGATTCTGTTCATCTTTCTGCCACTAAGCAATTGATTGACTTTTTATCGTCAATAGGAAATTAGTTGGCGTGATGTACAATTACTATTAACTTGGATTTTGGATTGATAGATAAAAAGTGGGGTGAGTGGATTGGTAGAAACCCAGGAAAAAAAAAAGATTGGTAGAAAGATAGAAAGTAGAAAGAAAGAAAATTTGCATGAAAAGCTCGATTTTTATTAAAAGCATGTACCTACAAATAAGGAAGATTGTTGAGGTTAGTTTTTCTTCTTCTTCTCCCTTTTTGTGTTTTGGTAAAAGAATGATAGCTATAGTCACCACACACACACACACAAAAGGCATTTGGAATGGTTTGTATGTGGGCCGCCAAGAATCAAGAACGAGTGGTATATTCAACCTTTGAGTTTGAGCATTTTTAGGTAATCGGTTTTCAAGTTTTGATTTCGATGTTACATTGATATATTTTTTTGCTTTGTAGTTGATTGCCTACCACTCCTCCTAAAGGAGGAGAATGTTTGAGCTCCTCTGTGGGTGGTTTGGGGTCAGGGTTATGATAGTCCTTGAACCTCTCTGTGCTAACCTAACACAGTCCGTTACTATACCGGGTGGAAAAAAAAAAAAAAAAAACTTGTGGTCAATGGAGAATGTGTAGTAAGCGTCCAATAATCTCTCTCATTTTCAACTACTTTTGCAAATGATCCCTCTCTCTCTCTCTCTCTCTCTCTCCATGCGTCTGTATGTAGGTCTTGTTTTTTCTTTTTTTTAACTGTTCGTCTTGTTATAGGATAAAAATTTCAACGAGTTCGGAATTTTCAGATTATGAATCTGTATGCATGTCATGTCATCAATTAGAAAACCGGCGAAGATCATAAAATTTACTAAAACTTTGGAAAGATATGGGTGTTATATTCTCAATGTTGATATTAGTAGAAGCACTCGTCCAAGTATTTTTCCATCATTCTTGATCCAACTAATCACAAAAGATAGGCCTCGACTTCAAGCCTATCAAGCTCCTCTTTGTGACAACGGATTTCATCTTCATGATCTGAATATCAATGTTCAATTCAAGGTAAAGAATTGATATGCGAATGACTCGGAGTGATACCCCTTTAAAATCATGAAATTCCGGCGTGCCAATGAATTCTCTTTCCATTTCCCCCCTTTTGCATAGTATACAATTTGCAAATGCATTGCGTGAACAAAAATACCCACTATTTAATATAACTTATTTTTCTTAATTAACTTTGTTGTTTAAATGATATATTTTTATTGAAAGCAAATGGTATTTTGACATCTATTAGACCATCTTCAGCCCCTACTCAATTTTACGTTCAGAACCAAAATTTGAATAAAACCCCAAAAAATCCACTCCGGTCCTTGGCTCAAACCCATTTCAACACTTAAGTTTTACTACCTTAAAATTTTCACCAAATAAACAGACACTCAAATACATACTCAAATTTTTGGAGGCTATTTCCTCCCTCTCAAATTTACGACTATACCATGGAGCTTTTACTCAAATTTATGCTTAACTTTGCCCATTAAAGTGCTCCATATCAAATGAAACTTTTATTTTAAATTTGGGTAGAAAATTGAGTAAGATCGGGGATGCTCACGCTAAGTTCCGCTAAGATTTTTGGGTATTTTTTTGTTCCGCTCTTATTCAATTTTTTTTCACGTATCTTAATTTTGTTAAGGATAATCGAAAAAGTAAAAAATCATGATGTTTATCCAAATATTTTTTAAAATATCTAAAATAAAACCCAAAAAATTTATTGACGCAAAATTAACAAATATAATTTTTTTTTAAAAAAAATGACAAGATATGAAAAAACTCGAAAAGCACTTGGCATGTAGCGAACTGACCCTTCATTTATCTACCCCACATGAATTTTTATATATATTATATATCCATTGTCGTGTATCGTCGTCATAATCGATAGCATACTTCGGGAGTAAGCCAAGCCAAGCAGACATAGGAGAGAAGAAAAGAGACCCCTTTTCACGCAAAAGACCCCCACAACGCAGCGGAAGACATATCCCCTAATTCCCCAAGTAGGAGGCGTATAATTCAAAGGAATCTGAATCGAACTCGTACAATTCGAATCGAAAAACAGAAGAAGAGGGAGATGAAGATCACTGTAATGACTGCGGACGAGCAGATCGTCACCTTAGATGTCGATCGCGACGAATCTGTAATCCCCCACCCTCTCTCTCTCTCTCTCTCTCTCTCTCTCTCTCTCTCCTACTTCTTCTCATCCCTCTCAAAATCACTTCTTTTTTTTCTTAGCCAAAAAAAAGAAAGAAAGAAAAATCACTACTTTTTCAGACAGCATTCTGGATTCTAGGTTGTTAGAATTAATGACTTGCTTTGACCTCATTGGCAGGTCGAGAACTTGAAAGCTCTACTTGAGGTTGAGGTGAGATCGATAGCCCTTCTTACACCCCTCTCTCTCTCTCTCTCTCTCTCTCTCTCTCTCTCTCTCTCTCTCTCAAAATATATACGCACACATACAAACAAGCACACACTAGATGTCCAGGCACATGCGATATGTGTGCAAATCGTGCTACGCGGGACATGGAAAGGGAAAAGGATTGAATTGAGATTAATCTGGAGTGCACCAAAGTCTGTGAAAGTAGAAAAGTGGGGAGAAGAAATCTGGAGTTGCATTTTTTTTTTTCCTTCTCTTCATGCCAATTTTGTAGGTAGTTAAAGTGGTAATTGGGAAGAAAGTGTGTGCCAGCCTAACTGACCTTTTAACTAAACCAAAAGGAGTGTTCCCTTAATAGTAGTAATAATAATAGACACATGTATTGCCTTGTTTCTTCTTTCTTGGCAGTTTCTTTAGGTGGTTAAAGGAATAGTTTAGGAAACTAAAATGTGAACCTGAGTAAAAAATGACGTTCACACGGAAAAAGAGGTGTTCCCAGCATAATAGATAATATATGTATTGTCTGTTATGCGAGCAGACACAAGTGCCGCTCCAGCAACAGCAGCTACTGTTAAACGGAAAGGAGATTCGGAATGCTGAGAAACTGAGTGCTGTTGGTGTTAATGATGGGGATTTAGTCATGATGGTCTCACTTGCTACTTCAAGGTATGCTTTTTTGCACTATTCCATAGCTTGTATATGTGAATGGTTGTGTAGCTGCATGTAATTGTTGATATTCTTGTTGCTGGCTTGGGTTGGGATTAGGGTAAGGTAAGTTATCCTAAAATATGTCAAAAACAAAATATTTTTCTATGTGGTTTATGCCTTATGGTGAGGGACCCCTTTTGGAATTGGTACTTACCAGTATGGAAGAACTTTTGGAATTGGTAAAGCAGGTGTCTTTATGGGCTAGACAGGTTCTATGGATGTCATATTGCTAGTTATGAACACTTATAATATGCACATAGTGGTTTCGTTTTAGCTGCTGTTTGGAACAATTTGAGTGGTAGAATTTGCTATGCCTTTATAAAGTAGGATAAAATGCTAAGCATATAAGAAGTGTCTTTTATCCTGTTTGCGGTAAGGGATTTCTATTATTAGCAGGACGTGGAACTGCAGGAAAGACTATTCATTGGGAATTAGCAAAATAGTCATAACTATTGTAGGTCTATTACAGGAAAGACTATTCGTTGGGAATTAGCCGAACAGTCATGACTATTTTAGGTCAATTAATAGCACCCAATTTTTCAGTGATTTTTTGTTGTTTGGTCCTTGCCAACACATAGGTCGGCCGAGTATCGCGTCATCGATATAAAATGTGGTTAAAACCTTCATAATTGCAATAGTGATGTGAATCCCATGTTTTGACGGATGTTGTCCTGCTTTCATAGTTTATGAATACCTAGCTTTTGAAGCTTACCACCAATTTTCGTATTCTTTTTATTTTGATGGAATCAATGTGCTTTGTTTGCTAACTAAAGTTACGTGAATTGATTCAGTGCGGCGACCAATGACTTAGGCTTCAACCCAGATGGGTCTGCTGTAAACCCTGCAGCCTTCCAGCGGCAAATACGACAGGATTCTAATATGATGGCACGACTATTTCAGGTTTGATTAGCTATCTATTTGGCGTGAAGAATTTTCTTGTGGCTCTAATTCTTATTGTAGCTTAGAGCATATGAGTTAAGTTACTTTACTGCGTTGTCTTGGTATGCACTTAAGTTGTTCTTTTCCTAATAAGTTTGTTTACTATACAATTGTTATTATTGAATTACAGGCTGATCCTGAATTAGCTCAAGTTCTTCTTGGAAATGATCTCAATAGACTGCAGGAGGTTTTACGGCAGCGTCATCACCAAAAATCTGTGTTAAAACGTCAACAGGACGAGGAGCTAGTAAGTAATGTTGATTTTCCTTCCCCTGTTGTTGTTGCTTGTTTAATCCTCCATATCACATTAACTTTTTTTATTGAAATCAGTGTCTGTTCTAACCTCATAATGGGAATGTTTGATACGGTACTCTGATTTCTCATTAGTGTGACTTCTTACCATTTCTTCATAAGAGGCATGTGTCTTCTGAACCGCTATGGAGCCTACTTCTGGGCTACCACTCCACTTGCGTCATGTGAACAAGAGTGCGTCTTTTTGGTATTATGTTTTCATGGTTGTGAATTCTCCACAAATGGTTCGTAGTACGAGAGTGAGATGTTTGTAGAGAGAGAAAGAGTTTTCACTATGAACTTGAATTAGAAAGCTTCCTCACCTATTTATACACCAAGGGGAGAAGTCTAGAACTTTCTTTATAAGCTTCCCAACTATTCTACTCCTAAATTCCCTACAAATATCTATACGAGTCTAGAATTATGTTTCAACAATCTAGATTATTGTAGGGGATGGTTCTAGAAGTTCTCTAGAATCCTCTAGGCTGCCGCATTGCTATAGGAAACTCTAGATAGTTCTAGAAAAATTTTCGTTGGTGGGATGCATGCCAGGTGTTTGTCAAAATGTTTTGAGTTGTGACACTGTGCTTTGGTGGCTGTTGTTCTTGGTGTTCCATCCTTCCCCTTTCTGATTTCGTAATGGTACCGTCATGCATGTGAATGTACTATGATTTAGACGTGGCTTTTGTTGTGAAAACATGAAATTCCTTACTAGATCGAATGAAATTGCACCGACTACTTACTGTGATTTAGAACTCGTCATTGCTGTAGAAATTCCTTGGTTTAAAGGTTAATTATGATACGTGCGGCTTGTTCACCCTTGTTCTCTTTATTTTGCAACACAGGCACTCCTCTATGCAGATCCTTTTGATGTTGAAGCACAGAAGAAAATCGAAGCTGCTATTCGTCAGGTTAGTTGGATTGTAATTTCGGGGAAATATCTGTCCATTTTAGTGTGATTTATGTGCAGGAAATGTTAGAAAACTCCAACATTTGCTTTTGCTTGTTTCTGCATGTGATTTTGAGCTTCTTACAAAGTTTAAACGAGAAGATACAAAAACCAGGTGTTTCTTTTCACAGCACTTGTCATGCAAAAGTGGCTAGTTGATGCTATCTGCACTTTCACCATTTTTCTTTTGACAAATAGTAAATGCACTGTTTTGCATGTTTGCGAACCCATTCTCTGAAATATTTTCTTTAGGTCTTGTGTGCACTGCAAGGGCTAGTCAATCACTAAAAATAGAGGGTAGGCCCTTATTTTTTACTTGCGAAGAATGCCAAATCATGATATGTTTGTTGATTCATCTGGTAGTCTAGGGGCACCGTCCATGAGCACATCTCTGAAACCCCAACAGTGATAGGCACCCGTTGCAAAATATGTTCACCACTTATTCTGTTTTTTTTTATTTTCCCCGTAATATAGTGCCCTATCTTTCTCTGTATATTTGCTCATAGGATCATTTTATTGTTGATGTATGGTTTGCAGAAAGGTATTGATGAGAACTGGGCAGCTGCTCTAGAACACAATCCTGAAGGTTTTGCTAGGGTGGTATGTATAATTGAGTGCTGCAGTGCCTACTTGTAAAAGCTGTAATTCTTTGTGTTCTTGGTAATTGAAATATCACAAAAATTCAACTTTTCAGGTGATGTTGTATGTTGATATGGAAGTCAACGGTGTCCCGTTGAAGGTAGTGACAAAAATTGCCATGGTTTCCTCCATGCTTTATTTGGTTTACCGTTTCTCTTGTCTTGGACTTTACATGCAGTGACAGTACTGGGTTTCATTTATTGCTCACTGAACTTTAAACATTCATTTCTTTCCCAAACATGCTTTACTTTTTGTTTTTTTAAATAGTCGTCGAAAATCTGCCATGTATCATGTCCTCCACAATTCAATGAGCAACTGTAGTAGATGTTTAGAAATTTGAGTCAGCCACTTTGAGTAGTATAGCTCGGTGCTTTAATCTTGAAATCCTGTTCCATTGCTTTAAAACGACTAAGAAATTTTTGCTTCACTTCCTTTCAGGCATTTGTTGATAGTGGAGCTCAGTCAACAATCATATCTAAAAGCTGCGCTGAGCGCTGTGGGTATGTGTTATTATACTTCTGGACTACTATTACGTCTTGCTTCATATTAGCAGTGCCAGTGGTTATTCTATACCACAGATAGAAAGTTGGTAATCCAACACGATTGAGTTAAGAATATCTAGTGTTCGTGTACTTCTTGTACATGCAGACAACTGTTTAAATTATGCTGGACTTCTGTTTTTCTGTACCACAAATCTAAATGAGCAACCGATTCATTCCCTGGTCTTCGCACTAGCCGATAGTTCTCAGATCAATTTTCAGTAAGTTTGGTGGGTTGTAATCAATTGATGATTAAGAAAAGAATGACAATGTGGTGTGGATATGGATCACCAATTATGAAGATAAAGTGACAGCTATATGAATGATTAACATTGGCTTTTTCAATTGCGTACATGAACCTATCTAAAGGTTGTGGTCATGACTTAAGGTCTATCAGATTAACCCCCTAGATCTACTTGTAGTTTGTTTAGCACTTTAGCTTGTGGTAGGGGTGTGATCTGATGTGCAAATTCGTGTGATTTCTATGATGATATCTGAGTGATTTCATATAAAAATAGATGAAGTCAATAAGGGAAATTTGAATTGATATACCTTTATTTGTTGGAACTTGGGAAGAGATTTTTCTATTTCTCTAGAATGCATTATACCGTGCAACGTACGTGACTTGGTAACATGGAGTCAGACGTTCAAGTCATGGTTTAACACACTATACTTGGTTGATCCCTGGCAACCTGATTTTTGTCTAGCTATCCCCTAGGTGCTTATGTATTCAACGGTCATAGAATCTTCACGTTTGCGCTTAATCCAGGGCCACAGTCATTTATGCAATCCTCTGGTGAAAAATATTCCAACATCGCAAAGAATGGAAATGTGGAAAGTAACCCTACTTGAATCATAAACCAACAGTTTCAATAGGTGACCTTGTTTTGTTAAAAGGCTACCCCATTTCACGTAGAGAGAACATGAAGTTTCAGCTGAAGAATTCAGTACAGAGCACCTCTACAAGCCTTGTATACTAAATTCTATCTAAGATCTTGTTTAAGGAAGCTTTTTTGATCGCTGTTATATCCTCTTTCAGATTGTTGAGGCTCTTAGATCAACGTTATAAGGGCATTGCTCATGGGGTGGGTCAATCAGAGATACTAGGACGGATACATGTTGCTCCAATCAAGGTAATGCACATACCATGAAACTAGCCTTGTAGCCTTGCTCCCTCTGATTTTCTGATCATTTTGCAGTCTATGTTTGCATGTGTATGCTTGCCTTGTGTATGTATAGTTTGATGTGATCTGTGAGCTGCTTTTCTACTTCTTTGACTGAAAGATAAAATGTTTTATGCATCGCTTTCGTTCCATTGTGAGCTTATTTGCTAACATTTCATCTTTTCCATGATAATTGTTTAGATTGGAAACGGATTTTACCCTTGTTCCTTCTTGGTACTGGATTCTCCAAATATGGATTTCCTTTTTGGCCTGGATATGCTTCGTAAGCACCAGGTAACAAATTATTTCAAGCTTCTCAAGTTAATAAACCCAGTACAATATGAAAATTTGTGACAAAAAGCTACTGGTTGCAGTGCATAATTGATCTGAAGGACAATGTATTGAGACTTGGTGGAGGAGAGGTTTCGGTACCCTTTTTGCAAGGTTGGTTTTGTGATTCCACAGTTGATGTGCTACTGGGGTTATTCACTTCTTTACAAGTAGATAACTTTCCGCTTAATGCTTGATTTTTTCTGTGATTTACAGACTATTCTTTTTCTGGATAAAATCTATTTTTTTTCCTCATTTCAGAAAAAGACATTCCATCTCAATATCTAGATGAAGAGAGGAAATTGAAGCATGCCTCAAGCTCAGGAGCCCAGGTAATGATACTCTTGATTCACTAAACCTATCCCCTGTAACAAAGATATTGCCAGATGGATTAGTATATGTTCAATGTTCTTTTCAGTTGTTATTTTCTCTATCAATTTAAATGCTCATTTTTTTAAAATAAGAAAATGGTATTGTCATTGCATGTACTTTTCCTAGTTTGCATTACTCTCAGAAATTGATTATATATGTGACATGAACGGTATATGAAACTACAAATTTAAAAACTCGAGCATGAGTTTGAAGGGATGGTTTGTGAAGTTTCTATATAAAGTAGATTTGTTCACTTTGGCACATCTTCTATTGCATAATTCATTGTTACACTATGATCTTTGGTGATTCATAGTGCCCACGCTATATCTCTTCGTTCTGCATTTTGCCCTAGTTGAAAGTTATGAACCGGTGTGAGTATTGCATGTTATGTAGCTAAGAAGCACGGACTCGTCTACTGGCCACACGTATCCGTATCCAACACGTGTCCGTATCCAACACGTGTCGGGCACGGACACGACATGACACTCTCCGGACACATACTGGACATGCCTAGAAACTTGTCCAATGTTTTTTTATATTTCTTTTTACTTAGACACATTGTGGATAATCTAAAACATGTTGGCAACACTCTTGGAACGTGCTCAGGACACATTAAAATGTCTTTGACGTTTATCCAAATTACGAAATCATAACATACCTCTATAATACAAATGCACTTTACACTTGACGTGTCCCCGTGTCCGTGTTGGGTTGTGTCCGTATCCCATGTCTATGTTCGTGCTTCTTAGTTATGTAATTTAGGAACTGTTGTGGATTTCCATCTGTGCTTTAACACGATTTTTGAGTTTTTACCCTGTGATTCTTCAGGCTGCATCTGGATCAAGAGAAAATAGCAATGCGCAAACTGGAGGTCAGTTTCCTGGTTCATTCCAACTTCCAAGACATAAAATTATTTAGCGTGCATGCTTTAACAGGAATAATGATGCTCTGCTTTGTTTCAGCAAAATTTCTGTAACTATACGGTCAAAAGTTGAATATGCAAACATCATATACTCTTGAGTTCTGTACATGGTCTTCATCAGTTTATGATGACAAGACCAAGGCTTTAAGAAGTTGATCCTTCTGGCCAGTTGACCTGCAGAATGTTTATTTGATTTCTCTGGTAAAACTCGACTCCGAAGTTCTCCCTTCAAACTTCTTGTTTCATTAAATTTGCAAGAACCATTGGGAATGGCTTCTTGTTCGATGTTTGATAAATGGGTATGGGTATGGGTCTGGTCTCAAGATGGTTTGTTTCTTGCTTTCTTTTGAGGGAGACCGTGATTGGTCTTCCACTCCCTATGCAACAGGTGAATCAGGATTTTTGCTGCTCCCACAAAAAAAAAACTTTGGTATTTGTTTTGTGGTTTGAGCCTCTGAAATTCAGGACTGTTTAAACTGTCCCTTCAAGTGTCTGGTCTGAAAGAAGGCGTTTCTCTGATTGGACATGCTATTTTTAAGGTTTCACCAACATATCATTTGTCCATCCAACCAGGTTTCATTGTCTTTCCTAGTTGACTTGTAGAAGCTTTTATGGACTCCTTTGCTGTAAAAAAAACATGTACTAATAAAGTTAAAGATGAGAGAGAAGGAATTTTTTGAAGATTTAGAGAAGTATTCTTTAGTTTGCAATGATTCAATATACATGCATTTTTGGCAGTAATAAATACTGGCATTTGGGCACTCCAATTCTGTCTCTTGACCAATTCTTAGATTGGTTTGAGCTTTTCCTTTCGCATGAAAGTGTATAGGGCCTTTTTGTCTTGTGGCCTTTTTTTGTATTCAGGTGGCATTCCCTTAATGCATTCTTTCTAATATATTTATTTACTTATCAAAAAAAAAAAGAAAAAGATTACTGTGATATTCACTAATGACATGTTGTTGCCATCACAATCAACTTGTGACCCCGCCACCCTGGGGAGTTGAATCGTTGCGATTGATCAGCCCTTGTACAGTTGGGTCTGTTGGAATTCACCCAAGTGGTTGATCGGATGGGGATAATGTCATCTATGATATCGAGGCTGGCTATGAGTCAAGGCTTAGATTGGCTGAGCTGCCATTGGAAACTCTTGGCATCTCACGCATGAACAAGCATTAACGGCTCTTGGAGTTTCCTCCCTCAACTTCCTATATATGCATAATACATGTATTATGGCTATGCAAGGTGGAGAGTAAGAGAGCAGAGATGAAGAAATAGAGAGTGAGTGAGAGCCATGAGGCTCCACCTCCGGTGTTGAGGCCGTGAGTAAACACTCGTGAGAGAAAAAATACTGAGTGACTATCCTTGAGCTGGGGCTCATTTGGTGTTAGGCTTTGACTATCTGTTTCACAACATTGCGCTCTCTACTTCACATAGTGGAACTCTCTCTCTGGTGGATGTAATTGATTTTGGGAAACCACGTAAATACTTGGTCTCTGGGTGATTGTGGGTGTATGAGTTTTTGGGCTTACCTAGGGAACAACAGGGTTGGCGGTTCAGCTTGTTGGATATTGGTGAAGACAAAGATACTATGTGGAGTCTGTCCTTGATCTAAATATATTACCTTGATGATTCGTCCTTTTAAGAGACTGGTGTTCTAAAAGCAAGAGTTGGATCTTTTCTCTCTCTTATTGTTGTTCATCCTTGCTCAATATGCAAATTATAGTATTTTTATTGTTCTGTTTAATAGTAAGGAAAATTAACTTGTTCTTCCAATCTTTATCTTGGCCTGCAGGTGGTGCGCGTAACTTGTCACAGGTAGTTTACGATCATGAACCATTTGAACTTGCATCTTGTTTCTTTAAGAAAGTACATTCAAAGTTGGATTCTTTTGTTGTATATTGGCTACATTTGTTTTTCTTCTTGCGCTTCTCTTCCTTCTTTTACTTAGACTTTTACAGAAAAAGAAAAAAAACGGTTTTCCACAAGTGAGTATATGTGGCTACTGTCTTCTTTACCCTGTCATCACAACCTATCCTACATGAATTTCATCATTCCACTGATGGTCGGCCGTTGACACTGCGACTATGCGGTAATCTTACCAAGTTGGTTCATCTTCAGGGACCAGAATTTGAAGCGAAGGTCACAAGACTTGTTGAGCTAGGGTTTGGAAGAGAGGCAGTAATACAGGCTCTAAATTTTTGTGATGGTAATGAAGATCAAGCGGCAGGGTATCTTTTTGGGGGCTGAAGATGGATTTATTTGAGTTTTGTGGGACCAAAGTTAATTTCCACAGCTTAAACTTATTCATATGAACATTTCACAAGAGATGAAATGTTTGAATGTGACGGTGATGCTCTCAAAGTGGGATGTATTTGAATGTCCATTAAAATTGCGGATAGCCTGTTTCTTTGGATTTCTTGTTCTTCATTTTTCTCTTTTTGCTCAGATTTACGTTCATCTGGCCAGAGGATTAAAGCAAGCCTTGTTTATTCACCTCATTCCTGGGATGGTAACATTCAAAATCAATAGTCAGCCACGATTCAGTATTTATAGACATTGAAACATCAATTGAAATGACAAACCACCAAGCAAATTTAAAGCAGCACATGAGCCTTGTGATTGTAACGCCTCAGTTTTTCGATGTTTTGTATTCATGTTACCTTTAAAACAATACTTAGTGATTGTTGGATGATTTCTGCACATTTTTGGGGTAAAGATTGTTGTAGGTAGATTCATTTGAGATAAGGAGAAGTTGATAATCAAGGATCGCTACAAACTTGTTCCAAAGCTGGATGGTATATTTCCAGCCGGATTCATGTGCTTAGTGTATTTGCAGCGATCTTTGCCTGTCTGATCAATGTTCTATGTTAATTTTCCAGTAAGAATCACAGCGCACTAAAACGAGAAAAGGTGCCGAGAGAGATTCAAGGGGAAAGATTGTCTTCACTCCCCAGTATATCCACCATCAAAGCATTTCAGATTGATATATGGGGGCTTTAGCGTGTTGAAGTACCCATTGGAGTAGCACTGTACAGACTTCTACGAACAAATAGGCGCTACTATATTCATACCAAAAACCACCAATTTCAAATCATGATACTAAACTTCAAGCTACGGAATTCTAATCGCAAGGTATTTCAAGGAAACCGAAAATACTAAACACCATCACCCAGTTCGACAAGCATGGTTTCAAATGCCAAAACCCACCTGAATACAACGATTAACAAACTAATTTGCACCCAAAGCCAACTTGACTGTTGATGCATGTAGGAAGCAGAAATCAATTCAAGCACGTGTCTCTGGCAACTATAGTAGTGCAGCAAGTATGAAATGTAAAATCAGGGACGGAGCCCCAAACAATGGCGAATATGAAGATCGAAACCTTTCAAGCCAATCTGACAGTAACTGCTCTTAGTTTGAATACACCTTCGCAGCTGGAGACCCTAAAATAAGGCTACAGAGAGAATCTCTTGCAATTTTGATGTTATGTAAGACCCTAATATATGAATCTTGGTGTCTGCAATCACAATCCGAGTCTTTGTAGAGTTCTCAATGGCAAACTTAGTTTTCCCTCCTTTCCCGGATAGCCTACCAATAGCACGAGATAAGTGCTCACCTTGAAGAATAACAAGATGCCTCAAAAGCTGTCCTATTGCTACATTATATAAAACTAAGTATACTGTAAGTATACCAGCCGCAGAAAAATCGACTATGCACAACATTCTTAGGCTCTCCACAATTTTTTTGTCCTATAAACATCAATCAGATAGTCAAATAGAAATTTTACTTCATGTATTAAGTGAAACTGACCCAAAATTGGTACTTTGCATCTTGAAGACTTCCAAGATGCCTTAGTAGTAAGCCCCGATGTATCCAAAGGCTAGTCACGCACAGTAAAAGTCTTGGATACCCGCAGGAGAACAATAACAAACAAAAAAAAAGACACAAAAATTACAATCCCAACCCCCCCCCCCCAACCAAAAAAAAAAAAAACCAATTTGAAAGCTACGCGATACAACTGCATGAATGTGTTAACCTAATTTACGGTTTGATCTAGTCGATTGGATCGACAATGTGAAAGTGCTGGAATGTAGTTGTTTGTGGCGGTGGAGTTTGGTTCCTTGCCATTTTCAAGACTTCTTTAGAAACAAACGTAGTGAAGTGAGTGAAAAATGGAAGAAGAGAAACAAATAGACTTTATTACTCTTCAAGATAGAAGTACAATTGACAGTTAAAAAGATACAGTCGAAATGAACAATTACAAGTTATAAACTACTCATGAGAATAGATAAAAAGAAGTCATTGTGGCGATTGATTGGGGGTTCTAAACTTCTTCTTCTCGTATTTATAGGCCACCATCTTGATCTGCATTTGAATTCGACTTGAGCATTTTGCCTCCTTGAATTCAAATCGAAGTAGTTATCTTTGTCTTCCTTACTTGTCCCACGTTTTGAACAAAGTAGTCAACTAACACTTTCCCTTGTACCTCTCCTTTCAACTGCCTTTGTCATAATCCAATTGCGAGGTTTCTCGAATCATTGTCAACTTGCCACGTGTCCATGACTACAATCCGCGTCTATTCGACCTGTCGACTGGTCCATTGTTCGATCCTTTCACCACGTGTCCTTAGTCCTTTCTTGCCATCTGTAAGTAGGAGTATGACTTAAACTGCTCAATAGTGGTGTAAAAAATGCCCCTTATTTACCTGAGTTAAAAATTAACTCTGGTAAATATATCCCTTAAACTCATCGTCTATATAAAGCGTAGCAGTTCAAAGTTTAGGGCACCAAAATCATCTGCAGTGAACGAATCAACCAGACATGGCTCCAAGATCTAAGTCTTTGAAATCACTCTCCGAAACTTCGACTGCAACACCAGAAGAAGCTGAAGTTCCTCGCTTCCCAGATCATTTCAGAGAATCAGGCAAGTCATAATTCTCAAATTTTTATTAGGGAGGAACAGAGTTCAAATCACATTTTGGGACCCGTTTTCCCTTTAGTGGTTCCAGATGGGTTCTCAACTATTTATCCCGTAATGGAATGTGATCCTCTCCTTTTACAACGATCATCCCTTGAGTGGTCGGGATGGGATAGAGGCTCATTTCTCCGGTCTTGGCCTTCCACCGTTGAACCAAATTGGGTTCTTTGGGTAAAACGCATGACCAAATTTGTATATGAGGACTGGAAGAAGATGGGTATTCGTGAAACTATTGAACTCTCTCAATACCCTTTAGAGTTTAACCCTCGCTTACTAGCCGCTGCTGCTTGTTTTTGGTCAAAATCCTCTAATACTTTGATTCTGTCAAGCGGACTAGTATCTCCAACCATTTTAGATATTGTACACCTAACAGGCCTTCCGTCGGTAGGCCTAGATGTGAATGCATTGCTAACTCCTGATGCTTACGACCCCCCTTTTGTTTTAACGACAAACAAAGGGCTCAGTTTTTCGACTTGGCTGGATACATATTTTATGCCAAGAGTATCTGCTACACCTTCTCTCAATGAGAAAATTGCCTTTTATTTGTTTTGGATTTGTAGATTTCTTCTGGCAGTCCCTGGTTTTAGAGTAACCAAAGAATACCTCAATCTTGCTATCTGTTTGGCACAAGGCAAGAAACTAGCTCTAGCTCCCTTTGTTCTTGGAACCCTTTACAAAGGAATGTTCACTTTTGTTGATAAAAAGATAGCAGATTCCTGCGGTGGTCCCTTTTGGATTTTCCAAGCTTGGCTTTATGCATATTTTCCACAAATCAAACCCAAATCAGAGAATGCTCTCAGGGCTGGTGATGATAGAAAAACCTGTCGTAGTTATGCTGAATACCTCTTAGGATTTGAAACCTACGGAGAAGATTCATCCTTTCAAAGGTATTTTGCATTTTTCTACGAAGATAAGAAGGAGAACTGGCCTGTATTTACCCCTTTCAGTCAGTTTGAGTATGCATCAAAAGATGTAAAACAGTATTTTGAAGACAAGACACCTCCATCTGTCTCATCTTCGACCAACTTGTGCAGAAGACAAACGACTCTTTTGGGCAAGCATCCTTATTCCAAGGCTCATCCCAGTTGGTTTTGCTTTGAATAGCACCCCCTTTAGGAATTGTAGTTTTGAGAGCTATTCCCCTTGTCAATTTGCTAGACAGGTTGGGTTAATTCCAAGGTATCCCCATGCCTTTTATTCATCCAGAAATTATTGAAATAGCTCCAAATAGACCTTCTCTCAAGTTGAAAGATACAAAAATCATTACTTCAATGGTGAACAACTTCCATCAAAGGGTTCATGAATTTCAGCTTCAAGATTTCAAAGCTGTCACTGGGACTACTTCCTCTTTTGATAATTGGTGGTCTATCATGAGAGCGATTTATTTCACCTTCCCCCTTCAAGATTGTTTGTACAGGTTTGACCCAGAATTCAAAGCCTTACAGGACAAAGCAGGTATACTTGTATAAAATATTCTTGAGCTTATTTCTGCCTATTGTTTTCTTACATTTTCCCCTTCTTAGATGCAGTAGCTCAAACATCTGAGGACGGCTCAAAAGCCATTATTCCTCATGCAGAAGACGTCATTCCTATATCCTCAGTCCCCAATGAGAAGAACTACAAGAGGAAAGGAAAGATAACTTCAAAGAAGTCAATAACAGCAAATGAGCACACCAAATCACCCCAAAAAGCTGCATCGGCTGGTCGAATTCAAACTAGGCCCAAAAGGTCTACCATTTCTGATAAGCCTAAGAAGGGGCCAGCACAAACTAGTCCTTCAGGACCTCTTGCAAAGTCAAAATTAGACAGGATGACCGACTCCTTGGTTGCAAAGAAATGCCTTTCCAAGGTAACTTTCTTTCTTTTTTTACTTTGCTGATATCTTTACTAACACTCTTTGTTTTCTTCTGTTTTTAGAAAACCAAAAGAACACAAATCGTGAATGCATTTGAAGAAGAAGAAGAAGATACCTCAAGGTCTTCCAAAATCCAGAAAACTTCTTCATTTAAAAAAGAGACTGATGTCACTGAGAAGGAAATTGATTCCTTCGTCTACCAGGACACTACATCCTTTGAGCCTTTGACTCAGGACACTGAGAAGCTAATGCATGCAACCAATACTCCAGAGCCTGTTTCTATAGATCAAATCTCTAAAAATGAGCAGTTTGACAATCCTTTGCTGGGAAAAGACATATCAAACACTGTTGAACACATTCAAAATGATTTGGCTTTTCCCACAGATGAACTAGTATTGCCAGATCCTGGGAAACAAGTGATCTTGAGTCCAACTCCCAACCGACCAACAGGTGATTCACCAAATCCTTTGGGAGCTCGAACAAAGGCTGAACCTATATCTGAAGGTATGAATGTTTCTATACGAGAATTCAAGACCTATTTAGCATTATAAAATAAACTTTTTTCCACAACCTTTGTAGGCATGGAAGAATGCCAAGATGCCTTGACAGTTAACATTCCTAGCCAACCCATCATCATGGACACAAAAGATGTTGCTTCTAGTCCTGGGAATCCAAATGACAAAGTCTTATCTCCTCAGCCCATTCTCAAAACTATTACTGTGGGAACCCACCTTATGGCATCTCCACAATCAGTAAATAGAGTGGATAAATCTTTTGCCAAGGAAAACAGTTCATTTCAAACCAAGTCATCAAGTGAAGATTTAGATCGACTACTGGATGAAGTCAAATCTGCTTCGCAAGCTTTTCTATCCCTAACTCAAATTCCTGAATCGAGAACTCCTCTTATGTTTGCTCAGTTTAGTAACGAGACTCAGGAAGAAATCAATAAGTTTTTCGACCATCTAAAAGCTCCTTTTGATCAGATGGTAATGGAGGGACCTGCAACTTTTGTGGACTGTGTCAATAAGCTAGTCCAAAGGCACGTGTTCCCTCTCAAAGAGCAGATAGTGCTGGAAAATTTTTCATCCTCGCTAGATGATACCATCAGTTTATTCCGATATCACGAGGAGGAAATTAACCAAAAGCAGAAGCTGATTGATCAACTTTCTGGGATTTCTACCAAGCTGACAACAGTGCATGATGATCTGTTGACTTTGAAGTCAGAACTCCTTGCAATCGATCAAGAAGAAGAAAAGCTTCTCCTTCGACTGGATCAACTTCGATCCAAAAGGAATATTCTCTTAACAGAAAAGGATCGATATACCCAGGATTTCAAACACCTTTCAGATGAAGGGAGAGGTGTCTCTGCCCAGGCTTCTGTTGCTCGTGCTGATCTACAAAGAAACAGCCTCAAACGAGATGAAATTCTGGCTAAGTGGGCCACGTTCAAATCTTTTTTCACCCATGCTCAGCCTTAATATTTGCAGCAAGCTTTTCTGTAATTTATTCTGCAGACAGTATCTTTGTGTCTAGATTTTGACTCTAGCTTAAGACTTTAATTCCGTCTTCAAGTTTGCCAAAATACTTTGTTTTATTAATAGTTTATAGTTCCGTACTTAATAATTAGGCCTTGTAAAGCCCAATTAAACTTCGGGTGTTACTACATGACAGCCCAAGTCTCTTCTATCCCTTTTGCTCCGGGATTCATGTTAAACCTAACTAACTCTCCGCTAGCCCAGGTTTGTCTAGACATATCGAATTAAGCTGTTGTGATTATCATCTAACCCTGAATTCTTTCTGATGGCGGAGTCCAAGCCTTCCTTTTGCAATGTACCAGTCGATACTATTGCTGAGAGACTCACTGACATTCTCATGCAAGTCAAAGGAGAAAATTAAGAAAACGAACCAACTCGTGTGGAAAAACTCACGTTAAGACATGGAGAGAATGACCCTAGGGTTCTCCATTCTTGAGGAATTTGATCGTCTATCAAAGTCATTGGAGGAGATTACTCCTATCTCTTCTCACATTGCGGAAAAGAAAATCTAAGAATCCAATAGGTTGATCTCCTAACTGAATCCTTTATTTGATTCAGTAATCATGTAACCTTTGCACAGTTACACATACTTTTGTGTAATAGCTTTTTGTTGTTTTATTAATCGTTTGCTCTTCCAATAAAGAAAAAAGATTTGTGTAGCATCAGTTTCAGCCTTGAATTTCCAAGTACGTTTAAGTCACACGTGTATGTGTTTTGCTTTTTGAAGCATACATGTAATCAGGGGCGCCGTTCCATGCAACGTTGATCGCCCTTCGTGATTACTTTACAACTTGAAAGCTGAACCGATGTCCATCATTGAACAGAACGCTTTAATTGCCGTCTCTTCAATTTCTGCCGTTTCTTCAATTTCAAAGAGAGTTAATGAGTACGAATTAACCCCGTTGATCGTCCCTTTAACTTTGGTTTAGGAAGTAACCAGAGGTTGGAGGTTAACTCTTGCGTCTCAATAACTTCCACGTCTCTTTTTAGCCAGCTTTCTTGGCTTATAAATACACGATTGGAAAGTTAGGGTTTCTACTTTAATCTCGCCTCCAAGCTTTCAAAAATCCTCTTTTGCATAATGGCAGAAAATCAACCTCAATTTCCTCAACTTTACCAAAGAACAATTTGGTGCCCTGGTCGAGACACTCAAATGGGCTCTGATCGAGGACCATAACGACTGCAAGAGAAGGATCACTGCTATTAGTGATCGGGTAGAGGGGATGGCGCTCTGTCTGGAGAAGATGGAGGCTGGATTGAGGCTTGTGGTTCCTAACTGGGATACCATCCACTATCCTCATTCTCCTTCTGCTGCTGAGCCCTCCACAGGTGGTACTAATGATTCTTGAAGGAGTTGGTTCCAGTTCTTTGTGACGTTCGATATGCCCACAAAACCCTTGGCAATGCATCATGCCATTCTCTAGGATTATCACCAATAACCTTTGCTAAAGTGTTCTTAATAGTTTTATTGGTTGATTCTACTTGCCCATTAGCTTGAGCGTAGTAAGGAGAGGAATTCAAAATGGTGATGCCATATTTTTTTGCGTATTCTTTAACCTCCCTTCCATTAAACACAGATGCTTGATCCATTGTGATTGTTTCTGGTATTCCAAATCGACAAAGAATATATTCTTCAATACAATCAATTATCTATTTTTGAGCAAACCCTTTCATAGGTATCGCTTCAGTCCATTTAGTGAAATAATTAGTTGCAACTATAACATACGCATGTTGCAAAGAGGATGATGGGTGAATTTCACCAATCATATCTGTTGCCCAACCTCTAAATGGCCATAGCTTAACAATCGATTGCAATAAATGAATGGGAGCTCTTTGAATAGGCCCATGTTTCTGGCACTTTTGGCATCCTCTGGCATACTGAATAAAATCCTTTCTAATTGATGGCCAAAAATAACCATATCTCTTGATTAACCATATCATTTTTTCACCTGCTTGATGGGATCCACAAGTCCCTTCATGGAATCACCCATAACTGTCATCGATTGGGCTTTATCTATACATAACAACAAAAGCCCATCATATGTTTTTCTATACAAGTCGTTACCAAGAAGGCAAGAACAACATAGTTTATTGCCCTACACCTGATCGTTCTATCTACTTTCTCATTTGGATTTGTAAGATATCTATTGATTGGAATTCTCCAATCATTAGAAATATCTATAGTCATGGCTTCCAACTTGTACTCATCCTTTTCAATTGAGAATGGTAAGAAACGTTTTTGGACTCTAATGACTCTCTCATTATTACCTTCAGGTATCTTAACACTTGAAGCTATTTGAGCCATTTGGTTGGCTTCGTCATTTTGGATCCTCAAAACATGTTGAAACTGGATGTCATCAAAGTCTCGTAAAAGAGCCTTCACCTTATTCAACTGTACAGTCAATAAAGGATTATGCACTTGTATTGTCCTGTTATCTGTCGAATGACTAGTTGAGAGTCCCCAAACACACTTAAATGTTTGATATTTAATTTTTTTGTAATTTCTAGGCCTATGATTAAAGCCTCGTATTCTGCTTGATTATTGGACAAAAACTCTATTGTCGTCCAAATTGAAAAGAGAATTGAAACATCTCTCCTTTGGGCGATGTTAGTACTATCCCAGCACCAACTCCATTCTCTGTCCTTGAACAGTCAAAAGACAGACTCCAAGCTTTAATTTCGACTAGATGAACATCAAAAACATCTTCCTCAAGAGGTAGATTTGGATGATCTGCCAAAAAGTTAGCTAATGCTTGGCCCTTAACTGCCTTTTGAGGCACATATTGTAAATTATATTCGATTAAGGCTAAAATCTACTTGCCTTGTTTGCCCCTTAAGACAGGCTTAGATAAGATATATTTTATCACATCAATTTGTGCAATAACATGCACAATCAATGGTAACAAATAATATCTTAACTTAACTGCTGAAAAATACATTGCTAGACATATCCTTTCAATAGATGTATACCTAGTTTCACAGTCGTTCAATCTTCTACTAAGATAGTAGATAGTTTGTTCATGGCCCTTGTCATTATCTTGGGCTAACAGACTTGCAATCGATCGATTCGTTGCTGATATGTATAATTTTAATGGTTTGCCCTCTATGGGAGGCATTAACATAGGTGGTTTAATTAATGATTGTTTTAAAGTGACAAAGGCCTTCTGATGCTCTGGCTCCCATTTAAAGTCTTTTTTAGATCTTAACTTTAGAAGAGGGGAGAATGCCATAGTTTTTTCAGACAAATTTGAAATAAATCTTCCGAGGAAATTAATCTTCCCTGAGAACTACTATAATTCTTCTTTATTGGTTGGGGGTTGAGTTGCCAATATGGCATCTGCTTTTGTTTTATCAACTTCAATCCCCTTTTGATGTGCCAAAAATCCTAGGAAATTACCTGTTGTGACCCCAAAGGCACACTTCAAGGGAATTATTTTCAAATTATAACGTCTCATTCTTTCCAAAGTCTGTCTAAGAACAGATAAAATAGAAGCCTTGTGACGATTGATTGGGGGTTCTAAACTTCTTCTCTTCTCGTATTTATAGGCCACCATCTTGATCTGCATTTGAATTTGACTTGAGCATTTTCCCTCCTTGAATTCAAATCGGGCAGTTATCTTTGTCTTCCTTACTTGTCCCACGTTTTGAACAAAGTAGTTACTAACACTTTCCCTTGTACCTCTCCTTTCAACTGCCTTTGTCATAATCCAATTGCAGGTTTCTCGAATCATTGTCAACTTGCCATGCGTCCATGACTACAATCCGCATCTATTCGATCAGTCGACTAGTCTATTGTTCGATCCTTCTCCACGTGTCCTTAGTCCTTTCTTGCCATCTGTAGTATGACTTAAACTGCTCAATAGTGGTGTAAACAGAATGACAGTACAAGATTGTTTGAATCACAACATCTGCAGTTACCGATCATGACCTCTGAATTTGTTCAGAGACATGCCTGCAGTAGTTGTCCTCAGTAAAATTTTGTTAGCTAGACCATGATAAAGGGTATGGAAGTGTATCATAACGGGTTGCTGATTGCTGTCCAAGAGATGGTTCTATCTCTGCTAGAAAAACACAATGGGGTAACGGGAAGTGTTAAACAGAAACATTCAACCAATTGCAGTTCTGAGCTCTTTTTCAATCCAAACATTTGAATCCTCAAAGAGGGGTAAATCAAGATCAAATTTCGCTCCCTCCAATCTTTAGATGAATAAAGTCACCATTGCAATATGAGTAACAAAGGTACAATTGCACGAGTAATTACTTCTTGATCTCTTACATCACCATATACGCAATACTATCTACATTTGAAATCGTTTACATCAACATATCTGGTAGTAAGATCTGTTCCAATCAAACCAGTCTTTGTACATGTGTATGCAACAAATTGCGCTTTCCACAAAAGAATATACCCCGAGGGAACCAATTTTGCACACTACAATTATTCTAACCGCCCATTTCTACGGTCATGATAAAGAATGCTGATATAAACAAACCAATTGTTCTCTTTCGGTGTTTGCCAGCATTTCAGAACCCTTTCCAGGCAGCAAGAATTTCATGGAAAATTTCAGCTATGAGTTCCCTATCTGCGCATTGCAGAAAGGAATTGAAATCCTCCCGAATGTCAAATATCTTACCAAACTTCAGAAGGTATCGCATGCAACTGCCCTTCAGTTTTGGCAATTGGTAGAGAGAAGCATTTTGAAGCCTTTCAAGAACATTTTTGGCATCAATATCTTCCAGAAGACTCTCGTGGCACGCTTCTTTCAGATCCGAGATGTCATATTTATCAGCTGCTTGAAGAAGTGCCAACCGGTTGGTGAGAAATTCATCATGAGCAATGTTCCCGTAGATGTAGTTGAGAAACACTTGGCAAGATTTGATTGACATGTCAGAGATGTTAATGGCAGATAGTTCCTTCTCTTTGAGGTCGTGCAAGAACATGCTGCGAAAAACAGGCGATCGGGAAGCAAGAACCGCGCGATGGGCTCCTATGCTTCCATCCGAAGCATTGATAATGATGTCTGTGTGAATGCTTTCTGTTAACATCCTGCCGAGGGATGAAAGGGCAGTCGCATCCGAGTTCTTTAGTGTGGAACCATCAGCCCAGATGGAGCAAGGATCTCCCCCCTGAAGGTCATTTCATGCATCCTTGTTAGTTAAGGGGATGAATACCAACACAATACACCAAACCTATAAACAGCGTAACTGATCTCATATAATCTTCTTCGCTAAATTTCGAGTTGAATATCCGCAAGTTTCATTGACTATGTCGTCTACTAGTAATACAAAGGAAAGGGGAAAATAATGGGATATAACAGAAGCATACGTCTGGAGATGTGATCTTCAAATCAAGGAACTCAACGTCGATGATGAACTTCCCGGTTAATGGAACTTCAATTGCCCACACAAAATCGTCGTTATTCTTGATCTGCTTGTCTATGATTTCTGCATGCACATAGAGTGACAGCAATAATCAACATTAGTGAACGGACATCTATCTCACATGAACTTGAAACGAACATAGGCATACGATGCTTTTTAGTGTCAATGGGCTTTCTACTTCGTATTCTATCCATAAAGAATTAACATTTTCAGAATCCGGGGTGCGTCAATTTGGACCGATGCTTTTCAAATTTAGCATTGCTGCTATCGCATCATGACACCCCAAGTCCCTAGCGATGGTAGTAACTTGCATAGTTTCATCCCTCATTTACTTAGAAGCACAAGGGTATGAAGTATGAACACTTACTGGATTATAGCAACAATAGGTCTGAAACCTAAATGCTTACCGGGGGTAGCTAACTCCATAACTCTGGGATTAGTCGAGGTGCGTGTAAGTTGGCCTACACACTCTATTGTAAAAAAACAAAACGTACTACCCTTGTCGCTAATTGGATTCAATTGCTTAGGTACAAAAGTCGTACCTAGAAACAACAGAAGTCCTTAAAAATATCTATAAAGAATGAAGAAAAGCTGCATCCAAGTATAGTTTATTACCTGGGTGAGTCAAAGCCTTGCGATCTCCCACTGAGCTGATGACTCGAATGATGAAGGATGCAATTGGGGGATTGTCCCTTGTTAAATTTGATATTTCTGGGTACAATTTAATGAACAACATTCGATTCTTCTCCACAGCTAAATGCCTTCAATTCAAACAACCAGATAAAAACAGTTTTAATCTAATAACACCACATACAAAAACAAGGACACAGACAACTGCAAATTCCAAACAATGAAAAGAAACAAAAGAAATTTTGGCTTTCTGCTGTCTGTTCACCTACCAGGGAAGAAAAGCCACGAAGCAAATTAGTACTTGTCTATTTTCATTATAGTATGAGCATTCAGAAATCCTCTCGGTTGAGCCTAAAAGACTACTTGAGGTAACCGACGGGTTGATCGGGCCAGAGCATGACAGTAAGTAAGTAGTTTACACTGAGTTCGCAGATTTAATTTAATTTCATATCATATCATTAAAATAAAAATAAAAATAAACCCGTTAGGCTACTAGAGGTTTGTCAAGTCGTTTACTTCAGGCATCGGGATTAATCGACATGCATGCAAGCTTGCCTGGCCGGCATGGTCATGGTAGATAAAAGACTACGTCAGATTCTGGTACATTATTTTTCCCCTGGTCACAACACCCAACCAACAGGTGATTCAGAAAACAAAGAAATAAAATTATTTTCCCTCTACCATCAGAAAACAAGCACAAATCAAACAATTCAAAAAGGGAAAAAAATTGTGTAATAATCAAGTTGGTTCAATTTTAGGGTCTGTTTGGAACTTGAGGAAAGGAAAGTAAAAGAAAAGAAAGGAAGGGTGGAGGAAAATGGGGAGGAAGACTATTCTTTGTTTTGCTATTTTCCTTGTTGTTTCCTCTCAAACCAACCAAGCAAGAGAAAATTAAATCAAAACATGATTCAATTCACCCAAGCAAGCTCTGTTTCATGTCCTCTGTCTCTCAGCAACCAAACTAAAAAACAGAGCAAAAATTAAATTACAGGGTTAATCACAAATTAAAGAAGTATGGCTGGGTTATTAATAACTCACCAATTCCATTTGCCCATCTTGAAAGGATCGGACTTGCGGTAGGTACAAGAAGCCAAGTTGTCGATCCGCCATTGGGCGAGGCGCGACGTCGTTTCAACGCGGTAAGCAGAGTCGCTCATCCTAGCAAAGGCCAGTGCCGCCGCCACTTCATGGATGCAGTCGAAGATACCCACCAACAGCACTTCTCCGGGCTTCCCCAGGTTTGCTCCTCTCTCTCTCCTCCCCCTTCTTAAACATCTACACGCCTCTCTCTCTCTCTCTCTCTCTCTCTCTCTCTACACTCACAGTGTCAAACGAAGAAAAAGACTCTTGTTAGGACAGTAGATATATGAAAATTATACTTCTTACAAGATTTGAAGACATGGGTCCAATTCTTATTCAGCGAGGTTTCCGGCACGCAAGAGTGTTGATATTGCTTTACGCCATTGATGGTGAAGTTTGCAGGGGAGATATTGGTTTGAGAGAGAGAGAGAGATTTGCTGATTTGTTGGCTTATACTGCACTTCAGGGGGGGAAGTGGGCTGAATATTTATTGGGTGGAATTGTGTCTTTTCTCAATAAATACTGTAGTTCCTAAATTAAAATACTCCTATGTATTCTGTTGTCTTTGAATGTGCTTGGGAAAGGAACATAATTAACCTTTTTTTGTATTTATTTGGTTTTGGTGGTTTGAAGCAAAGCATCTGATTCTTTGGGTTAATTACCAAAAGGCAAATGCATTGTAGAAGTTTCAAAAAGCTTGCTAAAAGTTTCAAAATCGCATTGTAGAAGTGTTTCCATTCAGATTGATTTATTAACATTTTTCCATCCTCAATTGGGAAATTGCATTTATGCAACGCATCCATTTCTCTTGGGGCGTTCCATCTATGGACTAGTTCATGTTTTTACGGATTTCAGAAAAGGCATTATTGTCACATATATTAATTAAAATATCATGGGATCGTTCCGCTCACATTCATTTTGACACTTCATCCCTTCAAGTCTTATTGTGCTATTCTGAACCATTGATCTTGTTTAAATGAGTAAAATAGAGGGCCTTGTAAAAATTCAGTTCATTTTGATATCGGTAAGTGCTTGATCCAAACAGTTTTACAAACACCAGTTTCTGTAAAACTGTTTGGATCAAACACTTACGGATATCAAAATGAGCTGAAGTTTTGTAGGGTCCTCCTATTTTACTAATTTAAAGAAAATCAACTGTTCGGAACATCACAGTGGGACCTGAAACAAAAATCGGATGTTAAAATGGGTGTGAGCGGAACTGCCCCCAAATATCATTTAGTAAAAACGACTTGACTATTATCATTACCCTAAAAAAAAAAAGAAGAAGCTAAAAGGCTCCTTAAACTTTAAACAAGAAAAGAACCATTGGGGAAATCCATTAATTATGCATCACTTTCTTGTTTTGGAAAGCAAGAAAAGAACCATTCTATACTTCCATGTAGTGTTTCAATCTTAAGCTTGATTGCTTCTATACATTTATTTGGTCGTGTAATGATTTTCTAATAGTCTGGTTATTCGAAGATTAGATAAATGGAAAAAGGATTTTTTTTTTTTTATGATCAACGCATTAAAAAAATGATTTTTTTTTTTTTTGCTTCTATACTTCTCTTCTATACTCCAGGAGTATTAATGTTGGTGGCTGGTTTACCGTAATTGGGGCGAGCAAAATTTAGAATATCGGTAAAATGGTATAAATGCAATCTGAAGGATTATTAATGACACTCTCGTACCGATTTGTTTATCCAACTTACTTTTTATGTTCCAAAATATTTGTTCATTTGATTTTTTAATGAACCAAATTAACCATTAGCGGCTTTCAATCGAACGTTAGGGGTTCAGAAAATAGAAGGTATTTTTGGACAGGTCGAGTAAAAGAATAGGCGATGTCTTGAAAGCCTCATGAAGTCAAGCAGATGGCGAGGGCAACGAGACCATGAATTCGTCGAAATTAATAAGGTTCTACCGGCATCTTTCAGGCTTCACAGCATTTTTGATATTGATACTCCAAAAATTGATGCAAGCACTCCAAAATCAATATAATTCCAAAGCCACTTTCATTTATTTTTTGAAATGCTAATATCATTTTCCTTTTTAAAACCCCAACAAAGGTATTTTTTTTTCCTTTTTCCCTGCAGTTATGCAATAGATTAAGAAAAAAATGCCAATCATACGTTAATCTATTTTTCTATGTCGTTATTAAAAGAATCCGTACTAACCAAATCTTTGACGTACCAATTAAAAAGAATTTTAATTCAATGGAAGAATTTCTAGAGTTGTTACAGGAACATTATCTCTTCACTACTTAAAGGTAGTCTGTTTTGAGGACGTATTTTCAGAAAGGAGGTGGTCGCCATATAAACCCTAATTAGTAGGAATAAATGTTACTCGGATGGATCCCGATGGTTGAGCAATCTAAATGTTTATATAAATGACACCGACGGATATTCAAAATCATGACCGGATTCATTTTGCATCACATAAAGAATCTAATAAGAGATTATTGCGTGAGATATGTTTATACAGTTATTTTCGTTTTACAGATGAAATTGAGAGCGGCTTTATAATTTGGTCTTGTATGGTCCATAGAGTAAATTGATCTGTTAGGATGGACCATCGATCGATCTGATTGGACCATTGTCCTTTCTAAATAGCTAAAACCCCACAAGATTTATTCAAGTATATGACAGATGCGTTGGACAGCTTGAAAACCATCTATTTAATATTCAAGTTAGGTTCTCGTATGTGTGCAGGGAGGCAAATTAAAAGGGCAAAAACGAAAGTACTCACAAAGATTGTAGATTTCTGCTTATGATCAGAAAATAATTCTGTAATTATTAAGTCTTTTTCCGTTCACATTCTTAATGAAATAAAAAATTTTAGTTTCCTCTCTATAATTATTTGCCAACATATATTGTCAATTTAATATTTTTTTTCCTTCACAAATCCGAGATCCAATGCTCATCTCATTCTCTTCCAATGCAATCTAAAGAAGAAAAGCCAAAACGAAAATGACTTCTTAACCCTCTCGCTGTTAGAAAAAAAAAAAAAGTTGGTGCAATAATTATTCCCAATTAATTAAAAAGTGGGTAAAGCTCACGTGTAAAACTCACACATGTACATCATCAAAATCCCTATGTGTCAATGTATTTGATCATGATAAGGGGGTAAGACCATATATGCAGTGGCCATACAATGAGCACTCTCACTCAACAAACTTTATGGTTGCTCTTATTTGCCCACTCTCACCTAATTAAACAAGTGGAGTATATATCTATATGCAATATTTAATCTCACCAAAAGTACTAAATGAATTAAAAATTCTGAGTTTTGTAAAATAAATGAGGAAGGGAGAGTTGATTGATGTGGGGGCATTAGTTGATGGGTAAGGCTTGGAATCTTGGGAAGAGATAAATTAAATTTTCATGCTTTGATTGGGGAGTGTATGCATAGGAAAATATGGACAAGAAAGGTATCTATGTGTGTGGGACATGCACATATGACCCAAGTTGATGAATCTTAATTGTTTAGCATCCCTTCCAAGCAAATATTATGCTTTCAAAAAAAAAAAAAAAAGCTCCAAGATCTGGGAAGGAATAGCTCCATTCTTTTGGTGATGAAAGAGAATGACATGATCCACATATATACAAGTCATCCAATAAATTAAACAATAATAGTACATGAAAGGGAAAAGCAATCATATACCTCTCTCTTTCTCTCTCTCTGTACGCGCGCACAAACACAAAAGTTATTTATTAGACATTTTATCTTAAATTCATGGAAAAAAAATAAAGAAACAAATTACGAGGGTAATGATTTTCACACTTCCTTATTTTGTAACATCACTCTTTTGTGTGTTCACTTAGATTATTATCCTGCTGTCATGTCATGTGATGGTATTGAAAAATTTCAAATATAAGAAGAAAAGAAGCGCGATGGTAAAGTAGGGGATGGTGGAAATCAATTACCAAACGGTAAATTATTAAATCAAATCTGAACATCACGTTTTCTTAGACTTTTTTTGATCACTAGGTCAAGCCTTGATCGATCGATATCAAGTACTTAAAACCTTCATGTACATGAAATACTATTTACCGTGGAAAAATGAGATTCTAGTAACACGTCTTCCATGATTGGGTTCAAAATGCCTTAAAGATATTGTACGATTTTCAGCCACAATTAACAAAAGTCGTATCCAAATCGCAGCACTCAATTAGCACAATCAAATCCAAATACAAGTTGGTCCAAATAATGATTAGTGTTGTAATTTATCTTCGTATTTGTTATATGGGCCGGTATCATTGTCAACGAAAGGAGTCAAGCTTTTCAAAGCACCAATAGCTATTAAAACCGATTAATCTGTTTTATCATAATCCCTGGGCCTCAATTCCCTTTCTTTTTATTTTTTATAACCATCCGTCCAGGACATCTTGCTCGCACTTCTAATTATTCCGGGGCCTTGCAATTAACGACTAGGTAAGCTCTCCAATGGCCCCGAGGTTTGGAATGCTTAGTCTTCGTAAAATTTAAACAGGCGCGACCTTATCGACGACAAATATTTGTTAGTTTTCTCATGTTTACTTGGCCAAACCCTTTGAGTAATGAAATGCATTTTTTCCGTGGGTTCAAAAGAATTATGAATGAATATTAGGGCGTGATGAATCCACGCTCTCCCAGTGCTTACAGACATTAATCAATTTTGCGGCTGATGATCAACTGAGCGTGCGATTTTTCATCATTTGAACTATATATTCTTGTTGATTTAATTGTTATGCGAATTTTAATTGTGAGAAAAAAGAAAGCAACATGTGTAACCAAACAAGGAAAAAGATTCTTTTAGGACAAATATCTAGCTATTTCAGTTTTTTAATTTACACGAAAAATAAATCAAGGTCGAATTTTGTCATTTCATAATCAGGTCTACAAAACTCCTTTCAAGATAATATTTCTGAAGAAAAAATTCTTATCGTTTTTACATCTTTTTCATTTTCGGCGGGCAGAAATATTTTCCAAATTTGCAATCATGACCTTTTTATGTTTTTCTTCCAAGAACTCTCAAATGGAAACGTGTTTTGTGACAAAAGTGAAATCTTCTTATTGATCGGTAGCACGAATAGACCCATTAAGCGCATCATTTTTTTTTTCCGCTGTTCAAAAAAAAAAAAAAAGTGCATCATTTTTCCATTTCTTCACATTTTTCCCTTTCGGCAATCCTCCCCATATATAAGACTCCAACACCTTACACCACCACAGCAAATTCTATGCTCATAATCTTTCCTATGCTACTGTTCTATCATGTCAAATTTTATTTATGCATGTTACAAGGAAAATGTGGACCGTATCCTTTTAAATCATTTTTCTCTCAAGAAAAATGTGTTCCGCAAAAGATATTGATCGATATTTGAATGAAGTTTTTGAACGAGTTCTACAAACAAGATCATGAAAACAAACAAACAGACAGTACTGCACCGGCCTGTCTGCAGTTGCCAAGAAGCCTACTCCGAAAATTTTCTATGTACGTTACAAATGAATATAGCAAATTCTATGGGTTTAATTAGCCGCTGTTTTGCTTTGTAGATCCTCAACAAATTAATATTGCCACTGGATGTTCAACTCATAGTACTACAGAAGTAGACTAGTAGTTGTCTGGCTTTTCCCCAGCTCATACAGCTGACTGTTCGTAGGTTCGTATTTCCTCTTTAACGAAAGCAATAGCCATTAGTGAAAAAAAAATTCAATGCCAAAGACCATTGAGGCTCATAATAGTGACCTACCAACTGAAATTTCAAAAGTAGTAGGAAGGGTAGTTGAAGAACTCCTCGGGTCACAGGGGGCGGCTACGACTGAGAGACTAGTGCGAGATAAAATGGATCCGATTATGATATAAAATCTGGACCATTGATTATTTAAATGGGGATTGGGGAGTTCTGCAGTGCGCTATCCTGTAGTGCGCATTTGGATCGCCCGTTTCTGCAATCGGTGCTTCAGATATGTTTGTTAACTCTTACCTGTAAGAGTTAACTTTGACCGGAAAGAGTGCTCCTCACAGCTTTTTTTGCCTTACTTGTCTAGGAGCAATTTGCCTGATGTGTCAAAAGTTTAGTGGTTGGCTGCAAATAGCTTCTTTACAGAAGAGCCGGAAATAAGTTTTCATCTAGTCATTAATAGGTGGTTCAAAAAATTAATTGGATAAAATTTCAATCAAGCACGCAACTTCTTCCTTGTCTGGTAGGCCCGGAAATTCTAGTACTTCAAATGATTGATGAAACTCGTATGACACCGTGTATATACCGCATTTTGTTTTGTTTTTAGTTGAAATTCGTATGACACCGTGTATAAACAGCATTTTGTATGTCTTTAGCTGAAACTCGTATGACACCGTATATATGCGGTATATCTTGTTTTGTCTTTAGCTGGATCTCTGCTACTAAACAGTGGAATTGGTCTTTCTGAATTAATCGACCCATGGGAAAGAATATCAAATTTTTTTTTTTTTTTTTCTAAATTATGAACTCATGAAACCAATCACTAACTAAAAGATCCATGGACTGAGAATAGCCCATTATTCCAAAGGCCCAAGTTCTGGTCTTATGCTTTTTCAGTTTTTGTGTTCTGTTTTTATTTTTGCTGAATATTTTGTGGCTTCTTATTTTCACGTCGACTTGATCACAATACTTTCTATCTATAATCTCATCAAAAAAAATTATTTTATCAATCTTACAAAAAAAATTGATCTGACCAAACCAACAATGCTAGCTCCACTTCCAAACACAAATCCATATCGGGATGGTAACAACTTTTAATTAAGTTCCTCAAATCTCCAGTATCCAAAATTTTACTTAGCTTTGTTCAGCTGACACAATTCTGGTAGTTGAATCACATGAGAATCTTAAGGTATGGGGAACTTTTCGCTTAATCTAACGACAAAAAGTACACCGTAACAGAGGTGAAAAGGATGTGACAGTGACAGATTCATGATCATCAGATATAGTAATAAGTATAAGCCAGTGACGGATAATATTGATGAGGGTAGGGTAATGGAACTGAAGGCTCCGGATTATCTTTTTTGGGTTTCACTTCTTCCACGAGGATTAAGGTGGCGTTGCGGCTGACCTTCTTCCTGATTGAGCTGGTTAGCTTAACCGGATCCACACTCTCCCCAATCACCACCACCTGATCTTTTCCTTCTCCAACTGCAATTGATGTCACCCCTATAATTCCATGGTCATCAAAGTAACAATAAAATTAGTACATATGCTTTGTCGGGGTTTCGATATTTTGTGAACATGTAGCTTTCTCCACTAATTGTTGCATTCAAACACTAAAAATACGGTTCCACGAAATATATTCTAGGTCTTTTTCGGCCCACCAAGTATGCTCATAGTGTAACGATGTAATATTATCCTATGAGAGTGATAGTATGTACATAATTGTATTGTAGAAGGGCATAGCAATTCTGTACAACGGCATGGATTTTTTTTTTCTTCGACTCAAAAGTACTCCGATGACGGTGGCTTATGGTTTTAAAAATAGTATTGTCACGTTATTCTGAATATGGCTCCCGTATGTATGAGAATTAGATTTGAGAAATCGCTTTTTTTTTTTTTTGCAAAAATAATATTTTTACTCAAACTATTGAAACTAATTAATAAAAGTTGAAATCTGAGGCGCCTACCATCTGTGACAGAAGCAATCTCCATGGCTTTTACTTTGAGTTTATGGCTACTCAATTCCACCTTAATAACAATCTTCCGCTGCAAGATTTTCAATTGACGGTCAATACATAAATATATGTCACATACGATAATTGTCAGTCATCTTAATTCTAAAAGCAACGCCTACACACAAATTAAAAAAAGAAAAGAAAAAGAAATGCCTGCCCACCGTCATGATCGATATGCTATCTCTATACTAGACAGGAACCTTTTTGTTCTTTGTATTTGCCTTAGCAAAATTGTTTTTTGTTGTGTCTTCTCTCTCTCTCTCTCTCTCTCTCTCTCTCTCTCTCCCTTGAAGCAATGTGAGTATAAGAGGAAGATGAATTCACTCGATCTATTTATATGGTAAGAGGGGCTAGCTTCCACTTTCCACCGAGATTCCTGGATAGTAGTACTAGAGTGAGATTACTTTACCGTTTGTGCGTGGCTTAATCACAAGTCAACGTCTGAGTCTCTTTCAGACTCTGAATGGTAAAACCGCGGTTCAAACGACTGGGTCGTGTGAACTTTGGATGTGTATTCCCACGTGACTCCTTGCTCGTAAAGCACGCTAAGGGGAGGGTCCCTTCAATTGTTTTTTACAGTAATTTTTTTTTGAGACGAAGGAACCAGCTTATAATTGGGCCACTAATTGGTTCTATCCATAGGTCATAAACCTCCGAGCGACCATAAACAAACTATCGCCCCAACCCGCCAGCTAAATCATGATGCCGCCCTGGAGAGGAGACGACGAACCCTGCCCAAATCTAGGTAAAGCCTTTCCCCGGCCTCTTGCTGGGGCAACCCCAAGGGCGGTGGTCCCTTCAATTATTGTCAATAGCATGACTGTAAATTTTATTCCCCCGGCAGTGAAAATTGTGGGTTCCACTGTGCGTTTGATCGGAATGTATTTGAACCATTCATCTTGTAGGGTCAGCAGAGCGTGATCGGACATCAAAAGATATATTAAATATTGAATTTCCCAATCCATTTTATTATAAGCTAAAATTTTATTGTGATATGCCTATTGATGTACGATCAAGTTGGTTTATTGATCGTGGATATTCGACGAGGCGGGCCTTACAAGCCCTTACAAGATTGGTTCAAATTGCAATAATAAATACACGATGAAATCCACAAAGGCGGTGGCACCGGCGAACAGAATTTAAACTCGTGATTGTGTCCAATACTCAATTGGTTTAGAAAATGTAACTCAAATATTATGGAAAGTTATTGGTTTGTACTAGGGGTGGCAAATTGAACTCAGACCCATTAACAAACCCAGACCCATCAATTAAAAAATAGACCCAACCCTACCCATTTATTAGTTGGGTAAGAATGGGTTCAAACTAGGGGTGGCAAATGGGCGGGTTTAGGTCAAATTGGGTAAGTTGTTAGTGGGTTGAATCTTTAATAGGTTATTGACCCATTTAGACTCATATTTACCCATTAAATATGAGCCTAATTACCCATACCCAACCCGACCCATTTATTTTAAAGCAAACCCGACCCATCCATTAACCCAATTACATATATACTAAAAATTATGATTGAAAAATTAGAAGAAAAAAAAATTATGATCGAAACTCATAAATTTTTTCATAAAGGCGAGAATAAGTAATTTTTTTTGTCTTATTGATTTATTTTTGTCTTTATTCAAAAAATTATAAGTTTCGATCAAATTTTTTTATTTTTTCGATTCTTCTCATCGAAACAAATTAATAAGTCACAAAAGTTTGACACAAAACAAAAAAAATTTTTAATAAGGACAAAAAAATAAGTCAATTTTTTAATCCAAACCCTTTGTGGGACTACCATGAAAGAAATTTATTCATGGTGGAGCACAATTTCAACGGGTCCATTCGCGCAATTAATGGATGAGATGTGTTTTCAATTTTGACTAGGCAAAATAATTGTTACCGGTCACAATTGAATTTTAATTTGGACTGTTCAAAATATTTTTGGACGCGTGCGATTTAGCACAGAACAATTGAATAACAGAGAGAGAGAGAGAGAGGGAGAGAGAGAGAGAGGCCATGCTCCTGGGTGGGTATATTTTTTGACGCGTGTGATTTAGCACAGAACAATTAAATAAAAAAAAAAAGAAAGAGAGAAGGCCATGTTCCCGGGTGGGTGGGTCGGTGGGGGGCCGTACTACCACGCTCAATAAGCCAAATACAAGACCCATGGGTGCGTGGGTCCGCGGGGGGGGGGGGGGGGGCCGTACTACCACGCTCAATAAGCCAAATACAAAACCCACGGTTAATGGGATTATTGGATGCCATTGATATTTTCTCAGAAATATAATGCATGCCCTGGTGCATTTTGGCTTCAATGATGACCGGGTCAATTACCACTGAGGTGGTAGCCTGATTGATGGGAGTCAGCACCTCTCTTTAATAACTGCGTAAGTTCGAATCTGGAAGGTATATGTGTGCATGTATCTGGTGGTGACATTAATAGGCTTTGATTTGAACCCGTAGTTGGATCGAAAAAGGGGATTTCTCGCTGCTGTGTACCAGGTGGTGCCGTGGTGACGACACGTCGTCCCGGACGGTAGCTATGGCTCGAAACTGGACATTCCACGGCAGGTCGGGAGCCCCCTATGGTCACACCCATTGAAGAGTTGCTACGCTGGTCGTCCCCTCCCACCCTTTTGACTGTCAAAAAAAAAAAAAAGACTTTGGTTATACAGTGTTGGAAGTTTGTGGATCTGATCATGGACTTGATTAACAATGAACTCTTAACGTGCCAATGAAAAGCAAGTGGATTTTCTCGGTCAGAGTTTTGAACGGGAGCGGACAGTCAAAATCTTGACTGTGAAATGCTGTATTTAATGGTTCAAATACGATCAATGACTCTTTGCGAGATGAACTGAATTAGGATTAAAAAAAAAAAACTAAAAGAAAATTTGTCACTAGGAATAAAAGAAGGAACTTGCTTGTCTCGAATCCTTATTGACATGATCACGATCTTGTTTGTTTAAGGGTTTTGAATTTTGAATTTTAATAATTATTATATTTTTTTCAATCATTATTCTTATTTTTCTCTCTATCTCTCTAATCATTATTTATATTTCCAATCATTACTCTATTTCTCTTTACACTCATTACCTACAAATCCAAAATCCCAAAACGAACGGAGTCCACATGTCTAGATTATATACGTAGATAAAAATCAATAAAGCTATGGGTACATATGAATTTGTACATATCATGTACATATGAGTTTGTGGGACCCACCTCAGGTCCTACACAGATAATTCGAACCCCCTTTTATTTTTAAAATAATTTTTATGGAGCCTTATAAAAAATCAGCTCAACCTGATATTGCTAAAGATTTTTTATATAGTTGAACTGGTTTTTTTACAAGGCTCCATAAAAATTATTTTAAAAATAATGAACAATTCAGATCACCTTTGTGGGATTCAAGGTAAGCCACTCCAAGTCCATATGTAAATAAAAAAATGTACATTGCATACGGACACATAATAAAAATGGAGTAGTTGAGTTATCACTCTCATAAAAACTTGACGTGATTGTCTGGCGATGGATACATAGTACCAAGTCAACGTCAATATTTTTTGACTTTTGTCGCGATGTGATTTTGACACTTCACTTTTAATCAATAGCACTTCACTTTTAATTTTGTTTTATTACATGATTAACACACAAAGTGGAGTGTCGCTAAAACTGGAGTGCCAAAATCAATCTCCTTTCTCCGATTCCAAATGTTTCAAAAACTGTTTCAATTCAAGGTTTTGGTTTACTTATTGACAAATATTTGCTTAGGATGTTAACACATCAAAGGAATTGAGAAGACTACTAGGGCCCAATTGGATGCGGAAAAGAATTGTGGGTATCTATATAATAAAACAGAGCTGTGTTTGAATCTAAAAGACAACCAACGCTTTAGATTTATCCTCTCATTCTGCATAAATCTCCGCTCTTCATTCTATAAAATGGTGTTTTGGTAAATACTTTGCTTTTTATCCCGCTTTTATGAAACGAAATCTGCCATAATTACATTCCGTATTCTAATCCCATGACTTGCGAGAATTCCAAACCGAAAAGGAAACATAAATCATTAACATGGCAAAGTCATCCCATAATTATCATCCTTACTGCAGCATTTTTCCAAAGAAAACGGTAGGAGTACTCCCCATTACCATTTAAAGTAGTAACTAAAGCAATTCTTTGTAAAATTTGGTAATTAAGATTCCGTGATTTTCCTTCCCCGTGATTTTGTGGGTTCAGATTTTAAAAGAATAACATTTTTTTTTTAAGTTTCTCATTTGGTAATCACGGAATTGGTTACCCCTTTTTTTTTAAAAGTGACTAATTTTTAATGGGATTGGTTACCACATCCCATGATTTTCGATTTATTTGGCAATTTGGTTTCAAAAGGAAACAAATAATTGGAAGAGCTTATGAAGAAAACTCTTTACTAACAAATCTCTTTTTTATTTGAAACATATGTTTGATCTACAAAAATCAAAGTCTCTTTTATGCATTAAGTCATTTAGACTTTCTATGTTTTTTCCTTTGTTATTGAAATCTATATCGTCTTTTTTCTACATTAGTCTTTATTTTCACAGAGTTACTAATAATTTTCTTTTTATTTGCTATTTGCAGATTCATAGGAGTGACGACATAAAATGGAAGCTTTGGAGGCATCATAATTTCAAGTGAATTTTCCTGCAAAACTGAAACTTCAAATTGCTGTCAAAGTAATTTCAAGGGATTTTTTTTTTTGCAAAACTGAAACTTTATATGAATAACTAGCGTTGTAAGTATTAACAATATTCCTATTCTTATATGATTTTTGGTTAGGTTATTATAATCAGTCTATTTTCTGGCGTGATGATATCGTTAGTATGTATTATGTCTCTAAGTTTTTGGTAGGTGGTGATTGGTGCAGGTATTCCTAGAAAGGGGCTTTGGCGTGGTGTTCTAGCACGTCCTTTGTCCAGGAAAGGAAGGTTAGATGCGTGCCTAAAGGAGCTCCTCGGCCATCTTAATCTTAAGAATATTGAGGGACAAAGGAGCATTGGAGTCTTCATGATGACCAATCGTCTTTGTTAGGTTAAATTCTGATTTATTTTGTTAACTTGAATTTTGTTTTATTTTTTTGTGTTGAATGATGTATGGTGAATGATGTTGACAATTTAGAATAAGAAATTTTTTGTTTGATATGAATTTAGATTAACTATGTGTACTTTGATTCATTCCGTGCATGGCACATTTCTGGAAAGAGTGTAACGCTTTTTCAACATTCTGAATGGTTTAGTCATCATTTTCAAGATGCAAAGGATTCGATCCAATTCTTTCAAGATGCAAGGGACCAAACTATTTGTGCTTCGCTTAGTGGATTCTTTTTCGCCCGATCTACGCTTTGCCACAAGTATGTAACTATTTTAAGCCTAATTTTTTTTTTATGTTGCTTCGTTCTTTGTTGTTTCATGGTTAAAATAGCTTTTGGGGGAAGCTATAGACAACATAAATTAATTTTGTAAAGTCTTCAGTTAACATGTGTTGGTTTGGCTATCTAGGTTTCATTTTGTTTGAATCCACTTAGTTGTAGTACTAGGCATGTATTGTGCAATTGGGAGAGTGGGATTGAAGTTATATTTTCGGTCTACAATCTTGGTGAAGGATTAAATCCAATTGCACTGCCCTTCGTCTATAACATTGGTTCCTAATTTTTTATGTAAATCCTTTTTCATTTTTTATGCTGGCAAGAGATGGTGGTTATGTGATTGACTAGGTCCTCACAATTGCTTGAGAAGTATTGCGATGTGATCGTTTGGACTTGGGACTACTGCTTCAAGTAATATTTTCTTATGGCTTTCAATGGAATTTTTTTTGGAGGCAAAATCGAATGATCCTGTATGAAGGTGGTGTTGATGTTGGTATGTACTAAATTTGATAGTCTTTGTGAATGATTATTGGTTCGGGATGTCTTTCATTGAAAGTAACTCATAAAATTTATATTGATATTCATATGCTTTGTGATACTGATTTACAACTGGGGGAAGGATAAGTGGAGATAATCAATCGGGGGAAGAATAGGTTATTCACAATGTGTTTTTAAACGTGGACATTTAAGCACTGTCATTGATGAGTGAAGAAAATGATGCTCTATTGATTTTTTTCTGCCATTGCGTTAAAGAGGTTGGAGGGATAAAACTTAATAATTTTTTGGCTATCGATTCGCACGGGCATGCACTATTAATTAATAAGAGGGATAAGATAGTAGGAGGTTAGTTAATAAGGGATGACCCACGAGACAGTAGGTCGTATTAAATAGTGATTGGTTTGGATAGGGTTTTAGAAAATGAGGATTAAATAATACTTAGTTTGGATAAGGGATAAGTTGGAGGTATAAGAAAAGGTGAATGATGTAAAAAGTTGTCAAATGACCCTTTTGCCCTTGTGCAGTGTTAAATTAGATTATTCATTACGATAAATATAAAATTGTAAAAATTAATTACTTTTTCATAATTAAGCAATAATAATTAATTCAATAATAAATTAATTAATTTAATAAGTAAAACAATTAAAATTCATTTTTTTAAAGTTTTTCTTTAATAATTTCGTGTGTTTTTAAGTGTGGATGGATGGGGTTGTATGGAACACATGGGCACAGGATTGTAGTGACCCAAAACTGTGTCATTTTGGACCTGCAAGGGATTGAGGAAAACAAAAGCTGCAAGGCTTGGTTGGGGAAAGCTGAGAAAAAAAAAAGTGTTCTAAATTTTAATTCGTTTGAATCGGTGGGAAGATTTTATTTTTCTGATCATTTAATTCTAAAGGGTCATAATTAAATTTTGACTATAAGGCTTTTGTTGATTAGCCCTAAAAAAGTCTTATAACCAAATATCTCTTAGGGCTAACTAACAGAGCCCTGGAGTCAAAAATTAATAATGACCATTTCGGATAAAATGATCAGAGAAATAGGATCTTCGTATTGATTTAAACGGATTGAAAATTAGAGCACTTAATTTTTTAACCATATTTTTTAATATATAAACTGTCGTTGAAAAATTAATATATAAACTATCTAAAGAGGTTGAAAAATTAAGTATTCTAATTTTCAATCGGTTTAAATCAGTGCGAAGATACTATGTCTCTGATCATTTTATCCTAAAGGATTATAATTAATTTTTGGCTTTAGGACTCTCGTTGGTTAGCCCTAAGAGATATTTGGTTCTACAACTTTCTTAGGACTAATTAACGAAAGCTCTATAGTCAAAATTTAATTATGACCATTTATGATAAAATGATCCGAAAACTAAAATCTTTTCACCGGTTCAAACGGATTGAAATTTGGAACACTTAATTTTTTTTCTTTTGCTCAGCTTTCCCTCTCGTCTCTTCGAACAAAAGTAGAACTGCGACAGAAATGACAAGCTGAGGGTGGGAGAAGGGGGATAAACAGAGGTGGAACCGTCCATTTTTTAGGGGATTATGAGGTATACATGATGGATACCTCAAACCCTAGTCATGGGTAAGACCCCTGATTACCCTTCTCTCCGGTGTTATAGAAGAACAGGGATTAAGAATACCCGGCCTCAATGACTTTTGACTTTCCAAACCAGGGCTTAAGCCGTGGGCCCAAGCTTAAATCAGGTGTATTGTTATCACCCCTTCATAACACGCCATCCAAACGACCCCCTAGAGTTTTATTTGGTCGTTTTTAAGTCGTTGCTGGAGTGACCAATTAATGCTTAGGATGTTAACATATCAAAGGAATTGAGAAGACTACAAAAGAGTTTTATTTGGTCGCTTTTAAGTCGTCGCTGGAGAGTTCGGTTGCTGTACTACTAGGGACGACTGCTCAAGACTAAACCAAATGATTTTTCTGATTACACACTACTAGCTAGGCCAAATTTATTCTAGAAAAACTTTTAATTACGGACCGATTCTTTAATATCCCATGGGCAAAACGAGCCCGTTCGCGTTTGTTTATCCTGTGATTATTAGATTGATTTTCTAGATTTTTATTATTGTATTTTGGGTGGAATCCTTTTTAAATGTCCTTAGGCCTTTACGAATGAGGATATATCATTTCCTCTGATCAACAAAAGAAAAGAAAAGAAAAGTAGACTGTTTCGATCCTCTTATACTTCGAACCCATATACAGGAATTTTGATTTCGGGACGCTCCGAAAATTTTAGAATTTTCGGGACCGACTCTGCCGATGTTAATTAACCATGACTTGAGTAGACCGAACGATACGCGTTAGGTTGGTCTGAAACTTTGACTATTTGAAATCATGGAATAGTCACGCCCCCAAGATTAGCTATTCTAGCTTTTCTTGGTCCTGGACCTTTAATCTGTCTATTTCAGTGTTGTTTTCAAGTAGCCCCGGCCCCTGAGGTAATTTCCTTACATTTTCTGGGAGAAACTGATTAGCTACTACGAGCATATTTTTTCCCGTTCTGGCCAATTCCCACTAGATATTTTCCTTTTTGATAACCAGGTGTCCAAGCAAACTTACGTGTATCTTAATTAATCTGGGAGTCTAATAACCCACCGTCCGCTAGCGGGGGCCTGATCACTTGAAGCCGGAGAAAATGGTCCGTACGGATTAGCCTCAAAGGGTTGAAAACACATAATAGGTTTTGAACTCGAGACTTTAGAAGGAAGCAAACCCCTAAGTCCCAGGCATTGACCACCAGGCCAACCCCGTGGTATATTCCTTGCGCTTCTTGTAAGACACAGAACAGTACTGGAAACAGCATCACTTTTGTTGTCCAATTCCTTTCATGTTTTTTAAACTTTCTCAGATGTAATGTCCCATTCCTAATTACTACTGTAATAAAGTTCTACGAATTCCTGCCAAATCTGGGTAAATCTTGGGTCGTTTTAAGGTTGACGATGATGTGGGAGACTTGGAATCTATGTGCGTCAATGGAGTGTAGAAGGCTTGGAACAAACAGTCAACAACATCGATCATCTCTAATTATCATTACTGTATGATCTTGTTATTTTCGGTTTGTGTTTATTTCACTTGTTTTAATCAAAGACACCAAAAAACCTATATGTTTTTTTTTTTTTTTAAGAAAAATATCCCACTTATAATTTGTATGAATGGAGCTCTCCTAATTAGGAACCCCTTCAACACGTCCCGGTTTAGCCTGAAACAACTTCATGCAGATGTGTTTAAGAGGCTCGTGACATCTTACGAATGCAATCTTGGAAACGAAAAAAATTCAGGGACGATGGTAGTGGTGGTTTTGGGATTAAGATCCAAAATGAGGTGTTACGTTGAAATAAAAGGACTAAAATGGTTACATCAGTACTACGTAAACTTATGTACACAAATCATATTTGTCCGAAAGTAAAAATCGAAATTTTATACTGACCCTTCAATCGGATTGTGTGCCGGCCGGGACGTTTTAATGCTTAAATCCTTTGAGTTGTCCAGTACTTAAAAAGAAAAAAAAAAACTAATTAACTCAGCAGTCAGCACCATTGACATATGCTCCGTATGGCAATTCTTGAGTCCTCTTGCTTTTGCAGCTTCACATATGATACAGTGGTATTTTAGTTAGACGAAAACTTACTGAATCTGGAGAGTTGCATCTTCAGAGCAAAAGAATCCAGCATGAGGGAAATTAAACACGATTCTGTCGAATAGTTTGGCCAAGAGGCGAGGGTCATGGCTCATGGTACTGGCATTCACTTCATGCAAAATAGTGCATCCAAATCCTCCTAGTTGCTTCCAATTAGTTAGCGCGAGCAGTTGGGTGCTTTCTCATCAACGACTCTGCGATATACCGTGTCCAAATCCAAAAGGGTCTTGGTTAGACAAGATTAAAAAATGTTCCATAAACAATAGTAAGAGCTAATTGCAATTTTCTCCTCCCATACCTTCGGAGTCGAGGGAGGAGAAAACTTAGTTACTACACTGATGAATTTATGAAAGTTTAAGGTTGTTTTGAATAGGAGTATTTGGTTGAGCCTAACCTTTGAATATCGAATTTAAGAAGCTTTGGGATTTGAAAACGAGTGATGCTTCATAATTCAGAACTCATGCATTCTTTTATATATGGGGACTACACTAAAATCCAAAGAGTTTAGTGTACAGTCCTCCTCTGTTTCTGGGTTGGAAGAGGTCTTCATGTCTTCTTTTGGGATCCTCGAGGTGATAATTCGCGACTCTTTGAATGCAAAACGTTCAAATAATGCACAAAAAAAAAATTCATAAATAGAAACTCTTTAGATATCAATATGCTATTGGTACTTGGCAAGTTGGTGGAAGAAATTATGGCTTTCATGTATGATAACATTGCAATTTTATTTGTTTGCTAAGGTAAAAAGTGGAAGAGGAACCTACTCACGTAACTACCTCTCGTGAAGCCTTCTAGACCAGCAACGGATCCCGAAATCACTCCAAAAAGCGAGCAAAACAAGTGCTCTCTCAGACTACTGTAAACGAGCCCGTCCACTGTTAAGTTCAGCTGCTTTGCCAACTCATTTCTTAAAGTCGAGTATGGGATCGGACATGCCTCATTTCAGATTCTCTACATGTCTCTAGTTACGACAATATATGAAACATGTCTCATTTTTCTAACACAAATTAAGAAACAGTTATTCTAAAGAATCTAAACCATGTCTCATTTCGCTAACACACAAATACTCAAGTTATGAAAGCATAGGAAATCTAAACCATATGATACATGTCTCATTTATCTGACACACACATTTAGAAACAGTATTCTAAACCATATGAGACATGTCTCAATTCTTTGGGAACACAAACATAGGCAATTGAGACATGTCTCATTTTTCTTATACAAATTAATAAACAACTATTCTAACCAACTTTGTATATGTTTTAAAACTAAAATAAAAAATATGTCTCATTTCTCATGTTATCATGTCTCAGTTCTTTGTGATTTCATCGATTTCAACAATCTTAATTTCTCATATTATCACTACTATTTCGCGAAACATTCATTTCCTTTCCCACTTCTCAAAATTTTCAATTGAAACTTACTATTGCGCACCTACTAAATTAAACAACACGCACCTCAAATTAAGATTGTTCGAAACCAACTCCAAATGGAGTAACAAAGATGGAATTTCATATTTACAGTCTTGCTATTTTTTGTTGCTGTTCATTTCACGCGTTATGTTCAAGGAGAAAATGAACCCTTAATATCTTTTGCTTTGTAAAAAAATTTCCAAAATGTTTTATTTTGGACTTCCCTCTGATTTTTTTCTACAAGACTAGGTTAATTTGTGGCAATTCACCAATCAATGTTTCAGATGTCTAAATTATACTACTTTTTCTAAAGAGAAAAAGGGGGGTCAAAGAAAACCAAAGTTTAAGTTAAGAATTAAATGCTTTTTGACTTCTTGAGAAAGAGTCAAGCTAAATAAAAGCCAAGATATTTATTTAGGCAGAAAAGATGTTTTGTTTTGTGCTAACATAGCTATGACCAAAAAGCAGGCTTTTGCATGTCAAAAAAGAGAGAGTAGGCTTTTGGTGGCCAAACACAGCCTAAAGTAATACAGCTAAATTTGCCCAATCACAACTGCCAGAAGTAACATTTGTTAAGAATATGACTAATGAAATTCATTAGTCTCATTTTTAACAACATTAACAAGATAGTCCAACTATATTGAGAACAATTATTCCACAAACATACTCATATTCACCTTGGGACCCACACATCTCATCTCCAGTACTGTGAGGGGCCCACAAAAATATGTTAATATAGTAGTGTGTATGTAAAGTGTTTGCGGTTCTAAAATATATAACTGGAATGGAAATTTAAGGTAGCCAATGCCTTAGCATTACTCGAACAAAACCAAAGGACGTACGAAGGTGTGTTTGGTGATGATGGATCCCATAGCTTGAACAGGGGATGATTTAATCCAAATAAAGCTCATGGTTTGGCAAATATGAAAGTACTGCATTCACCTACTGGGAAAGTGCAATCGCTTCGATGCCCGTCTCCTCTCTTGTTTACATAACCAGGATAATGATATCGTGAGAACCCTATTTCGTCGACCAAACACAGCCCAACCTCCTCTGCTAACTTCTCTATTTCCCATTTATTGAAAGGGTATGCTGTCTTGTGAGTTATGTGGATTTCTCCATCTTTTTCCAACATGTGATGTGCACTCCTTAGGAATCCCTTCACCACATTCTGGTGTAGCCTGAAAAAAATCAAGGAGCCTTAGCTTGATCTATCATCTATCGCATGTCATTCTACAGGAAAGCGATCTAAAAGTTTTAATCAACAGAAAAATCCGCCGTCGAAAATCCCATCGTAGTTGGTAGAATTAGCAGTTAGTGATTACCACGAGGGGTGACCTCCTCTCCACAGGAGTCGAACCCACAACCTCTCACCCCCAAAGGGGCGCTACATGACCACTTGATCAGCTAGGCATTACTGATGCAGGTCTTTAGTTTGAATGAAAGTATCGAAACCGACATTTTGCGTGGCAAAATTGAACTCCTACAAAGTCTAACTAATGCTAGTAGTTTTTTTTTGGCTCTCACGTTAAGAAATTTCTCTGGCTGCTTCATTGCTACGGTTGCATGTTGGCTGTTGAAGGTTATGTTTGGATGAAAACTTACTCAATTTGGTATGCATCGTGCTCGCGAAGTGTGAATCCTGCATGAGGGAAATTGAACACTATTCTGTCGAACAATTTGGAGACGAGGCGAGGGTCGTGGCTCATGGTTTTGGCATCCACTTCATGCAAAATGGTGCATCCAAGGCCGTCCAGTTTCTCCAAATTGGCGCTTGCTGTTGGGTGCTTTATCATCAGCAACTCTGCTTTTCATTTCCAAAACAATAATCAAATACGTGCACAAACACAAGGGCTATCCACGATTTTCACCCTGAAGTTTTCCAAATGTTGTGATTTGGATATGTGTTATACGATGAAAAGTCGCACAGTACGTCCCCGACATCAGAGAGCCTAAAGGAAGGACACTCACACACAGGTAGGGGTGGCAAATTGAACCCAGACCCATTAACAAACCCAGACCCATCAACTAAAAAATAGACCCAACCCAACCCATTTATTAATTGGGTAAGAATGGGTCCAAACCCAACTAACCCATTATTAGTTGGGTCTTAATTGGGCATTAATTGGGTCAACTAAAATGACCCAATGGGCATGAAAGTAACCCATGAAAAATTTTCATCCTTTACCAGATTCCCAATGAATGCAGCCCACCCCCTACCACGCCACCATCGCCAGGCCACCGCCACCACCACCACCCCGCCACCACCGCCGCCGCCGCCGCCACCACCACCACGACACCGCCGCCACTACCACGCCACCCTCACCACCCCCACCACAACGCCGCCGCCACCACCACCACGACACCACCCTCACCACCCCAACCACAACACCGCCACCGCCACCGCCACCACCACCACCGCCACGCCACCCTCACCGCCACCACCACCACCACTATGGCCACCATCGCCGCCGCCACCGCCACCACCCCTACCACGCCACCACCACCACCGCGCCGCCACTTTATAAGCCTTTTAGGAAACCCCTCCATCTGAAATGGTTTCAGTGTAGGTGGGGAAACGATAGCAAACTGGGGGTTTGATTTCAGCAGTGTTCAGTGTTCAGTGTTCCAATACAATTCGCTATCCATCTTAACTCAAATGTAGAGTTAATAGATCTATAGAGGGACCAGATGCAGAAACTACTTTGTGGGCATCCAACTTTTGATGCTACTTGATTAAACGTTTTCAACAACTTGGGTGGACTTGTGAATTAATTGGTTGATTTTAATGTTGCATTACCGATGCGTGCCAAAAGTTGTGGGTGTTCGGACAAATAAGCCAAAGTGACTTATGTTTTGCCCTTATTCAAAATTTTTTCGTATCACTTGACTTATTGTTATTTTTTTGGGGATTATTGCATCCTCACGACAAGAGAAATCTAAAAAGTAAAAAATTTTGACCGAAATCCAATTTTTTTTGAATAAAGACGAAAATAAATCAATAAGCCAATTTTTTCGTCTTTATTCAAAAAAAATTGGATTTCGGTCAAAATTTTTTACTTTTTAGATTCCTCTCTTCATGAAGATGCAATAATCCCCAAAAAAATTGATGATAAGCCAAGTGATACGAAAAAAAATTTGAATAAGGACAAAAAATAAGCCAATGTGGCTTATTTGTCCGAACGGGCGAGAGTCGGTGGAGATGGAGTTGGGTTGTCAGGAGAGAGAGAGAGAGAGAGAGAGAGGGGCAAGTTTCCCTTAATCCAATTTACGCAAGTTATATTGGTTTTACATCATTCAATTCAAATTTACGTAGAAAACTCAAACTTAAGGTAAGTAGGAATTAGGATTTATCATATGTTTTACATCATTCGCTGAAATTAGGATTTGTCATTTGTCATATGGTGGTGGTGGCGGCGGCGGTGAGGGTGGCGTCGTGGTGGTGGCGGCGTTGTGGTGGTGGTGAGTAATTGGGTTAATGGGCGGGTCGGGTTTGATTTTAAATAAATGGGTCGGGTTGGGTATGGGTAATTGAACTCATAATTAATGGGTCTAAATGGGTCAATGACCCATTAAAGACCCAACCCGCTTATAACTTGCCCATTTTGACCCAAACCCGCCCATTTGACACCCCTAAACACAGGTGAAGAGATTCGAACTTCTGACCTCCCAGTGAGATGCAAGAATCATAGTCAACTAAGCTAGCCCCAATTGGTTGATTTTGACTTATGTATACTACAGACAAATCAAGACAAAACCAAAAAAAATTATCAAACAAGGGAAGTTCAGATTCTAGTCCCGGTATATATAGTCATTATCTAGTCTCTGATCGGGATTGTGTGAGCAATTCACTACATGTATACTAGAACTCCTCCTAATGACCTATGCACTCTGTTATCATTTGTCAATTTGACGATCCATTAATCCAACCAAACCGGAAGCAGTTCTAGATGCTACTATAACAAAAATACCTTTGGAGTCGAGAGAGGTAGCAACCATGTTCTCAGCAGATCCAAAAGCTGTGCCTAAGCAAGCAGCAAATGAGAAATCTCCCTCCCCCACCAGCATTATCTTCTGATTGCTGCTATAGTGCTTTATACTTTTCTCTTCTTTATCATCCACACAAGGAAAAATAGGAATACCCAATTCCATTTTTTTTCAGATTATCTTAATGAAAACTCAAACCTGTAATACCAACTACTCTGATGAACAAGAGTGAGGCCTATCAAACCAGAATTCATGATCTTTTATACACGAATCTAAAGAGTTTGAAGTGTACATTCCCCCTGTTTACTGGTTGGAAGAAGTCTCCTTGTCTTCTTCAGTGTTCCTCGGGGTGATAACCGGTGACTCTTTGAATGCAAAAGGTTCAAAATTTCGTTACTTGGTAAAATCTTTAGAAACTTCAGATATCAAGATGCTATTGGTACTTGGTATTAGAAATTCTGGTCTTTAATGCAGGTTAACATCCGCCATATCTGTATATTCGCTAAACTAAAAGACTATAGGATGGGGCGACCAACGTAGCTACCTCTCTGGATATGATCATAGAGGCTTCACCCCGCGTCGGATCCATATGTTTCTATTGTCCCACCACAGAGCAAGCTGAACTTACTGCAGGGTTTGACCACGCTTATGTCAACCTGCTTTAGTTAACTCCTCTCACGCGTAAAGAAAATGTACATCCAATCAATCGTGCTACACACACATCATTCCCTTAAAACTCTGTTGTATGTGTATCCTTTTGGATATCCAAATAGTTGTAAGTTACACAAAGAAATCAAAAAGAATTATTACTGATCCAGTAGCACGAGCAGTCCTTTGCTACAAAACAATCAAAAAGTTGGTTGAGATCAGTTTTTCCATCACTTCTCTTTCAGTATCGTTTTTAACCTTAGCTATATGAACAACACGGTTTAGGTTTGGGGTATTGCAATAGGCACTGACAATAATTTGGAAAACAGAATAGAAGTACTAAAAAGAACAGTAAACAATGAGTGGGTTGCGCATCCGAAGAATGATACGTGATCTCAATAAAAAAACAAAATCCTGGTGGAATTAGGGTTTCTTATTTAGAGTTCAGACTTATTACTCTTTAGGTCAATATCGTAGGTCAAAAATGTTTTTTCTATATTTAAGAAACAGAGATAGACTCAGAGAGATCAAACAGATCATGAAAGAGTCCACACCCAATTTGTATTCTAGACGTGCAGGAAATACGATAGAAGATCGTACGGTACGGTCGAGCAAAGTTCGCAGCATACAGCAATCAGTGTGGTGTAGCGGTCGGGTTCAACAAAGAAAGTCAACAAGGATTTTAACTTGAACTAGCAGAAAGTCAACAAGGATTTTGTTTATGTATATATATAAGCCGTAATTGGATTACATCAAGGATTAAACACACCATCAAATGCTAAAATATTCTAGAAAGTCAGCAGTATTTTCATATGCAACTTTTACACACTTCACAAATTCACCCATATCCTCGTCGCCTTTAACTATACATCTGCGTAACCGAACACCAAAAAGTCAAAGACCAAAAGCATAACAATGGCTTTTACCAGCAAAAGTGATGGTGTGAACGATGGTTCTAGCTTTCAAAGACAAAAAGAATCATGGTTCCAGCATCAGAAACGGAAAATCGAGAAGCTCACCATTGGTGATCAGAAACCAACATCGTTTGCAACCGTGCGAGTCTTGAAACGCTGAGATGGTGAAGCTCTTCCAAAAGTTCTATGTACCCATTCAAGTCTCTTCCTGGCACTCCAGCCATGTATGTTGCAAAACCCAGATTCAAAGCTTCATGAACAGAGTTATACACATCACAATCATGCCGTCCAAATGTTTCCCTAACATGACTAAAGTACCCTTGGAAGATCCTAGAGAACTCGTCTCTGCTAGCGATTGTTGGTGGTGACTCGACATACCCTGGAATGTTGTTCGCGTAAGCAGTGAAATTCATTTGATGCTGCTGGAACTCATAAGGAAATATTGGTTGTTGGAACTCATATGGAACAATTGGCCGTCGGAACTCATACGGAAGAATTGGCCGTCGGAACTCATACGGAAGAATTGGCTGTCGTACGGTTTCAAACGGAGTCTCCACAAAGTTTTGAAATGTGATGTGAGCTATATCCAAACTTGACAAAACTTTTGGCATTTTCTTAGTGTGAGGCGAGAATCTGAATTTATAGGTACCACAAGCTCCCAAATGGAAGGGATCATCACTTTTCAGACCATCGCCTCTCTTATTGTTGTATCCTGGGTAGTCCTCTGCCTTAAAATCCACACACTCGATAAATGCCAAAGAATTTTGCGAGGCAAGTTCCTTAATACACCAACGATTAAATGGAGTTGTGGTTTTGTGGTTAACGTGAATTTCGCCATTGGCTCGCAGCATGCCACTTGCATTCCTGAAAAATCCATGCACAACACGTCTATGCATCCTGAAAGGTCAATGCATAAAAGTTATTAGCCATGAGGGTACTTAAATTAACACGACAGAGAGCATCAAAGATCTCTACCACAACGTTATTCATTTGCTTTGTTATATATTGTGCTTGCTGAAAGCTTTGTATTATTGTCGGAAAGCAACACCTATTGGATCCTTGTAAATAGATGATTCACCCCTGACGGACAAAAAAGTACTTGATTTTTGTAAGGTTTAAAAATCCTCTCATTCCTTGTATATCATCACCTTGTATGGGCAATTGAGATTAGTCTCCCCAGTCCACATTCCACAACACTACATTTTCTTACTTCGATAAGTCATGTTCACAAGAAGGCAAAAGACACAACAGCATAAACGTGAATGGATGGTAAGCATGCATTTCTCCTTTGATATGCTTTGAAGCAATGTTGAGTAGAAAAAGTTGTAATAACAAAGAGGCAATGCATCTTCATCAACTAGCAGCAGCGGAAATACAATACTTCTCCCACATTTGTCACTTAAACATGTTGAAATGTGCACATATAAAAAGTATGCCCATTATAAAAACATCCATTTCAGCACATTGAATATAGAGGGAAAGAAAAAACATGCTGAATATGGAACAAGAAGAAGGAAGATTGCAAGCATAGCAACCTAAAATTAGGCAAATGCGTTTATATAAACTTGGTTGGACAAGACTCAGAAAATATTAGGTAATTTCACAAGAAGGCTACCACTCACTTGATGAGACGGATATTGTCTTCTTTTCCATGGAAGCCTGCGTGAGGAAAGTTAAAGATAATCCTGTCGAACTTCCGCATTTTGAGATTAGTATGAAGCTTCATAGTGGTAGCATCCACTCCGTGCAAAAGGGATGCACCCAACAAGCCCAATTTTTCTAAATTTGATTTTGCTTGCTTGTACTTCTTGATTAATACATCTAGTTAGAGAGAAATAAAGTACATCAATTCGTACATAGACAAAGAAAGTAACAAGGAGAGAAGTAAAGGATTTAAACCAATGAACTCAGTTTCAAAAATCTTAAATCACAAGCTCACACAAGTGTTCTCTATGTACTATGATATTGTGTTATTCAACAAATAATAAAACAACATCCAATTTATTTCTCCTTGTGTTTTATCCCTTTACCAAACAGAAGTAACCTGTTATACTCGAAAAGTACAGCAGATCCAACGTATAAAATTTCCAAATGGGGAGGCATGATACTAAGGCATTTCAATTGAACATACTATGAGACCGTCTTTTTCAATTTTTTTTCCCAGTATGGACTGACTAAACCGGGTGACCAATCTCCCTGTCCACTAGCAGGGCCCAATTAAAACCCGGGCGAAAATCTAGCGTGGACTAAGTAATTGATACAGCCGACTGGGAGTTTTGGGCTAATCCCCCTTTAATTTTCTGGGGATGGAGACAACACAATGTTCCAATATGGTTTGTAATGGGAAGTCAAGCCGCAAAAATATTCCTCAATCGAAGAGATTTTGCAGCTGATCTTGTATTTGTCTTTTGCTCCATTATAGCACTGGTCATCTTTCATGCCTTCGCATGGCATTCAATGTTGGATGTTGGTTTTGCCTATGCAAGGCACAGTACTCGTAATAAATAGATAGAAGCCTATTCTCTCTCTTATCATTTCAAGATTGTATCACACCAACCACAAGAAATAAAGCCATACATTTCACCACTGGGAAAAATGATATTGGTGAAAAAAGACCCAAAAGAAGCATGTGTTGTAATATTGAATCACAGTGTTTTTTGCTCAATTGTATTGTATGGTTCAAAAAGGTACTAGAATCGACTTGTATAAATGCAACAATAGATAGGTACATTTGGTGGGTTTTTGCTTATAACTTCAAGAATTCGTGAAATTGAGAGGTAAGATAATAAAGCCTCCATTCAATTGCATATAATTAATTTCTGCCACGGATAAGTCATTTCTCAATTTTCTGAGTATTAAAACAACAAGAAGCAATCCTTTTCAGAAGGGCAAGAAAACAAATTGGTGGAAGAAATGGGGAATTAAATTACTCCCACATTCTGCACATAGTCTACAATACATATATAAAATGATGGTTGATAACGAAACTATGGCATTGCAGGAGGGAAAAATATTGTAGAAATGTGTAAGTACCCACTAAACACAGGAAAAATCCATGGGTTTCGTAATACACGTAAGGAATGAGATGCCGTTTTCGCATGATTACTGAGTTTGGAACGGGCCGGAATAGAAATGAGATTCCAGATGACCCGTCTATCCAGGAATCTCTCCGGTAGTCCTATGGCAATCCAAGATTTCTAAGATTCCACGCGCACCCCATAAAAAAGAAAATGTTTACTCTACAAAATATCCTAAATAAATGTTTTCTGAGATAAAATTACTAAACTAAGCCAAAATGAAATGACATTGGGTATTGAAATACAAGGAATTTGATTCCAGGTAATTAAATTCTCATTCCAATTTCAAGACTAGAGGCATCCAAACACAACCTTAAGAAAACTCCAAGTAGATTCTTTAACCCGCCACTAAGTTCCCGTTCCGCTGAGGGAAATAAATACTTATTCTTCAATTTAGTACTTAATTTTTTGGATTAAAGATGATGTATTGCGAGAGAATGACCTGTCTCATATTAGCGGAATCGTATTTATTCCTGCATTTCTTCTCAGTAACAACACACGAACAGTACGAAAAAGTAGCATAGAAATACACTCATGCAAGTATACTCGGACATCTTTGATGGGTTTTTCTATTAACATTCAAATAAGGGAAAGTCCCATTGATCCGAGACGTTCAAGAAAACCCTAATAAGTAGGAATCTTATTTCTCAATCAAAACGAAAGGACAAAAAAACTCAAAAAAATGAGAACTTTGATCATCTAAAAGGAAAGGAAACTAAGTAGTAGAAAGATACCGTAGGAGTCGAGGGAAGAAGCGAGGATGTTAGAAGCAGAGCCAAAGGAGTGAGCCAAACTCAGAGAAAAAGAGAAGTCCCCTTCACCCACTAACAGTATCTGGTGAGACGAACAGTAATGCTTCGCCCATATCTCCCTTTCTTCTTCCTCTGCTATGATCACTTCATCATGTTCTATCCCTATCGCCATTGACGTTTCTCTCTCTTCTCACTCCTGGCACTCTGCTCTGATCAAGTTTGATGAGAGAGAGAGAGAGAAGGTAGAGGCGCGACAGATGTTATCATCGGGAAGCCGTAGAGAAACGACAAATTTTTTATTTGATTAAAAGGGACCCTGAGGTTTTATGGGACTAACAGATGTGCCACTGAAACTTCAAGTTTGGAAATTGAACGTGTACTGTAATATCTTTCCAAAGCAGGAGACGTCCCCGAGCGAGGCGTGCTCAATAAGCTGCTGTATTATTTTTCCCTACTTTTTGTACTGAATCTCTCTCATCAGCGTTTCTACCATTCGATGCACGGAACATTTGGAATTTGGGTATTTTGTTTTTGCATATCGAACGTATACAATGTTAATTTCTATCATATCGGAGATGGAATGTGATTTACGAAAAGTTGTGCCAAGAAAGGTAAACATGGTGAGTGGCATATGTGTTGGATAAATGATATTGACACTTAAAAAAATGATATATGCATTTTAAAATCAATGTAATTTCAAAGTTACTTTTCTTTATTTTTTGAAGTATCACTATTAATTTTTGAAGTGTTAATATCATTTTTCTTTATGCTGTTGTATTTTACTAATAATTAGTATTACTAGTACTATTTGTTAAACAAGTCATTTGTGGGACTAGCATTTGTTAGATTTTTGAACACTTGCGGAAAGAGGAGTAGGTGTTGTGCACCATTTAAATCGTCCGTTTGACAATTCAACGATTCAAATATCATTTCGGCACGGTTGCACCGTGATACATTCGAGCCGTTCATTGTCGAAATAAAATCTGGACTATTGAATCCTTGACCAGACGCCCCCGTTCACCTCCCACGTCCCACTCTTTCCATCTCCCCCATCTCTCTCTCAGAAATCTTTATCCAAAAAAAATAATCTTTAACAAAAAAAATTAAAGAAAAAACAAAATTCTAGGAAATTTATAATATTCCTTGAATCTCTTTGTTCAGTTTGAGAGATTAGAAGCTCTCGGGTATAAAATATTGATTGATTTGATTTACGAATATTGTTATTTTTCTTCCTCAAGAAATTTATATTATTCCTTGAATCTATGGAAATTCTCCAATACACACTTCTTTAAGGTGTGTACCATATGCACCTATTGTGTGGTTCATATTGTGTCACTTTATAAAAAATTACTTATAGAACCAGTCATTCATAACATTTTATTTCGTATCGTAACTTTTATGCTAAAAATTTGTAACTTTTCATCAATATAATTCGTAATTTTTTAGTAATAGATTCATAACATTTTGGTATGTTTCAAAGAAGGTGCATTCGCAATAAAAAGTCGTAAGAGTTTTCTTTCTCACCTGCAAGAGGAAATTTGTTGATGGAAATGAAACTTTAATTATGTATGTTCAGAATTGATTACTAAAGCAGTTATATAACACCCGGCTTCTTTCCAGTCGAAACTCAGACGGCACGAATTTGTCGCATCCTGATCATCCATATCGATAATTATTGGTTCGAATTTATTAAAGTCTTTCACCGATGGTAGTCTGCTAACAAATTTGAATTATTAAAAACACTTTATAACACTTTTGATGGTTCGTTATTGCATGAACAAGTCTTTTTATACGGTCAAAACTCGTTCTACAGATAAACCAGATTCATACGAATGAGATGAAATTGACTGACCGGAGTTTTGATTCTCGGGAAGCATCGGCAAAAAACCCAGAGAGTGGGAAATTGAAAACTATGCGATCAAAAGTCATGCTTTGGAACAAGATTTGGCCTGCCATTTGTGTTGCATCCACACCATGCATGACCTTGGCTCCCCGGCTCCTTAGACTTCCGATATTGGACACTGCACTCCTATAATTTCTGCTAAAATACCCTGAGGAGTCCATCCAAATGAACAACAGACGTCTCTATAAATTCCTAGAATTACTGCTTGTCATTGACTTTAAAGTGATAAAATTCCCCATGAAACATGCCCGATATTTTATGATTTGGCTTCTCTACAGTCCAAGTGCAGACAGTTACGGCCATTTGTCTTAGCATTCGATAAGCCTGCATGTAGGTATACAAAATAAGCCTGCATGTAGGTATGCAAAATAACTGGTTCGTTAACTTATACACAACTTGTGAGTTACCTATAGTATCGAGTGAAATGGCAATGATGTTATGGGCAGAACCAAAAGCCGTAGCCAAACTCTGCAGAAAATGAGAAGTATCCTTAACCAACGAGCAGTATCTTTTGGAAACTGCTGTTGTGCTTTATCCATCTCTCTTCTATCACCAATACTGCCTTATTTATTAGTTTATAACCACCTTTTCCTCCTCTTCAATTCCTTCTTCTTTCTCTCCTGGTGGTGGCTCCTTCAAATTACTCTCTTCATTGCTTATAATAATTGACTCTTCTGATACCAATGAAGAAAACAGAGTACTAGTATCTTTGGTAGTACACGAGCAGTCCAAGAGCGATGATTGTGGAGGGGAGGTAAGAAGATTTTGATGCAATGCAACTTTCTTTGAAGTGGAATCCCCAGAAACTAAATCAGAAAGATCAGGTGGAGGTGGAGGATTCGAAACCGGGGTCGTGATTATTGAAGGGTCGATGCATGAGTACTCTGAGCTATTGGTTTGTAGAAATTCAGTTCTGGTTATGGTTTTTAAGGGTGAAATTGTTGGAGAAATGAGGAAATGCGAGGAGTTCTCGCGTGGGTTTTGATCTGATTCATCCTCTGCTTCACCACATCTGCATATACACCTAAGGATCATGGACAAAACTAGCCCCATTTTCACTCTCTCTCTCCCTCTCTGAATCTTTGTTTTCCTCTTCTTCTTCTTTTCCTTTCAAGTACTATTGAGGTCGCTGCGATATTAAAGCCATGTTGTTTGCCTTTTTGTTTTTGGTTTTTGCGAAGGAATGTACGTAGTTAACCTTGTGAGTTGTGAACTGTGATGCTTGCTCCCCATCCATCTTCTCCATGGGAAAAAGTGTTGGAACTCACACCGCCTATTTCCACCTCTCTCGAGGAGACCTTATTTCTCTCTCAATCAACACGTTTGACCCATGCACAAGGATGGGATCAGGGGGTCTAGTAGCAGCGGCCGCCACGACAAGAATTTAAGAAAACGCAATTATTATAAGTGAAAAAAAAAATTATCCCAAACTTATATAGTCTTGCCACTACTAAATTTTTTTCTTATTTTTTTATTATATACTAGTCATAAACCTCTATTTTTTTCAAGAAAGTAAGCCCAAAAAAGTATTTTCAAACTAAATTCAATGAGCCAAAGTGAAATAATATAAATGATGATATGTAATTAAGAAAAAAAAACTCCACATTGATTCTAACCCTAAAATAACTTAACCTAAAAAATTAAGAGAATTTAATTATAATGTCACTCCTTAAATTTATAATGTCACTCCCAAAAGGGAGTGCGGTTATCAATTTGGGAAATCCATGGAGGGATCTGGGGAGTAACATTATAAATTTGGGGAATGACATTATCTTTGTGCATACCGATACTCTGGACTATCAATGAAGGAAGCATGGTAATGTGCACATAAATTGAATTCGGTCTCTAGGCCTGCCCTCTCTGATGTCATTTGACTTTGATTTGGGGGCATGGTTCCGCAGCAAAACACATATAAGGGGGTTACTATTTAAGTAGTATTCTGAAATCAGCCACTTTATACATATTGCCAAAAGTTAGGTCTATCTCCAATCCTCTCCCGCTCATACCCCGAATAATTGGGGACTACATGTGTTCTACTGTTATTGTTGTTGGAGTGACATTATTGATGCCCAAAATTAAAATTAGTCTTTTTTCGTATTCCATGTGCAAATGAAAAACATCATTTACTATAGTTTATATTATATTATTTTAATTTTTTCTGGAGTCAATGACTATCAATATTATAATGCATCTTCTTCTTTTTTTTAATATATATTTCGCCACTATTAAGGTAAAATTCCGGTTCCAGTCCTTGCCCATGCACCAGTGGAAAGGTTACCAAAAAAATCTATGCGTAACAAACAAAGATGATGCAGGGACTGGGCCTCCTCCGGTTGTGTTTTATCCTGTATCTTGTGTCTCTACTCCGGTTGTCCAAGGTCGGGGTAGCAATCAACATGAGCTTCCTCCCGTGGCTCTCCGTCAATCAACACGTTTTCGAGAGCCTCCAAGGATCCCTTTGGAAGGCGATTTCATTGGACCTCGTCAGAGCTTGAACCAGGTGGTGAGTGATTCCGTATCACCTACGCCCGCTGGAGGTGAAACTAGGAAGAAGCTTCGAGAGAAAATAAAGATGTTGAATGCTTCAAGAGACAAAATGAGTCAAGGCTTGCATGTCATTTGTGTTGCTTTCTTGAAGTGTGTTTTGAGCGTTGTTGGATATCTGCTATGTTTTATTTAGGTTTTAGATTTTTCTCCTTTTTCTTTCTTTTACCCAAATATATATATGCATAATTCAACTTGTATTGACCAATCCCAACTTTAATTTACTAGACATGCACATGATAATGTGTTCTTTTCTTTTTGAATATGCGGGGTGTTCCGGACTAGATTGCATACGACTTGCACTAATTCTTACAAATCCCTTCTCTCACCGATTGGAGGTCTTCTGGGCTGGGCTTGTGCTTGGGCGGCTGGCTTCTGTGTGGTGGTTGGAGGTGGGCAGGTGCGGTGCCGGCAGATTTTAAAGTTTGTAGCTGTTAGGTGTTGATTTAGGCTTTCATTGTTGTTTGGGCTTGTCCCACCATCAGGGCTTTCAGGCCTTATATTGTTTGAGCTTATTGTTTTATCTAGACTTTTAGGCCAACAGAGGTAGGCTTTGTTCCAATGAGTATTTCCGATTTTGGCTTCTTGCTAAACATATTAAGGTATTGGATCTGGGATGGCCATAGAATTATTGTTAGCGTTGTATAATCGGTTGGGTCTCGGGCTAGGAATATGATACCATCACTCCTTGTTCCTATTAATCTTTGTAACTATTTCAGAGATTAATGAAATTTTTTTTGCCTTTCAAAAAAAATTCTTAGAATCCCTTCCACAGCTATTTCACATGCTAGATCAATTTTTCCATCACTTCTCTTTCAGTACGTATCAAGTTGCTCTATGAACAAAACACAAGGTTTGGAAGTATTGCACTTAAAGTACTGAGTATAATTTTTCAGGAAAAAAAAAAAGAATAACAATGCATACTTGGAAAGGGAAGGAGGTTGCGGATCTGAAGAACGTTTTAGAATCTTGAACAAGAAGAACACAAAAGCCATAATTGGATACCGTAACATCATGGATTAAAACACACCATCAAATACTACTAATTATTCCAGAAAGTCAGCAGCTTGATCACAAATTCACTCATTATCCTTGTGGAATTTTGTAAACCTAGATCTAAACTGAGAGAGAGAGAGAGAGAGAGAGAGAGAGAGAGAGAGAGAGAGAGAGAGAGAATTTTGAATTTCATTTCTGTTCTTGATTTCTCAACTCAGGAACCAAGGGTGACAGTGCACCACTTTATACAACAGAATCCCCTGACCGAATCCAACTCAACAACTGCATTACTTAAGCTAAGCAAGCTTACCACTTAATACAACAGATTAACTAATCTAACTAACAGACTTAATGACCCTGACTTACATGCCCCTGAAAACTCATGGGTGTGTCAACAACCATGAGTTTGTCTTTGAGCAAAAGAAAATGAGCTGCACACAAAGACTTAGTAAAAATATCAGCCACTTGATCTTGAGTGCCAACGTGCTGAACTTGAATTTGTTTAGACAGCACCCTCTCTCTAATAAAGTGATAGTCAATCTCAACATGTTTTGTCCTTGCATGATACACTGGATTAGCAGCTAATGCAAGAGAAGACATATTATCACACCATATGATAGGTGGTACAGAAGCATGCTCTCCAAGTTCCAAAAGAAGAGTTTGAATCCAAGTGACATCAGCTGCTGTTTGAGCTAAGGCTCTATACTCTGCCTCTGTTGAAGATCTCGCAACAATGGGTTGCTTCTTAGCACACCAGGACACTACGTTGGAACCCAAAAACAAACAATAACCATTTGTTGACCTTCGGTCCAGTCTATCTCCTGCCCAAGCTCCATTTGAAAAAGCAATTAGAACTAAGGGACTTGGAGTAAAATGCAACCCTTGTTGAAGAGAGCCTTTGATATATCTGAGGATTCATTTAACAGCCACAAAATTGCTGTGTTTTGGACTATCCATGTCCTGACAGGCCAGGTTTCCAGCAAATGAAATTTCAGGTTTAGTTAGAGTGAGTTATTGAAGTGAACCCACTACAGTTCTAAACCAATGAGCATCAGGAAAATCAGGGTCAGGATCATAGACAACAGGTTTGGAAGATGAAAGAGAAGAACTAGGTTTACATTCAAACATGCCTACCTTGACCAAAAGATCAGTTGCGTACTTAGTTTGTGAAAGGAGAAGATTTGGACCATGATGTAGCACCTCAATTCCCAGAAAAAAACTCAAGTTGCCCAGATCTTTCATTACAAACAGAGCTAAGAAGTTGAATCAACTCTGTAATATAGGAAGAAAGACTTCCAGTAATCAAGATATCATCAACATAGATTAAGACCAAAGTGACACCTTCTGCTGTGGTCTTAATGAATAAAGAAGAATCAGCTTTACTTTGGATAAACCCTTGTTGAAGGAGAAAACCAGAAAAGATGGAGTACCAGGCCCTTGGTGCTTGCCTCAAACCATACAAGGCTTTAGAAAGTTTACAGACAAACTGTGGATGATGAGGGTCCTTGTATCCTAGTGGTTGTCTCACTTATACTTCCTCATTGATGACCCCATGCAAGAAGGCATTTGATACATCAAGTTGCTTGATAGGCCAAGAATAATGGACAGCCAATCTGAGAATAACTCTAACTGTTGGTTGCTTAATCACAGGACTGAATGTCTCATTAAAGTCAACACCTTCAGCTTGTTGGTTGCCAACCTAGCTTTGTATCTGGCAACAATCCCATCAGAGTGTCGTTTAATTTTGAATATCCATTGACAGCCTATGATATTAGCACCTAAGGGAGGTGGTACTAAAGACCATGTCCTTTGTTTCACCAAAGCTGAATATTCCTCACTCATGGCTTGTTGCCAAACAGGATACTTCATAGCTTCAAAAAATGTAACTGGTTCTTTGTCTGGCAAGGAGGGATTTGTACCAACAACATTCAAACTAAAAACAGCTTTGGGTTTAAAAATTCCATGTTTGGACCTTGTGGTCATAGAATGAGGTGCAGGATTATTAGGATTGAGAAGGAGGTATAACAGAATAAAAACTCTCTGGAACAACAGTAGAGACATTTGGAACAGAAGAAGATGGAGAAGAGACAGAACTGGAATCAGAAGAAGAAGAGTGAGGAATAGGACTAGTAAGAGAAGTAGAAACAGGAACACTAGATTCAACAAGAGGAGAGACAGGATAAGATACGGGAATGATGATATCTTCAAAAGTAGTTAAAGGAACATGAAAAGAGGTGTAAGAAGGAGAAGAAGAAGGGGGAGAAGAAGAAGAAGAATTGACTAAAGCAGAATATGAAAATTCAGTTTCCACAAATGACATGCCTAGAGACATATACTTTGTTTGTACAAGGATCAAAACACCTGTAACCTTTAGTATGAGGACAATATCCTAGAAAAACACAAGGTGTTGATTTTGGATGCAACTTATGAGAATTATACGGCTTGAGCCATGGGAAACAACAACATCCAAAAGGTTTGAGAAACAAATAGTCAGGAGATTTTTGAAATAACAAAGTGTAAGGAATTTGAAACTGAATACTAGAATGAGGTAACCTATTCACAAGATAGACAGCAGTTGTTAATGCCTCAAGCCAGAAACTAGTAGGCATTTGTGCCTGAAGAAGAAGAGTAATAGTGGTTTCTATGAGATGCCTATGTTTTCTTTCAGTAATCCCATTCTGCTCAGGTGTGTGTGGACATGAGGAAGAATATTATTAATGAATTCACCTCCTTTGTCACTTCTAAGAGTTTGAATGGTCGTGTGAAATTGAGTGTTGACATATGCTTTGAACTGAGCAACATGTTTTACCTCAGATTTATAGTGCAAAGGGAATAACCAGGTAAATCTAGAAAAATCATCTACAATTAAGAGGTAATATCCATATCCCTTGTGAGAAGGAATAGGAGAGGGGCCCCACACATTCATATGCACAAGTTGAAAAGGAACAATAGAAAAAGTTTCTGATTTAGGAAATAGTAGTTTATGGCTCTTAGCCATATTACAGAAGCTATAGATGATCACATGTGGTTTAGAAACAGGTAATCCCTGTTGTTTTATTAAAGCAGAAAATAAAGGAAAACTAGGGTGACCCAGCTTGTGATGCTATATCATAGCAGAAGATGATGAAGAACTAACAAGAGCAATAGGTGAAGTGATACCAGAAGAAATCTCAGAGGAGGTCAGAATGGGCTAAAGACCCCTGTGGCAAGGCCCCTTGTACAAGATTTTGTGGGTAAGTTTGTCCTGAATTTCAAGACCAGAGAAATAAAAAATAAGTGAGCAATGGTTATCTTTGGCAAATTGGAAAACAGAGATCAGATTATGAGTGATTTGTGGTGTATGAAGTACTTTGGATCGCTGAAAAGTAAATGAAGGTGTTGGTAGCAAACCCTTACCAGTATGAGAGGCTTGAAGATGAGATCCATTACCAACCATGATGCCATCATTCATAACAGCAGGTTGAGGATGAGCAAGATTCTGAATACTGTGGGTGATGTGATTTGTTGGCCCACTATCAAAGTACCATGGTTGGGAAGAAGAAGCAGCAACTTGTGGTGAAACTAAATCATAATCAACTGATGGTGGAACATGAAATGAGGAGCTGCCTGAAACCATGCTAGGAATCTGAGAAAAGGATGGAGCAGTGTAGGCCTCAGTAAAACCAGCAAAATGAGGCTGTGATGCAGTATGAGAGGCTTGAAGATGAGATCCATTACCAACCATGATGCCATCATGCATAACAGCAGGTTGAGGACGAGCAAGATTCTGAATACTGTGGGTGATGTGATTTGTTGGCCCACTATCAAAGTACCATGGTTGGGAAGAAGAAGCAGCAACTTGTGGTGAAACTAAATTATAATCAACTGATGGTGGAACATGAAATGAGGAGCTGCCTGAAACCATGCTAGGAATCTGAGAAAAGGATGGAGCAGTGTAGGCCTCAGTAAAACCAGCAAAATGAGGCTGTGATGCAGTATGAGAGGCTTGAAGATGAGATCCATTACCAACCATGATGCCATCATTCATAACAGCAGGTTGAGGATGAGCAAGATTCTGAATACTGTGGGTGATGTGATTTGTTGGCCCACTATCAAAGTACCATGGTTGAGAAGAAGAAGCAGCAACTTGTGGTGAAACTAAATCATAATCCTCATTATAGGCGACTGATGGTGGAACATGAAATGAGGAGCTGCCTGAAACCATGCTAGGAATCTGAGAAAAGGATGGAGCAGTGTAGGCCTCAGTAAAACCAGCAAAATGAGGCTGTGATGTGGAAGCCTGAGAACCAGAAAATGCATTCTGTTGTGAGGGTATCATAGGACCCCTTGATGATTGTGGTATCTGAGATTGATACATAGGAACTTCGGAAGGATAAGGAAAGGGATTCATCCAAGGAGAAATAGGTTGTCTCCACTGAAAATTCTGATAAGACTGTGAAAAGGGTGGAAACACTTGGGGTGATTGAGGTCGATAGTAACACCAGTTGGTAGAATGATTACTTTTTCCACATATATCACACGTCATATGAGGACCCCTGCCTCTTCCTCTGTTAAAATTCATGTTTGGAGAAAAGAAAGGCTGCTCCAATTGCTGTTGTGGCATCATGTTCTGAGGCACATACTGATGTTGCTGCGTTTGAGATGGTGGTAAAATCTGTGACATATACTGAGAACCAGGGTGACCAAGAATCTGAACAGGTGGAGATTGAACAGAACCAAATACATTTGGGGAAACAAAGTGCTGTGTAGAACCAGACTGAGTGGATATCCCAAGTTGACCAAAAGAGTGATTTAGACCATCATAAGACGTGGAACCTGGAGAAGTCATGGATGATGAAGCACCAGAGGAAGAAATGTCTGGCAATTTTCCTTGTGCTATTTGATTTCCATGAGTAGCAACAACCAAAACAGAGCCAGTTGAGACATCTAGATCAGATTCCTGACGAAGCTGTATGTCTTCTCTATTGAGCATGTTTACAACGTCATTAAAAGTAATATGTGTGCCACTGGTCTGTAAAGCCCTTACTGTAGTCTTAAAACCATTGAAGACCTTAGGTAAACCCCTTAAAGTATGAAAGATGAGATCATCATCATCAACTGGACTGCCCGCAGCAGCCAATTTTTGGGCATACTCTTTAATAGTATCAACATAACACTCTATAGTAGTTGTCTTGGTAATGTTGTAAAGCTTGCTTTTCAGATCTTGAACATTACTCTTAGACTGAGAGTTATAATGATTTGACAACGATTCCCAAACTTCATGAACGTGGTGTAACCCTAGATCGTAGGGAATGTTGTTTGCGTACGGAGAGAAATTTGTTTGAGGCTGTCGGAACTCGTAAGGAACAATTGGCTGTCGTACCGTTTCAATCGGAGTCTGCAAAAAGTTCTGAAATGTGATGCGAGCCATATCCAAACTCGACGAAACTTTTGGCATTTTCTTGGTGTGAGGTGAGAATCCGAATTTATAGGTACTGCAAGCTCCCAAACGAAAGGTATCGTCACTACCCGGACCTTGGCCTCTCTTATTGTTGTATCCTGGGTAGTCCTCTGCCTTGAATTCCACACGCTCGATCAATGCCAAACAATTCTGTGAGGCAAGTTCCACAAGATTCCACCGGTTATATGGAAATGTGGTTTTGTGGTTAATGTGAATTTCGCCATTGGCTCCCAGCATGCCTCTTGCATTCCATAAAAATCCATGCACAACATACCTATGCATCCTGTGTATTGGGCGTAACAAAGGTTAATGCACAATAATCGTTGGTTCGGGAGGATACTTAAATTGATACGACAGAGACCACCAAGAGCACCAAAGATGTCTACCACAATATGTTCGTAATCAGGAGGATACTTAAATTGATAAAACATAAAGGTAATTTCACAAGAAGGCCACTCACTGGATGAGAAGGATATTGTCTTCTTTTCCATAGAAGCCTGCATGAGGAAAGTTGAAGATAATCCGATCGAACTTCCGCATTTTGAGATCAGTATGAAGCATCATTGTGGTAGCATCCACTCCGTGGAAAAGGTCTGCTCCCAATTTTTCCAATTTTACCAAATTTGATTCTGCTTGCTTGTACTTCTTAATCAATTCAGCTAGTCAGAGAAAAATAGAGTCCATCAATTCGTAGACAAAAACAGTAACAAGGAGAGAAAACAGGAGAAAAGTAAAGGATTTAGACCAATGAACTAAACAGTTTCAGAAAACTTAAATCACAAGATTCACAACAGAACCCATGATATTCGAACAAAACAGCAGATCCAACGTATAAAATCTCTGAATGGGGAGGTAAGATAATAAGGCATTTTAATTGCATATAGCCATATACTATGAGACACATTTTTTCCGAAAAAAATTGATGACTCTATGGATTATGGATGGACTAAACCAAGGGATCAATTTCGCTGTCTATTAGCGGGGCCAATTAAAACTTGGGCAAAAATCTCGTGCGGACTGACTTAATACAGTAATGGATAACACGCGAATGGGAGCTTCGGGTCAATCCTCCTCTACTTTCCTGGAGATAACACAATATCAGAATATGGTTTGTAATGGGAAGTCAAGCCGCAAAAATATTCCTCTATCGAAGAGATTTTGCAGTTAATCTTGTATTCTTCTTTGAGATTAAAATCTTTCCACTGGCGGTGGAAAACCCCACTTTTCCTCCACCGCCATTTTTGGTCCTACCGTGTACTTATTGTTGATTTCAACTGTTCATTTTGTAGACCCACATAATAGTGTATCCATGCAAAAAATTAAACTGTTCATCTTGTAGACCCACATAATAGTGTATCCATGCAAAAAATTAACTTGATCGGACTTCGATAAGAGTATCAAAAATTGAATTTGCTTTGTAAAATGGACAGTTTATCTTTAATATTATTGACAAAAATCAGATCGTCCATTTTATAAATCAAAATTCAAATTTTGATATATCTAGTGACTTTCATTAAAGTTGATTTTTTGCATGGCAATACTATACTGCTGATTTTATAATATGAACGGTTCAGATTGCAATAATAGACACTCGGTAGAGCCCATAATGAACAATGGTGGAGAAATAAGATTTTACACAGACGATGGATAAAATTTATTCACTCCTTCTTTTGCTTCTTTATAGCACTGGACCACTGGTCAACTTTATAATGCCTTCACATGGCATTTTGTTGGATGCTGGTTTTGCCCATGCAGTGCTCGTAATGAAATGATAGAAGCCTGTTCTCTCTCTTAATCATTCTCAAGTCAAGATTCTATCACTCCAACCAGAAGAACCGAAGCTAGTGGGAAATAATTGGTGAAAAAGGAGGAAATCTTCTTTACGGAACAGCTGTAATGAAAGAGTTACGGAGCTTAATTGCGACCATCCAAAGTATTTTTGGACGATCTGGATTGAAAACCAATTATAACCGGGGTAATAATTGATTGTGATTAACTTTTTATTCAAAAAATTTCATTAAAATCTGGACCATCCAAAACCGAAATGGACACATGAGATTAAACAATTTCAGTGAACAAGTAAACAAAATGTTTATGAAGGCTCAATGAAAAAGATTATCTCTTAAAAAAGACCCAAAAGATAGTGGGTAGTAATTACTTAATCCACTCAGTTGTACTACAGAATGAAGCAGGGAGTGTATCACATTGTGCAAAAACAAACAACAAAAAAAAGCGCAAAAAAATCGTAAAAAAGTTAGGCCAAAAGGGCCAAAGCTTCCATCCAATTTGATATAATTTCAGCCAGGGATAAGTCATTGCCCAATTCTCTGAGGGCCTGTTTGGATGGGGGCTATTGAAGACCCCTCCTCCTAAGACCGTGAGTCCATGGTTAAGCCATGGTTTGAGAACACATTTTGCCGAGGGTATTAGCTAAGTCCCGGATTCTCTTGTACCCCCTAATACCCCGCCGGGGGATTATTTATGGGGAGGTTTTGGGATGTTATTATATAATACCTCCGGATAATACCCCTCTCTCTTCCATTTCAACTACAAAATAACTTTATTCCATCATTTTATCTCTCATTTAAACCAAGTACTATTTAATCCCACCGTCACATCAATGTGGACCCACATTTCTTACATAATACCTCCTACTATCATATCTCCTCGTAACTAATACCCAAATCCTTATCCCACATCCAAACGGGCTCGAGTATTAGAACAACAACAAACATGAGTATCAAAGCAATCCCGTGCAGGAGGCGAAGAACACATATTGGTGGAAGAAAGAGCTAAAGAAATGGAGACGTTGCAAAAGGGGAAATAAACGTATAGAAATATGTATACGTACACCTTCACAAAGAAAATTCCATTGGTTTTGCATATATACATGTTGCATAGGGGTAATACCCATTGATCTGAGGCTTCTAAGAAAACGGTGAGTAGGATCATTCTTATTAGAGAGATATTCACGGATTGAAAACAATCTATTACCGCTAATTGATTATTTTAGCGGAAATAAATTGTTTTCAATCTGGATCATTTAATACACTTTTGAACAGTCGAAATTGAGCTCCGTAAATTTTCTTTACGGAAAGCTCCGTAAAGAAGTTTTTCTCTTTATTCCTATGCGAGTGCTCAATGCTCATTAACTAGACAAGAAACAGAGTGTATCCCACTGTACCAAAAATACCATAACACATACACTCATGCAACTATACACAAATATACTTTCTGAGTTTCGCTATTTACGATCTTTTAATCAAAATACCCAATGATCCGAGACGCTTAAGAAAGCCCTTAACCAAGATTTCTTATTTATCCATCAATCGAAAAAGCAGCAACTTTTCAAGATAAGAGCAATCAGGATGAAAACAAAGATACCGTAGGAGTCGAGGGAAGAAGCGACGATGTTAGAAGCAGAGCCAAAGGAGTGAGCCAAACTCAGAGAAAATGAAAAGTCCCCTTCGCCGACTAGCAGTATCTGGTGAGACGAACAATAATGCTTCGCCCATATATCCCTTTCTTCTTTCTCTGCTCTGAACAATGCATCACACGCTATCCCTATCGCCATGGACGTTTCTCTCTCTGTTCTCACTCGAAGGACTCTGCTCTGATCAAGTTTGAAGAGAGAAAGGGAGAAAGGAAAGTGAGAAGAAGCGACTGTTTACTCCATCATTATTGGGAAGCCGTAGAGAAACGATAGATTCGATTTTGTCAAAAAAGGTGCCCCGAGGTTTTGTGAGAATAACAGTTGTGCCACTGAAACTAGAAGCTTGCAAATGGAAAGGGTCCTTCGAAGTTAAGGAATTTGAAAGGGTGATTTTGGAATGATTTGACTGAACGTAGGAATGCACCTATTTTTCCAAAGTAGGAGACGCCTATGAGATGTGCACAATAAGCTGCTGATTTTTTTTTCCTTTTTTCTTTTTTTTTCTCTCTCCCTCTATGAATAGCTCTCATTCTTTACAAAATACTGGGGGTGTTCTACTAACAAAAATCACAAAAAAACTTAACGCATTTTATCATTTCGTTTTCACTAACAAAAATATTTTACTGTTTTACCATCTCGATTCCACTAACTAAAAATTTATCATCAAAATATTTTTTGCTATAGTAACTCTACTTAAAAACTCATCAACAACTTATTCAATACCAGAAATAACTTATGCTATGTTTGGATTGGTGTTTGAATTTTTTTTTTGAAAAATAGTAGAGGTAATAAGTGAAGAGAGATAGAGAGAGAAATGTTTGGAAGTATGAGAAATCTAGGGGGAATTTTTTGAAAAATTCTTTTTGAATTGTAAAGAGAATAAGACATAATTAATATTTCTCAACAATTTATTCACTACCAGAAAACACCTAACAATTTCTCAACCACATATAAAAATCTATAAATTTTTCACTACCAGAAATATCTCCTGGGTTGGGATCGTCTTTGGTAGTACCTGTCTTGTATAGTATTTTTTTCGCAATGCAAGAGTGTCTGATCGGTTTTTATACTTTTGTAGAACTTATATTTTTTAAGGTAACTCCAGTTCAAAACATTTCCTAAGCAAGATTTCTATTTTGATTTTTTGTATGTTCCACTAATACAAATAAATACTCTTTTTTTTTTGTATTTTTTATGGTTCTCCTGTGACAGCCTACTCGCTGGCTGAGGGGGGGCAGGTCACAATTTATAAGGAATGATCCTTCCTACTTGTACAAGGCCTTTTAAAGTTGCGAGGGCGGGTCAAAGAACGTAGGGACTTCACAATTAAGCGTACTCATCCTGGGGTAATCCAGGGATGGGTAACCCTACTGGGAAGTCTACGGTCTTTGGGCGCCTAAAGCGGACAATATTGTACAAAGATGGATGAGATCGTCGTGGGCACGTGGCCGCACCGGCTTGGGCCTGCATAGGGTGCCGTGTGCGGGGCGGGGCGTGACAGGTGGTATCAAAGCTCAACTCTGGGCAAAGTGGTGAGTATGATGCGCTCTGCTGCCACGGACCTCAGGGGAGAGTTGCTGGACACTGTGTAATGAGGACTTTACACCTCTAAGGGGGTAGATTGTGACAGCCTACTCGCCGGTTGAGGGGGACAGGTCACAATTTATAAGGAATGATCCTTCCTACTTGTACAAAGCCTTTTAAAACCGTGAGGGCGAGCCAAAGAACGTAGGGAATTCACAGTTAAGCGCGCTCATCCTAAGGTAGTCCAGGGATGAGTGACCCTATGGGAAGTCTACGGTCTTTGGGCGTCTAAAGCGGACAATATTGTACAAAGATGGATGGGATCGTCGTGGGCACACGACAGCACCGGCTCAGGCCTACATAAGGCGCCGTGCACGGGACGGAGCGGGGCGCGGCGTGACATCTCCACTACGGCATTTTCAATTTGGCAACATTTTCCTTCTAGCCCTTTCTTCTTCTACAGTAATTTGTTGTTTTGTATCTCTGCCTTAATGGTACTCCTTATGGCTTATTTCGCCATCCATAGTAGGAGTATTTGCTGTTTTCCCTCCCCCCAAAAGTTGTAACACTCCACTTCCATGGAAAGAAAAATAAAGTAACAGCATCCGCAAGGGTAATAATTAAAATCAATAATTAAAATATGTCACGTCAGCATTTGATTATCTATTTAGTCTATAATCAAATTTAACAACCTCTACCTCCGCATTGGTTATTTTTATATCCCTAATAAAAAAAAATCCACAATACACAATGCACATTTCTCGAATCGCAAAAGAGTTCCAATCACGCACCCAACCACACCAAATTATTCGTCTTAATGAGATGATTCCAATGTGAGGTGTTATTGAATTTTGAGTTTGGTTATTGAGTTTTGGTTATTAGTAAAAATTGTTAAGTTTGGTTATGGAATGGAGGGAATTTGATTATTTGCTAAAAAACTTGTAACTTTGCTTATTAGAATGTAAAGTCTTTTTTGATCATTGTTATTAAATTTGCTTATCGAAAGTAACAATATGGGACTTCACATTACTAATTTTAGCAACCCTCTAAATGAATAATCAAAAGTTAATGTGACAAATTTTAATTATTACATTGTGATGCTCTTAACAGCTCACAAATAAAACAGCATTTCGGCTATGTTGCATCATACTTTTTTGACAAGAAAAAAAGAGGTCACAGAGGTTGTTATAATCACTATCCACAAATAGTTTGACTACCTGATTTTCATACTTTTGTAAACACAACTTAATGTGTAGAGGTAGCCTAATCAGCAATGAAAATCTAAACGAAGATTATAGTCTCGACCAAAACATCTACCTTCTTACTTGATTGAACGGACTCTTTTCTTTGTTACTTCTACAAGGCTCGCACTGCAAGTTCGCAAGGTGGCAAAACCCACCAATATTAACGAAGACAATTAAATTGGGACGGGAGGAGTAATTTTCTTGAATCCCTTTGTTGAGTTATTGGCCAAACCAACAAACCCATAAAGAACAAAGAATAATCAAGAAAATAATTGCAGGAAAGAGAGATTTTATGTGCTTTTCAAACTGTGTGATCCAGTGCATCGGCCGGCCAAATTATTGCACTTAGCTGCAAACTATTACTCTTGACAGCAAACTTTTACACATAGCCGCAAACTAGGGGTGTGGAAAAAACCCGCAACCCGACCCGACCCGAAGGGTCTCGGGTGGCTTCGAACAGGTGCTTCGGTCAGGTACGGGTTGGATTCTATAAAAAAAAAAAAAATTTGACTTTCGGGATGGTGCGTTCCTTACCCAAGGGGGTCAACCGACCCGAACTAAAGAATCAGGCTCGCAGACGGTTCTTACCATCTGTTCGGTTCGGTTTCGGGCCTAAAATTTTGTTACCCGAAATAGTCGGGTCGGGTTCAGGATCAAACCCGACCCGTGCACACCCCTACTGCAAACTATTGCACATGGCCGCAAACTTTTGCTATTGACTGCAAACTATTGACCTAGCCACAAACTGTTGCATATGGCCGCAAACCTTTGCTATCACTCAAACAAAATTTAACTATCTACTGTTCATACTTTCGCAAACACCACGTTGAAGTATGTGGCGCTAGCCTAATCATCAGGTTGTTTATTTAGAGTTAAAACATAAGGCCCAATTTTTGTATCAATTTTTTGTCCGCTAAAAATTCCTAGCAAAATACCATTGCAAGGTCGGGAAAGTCACCACTACTCACACAAGTAGCAAAGAAATGAATCCCCATGTTTCCAGATTCACATTCTTCAGAATCTTCACTCCACCTATTCCCCAAGTCATTCATCTTCATGATTCTGCAGCTAAACTGCAACCATTAACTAAAGACCAAATTTGTAGGTTTTGCTAGGATTACAGTTGAAATTCTTGTCACCCCCAAACCCATATTTCGTGTGGTAGCCAGGAAAATCGGTGAAATTGAAATGCACCTCGTCAATAAGTTGAAGGCCTGCACTTGATGCCAGTTGCTCCAGATTCCATTCACGAAAGAACCCATTTGATTTGTGGGTAAATGGATTTCTCCCCCTTCCGCGATCATCTCTCTAGCATTCGCAATGAAAAGGCGTACGAGTTTTCTTTCTCGCCTGCAAGAGGAAATTTGTTGATGGAAATGAAATTTCAATTGCGTATGTTTGGAATTGATTAGTAAAAAGCAATTATATAACACGACCCGGCTTCTGTACGGTCCAAACTCAGACGGCACGAAGCTGCCACATCTCAATCATCTATATCAACAATCATTGGCTCAAATTTACCAGTGTTTCACTGGTGGTAGTCGTCTGCTAACAAATTTAAATCATTAAAAACACTTTATAACACTTTAATTTGGAAGTTCGTTATTGGATGAACAAGTCTTTACAGTCAAAGCTCACACTACAGAGAAGCCATATTCATACGAATGAGATGAAATTTATTGACCGGAGTTTTGATTCTTGGGAATCATCGGAGAAAAACCCAGAGAGTAGGAAATTGAAAACTATGCGATCAAAAGTCATGCCTTGGAACAAGATTTGGGCTGCCATTTGTGTTGCATCCAGACCATTCGTGACCTTGGCTCCTCGGCTCCTTAGACTTTGGATATTAGACATTGCTTTCCTATAATTTCCGCTCAAATACCCTGAGGAGTCCAAATGAACAACAGATGTCTCTATAGTCCATATCAACAACATTATGCCAGGAGTTGCAAAACATGCCCCCATAAGGCCATAAATAAATAAAAAGACTCGGCTCCCCTGCAGTCCAAGTGCAGAGAGACCTCTACACTTACGGGTACAATTACGGCCGTTTATCTTAGTATTCAATGGTCCAGTAAAGATTCTTCTCGGAAAGATTCTTTCAACAAATCTACATCATTAAAAACACTTTTTGGCGACCAAGATCATACAAACTGCTCTAGTGAGTGATCTTGGTTTGCTAGGTCTCTTGTTTGGTTATTTACTCCCTTCGAGATATATCCAACTTCAACGTATTCAGTTGTTTTTTGATATAATACAACTCCTATCATTTTGGCAAAAAAAAAAACTTTTCAGCGACCAAGATCATACAAACGGCTATCTGGAGACCGATATCAAGACTACAGATAAGCCTGTAAGTATGCAAAATAACTGGTTAGTTATATACAACTTGTGACTTACCTGTAGTATCGAGTGAAGTGGCGATGATGTTATGGGCATAGCCAAAAGCCACAGCCAAACTCGCAGAAAATGAGAAGTCTCCTTCTCCAACAAGCAGTATCGTTTGGAAATTGCTGTAGTGCTTTATCCATCTCTCTTCTATCACCAGTACTGCATGTGCTGTGCGTGAGTCTCTTTGGGAGTAGCCCAAGATCGATGATTGTGGAGGAGAGATAAGAAGATTTTGATGCAATGCAACTGTGTTCGAAGTGGAATCCCCAGAAACTAAATCAGAAAGATGATGAGGTGGAGGATTCGAAACAGGGGTCATGATTGAAGGGTCGATGCATGAGTACTCCGAGCTGTTGGTTTGTAGAAATTCAGTTCTAGTTATGGTTTTGAAGGGTGGAATTGATGGATAAATGAGGAAATGTGAGGAGGTCTCACGTGGGTTTTGATCTGATTCATCCTCTGCTTCACCACATTTGCATGTACTCCTAAGGATGTTGGACAAAACTTGCCCCATTTTCAATCTCTCTCTCTCTCTCTCTCTCTGAATCTTTGTTTTCCTCTTCTTCTTCTTTTCCTTTCAAGTACTATTAGGTCGCTGCGATATTAAGCCATGTTGTTTGCCCTTTTTGTTTTTGGTTTTTGCAAAGGAATGTACGTATTTAACCTTGTGAGTTGTGAACTGTGATGCTTGCTCCCCATTCATCTTCTCCATGGGAAAAAGTGTTGGAACTCACACCACCTATTTCCACCTCTCTCGAGGAGACCTTCTTTCTCTCTCAATCAGCACCTTTGACCCATGCACCAGTGGAAAGGTTACAAAAAAATAAAATAAAATAAAATCTATCCATTTATTTTGTCCTTATTTGAATTTTTGCAATAAAAATTGGTTATTTTTTAAAATACTTAGATAAAAGTAAAAAAAAAATTACTTTTCCGATTCCTCTCGTTAAGACGAATCAATAACTTACAAAAGTTTAGCACAAAACTAACAAATGCAAAAAAAAAATTCAAATTTAAGTTCAATAGAACGAGACCAATTCAACTTGTATTGACCAATCCCAACTTTAATTTACTAGACATGCACGTGATAGTGTGTTAATTATTTTGATTTTCTTTTTGAATATGCATGCAGGGTGTTCCGGATTAAATTGCATACAATTTGCACTAATTCTTACAACCTCTTACCTTCCACAGCTATTTCACATGCTAGATCAGTTTTTATCTCACTTCTCTTTCGGTATTGAGTCGCTGTATGAACAAAACACAAGGCTTGGAAGTATTGCACTTAAGCGCTGACTATAATTTTCAGGAAAAAAGAAAGAAAAACAATGCGTACTAGGAAAGGGAAGGAGTGTTGGGCCTGGAGTGCCCTTATAGATTTGGTTATATAATGTCATATCTTGCGATCGTTCTAAAAATAAACTTACGTGTGCAATGTCGAATGCCATAAAAGACTTAATTGAAGCCCTTCCCACCACCAATTAGTTTTAAAAGAGGCGGTAGAAAGCGATCCGACAAGTCGTATCAGAGTCAGGAAGTCATGGGTTCAAGTTGCGGGAGCGTCATTTTCAGAGAGGGATTTTGGCCCCAGAGTGCCCCCATGGATTTAGTTACACAATGTCACTCCTTGTGACCGCTCTAAAAACAAAAAACAAACTTGCCACTCTAAAAACAAACTTGTGAATGCGATGTCGCATGTCATAAAATATTTAATAGAAGCCCTTCGTACCACCAATCATGATTTTAAAAGATATGGTGGAAAGCGGTCCGACAAAGAGATTGCGAATCTACGGAACGTATTAGAATTTTGAACAAGAAGAAACAAAAGCCATAATTGGATACTGTATAACATTTGAAACACTCCATGAAATGTCGACTACATGAATTCTTTTTCCAAAACACACCATCAAAAACTACTAGTACTAATTATTTTAGAAAGGATTTTCCAAAACACACCATCAAATACTACTAGTACTAATTATTTTAGAAAGTCAGCAGTACTTTCATCTGCAACTTTTACACACTTGATCACAAATTCACTCGTTATCCTCCTCACCATTTTCAACTATATACATACTACATCTGTGTAAAAGGTTGAAGACCATGGCTTACCATCTTCAACTATATACATACTACATCTGTGTAAAAGGTTGAAGACCATGGCTTTTACCAGCGAAAGGGATAGTTTTAACGACGGTTCTAGCAACTAGCAACGTAAACGGAAAAAGGTAAAGCTCACCACTGGTGACGAGAAACCGACATCCTTTCCAACCGTGCCAATCTTAAATCGCTGCAACGTTGAAACTCCTCCAAATTTAAAGTTCTATACCTTCCACTTCTGCCATGTACGTTGGAAAACCAAGATCCATGAACAGAATTATACACATCACCATCACAACCATTTCTTCCAAATGCTTCCATGACGTGACTAAAGTACCCTTGGAAGATCCTGGGGTATTCATTTCTGATACCAACTATTGGTTGTGACACGACATACCCTGGAATGTTACTCACGTATGGAGCAAAATTTGTTTGAGGCTGTCGGAACTCGTAAGGAATCATCGGCCGTGGTACGGCTGCAATTGGCTGTCGTACCATTTCAATCGGAGTCTCAACAAAGTTTTGCATTTTCTTGGTATGACGCGATAATCCAAATTTATAGGTGCTGCAAGCTCCCAAAGGAAAGGGATGGTCACTTTTCAGACCATCGCCTTTCTTATTGTTGTATCCTGGGTAGTCCTCTGCCTTAAAATCCACACACTCGATCAATGCCAAAGAATTCTGTGAGGCAAGTTCCTCAAGATTCCAAAGGTTAAATGGAGTTGTGGTTTTGTGGGTAACGTGAATTTCGCCATTGGCTCGCAGCATTCCTCTTGCATTCCTGAAAAATCCACGCACAATCTTCCTATGCTTCCTGTGTATTGGATGCGTAACAAAGATTAATGCACAATAATCGTTTGGGAGGATACTTAAATTGACACGACAGAGACCACCAAGAGCATCAAATTAGATCTCTTAACCAAACCAAACCGAGCCTTATATCCCAATCAATTGGGGTCGGCTACATGAATCATTTTTCTTTACCACAATATATTCGTCATTGGAGTCCTTGTTAGTAGATGCATGCTTCACCACTGACGGAAAATATAGTACTCAATTACTTAATTTTTGCAAGGTTAAATATTTTTCCATTCCTGATATACTAGCAATTGAGGTCTGCCGAATCCCCAACACTACATTTTTTTAGTAGTTCGATAACTCATATGCACAAGAATAAAAAAGACAAGCACAATGTGATAAAAGGGAATGGATGTTAAACGTGCATTTCTCCTTTGATGAGCTTCTAAGCAGCATTAGCGTAGGAGCAGAATACGTTGCAAAACTGAAGTGGCAATGCATCTTTATCGAATAGTACCTCTTCCATATCTGTTGCTCAGTTAAACATGTCGACATGTGCGCATAACAAAGGTATCAATAAGATGTCCATTTCAGCACATTGAATACAATGGGAAAGAAAAAACAAGAGGAACATGGAACAACGTACAAGAAGGAAGGTTGCAAGCATAGCAACCTTAAATTAGACAAATGAGTTTATTCAAACTTAGTTGGACGAGATTGATAAAACATAAGGTAATTTCACAAGAAGGCCACTCACTTGATGAGATGTTCATTGTCTTCTTTTCCATGGAAGCCTGCATGAGGAAAATTAAAGATAATCCGATCGAACTTCCGCATTTTGAGATCAGTATGAAGCTTCATAGCTGTAGCATCCACTCCGTGCAAAAGGTATGCACCCAACTTTACCAATTTTACCAAATTTGATTTTGCTTGCTTGTACTTCTTAATCAATTCATCTAGTCATATAAAAATAGAGTCCATCAATTCGTAGACAAAAACAGTAACAAGGAGAGAAAACAGGAGAAAAATAAAGGATTTAATCCAATGAACTCAGTTTCAAAAAACTTAAATCACAACCTCACACAAGTAATAAACCAACATCCAATTTATTTCTCCTTATATTATTCCCTTTACCAAAACAGAAGTAACCTGTGATATTCAAAAAAAACAGTAGATCCAACGTATAAAATCTCCAAATGGGGAGGTAAGATAATAAGGCATTTCAATTGCATATAGCCATATACTATGAGACACATTTTTTCCGAAAAAAATTTGATGACTCACTATGGATGGACTAAACCAAGGGACCAATTTCACTGTCTATTAGCGGGGTCCAGTTAAAACCTGGGAAAGAATCTCGTATGGACTGACTTAATATAGTAATGGATAACACGAAAGGGAGCTTTGGGCCAATCCTCCTCTACTTTCCTGGGGATGGAGACAACACAATAGTGGAATAATTGGTTAACTTTCATGGCTTCACATGGCATTTTGTTGGATGCTGAATTTTGCCTAGGCAAGGAACAGTGCTCGTAATGAATTGATAGAAGCCTGTTCTCTCTCTTAACTCTTAAGCATTCTCAAGTCAAGATTCTATCACATTCACACCAACCACTAGAACCAAAGTTAGTAGGAAATAATTGGTGAAAAGGACCCAAAAGATAGTGGGTATAATAAATACTTACTCCACTCAGTTGTACTACAGAATGAAGCAGGGAGTGTATCCCATTGTGCAAAAACGGTAGAATATACGTAGATAGGTATATCTAATTGGTTTTGCTAATAGTAATTGGGTTTTGCTCATAACTTCATGTTTTCAAAAAAGATGGTCTTTTTCGTCATCCTATATGAATTTTTTACCCAAATCTAAGTAAGAACTAAGAGAATAACCAAAAAAAAAAATCGTAAAAAAGTTAGGCAAAGCTTCCATCCAATTTGATATAATTTCGGCCAGGGATAAGTCATTGCTCATTTCTCTGAGTATTAGAACAACAACAAATATGAGTATCAAAGGAATCCAGTGCAGGAGGCGACTGAACACAAATTGGTGGAAGAAAGAGCCAAAGAAATAGAGAAGTTGCAAAAGGGAAAATAAAAAAGTATAGAGATATGTATACGTACACCTTGACAAAGAAAAATCCATTGGTTTTGCAAATATACATGTTGCATAGGGGTGACACCCATTGATCTGAGGCTTCTAAGAAAACTGTGAGTAGGATCATTCTTATCAGAGAGATACTTATGGACTGCTGGATTAAAAACAATTTATTACCGCTAATATATAATTTAAATTATTTTCAATCCAGACCATCCAATACCCTTTTGAACGGTCGAGATTGAACTTCTCCTTTGCGGAAAGCTCTTAAAGAAGTTTTTCTCTTTATTCCTACACTATTGCTCAATGCTCAGTAACTAAACAAGAAACAGAATGTATCCCACCGTACCAAAAATACCACAATACACAAATATACTTTCTGGGTTTTTCAATTTTCGATCGTTTAATCGAAATACCCAATGATCCGAGACGCTTAAGAAAGCCCTAACGAAAATTTCTTATTTTTCCATCGATCAAAAAAGCGGCAACTTTTCAAAATAGGAGCATATTCATGATGAAAACAAAGATACCGAAGGAGTCGAGGGAAGAAGCGACGATGTTAGAAGCAGAGCCAAAGGAGTGAGCCAAACTCAGAGAAAATGAAAAGTCCCCTTCGCCCACTAGCAGTATCTGGTGAGACGAACAGTAATGCTTCACCCATATCTCCCTTTCTTCTTCCTCTGCTCTGATCACTGCATCGTACTCTATCCCTATCGCCATTGATGTTTCTCTCTCTGTTCTCACTCAGAGGACTCTGCTCTGATCAAGTCCGGGAGAGAGGAAAGTGAGAAGCCGTGGAGAAACGACAAATTCGATTTTATCAAAAGGTACCCTGAGGTTTTGTGAGAATAACAGTTGTGCCACTAAAACTAGAAGCTTGCAAATGGAAAGGTCCTCCAAAGTTCATGCTGTGTTTGATTTGTATTTTGAATTTTTTTTTGAAAAATAGCAAGGATAATAAGTGGAGAGAGATAGAGAGAGAAATATTGAAAGTAGAAAGAAACTAAGGGGAATTTAGGGAGAATTTTTTGAAAAATTTTGAAAAATTCTTTTCAAATAGTATTTTTTTATAAAATTCCTCCTAGATTCCCTCTACTCTCTATATTTCTCTCTCTATCTCTCTTCACTTATTACCCCTACTATTTTTCAAAAAAAAATTCAAACATCAATCCAAACAAAGCACAATAGGAATTTGGAAGGGTGATTTTGGAATGATTTGACTGAACGTAAGAGTGCACCTATTTTTCCAAAGAGACCTATTTTTCCCACCCCTGACCCACACCGCATTTCCACCATTGAAGCATCCACAATGTAATAATTAAAACTAAAAAGTTGCTAAAATTAGTAATGTTTTTTTAAAAAAGTGCTCACATTGTAATAGCCAAACTTAACAACCTCTTAGCAACTCATTAAATTTTGGCTTTTGAATAATCAAAACTAACAATCTTTTTGCCAATAATCAAATTCCCTCTACTCTCAATATTTCTCTATCTATCTCTCTCCACATATTACCCTTACTATTTTTCAAAAAAAATTTCAAATATCAATCCAAACAAAGCATAATAGGAATTTGAAAGGGTGATTTTGGAATGATTTGACTGAACGTAGGAGTGCACCTATTTTTCCAAAGAGACCTGCTTTTCCCACCCTCTGACACCCCACCCCCTGACCCACACCCCATTTCCACCCTTGAAGCATCCACAATGTAATAATCAAAACTAAAAAGTTGCTAAAGTTAGTAATGTCTTTTTAAAAAGTACTCACATTGTAATAACCAAACTTATCAACCTCTTAGTAACTCATTAAATTTTGGCTTTTGAATAATCAAACTAACAATCTTTTTGTCAATAATCAGATTCCCTCTGCTCTCAATATTTCTCTCTCTATCTCTTTTCACTTATTACCCCTACTATTTTTCAAACAAAATTTCAAACATCAATCCAAACAAAGCATAATAGGAATTTGAAAGGGTGATTTTGGAATAATTTGACTGAACGTAGGAGTGCACCTATTTTTCCAAAGAGACATGCTTTTCCCACCCCCTGACACCCCACCCCCTGACCCACACCCCATTTCCACCCTTGAAGCATCCACAATGTAATAATCAAAACTAAAAAGTTGTTAAAGTTAGTAATGTTTTTTCAAAAAAGTGCTCACATTGTAATAACCAAACTTAACAACCTCTTAGCAACTCATTAAATTTTGGTTTTTGAATAATCAAAACTAACAATCTTTTTGCCAACAATCAAATCTAATGGTCCATACATTTTCTCAATCAAGTACACCTATCATTACATGAAAACCTTCTCTCTCTATCTCAACTGGTTTTTTTAGAAACTTTAAAAAAAAATAGTATTTACAAAAAAAATAAAAATTTAAAAGTGTCTTTACACAAAAACCGTTTTTTTTTAAAACAGTTTCTGACGGTTTTTAAAAAAAAAAGTTTTTTAAAACTGTTTTCTTTTTGAAAAAAAAAAACTATTTTCAAATTTTTTTTTCACTAAACTATTTTCTTAAAAAAACTGTTATTTTTTTTCAAAAAGAGTGTTCAAATTATTGTCAAGTTTTTAGAATTTTTTTTAGTTTAAAAAGATAATATAACAAGTTTTTGTTATCCAATTTTGATTATTATATTGTGGACCTCTACATTGCTAACTATCATCTTTTGATTATTCATTTAAGATATTGCTAACCTTAGCAATGTTTTAAGGTTAACAATGTCTTAAATGAATAATCAAAAGATGATATGGCAACTTTTAGTTATCCAATTTTGATTATTACATTGCGGATGCTCTTACCCCCAACCCGTTGCCAGTTTGCTTCTTTTTTTTCCTCTTTATTTCTTTTTCTTTCTTCCAGTTAGAATTTTTTTCCCTCTTTTTTCCTTTTCTTTTTTTCCGGTTAGATTTTATTTCCTTTTCTTTCTTTTCAATTTGAATCTTTTTTTTTTCTTTTGGTAATTTTCAATTATTTTCTTTATTTTGTTTCTTTTCCCATTTACCTCCTTTCTTCTTTTTTTCCGTTAACTCAAATTCTATTTTCAATTAAAATTGACTTTATACTTAATAAATTTATATTATTTTAATTAGTTAATTAATTTATCTTAACAATGAATAATAAAAATAATTTGTAATTAACAATAATAAATTTAAACAAAATTTCATTTTATTATAATTGAGTACATATTGTCAAAACATGAAAATACATAAAAACACAAATTCTAATCAATATTTCCTCCAAATGCTGCTCCCGACGCGCTTATACCCATTACTTCGTACCACAATCGCAAACGTGTTCCATAACTAGCAGCCCATCTTGTATCTTCGTCCGATACTTGTTTCAAAAATCTGTTTTTTCTTCCTTTAAGGGAAGTCCAAAATCACATATATATTTTTTTAGATTAATAAGTCGTTAATTTTCACTGAAAATCACATAAGATTTTTTTGAACTTTTCATATTTGGTTCTATGGGTCTCTTAGGGAGCTCGTTGAAAGTCTTGGAGCTAAAATTCATTATAACTATTTAAGATAAAATGATCAGAAAAATAAGGGCCTTGTTCGTTTAGCATATTTACTTTGTTTTAACTTTTTGAGCTAAAAATTTTAGTTTTTTGATCATTTTATCCTAAATGGTCATAATAAAATTTTGACTTTAGGGATCTCGTTGACTAACCCTAAGAAAATCATAGAATCAAATATCTCTTAGGGCTAATCAATGAGAGCCATAGAGTCAAAATTTAATTATGACCATTTAGGATAAAATGATCAAAAAACTAAAAAAATTTCACCGGTTCAAACGGATTAAAATTTGAAACACTTAAATTTTTAACTATATTTTTTAATATATAAACTGTCTAAAGAGGTTGAAAAATTAAGTGCTCCAAATTTAATCCACTTGAACCGGTGGAAAGATTTCAATTTTCTGATCATTTTATCTCAAATAGACATAATTAAATTTTGACTCTATGGCTCTCGTTGATTAGCCCTAAGAGATATTTGATTCTACGACTTTTTTAGGGCTCATCAACGAGAGTCATAGAGTCAAAATTTAATTATGACTATTTAGGATAAAACGATCAAAAATCAAAAATCTTTCCACTGGTTCAAATGGATTGAAATTTGGAATACTTAATTTTTTAACCATATTTTTTAATATATAAACTGTCTAAAGAGGTTGAAAAATTAAGTATTCTAAATTTCAATCCGTTTGAACTGGTGGAAAGATTTTAATTTTTTGATCATTTTATTCTAAATGATCATAATTAAATTTTGACTCTATGACTCTCGTTGATTAGCCCTAAGAGATATTTGACTCTACAACTTTTTTAGGGCTAATTAACGAGAGCCCTAGAGTCAAAATTTAATTATGACTATTCAAGATAAAATAATCAAAAATCAAAAATCTTTTCATCGGTTTAAACGAATTGAAATTTAAAACACTTAATTTTTTTAAAAAAACTGAATTTTACAAATCAATAAATAAATAAAGAAATAAAATAAATAAAATAAAGACAATTAAATAAACAAAAGAATTGCAGGGTTGGAGGAGGGGGGTAAATCGGGAAAAGGCCGTGGGGTCCGAGGGGTGTGGTGCGAGGAGAGGGGGGAAAAGCAATTTACTTTTCCAAAGTAGGAGATGCCTATGAGACGCGGGGGCTCTGCTGCCCAGGGTGGGCAGCAGCCCCTACCCACAATCACACACGGCACCGTTTCATTAAAAAAAAAAAAAAACTCTTCCGCTTGCAATCCTATGGAGCAGAAACGTGATTATGAGAGTTTTAGAGTTAAAATTTAATTATGTCTCTTTAGAATAATATGATCAAAATAATAAGATCTTCACGTCAATTCAAACAGATTGAAAATTGAAGCACTTAATTTTTTAATCATATTTTTTAATATATAAACAGTCTAAAAAATTAAGTGTGCCACTTTTTAATTCGTTTGAACAAGTACGAATATCTTATTATTCTAATTATATTATTTTAAAGAGATATAATTAACTTTTGTCTATAGGACTCTCATAATCACGTTTCTGATCTACAGGATCCTAAATAAAGTACAGATACTTAATTATGAGAGTTCTAGAGACAAAAATTAATTATGATACTTTAGAATAATATAATTAGAATAATAAGATATTCGTACTTGTTCAAACGAATTAAAAAGTGGCACACTTAATTTTTTAGACCGTTTATATATTAAAAAATATGATTAAAAAATTAAGTGGTCCAATTTTCAATCCGTTTGAATTGACGTGAAGATCTTATTATTCTGATCATATTATTCTAAAGAGACATAATTAAATTTTAACTCTAAGGCTCTCATAATCACGTTTCTGTTCCATAGGATTGCAAGCGGAAGAGTTTTTTTTTTTTCATTTGATAAAACGGTGCCGTGTGTGAGTGTGTGTGTGAGTGTGTGTGAGTGTGGGCAGGGGCTGCTGCCCACCCCGGGCAGCAGAGCCCCCGCGTCCCACAATAAGCTGCTGAATATTTTTCCTTTTTTTTTTGTGTCTATGAATAGCTCTTATTCTTTACAAATATTGTTGGGATCGTCTTTGGCAGTACTCCCTCCGTCTAATTTATTTGTCCCAATTTATTCTAATTGGATAAAAAAATTAGTTATATCTATAAATTGGTATTGAATTTTATATCTAATATGGATCTTATTTGATAGATCCCGATTTGTTCTATAATATAATATTTTTAAAATCACCTAAAATATTATAAATTTTAATATATAATCAATTGAAGAGTGGCACGAACTCCCAAAAGTGACAACTAAATTGGGACGGAGGTAGTACCTGTCTTGAATAGTACTCCATTCGTTCGAATTTAATTGTCTCTCATTCTATTTTAACTGGCTAAAAAACTTATTATATCTTTAAATTTGTTATGAATGTCATATCGAATATATATTTTATTTGATAAATCTCAATTAATTATTTAATATAGTGTTTTCGAAATCACATAAAACACTATAAATTACAAGATACTCTCTCCGTCCGGATTTAATTATTTCTAGTTCTATTCTAACTGGTTAAAAAATAGATTATATCTTTGAATCCGTATTGAATTTTATATCAAATATAGATCTTGTTTGATAAATCTCGATTAATTCTATAATACAATATTTTCGAAATCACATAAAATATTATAAATTACAAAATATAATTGATTGAAAAATTACACACTCTCAAAATTGATTATTATATCTGGACGGAGGGAATATAATTAATTAAAAAATATCACAAACTCTCAAAAAGGACCATTAAATTGGGACTGAGAGAGTATTTTTTTTGTAGAACTTATATTTTTAAAGTAACTCCAGCGACAGTTCAAAACATTTCCTAAACATGATATCTATTTTGATTTTTGGTGTGTTCCACAAACACAAATGAGTATTTTTTTTTATTTTTTTATTTTTATGGTTCTCCACTACGGCATTTTCAATTTTGGCAACCTTTTCTTCTAATTTGTTGTTTTGTATCTTTGCCTTAATGGTACTCCCTATTTTGCCATACATAGTATTTGCTGTTTTTCCTCCCCCAAAAAGTTGTAACACTCCACTTTCATGGGAAGGAAAATAAAGTAACAGCTCACAAATAAAAGAGCATTTCGGCTATGTTTCATCATACTCCTACTTTTTTTACAAGAAAAAGAGAGGTCACGGAGGGTTGTTATAATCACTATTCACAAAAATGTGTAGGCTAACCTAATCAGCAATGAAAATTTAAACAAAGATTATAGTCCCGACTAGCAGGTAAACATCTACAAGACTCGCACTACAAGGAGGCGAAACCCACCAATATTTAACGAGGAACAATTAAATTAGGATGGAAGGAGTAATTTCCTTGAATCCCTTTGTTGAGTTATTGGCCAAACCAATAAACCCATAAAGAGCAAAGAATAATCAAGAAAATAATTGCAGGAAAGAGAGATTTTACGTGCTTTTCAAACTGTGTAATCCAGTGCATCGGCCAAATTATTGCACTTGGCCGCGAACTTCTACACATGGCTGCAAACTATTTGCTCTTGGCCGCAAACTATTGCACATGACCGCAAACTATTGCATGACTGCAAACTATTGCACCTAGCCAAAAACTGTTGCATATGGCCGCAAACCTTTGCTATCACTTAAACAAGATTTAACTTTCTACTGTTCATACTTCCGCAAACACAACGTTAGAGTATGTGGCGCTAGCCTAATCATCAGGTTGTTTAGAGTTAAAACATAAGCCCAATTTTTGAATCAATTTTTTGTCGGGAAAGTCACCACTGCTCCCACAAGTAGCAAAGAAATGCACTAATATACTAATATCCCCATGTTTCCAGATTCACATTCTTCAGAGTCTTCACTCCACCTATTCACCAAGTCATTCATCTTCATGATTCTGGAGCTAAACTGCAAACCATAAACTAATAAAGACCAAATTTATAGGTTTTGCTAGGATTACAGTTGAAATTCTTGTCGCCCCCAAACCCATATTTTGTGCGGTAGCCAGGGAAATCGGTGAAATTGAAATGCACCTCGTCAATAAGTTGAAGGCCTGCACTTGATGCCAGTTGCTCCAGATTCCATTCACGAAAAAACCCATTTGATTTGTGGGTAACATGAATTTCTCCCCCTTCCGTGATCATCTCTATCGCATTTGCAATGAAAAGATGTACGAGTTTTCTTTCTCGGCTGCAAGAGGAAATTTGTTGATGGAAACGAAATTTTAATTGCAAATGTTTGGAATTGATTAGTAAACCAGTTATATAACACGGCCCGACTTCTTTACAGTCCAAACTCAAACAAAACGAAGCTGCCGCACCTCGATCATCCATATCGACAATCATTGGTTCAAATTTACTACTTTTACCGGTAGTAGCCTGCTAACAAATTTGAATCATTGAAAACACTTTAAAACATTTTTTGAAGTTTGTTATTGCATGAACAAGTTTTTACAGTTAAAAACTCATACATCATACTATAGAGAAGCCAGATTCATACGGATGAGATGAAATTTACTAACCAGAGATTTGATTCTCGGGAATCATCAGGGAAAAACCCAGAGAGTGGGAAATTGAAAACTATGCGATCAAAAGTCATGCCTTGGAACAAGATTTGGCCTGCCATTTGTGTTGCATCCAGACCATTCATGACCTTGGCTCCTCGGCTCCTTAGACTTTGGATATTAGACATTGCACTCCTATAATTTCTGCTCAAATACCCTGAGGAGTCCAATTGCAGAGAGTTACAGCCGTTTATCTTAGTATTTGATGGTCACGGAAAGATTCTTCTCGGAAAGATTTTTGCAACAAATCTACCTCATTAAAAACACTTTTCGACGACGAAAATGATACAAACGGCAATCTGCAGACCGATATCAGACTGCAGATAAGCCTGTAAGTATGCAAAATAACTGGTCAGTCATACACAACTTGTGACTTACCTGTAGTATCGAGTGAAGTGGCGACGATGTTATGGGCTGAACCAAAAGCCATAGCCAAACTCGCAGAAAATGAGAAGTCTCCTTCACCAACAAGCAGTATCTTTTGGAAACTGCTGTAGTGCTTTATCCATCTCTCTTCTATCAAAAGTACTGCCTTATTTATAACCACCTTTTCCTCCTCTTCTTTTTCCCCTGGTGGTGGCACCTTCAAATTACTCTCTTCATCGCTTATAATTGACTCTTCTGAGACCCATGAAGAAAACAGAGTAGTATCTTGTTGTATTGCATGTGCTTTGCGTGAGTCTCTTTGGGAGTAGGCCAAGACCGATGATTGTGGAGGAGAGATAAGAAGATTTTGATGCAATGCAACTGTGTTCGAAGTGGAATCCCCAGAAACTAAATCAGAAAGATGATCAGGTGGAGGATTCGAAACAGGGGTCGTGATTGAAGGGGCGATGCATGAGTACTCGGAGCTGTTGTTGGTTTGTAGAAATTCAGTTCTAGTTATGGTTTTGAAGGGTGGAATTGATGGAGAAATGAGGAAATGTGAGGAGTTCTCACGTGGGTTTTGATCGATGTTGGACAAAACTTGCCCCATCTCTCTCTCTCTCTCTCTCTCTCTCTCTCTCTCATCTTTGTTTTTCCTCTTCTTCCTCTTTTAATTCCTTTTAAGTTGAGGTCTATGCGAGTAGGGGAGTTTGGGAAGAGGATTTTTGCATTTCCATTTTTTCATTTTAGCTGTTTGGCACTTTATTATAAGAACTCATTCTGGGAGAATGGATTCATGGATTTTCACTTTAAAAGCAAAAACTTAGAATCAGGTCCGGAGGTCCTTTTCATGTTTTTGCCTTTTCCTATTTTTTTTGGTGAATTACCAAAATACCCACTATTCCTCCCTTTATTCCCCCGGCCCTTTATTCTTATCCGCTTCCTCACCTGTTCACACCAGACGGCAAATCCTCCATTTATTTACAATTTTTTGCTTTGTTTTTTTTGCTTCAATTGGTACTGGGCGTGGTTTGTTTGTGTGTGTGTGTTTTTTTGCTTCAATTGGTACTTTAATTTGTTTGCTAATATTAAGGATTTGTTTTTCTTTTATTGTTCTTTATATTATGAGGTATGTGTTTGACGTTAAATTAAAATGGTGGAATTTCTTATTTCAAATATTACTTGTAACATGGTTTTGTCATTCAAATTCTAAAATACCAAATAAAAAATATCGAATGTCATTACTGAACATAAAAATTGTGGACAGAATTGGAAGGGAAATGAGAGAGCTTTCAAATTCTTCCTTACATCTCACACATGAAAATTAAAAAAAATGATAAAAATTAAATATTTATACATATTTTAACACAATAATAAAGGCCAAAGGAAAAAATAAATAAATATTTGTACACCTTTTAAAACAATAATAAATGCCAAGGGCAACTTGGTAAAAAATCAATTCATAATTTATTTTCATCATTTATCTACCAAACACTACTACTGTTCCAAAATATATTTTGCACATATCTCTCAAACACTCATTCATTCTCCAAAATATGTTCTAACTATAATACCATAAGGCAAAAAATCGAAAATAAAAAACCAAAAAGTAAGGTGCCAACCCCGTAGTTTGCCTTTTTGTTTTGTTTTTTGAAGAGAGAGAGAGAGAGAGAGAGAGAGAGAAAAGAGGCGCGAGTAACTCAATTATTATTGGGAAGCCGTAGAGAAACGACAAATTTGATTTTATCAAAAGGTGCCCTGAGGTTTTGTCAGAATAACAGTTGTGCCACTAAACTAGAAGCTTGCAAATGGAAAGGGTACTTCGAGGTTAAGAATTTGAAAGGGTGGTTTTGGAAAGATTTGACTGAACGTAGGAGTGCACCTATTTTTCCGAGTAATTATTCAATAGTCCCGGAGTAAAGGAAGCTCTCATGCTTTAAAGGATTGTACAGAAAAATTCACTTTTTAAGATATTCTTGCAAAGTGAACACACAAAAAAAGTATAATTTTTTTCTCTTGCATTTTCTATCATTATCTCGCTAATCAAACGGACCCTTATAAAACTTATATTTTTAAGGTAACTCCAACGACAGTTCAAAGCATTTCCTAAACAGGATTTCTATTTTGATTTTTGGTGTGTTCCACTAACACAAATAAATAATCATCTGGTTGCTTGTATTTTTGCCTTAATGGCACTCCTTATTTTGCCATCCATAGTACTGCTGTTTTTCCTTCCCCCCAAAAGTTTATTACACTCCACTCCCATGGGAAGAAAAATAAAGAAACAGCTTACAAATAAAAGAGCATTTTGGCTATCTTTCATCATACTTTTTTGACAAGAAAAAAAGAGGCCACGGAGGGTCGTTATAATCACTATCCACAAATAGTTTTACTACCTGTTTTTCATTATTTTGCAAACACAACCTTAAAATGTGTAGGGCTAGCCTAATCAGCAATGAAAATCTAAACGAAGATTAATTCCGACCCGCAGGTAAATATCTACCTTCCTACTTGATTGAATGGATTCTTTTCTTTGTTACTTTTACAAGACTCGCACTGCAAGGTGGCGAAACCCACCAGTATTAGCACAAGGAGCTAAAACTCTGCAGTAATATCACAATATTTCCAAATTCCCATTTTCCTCTCCACCCATCTCCAAAGGTCCGTTTGATTGATTCGCAAAAGAATGCTAGAAAATGATGGAAAGATGAAAAGTAACAATTTTTCGTGTGTTTGATTAGAAAAAGAATGAGAAAGAATGCAAGAAAGTACAGAATCGGGTACAACCTATTAATGCAAGGAGTGTTATTCGTTTAATTACTGAGTACATTCAAGGGAATGGTCATTAGTCTAGATGAGGAGCAAAGCAAAGTTTTTCATAGGAGTGGAACAAGATCTTCAATGTAGCTCTCAGAAATCTTTTGTTTAGCATTTACTCGAGCACAATACAAATTATAATCCATGGATTTCACTTGCGTAATGACTGGAGTAACTTTGATACTTCGCACGTATAACAAAATTTCATAGGTATGAAGAATATCTCTTCGGGTACAGGTACTTACAACTGTTTATTTATTTATTTATTTATTTATAATAATGGCCATGCTAATTTGTGCACACGTCAACTAACTCCGGGGCCCTGAAGTTAACGACCAGGCAAAATATCCTGTGACTTCAATAAAAGAGCATTTCGGCTATGTTGGATCATACTTTTTTTATAAGAAAAAAAGAGGTCACGGAGGGTTGTTATAATCATAATCCACAAATAGTTTTACTACCTGATTTTCATACTTTTTCAAACACAACCTTGAAATGTTTAGGGCTAGCCTAATCAGCAATGAAAATCTAAATGAAGATTATAGTCCCGACTGAAACATCTACCTTCTTACTTGATTGAACGGACTCTTTTCTTTGTTACTTCTACAAGACTCGCAGTGCAAGGTGGTGAAACCCACCAATATTAACGAGGGACAATTAAATTGGGACGAATGGAGTAATTTCCTTGAATCCCTTTGTTGAGTTATTGGCCAAACCAACAAACCCATAAAGCGCAAAGAATAATCAAGAACATAAATGCAGGAAAGAGAGATTTTACGTGCTTTTCAAACTGTGTAATCCAGTGCATCGACCAAATTATTGCACTTGGCCGCAAACTAGTGCTCTTGGCCACAAACTTTTGCACATAGCCGCAAACTATTGTTATTGACCGCAAACTATTGCACATGGTTGCAAACTTTTGCTATTGACCGCAAACTATTGATCTGGCCACAAACTGTAGCATATGGCCGCAAACCTTTGCCATCACTCAAACAAGATTTAACTTTCTACTGTTCATACTTTCGCAAACACAACGTTAAGGCATGTGGCGCCAGCCTAATCATCTGGATGTTTAGAGTTACAAACATAAGCCTAATTTTTGTATCAAATTTTTTTCAGCTAAAAATTCCGAGCAAAATACCATGGCAAGGTCGGGAAAGTCACCACTACTCACACAAGTAGCAAAGAAATGCACTAATATCCCCATGTTTCCAGATTCACATTCTTCATTCTTCCAAATCTTCACTCGACGTATTCACCAAGTCATCATCTTCATGATTCTATGGCTAAACTGCAACCATAAACTAAAGACCAAATTTGTAGGTTTTGCTAGGATTACAGTTGAAATTCTTGTCACCCCCAAACCCATATTTCGTGCGGTAGCCAGGAAAATCGGTGAAATTGAAATGCACCTCGTCAATAAGTCGAAGGCTTGCACTTGATGCCAGTTGCTCCAGATTCCATTCACGAAAGAACCCATTTGATTTGTGGGTAACATGGATTTCTCCCCCTTCCGCGATCATCTCTCTAGCATTCGCAATGAAAAGGCGTACGAGTTTTCTTTCTCGGCTGCAAGAGGAAATTTGTTGATGGAAATGAAATTTTAATTGCATATGTTTGGAATTGATTAGTAAAGCAGTTATATAACACGGCCCGACTTCTTTCCAGTCCAAATTCAAATAGCATGAAGCTGCCGCATCTTGATCATTCATATCAACAATCATTGATTCAAATTTATTGAAGTCCCTCGCCGGTGGTATTCTGCTAACAAATTTGAATCATTGAAAACACTTTTGGAAGTTCGTTATTGCATGAACAAGTCTTTACAGTTAAAACTCATACATCATACTATAGAGAAGTCAGATTCATACGAATGAGATGAAATTTACTGACCGGAGTTTTGATTCTCGGGAATCATCACGGAAAAACCCAGAGAGTGGGAAATTAAAAACTATGCGATCAAAAGTCATGCCTTGGAACAAGATTTGGCCTGCCATTTGTGTTGCATCCATACCATTCATGACCTTGGCTCCTCGGCTCCTTAGACTTTGGATATTAGACATTGCACTCCTATAATTTCTGCTCAAATACCCTGAGGAGTCCAATTGCAGAGAGTTACGGCCGTTTGTCTTATTATTCAATGGTCACGGAAAGATTCTTGCAACAAATCTACCTTATTAAAAACACTTTTCTACTACCAAGATGATACAAACGGCTATCTGCTGACCGATATCAGACTGCAGATAAGCCTGTAAGTATGCAAAATAACTGGTCAGTCATACACAACTTGTGACTTACCTGTAGTATTGAGTGAAGTGGCGACGATGTTATGGGCTGAACCAAAAGCCATAGCCAAACTCGCAGAAAATGAGAAGTCTCCTTCACCAACAAGCAGTATCTTTTGGAAACTGCTGTAGTGCTTTATCCATCTCTCTTCTATCACCAGAACTGTCTTATTTATAACCACCTTTTCCTCCTCTTTAATTCCTTCTTCTTTCTCTCCCGGTGGTGGCTCCTTCAAATAACTCTCTTCATCGCTTATAATAATTGACTCTTCTGAGACCAATCTCTGTTCTATCACCAGTACTGCCTTATTTATAACCACCTTTTTATCCTCTTCTATTCGTTCTTCTTTTTCCCCTGGTGGTGGCTCCTTCAAATTACTCTCTTCATCGCTTATAATAATTGACTCTTCTGAGACCAATGAAGAAAACAGAGTACTAGTATCTTGTTGTATTGAATGTGCTGTGCGCGAGTCTCTTTGGGAGTAGGCCAAGACCGATGATTGTGGAGGAGAGATAAGAAGATTTTGATGCAATGCAACTGTGTTCGAAGTGGAATCCCCAGAAACTAAATCAGAAAGATGATCAGGTGGAGGATTCGAAACAGGGGTCGTGATTGAAGGGTCGATGCATGAGTACTCCGAGCTGTTTGTTTGTAGAAATTCAGTTCTAGTTATGGTTTGGAAGGGTGGAATTGATGGATAAATGAGGAGATGTGAGGAGGTCTCACGTAGGTTTTGATCTGATTCATCCTCTGCTTCACCACATTTGCATATGCACCTGAGGATGTTGGACAAAACTTGCCCCATCTCTCTCTCTCTCTCGATGTTGGACAAAACTTGCCCCATTTTCACTTTCTCTCTCTCTCTTGCTGATCTTTGTTTTTTCTCTTCTTCCTCTTTTACGGCCCCTTTGGATGGAGGGGTGAGAAAGGAGAAGAGAGGGGAGTGATTTCTCACTGTGCAACCCAAACAACCGGGAGAAATCAAATCCTCTCCGGCGAGAAACTCTCTCCGGCGACCAAGATTTGTAACTCCGGCGACCAAGATCTGTAAACTCCGGCGACGAAGCTTTCTCCGGCGACGATCTCCCAACACCGGCGACGAGCTAGCAACTCCGGCGACGAGCGAGTAACTCCGGCGTGGCCCGCATGCGCGCCTTCCTTTCCTTTCTCACGGAATCGCGCCACATCCGGCCCAATTCAAAAATAGGGTCCTGAGAGGAAACGGTTTCTCTCCTTCCCCACCCCTTTCTCGCCTGATGGCTCTCCCAAACGTGGGTGAGAGTCGGATTCCTCACCCTCTCTTTTCTTCTCGCTCGAAATCACTCGTTCCTAACGAGCTGTTAATTCCTCTTAAGTTGAGGTCTCTATGCGATATAGTATTTAGCTATGTAGTTTGCTTATTGTTTTGTTTTTGGAGAGAGAGAGAGAGAGAGAGAGGAAAGTGAGAAGGTGCGACTGTTGCTCAATTATTATTGGGAGCCGTAGAGAATCGACAATTTTGATTTTATCAAAAGGTGGCCTGAGGTTTTGTGAGAATAACAGTTGTGCCCCTAAAGTAGAAGCTTGCAAATGGAAAGGGTCTTTGAGTCCTTCGACGTTAAGGAATTTGAAAGGTTGGTTTTGGAAAGATTTGACTGAACGTAAGAGTGCACCTATTTTTCCGAGTAATTATTCAGTAGTCCCAAAATATCATGTGGCATGTTCACGTGGTGTTCTCAACCATTTATGTAGCGAAATTTTTTACGGGTGATATATAGTCATCTTTCTCTTGTTGGGTGGTTGGGAGGATAAGGGTTGCCCCACTTAATATAGATAGCAATAAATTATTGACTGGAAGTAGCACGTAGGACATGTCTCGTGATACTCCGGGAATATTGAATAATTTTCCTATTTTTCCAAAGTAGGAGACGCCTAAGGCGTGCACAATTTAGCTGCTGATTTTTTTTCCTCTTTTCTTTTTTCCCATATGAATAGCTCTCATTCTTTACAATTATTGGGTTGGGCTCGTCTAGTACCTATCAGTCTTTTCATGCATATTTTATGAGAAAAAGTAAAAGAAGCTATCATGATTTAGAGGGTTGTACATAAAAATTTATTTTGTAGGAAATTCTTACTAAGTGAACATAAAAAAAAAAGTAAATTTTTTTTCTCTTTCTTGCATCTTCTATCATTATCTCGCTAATCAAACGAACTATTGTAGAATAACAATGTTACTTACACAATAATTTAAACACAACAACTTACACAACCTCTCACATACATGTAGAGTCCACACATAGTAATGTGTGTGGAGCCCACATATATGTGAGAGATTGTATTTGGTGTTGTGTTTAGATTGTTGTATGAGTATCATTTTTATTGTCGAACTTATATTTTTAAAGTAACTCCAGCGACAGTTCAAAACATTTCCTAAATAGGATTTCTATTTTGATTTTTGGTGTTTTCCACTAATACAAATAAGTATTTATTTCTTATTGTATTTTTTATGGTTCTCTACTATGGCATTTCAATTTTGGTAACCTTTTCCTCTAATTTGTTGTTTGCATTTTTGCCTTAATGGCACTCCTTATATTGCCATCCATAGTATTGCTGCTTTTCCTCCGCCCAAAAGTTATTACACTCCACTTCCATGGGAAGAAAAATAAAGAAACAGCTTACAAATAAAAGAGCATCTTGGCTATGTTTCATCGTACTTTTTTGACAAGAAAAAAAGAGGTCACGGGGGTTATTATAATCACTATCCACAAATGGTTTTACTACCTGGTTTTCATTATTTTGCGAACACAACCTTAAAATGTGTAGAGCTAGCCTAATCAGCAATGAAAATCTAAACGAAGATTAGTCCCGACCGGCAGGTAAACATCTACCTTCTTACTACTTGATTGAACGGACACTTTCTTTGTTACTTTTACAAGATTCGCATTGCAAGGTGACGAAACCCACCAGTATTGACACAAGTAGCTAAAGATCTGCAGCAATATCACAATATTTCCAGATTCCCATTTTCCTCTCCACCCGTCGCTAAAGGGATCGTTTGATTAACAAGAGAATGCTTGAAAATGATGGAAATATAAAAAGTAGTAACAATTCTTCGTGTGTTTTATTAGAAAGAGAATGAGAGAGAATGCAAGAAAGTAAAGAATCGTGTACAAACCGATTAATGCAAGGAGTGTTATTTGTTTAATTACTGAGTACATTCAAGGGAATATTGGTCATTAGTCTAGATGAGGAGCAAAGCAAAAGTTTTTCATAGGAGTGGAACAAGTTCTTCAAATGTAGTTCTCAGAAATCTTTTGCTTTGCATTTACTCGAGCACCATACAAATTATAATCCATGGATTTCACTTACGTAATGACCGGAGCAACTTTGATACTCCGTACGTATGACAGAATTTCATAGGTACGAGGAATATCTCTTTGGGTACAAGTACTTACAACTGTTTTTTTTATTATAATAATGTCCACGCCAATTTGCGCATACATCGACTAACTCCGGAACCCTGAAGTTAACGACCAAGCAAAACATCCAGTGACCTCTATGGAATTTGAATGTACAACCTTACGGAGGACAAGAAATTATTTGCTTTTGGTACTAATTACCGGAAAAAGAAAGCATCAAAAGGCCTCGCAATATATTGACAACATACAACTATGTGATGCACTGATGTAGGCTTGCCTCACTCTTACATCAAGCCAGAAAAAAAAACGTATGTAGCCGCTTTAGTTAGTTTGTAAGTGCTTATACTACTTTCCTAAATAGATCCACGGATCCAGGGTGTATGTCTTACGTAGTTCTGCATTATTTTACTTTTTTATGCCAAACAAGGCATTACAATTTATAAATGCTCCACTCTCCATTCTTTTCTTTTTGTTTTGAACACGTGTAACCTTCCTACTAGCTGGACTCCCTTCGGGAAATTTTATTTTAAAATTGATCACATTTCTTAGTCACGAAGCATTACCACACAGAAAAGGTAGAGTACCAGCCATCCGGGCAACAGCACCGTTTGATTCACAATCACAAGTAAAATGACGACCGACCATTAGGCCCAACTTCAACAAGTGCTTATTCTACGTGATATTCCTAACCATTTATGTAGCGACAAATTATGCGGCGATAAAGACATTATCATTTACTTTTGTTGGGTGAGTAGGAGACAAAAAGCGACCTGCAATGTGTGGTGACAATCTTAAATTTGCGAAGAGTATCACAAGACAATGCCATATGGAACTCAGGGAGCACCTAATAATTGGCCAAACCTAACCCATCAGCAGAAATTCAATAAAGTGTAAAGAGCAACCCATTGTTTTGAGTTACCCAAGCAGTGCTACACCAACAAAAGCAAAACAATTCAAACCCAAACACCTATACTTTGTCAACTTTAACCCTAACCCCCACCTCCTTTTGCAATTCTCAACAAAGCACATTGGTCCCATTACCACTCAATCAATGAAAAGCTTCCTTCATCTTTACTTCAATCCCACCACATCCTAGCTTATTTATAATCTAATATTCAACCCCTTCTATCTTTCATGATTCATGTACTACTTCCTCATTAATTTGTTTCAGAGGATTTTCTTCAACCCCAGAAAATCCCTTCCCTTACACCTCCACCCTCTCACCACCCTCTATCCCAGAAGCAAGCCATGCCCACTTCTCTAAACCAAACTGTGATACCGAAACAAGCCATGTCCACTTCTCTCAACCAATTTGAGATAGCAAAGAAAGCCATGAAGCAAGAGACTTCAACACCAGGACAGCCATATGTCAGAATGAGGCCTCGTCGGACAAACCCGGTCGTGTGGTTTGGTGCAGTCCTTTGTTTAATATTTAGCCTTCTCCTTATCTTCTTTGGAATTGCAACTTTAATAGTCTATCTGATCATCAAACCCAAAAACCCAGTGTTTGATGTCCCAGCTGCAAGACTCAATCTCATCTACTTCGACTCGCCGGAGAATTTCAACGGCGATTTCGCTTTCCTCGCAAACTTCTCCAACCCTAATCGGAAAATAGATGTAAGATTTGAGTCCGGGGAAGTAGAGCTCTACTTTTCCAACAGTCTCATATCAACACAAGCTTTTCAGCCTTTCACGGAGAGGCGGCGCGAAGCGAGACTAGTTGCAGTGCATATGATCTCAAGCTTGGTTTACTTACCCACAAATGTAGGGCTAGAACTTCAAAAGCAGGTGCAGAGCAACAGGGTTGCATATGATATAAGAGGAACTTTCAGAGTAAGAGCTAATCTGGGTTTGATTCATTTTTCTTACTGGTTGCATGCAAGATGCCAGTTAGAGATGTCTAGTCCACCAACAGGAGTTCTACTCGCCAAAAGTTGCAGAACCAAGAGATGAAAATGCAGAACATGTATCGTGTTTCCTCTATGTCCCCATTTTCTTTCTTTTATAATGTTTTGTATTTAGGCCAAAACATCATGTGTCTGATGCCTAAAATCATGGACACAACAATTCTTTTTTGAACAAGGAATGTTTCTTTCAAATTTTGGAAGCACTACATGGACCAAAGAACTTCATGTACATGATATATTCAAATCTATCTTTGTTCCTCGATTATAAAAACAATCAACGGATTAACAGGAGAAAGATTAAGCGAGGAGGGATCAGATAATTTCATCTGGATGATCTCCCTACTGAAATTTAAAATTAAGGACTGCTAGGAGAGCATTTTGCAACATACTTTTTGAATTGTATTTACCTATTGTCAGCAAGTTTGAAGCCTTTTTCATCATCTCTGTTTGTAAGATTCATCTAGGGTTCAAATTTTTAGGAGTATTTTAATGTATTAAGGAATCAACAAAGATACCATCCTAAGAACTTTTCATTTCTTTATTCATTAAGTTATGTACATCTAACTCCATCAGTGTGGTGCTCTGTACATCTACTTTAACTAACAATTCTATCCCTTAAGCCTACGTACTAATCAAACTATACAGCTTGATCCAGGATCTTGTATTGGTCTGGAGATTTACCTCGAGATATAGGCATGTCATAGCACTTAAACTTTTTCTTTTGAATTATGGGAAAAAGATCATTATGCAAGTAAGATGAACCTGCTAGAAGAGTTGCAACACAAAAGTTTCTGATTTCAACATTCACCGACTCGATGACATTGAGACTCTAATGTAGCTTACTTATACGTGGAAGTAACAGTTCTAATCTCGAGAAAAACAAAAGCACAGAGATGGCCCCAAGTGATATGGATATGTGTCTCACTCCATATGATCAAATTGGACTTTTAGCCTATGACGACAACCGATTCGTCAAAGATTTGGGCGTGTATCTACTTTCCAACTTTGCCCAAAGTTCTATCGGATCCGTTTCATTGATGACTTCTTGGAGAGTGCTATTTCCAAGATACAATTGAATCGTACTATTTGCTAACTCTCTCATCTCCTCCCATTTGTCATCCTTGACCCCTTCTAGCTTCTCCGATTTCTTCTTGAGAGCTTTCACCAAACCCGCTCTTGTCAATATATTTTTCACCCTTTGTTGCCAAAGAGTAAAGTCATTGTGCCCGTTGAAAAGCTCAACCGTAAACCCGGTGCTTTTTCCTGCCATACCTCGCGTATTAATTTTTCTCTTAATCTTAGCTCTAATACCACTTTGTTGGGATTATTTTCCTCCTAATCAATCCCACACACAAACGGAAGCGTAAATGGAAAAATTACCATGCACAATAAACAAGGCACAAAGAGAACACAATATTACGTGGTTCTCCAAACTCGGGTACGTCCACGAGAGAGAGAAAGCAATTCCCACTATCACCAAGGTTTACAAGGGTTTACAAAGAGATCCAACTATCTCTCAAACGCCCTACCCAACAACCTACAACCAAAGTGGAAAGATCTCACCAGATGAGATGATTCAAACCCTCCAAAATCAAGCTGAAACAGAGAGCCCGAAACAGCCCCAATATACCACGTACTATCTGGTTCATACGGCTCCAAAGAAGAGAGAAAATAGCTGCCCCCCTTTTGCTCCTTCACCACTGCCGAACACAGAGCACACTATTTCTCTTCTCCGCCAAAGCACTCACTCTCCACCAAAGGCACACACCATTTTTCTTTTCTTTCTTCTCACACGTTCTGGAACTCTCTTCCGAGAAACAAAATAACCCTTTTTGTTCCCAAGAAAAAAAAAACCTAATAATGTTGGGCTTCCAAGACAAAACACTTGGGCCAAAATATTATTGGGCCTATCTTATTTTTCATGGGCAAAAACCCAACAGTCCTAAGGATCACATCCATTTTGGCCTGTGGGACTTGTCAGTTATACACTATTTGCTCCAAATGAGCAGTAATCATCATAATGTCTGATTTGAATGAACTGAGGAAGTCGGATGCCTTTGTGGCTTCTCCAAGCCATTGCCTGAACGTTACTCCAGGCAAAAAATCACAACGCAACCCATTGGCCTATCCTAGTTTAAGCAACATGGGGAAACATGATACATAAAGGGTCATGTACAAGTAGGAAGAATCAGTGGGACATCAATACTTAAAGACAGTTACGGTTCCAGGTACATAATAAGATAATTACTACTAAATCATACATATGTTTCACAGCTTGTGATGTTGGCAGTGAGGATGCATTAGGCAGCAAAGTAAACAACCAGCGAAAGCCTCAGCATCGAAATTCCAATCACTTGCCAAAAATAAATTTGATACATACCTTTATCAAAGAGGCAAGGTAAACAAACAGAGAATGTTACCCACAGTGAAGTGTAACTGTCCTATCATCTTACCTTCACACTAGAGAGAATTATCCATATTAACACTAATGAACTTAGCCACCAGAATGTGTATGACCCTTCTCAATGACCGACTCAAGCTACTCTTCACGCACTACCAACATATCAACCAGAAAATTGATATCAACCTAAATGGAAGAAGATTCAAACCCTTGCCACCTATTAAGCTGTATAAATCCTATTCTCGCTCTGGCTTTCCAAACTATAACCTCCATTGACATGTGACCAAGACCAAGGATTCCATTACAAGGTTCAACTTGTGTACGGGTTTGTTTTATGAAAGGGATGGGGGAAGAACATTTTTGTAAGTCACCTTTTGTGGTGTTTGTCTGTGTTAGTTTAAATAAACACTGGAGCCCTTTTCTTTGACAAAACATAATCATATTCATCCTAGTATATTGAGCAACAGGTAAGCAATTGTTTTCTCTTATTTGAAGGTATACCAGTTGACATACTTGGAGAGTCAATATACTGTGACTTGTTTTCATGATGTTAGATAGATTTCCCTAAGAAGCATGGACGCGCAACACCGGACACTAAATCGACATGCTATGGTCATGTGAACAAGGTAACAAAATTTGCCAATTCACGTCCGTCGCCACAGTGATGGGGGTTTCAGAGGAGTTTCAAACCTAATCTTTGGATAGGTTAGGAGAACACCTGTCCAACAAGTGTTTGGGACTCGGGAGTGTGAACCGTCCATGCTTCTTAGGATTTTATAAGCAATGCTGGTGTGACTTGTGACAAGGTATACCCATTGCTCATATGTTAAGCATTTCTACATGACCAAGTACTTCGTTCTACATGACCAAGTACCTCTTTCTACAAAGCAAATACTGAAACATGTGAATCAGTTGTATTGCATTTGTGAGGAAGATTTGTACTGTATTTTATCCACATTCATCTCATTACAAGGCAACATCTCCTAGGCATATCAATAACAATGTGTACAGATTCCAACAAGGATTGAGTCATTGGTGTGCATTATGCATCCCGTGGGTATTGAACCAACAAATCACCATTCACAAGTCTGATGCTTTAACCTTTCAGCCATGGTAAAAAGTTCCACAATGCACACTTCTTTTTTCGGTTCAACGGGTGTTTGGGCCACCTTATCCTCCCTGGTCTAGTCAAAGGCACGTCATCCATGTCGGGACAAGGGAATTCACAAGAAATTATTTTCTTACGGCTTGACCCCAAGATTCGAACCCTGGTCAATTTTGTGGGGACCAAACCCGCCAACCAACCGGGCGAACCCAGGGCTACATTGTACACTTTTAAGCTTGAAAACAGCAACTACAATGGGTAGCTGTATCGCTATATGGAGTCCGATATAAAAGCTGAAATACACTTACATGCGGCATCAATCAACTAATCAAAGGACTTAGATTTGGCAAGATCAATGTATTCACTATTAAAATCGTTCCGATTTCTACAATCCGCCTTCAAATCCTAACATTGCCCCAATTATCAACAAGGGAACTACACATATATGAGTCAAATCCCTCTCTCTATCTAATAACGTCAAAGTAGACAAAACCCATTGCATAATAAATCAACTACAAGCCCTAGAACTGATTAAGAAGGAGAGTAGAGGGTAGCTTACACGTTGAAGGTACCGGTGACGGTGTCATTGGAGGACCTGACAGCAGATTCAAGGTCAAAAAACCCGACTAGGCTCCAGCCACTGTCTTCCGAAGCCTTTGAGGACGCGTACGAGTTCCAATCGGATAGGAGAGAGGATGGCGACGACGACATCGTCGTGGGTTGCGGTGGTTTCCGATTACTGTCCTCGCCGGTGCTGCTGCCTAGTGAAAACCAGCTCTGCATTTTTTTTTATGGAAGTGCAGATTTGAATTCGAGGTCTGGTTCTGACTTCTGGGTCTGAGACTATGGTTTACGATTGATGTGAATGAAGATGTTTCAATTTGATTCCTAGTTTACTATTTTAAGTAACATTGGGAAACATGATACATAAAGGGTCATGTAGGAGTAGGAAGAATCACTGGGACATCAATACTTAAAGACAGTTACGGTTCCAGGTACATAATAAGATAATTACTGCTAAATCATACATATGTTTCACAGCTTGTGATGCTGGCAGTGAGGATGCATTAGGCAGCAAAGTAAAAAAACAACCAGCGAAAGCCTCAGCATCGAAATTCCATCTACTTACCAAAAATAAATTTGATCCACACCATTATCAAAGCGGCAAGGTAAACAAGCAGAAAAGAATGTTACCCACAGTGAAGTGCAACTGTCCTATCATCTTACCTTCACACTAGAGAGAATTATCCATATTAACACCAGTGAACTTAGCCACCAGATTGTGTATGACCCTTCTCAATGACCAACTAAAGCTGCTCTTCACGCGCTACCAACATATCAACCAGAAAATTGATATCAACCTAAATGGAAGAAGATTCAAACCCTTGCCGCCTATTAAGATGTATAAATCCTATTCTCGTTCTGGCTTTCCAAACTATAACCTCCATTGGCGATTTAGAGCCAATTAAAACTTCATCAAGACTACCCAGCAATCAATTTAGAAGTTTAAAGCACAAATTCAAATCAGAAAACATGTCTACACTTCTTTTTAATCGGCTAAAAAACATGTTTACATTGGTATAAAGTACTCCAAAACCAGAAAAGATGAAAAAAATAAACAGAGATTTCAGGACACAGGTTTATTACCATCCACACCATATAATGCTTCACATCCTCAAATTTCTATAAAGCATAATGCTTCTCTTAATCTAAAGCCAGACTATTAATTCATCACGCTACCGAAATAAACAAGAATAAAAAGAGAAAAAGGACCTCTTTAAAGGAAATCATCATCTGCTACCAACTTCAGACGGCGTCTTTGCCACAATCGACAAGGCGTGCAGTCCACTCTGCAACTCATCTTGCAACAATTGATAAACCAGCCTATGCCTCTTCACCAAGCTCTTCCCTTCAAACTCCTTAGACACCACTTTCACATTGAAATGAGTCTCGCCGTCACTCCCCCTAACGCCCTCATGCCCTGCATGCTGATATGATATATCTTCAACTTGCAACTCAACAGGCCTCAATTCTCTCTCCAACTTCTCCCTAATCCTCTCTCCTCTACTCCCCAACCCAACACCACCCCCATCCAAATTCGATCCCAAATCATCACTACTCACTTCAGAGCTCACTCTAACCACCAAATCCCCACCTCCAATCCCATTTCTTGAACCTGAGTTCGAATCCTCAACCTGGTTTTCGTCTTTCTTACCAAAATCACTATCTTTTTCAGCTCCAATCCCATTTTTTGAGCTCAAATTCGAACCCTCAACCAGGTTTTCATCTCTTATACCAAAGTCACTGCCTTTTTCAGCTTCCATGTAAACCTCCAAAGCTTTCTTTTGCATCAACTTCAACATATTCAAGAACCCATTATTCCTAGAAGGCGTCAAGCTCTGCTGCAACCCAAGAAGCACCACAAAATCGGGCGAAACCCGTAGAATCTCCTCCACCGGCCGGCCCGAAAGCCCCTGAACCAGCAAAGCCGCGAGTCCCTTTGTCAAAACCGAGTCAGAATCGGCCTCAAACACGACGTTCTTGTCCGAGTCAAGGCAGGCTCGGACCCAGACCTGAGAAACACAACCCTGGACCTTGTTCTCGCTTGTCTTGAACCGGGTTTCGAGGGGTTTGAGGTTCTTGCCGTAGAACAAGAGCTGCTCGTACTTGGCCTTGGGTTCTTGGACGGCTTGGAAGAGGTTAATGATTTCTTGGAGCTTTGGAGGGAGTTCTTGAATGGGTTGGAGAGAGGAAGAGGGGGGAGACTGTGGTGGTGAAGCATGGGGTATTTTTGTGGGTAGGTTTTGCATTGAGATTGATTTGGAAAAGGAGAGGGTTTGGGGAACTGAGAGGATTAGGGTTTTGAAGAGTTGGGTTTTTGGGTGGAGGAGAGGTTGCGGGAGCTTGGAATAGAATAGGTGGAAAGAAGTGGGAATTGACATTGTTTTCGGTGAGAGGAGAGAGATTACAACTACCACTTGCCTTTTGCACATAGCCTGTTAGGGGAAAAGGGTAAATTACGCTGACCTACCTTGAGGTTTGTCTCGATGATACGATCATCATCCCTGACGTTCCTGGATGAATCAGCGTTCCCTGTAATTTGAGGTTGGACCGCATAGACCCGTTCATGTAATCTTGACAGAAGAAATGTTCTCGATGGCTTAAAATTTTTGAAGAGATCTTTTTGGAAGACTTTGGAACCGTACCGATAAAAAAAATTACTTATTTTTTAAATTAAATGTGATATATTGTAAAACAATTATATGTCTCATAAAACGAGAAATAAGTATTTAAAAAATAAAAAGATTTAGAATTAGCGAAGCAAAGCATTTTTATTCTTTTTTATTTTTCTCGTGAAGATTCTTTACGAAATAAAGGCCATGCCGAGATTAACAACTAAGATGCAACTGTGTAATTCAAAAAAGTCAGGTTCCAAGGTGTAGAGTTGTATTACGAAAACACCCAAGTTAGTTAACGAGTAAGCAAATTCAAAATGTAATAATTTCACCATTTTTTGAAAAAATGTATATCGAATTGATTTAAAATCGCCAGAATGCACTCTCTTTTCTTATCCATAATCATAAGATCACCCTTTCGGGTGTGAGAAAAGGATAGTAAGTTAACATGTAAAGGATAATCTTATAGTTCGGCATGAAAAAAAGAAACAGAAAAGTTCTGTCCAATGCTGCAGTAGAAGTCTATTTGTTAAAGCTTTTCCTTTATGCATCTACTATATGGTTCCCACCTACAAAAAAAAAAGGACTTAAAAGTAATTCTAATACTAGTAATAAAAACAGATGACATCAGTTATTCGATAAGCGGGGATGAGCAAACAAAGAGGAAAAGGGTTTCTCATCATCATCCTTTCTTAAGGACTCCATCAGGCATTAAACAACATAATCCGGAAACATATTGCAGCCCCGTAAGGTTTCAGGTTACAAACCAATCCAAGTTTATGTCTCATTCAATGTAAAAACCATCAGAGATTACAGCAGACCAAGTTCCTTGTACATTTGGTTGTCATATAAAGCTGATGTCCAGAACAAAACTTTCCAGTTAACGAGTGAACATTCAGATTCTAATGCCCTGATAGATCCTTAGGGTAGTGAGTGGAAAACAATACACGGACTATAAGGTGGCAAAATCACCGGCCAAAGCATTTCAGTATAGAAGAGGAAACACCAGACAACATGAACTTCATCCCAGCAGATCCACCAGGGAAGTATGATACGGCATAGTATGCTAGTGCAATAACCTACAAAGTTGGTAAAACATGAGTTCCATACCAGATGATAGAATACATTTTATTCTTCATTTCATTCTTACTAGCAACAAAGAAACTTGAATCAGTTTCCAAATAACTGCTCAAATGGGGAAAAAAGAGAGATACCAACGGACACATGTCAAAGAAGTGAGAAAGTAGAAGGGCAGGATAGGAAGCATAGTTACATACCTGAAGTACAGAGAAGAGTACAGAGAGAATGTAGCTATGTAGTGCCATTGAGACATAAATGGTACCCACCAGGGTGCTTAAGAATCCCAATGTAAAAGGAAGTCTCTGGGGAAGTATGAAGGAAATAGAATTTGAGTGGAATGAAGTGTCATAATGGCAGAATAAACTTTGCAACCACAAATGCTAATCAATATACTGTTCTGATACCTCTTTTGATAACATGTGCTCCAACTGATTCTTTGGACCTTTAAGAGCAAAGAATGACCCAATGATCAAGCAACATCCGAGAGTGAAGCAGAGGGCGAATTTCTGCGGCACCAACACGATGACTGGAAGGAACATTGTAAATGCAATGAAAATAAAGAACACCCCTGTTGCTAGAAGTAGCCCAAAGTACATGAGAGATTTTCCTGAGGGAATATTACTGGTGGCAGACTGCAAGCTCCCTGGTATGTCCCTCACTCCTTTTGAAACCCTGATAAATATCAACAAGGACTACGTGACTGAAGAAGAGAAAAATATCATATATCTACCAGCAACAAGCAACAACTAAAATTAACCATCAAGACTCATCTACGATCTCAATTAAGCGACATCCACATGGATCTGTTACACGATTTGATAGAGCAAATATTGGGATATACAATTTCACCCCATAGTATATAGATGGATTTCGTACCGTATCACAAGCCACACCAGCATTGCTTTTAAAATCCTAAGAAGCATGGACAGTTCACACTCCCGAGTCCCAAACACATGTTGGACAGGTGTTCTCCGAACCTATCTAAAGATTAGGTTTGAACCTGATATACCCCTCTGAAACCCCCATCACTGTAGCGACGGACGCTAATTGGCAAATTTTGTTGTCGTGTTCACATGTCTCTAGCATGTCGAATTAGTGTCCAGTGTTGCGTGTCTATGCTTCTTAGGGAAATCTATCTAGGAGTATCATGAAAACCAGATCACGGTATATTGACTCTCCAAGTATGTCAACTGGGATACCTTAAAACAAGAAAAAACAATTGCTGTTGAGCAAAATACTAGGACGAATATGATTGTTTCAAAGAAAAGGGCTTGAGTGCTAATTTAAACTAATACAGACAAACACCACAAAAGGTTACTTACAAAGATGTTCTTCTTCCCCATCGCTTTCACAAAACAAACCCAGACACAAGTTGAACCTTGTAATGGAATCCTGTGCGACACAAACTCGATAACAGGCAAAGGTGCAGGATCGGTTCTGTTTTTCTCACAGCCATAAATTGTACATCTGAATCAAGTTCAAATGTCCTTATACTTTTGTTTACGAGAGGCAATGAAAAACTATCTCTGAAAAGCACCATCGAGAGAAACAAAATTCCATAGACCACCTACCACGGGGGGGAGATTCTGTAATTAAACCACGATGCAAGTACACCACATTCGATACCCAAATACATCTTAGCTGACGATGTTTACTTAAGCATCTCTAGTATGTAGGAAATGTGCAAGTAATTGAATGATTTTAGAAGTATTTCATGAGTGGATAAGGTGCCTTGTCCCATCTTAGCCTCAAGAAATTCAAGAGTGGATAATTGTTCTTTCCCAGTGCCCTTTACGCTTACGGATACTACTTGACCAAGTACCTCTTTCTACAAAGCGAATACTGATCAATTTTGCAGGGACCAAACCCACCAACCAACCGGACTAACCCTTGGGGCTACAATGTACACTTTTAAGCTTGAAAACAGTAACTACAATGGGTGCCTGTATCCCTATATGGAGTTCGATATAAAAGCTGAAACACACTTATATACGGCGTCAATCAACTAATCAAAGGACTTAGATTTGGCAAGATCAATCCATTCACTAATAAAATGGTTCTGATTTCTACGATCCGCCTTCAAACCCTAACATTGCCCCAATTATCAACAAGGGAACTACACATATATGAGTCAAATCCCTCTCTCTATCTAATAACGTCAAATTAGACAAAACCCATTGCATAATCAATCAACTACAAGCCCTAGCACCGATTAAGAAGGAGAGTAGAGGGTAGCTTACACGTTGAAGGTACCGGTGACGGTATCATTGGCGGACCTGACAGCAGATTCGAGGTCAAAAACCCCGACTAGGCTCCCGCCGCTGTCTTCCGAAGCCTTCGAGGACGCGTACGAGTTCCAATCGGATAGGAGAGAGGACGATGACGACGACGTCGTCGTGGGTTGCGGTGGTTTCCGATGACTGTCCTCGCCGGTGCTGCTGCCAAGTGAAAACCAGCTCTGCATTTTTATTTTTTTTTGTTTAATGGAAGTGCAGATTTGAATTCGAGGTCTGGTTCTGACTTCTGGGTCTGAGACTATGTGAATGAAGATTATCAATGAAGATTCGTCGACCAATTTCTTGGTGGGTCTGAGACTATGCGAGCGAAGTGATTGCGCAAGTTACTGCGAGGGTGAAAGCATTAACTAGTTGTTCACTCTTCTCACCATAATCTCTTCTCATTACCATAATCTCATCTCTTTGCGAAATCGTGTTAAGGAATAACGCTTTTCGGGAGAATAGTATAAAACACATCCGAGAAACAAGTAAAGCGGGCTTGAGAAACGCGAGTTCGGTAGTAAACATACTTCGCATCTTCAACCTGCGAAGTATTAAGAACAAGGCTTCTCCCCTTGCTTGGCAATTTTCAAACTTATTTTGAAATTAATTTAATGATCCGATTCGTCCTTTTTGTATAAATTGTCAATTATAATGTTTATTTTAAGTATTAATTCAAATAAGTACCAAATGGTTATTAATCGGAGAAGAAAGATCCCCAAAAAAAATGAAAAAAAGTTAGCTGGGTACACTTGATTACAACCCTTATAAAAGAAGAAGATTTTTCCTCAATTTTTTGAAATTTTCAACCTTACTTTGGTATAATTTTTATGATCCAATTCGTCCACATTGTAGAACTTGTCAATTAGATTCATTATGTTAGATTTCAAGTCAATCGGATACTTCTTGATTCCTAATCGGAGAAGATATGCGTAAAAAAAGATTGGAAAAATGTGGACCGGGAACACTTGATTACAACTTGAAAAGGCTTCCTCGCGCCTTCTGATCGTAGTCCGTTGTAACAACGTCGTCGATCCAAGTCGAGCTTCACCGTAGCCGATCCGAGTTCCGATCGCTGAGCCACCCGGCAGAGGTGTGTTCGCGACTCGGACGATCGGAGCTGGTGAACTCATCCACGCGGCCACACCCATCGTCTCTTTCTCTCTACAACGGGTGTTTGCTATTTGTGCCTCGGAAGTCTTAGAAATTGAATCACATCTACAGCCAAGAATGTGAGGAGCAATCTTAAGGTACAATGGGTGGTTGTTGTATCTAATTCAATTTCTATTGGCGCAAATTCTAATAGCTTTTCGGGTTTTGATTTTATATAGCGCATTAGAAATCGATGCAAGGTATATGCCTCCCACGTGTTTGACATTTGGCTTCTTAAGGTAGTCATTTTTCAGCCTATGGTTTTTGTAAACTTGAACAAAATTTCTGAATTCATAGCTTTCGCGGTTGGTTGTGCATGGTAAGGCTTCTACTAGAACTTCGTATTCGAAATGTGAGGTTAGACCAATCTTTATGTCCTATAAATCTGCCAGACTTTCAATATGTGCGAATGTAGCTCGGCTTCACCTCCACCTTCCACCTTCCTCCTTAAACTTTTTCTCCTCTTTTTGTACAGGTAAGTAAACTTGCGACCCTTACTGCGACAGATATGGAGCACGTTGATCAGAAGCTCAAATTATGCCGGGATCCGCTCACATGACAAGTATTGCTAATGCACTTTTATGTATTAGGAGTAACTTTTGCTTTGATAGTATCCTCTATGTCTCTCAATTGTCGTTGATTTGTTGTATCAGGAGTAAGAAACGAAAGCACCAGTCCAAGGAGAGTTCAAGTGAATTGCATGCATAATTTCACTGTTTGTTACGGTGCCTCGACATATACGTTTCACTACAAGAATGTGGTTTTCAAATTTGGAAAATCTTCTTAATTTGTTTTGATTTTGATGTGGTCTGAAGCAGTCATACCACTCCATACATGATTTGAAAAATTAGTGGGCAAGCGGTTGTTGGGAAAGAAGTTTAGGACTGACAGCAAAAAGATAATGACCTGAGTGCTCAAATACATTACTGTCATGATAAAGATCACATTTTTTGGAACTTCTATTTTTCTTTCACCTTATCTGTTCTTTTATTGTCAAGTATTACAATTGTAAGTCTCCTGGTTTGATAGTCTTTGTGATTTACTATGTACATAGTAACGCACAACTGAGTTTGATATTCTCCTGGCTCAAAATGGGGCCACTACATCAGAGCATTGTTGTTCAATTTTGCAGTCTCTTTTGTTGGATACTTATGTTACTATTTCTGGACATGGAGTTCTGTTCATGTGTAGAGTGTTGGCTGCTAAAATGCTAGTTCTCTTTCCTCTTGTGATTCTTACTTCGCAAAAATATGCTGACATGCTGCTGCGTCATTATGTTTGTCTCAGAAATGCTGTTTTTTCGATGACTATTACTGCTGCAGCTGATGGGAATTGCTACTGGGTTGGAAGTGTGGAGGTATCGGGACCGCAATGCTTGTATCGGGTGAATTTTCTGCTGCTCAAACAATGAATCAGAAACAATCATTGGAGGGGATGCAATATGGTGCAAGCCCTTTCTTTCATTCTCCTACTGCTACAGTACTATTTGCTCTATCTATATTATTCATTTTTCTAGTGTTACTAGTGCGGTACAAACATATAGTAATGAGACGACGTATGTGGTTTGATAGACAATCCTGTGAATGATTTCAACAATGTGTTTCATTCGGACGTATGTGGTTTGATAGACAATCTTGTGAATGATATCGACAATGTGTTTCATTCGGAAATATGTAAGACAGATTTGTTGGATAGGAGTATATTGTTTGTGTTATTTGACTGGGGAATAACTAAAGTAAGCAATATTATTTGGAGCAGTTTAGACTAAACTAAGCAATATATGGGGGTGGGTTCAAGGAAATATATTATGCCCAACAAACTTGCCCACAATATAAGATGGTGAAAAAAGATAGTACTACAAAATGTGCATTACAATTCAGTCAACAATTTTGTAATAGCTCCTCCGGTTGGGTGCTCGTATTCCTCTAATTCCTTCAGGGACTTCTTAAAAAGTGAGAAGAGATTTTAATGAAACCACCACGGGCACGGGATCTTACCTGAAAATGAGACAATTTTAAACTGGAATAGAATTTAGAATCAGCAAAGAAAACCAAGTCCAAACATGTACACAAGAGACAAGACAACCAGTTAAAACCATGCATATTCCAACCCAAAGTTTACTCGAGGCAGATCACCGATCATATCCCAACCAAATCTATTTCGATGGCATAGTGTCAACCCAAAGATCATGAATACCATACCCGTCTAAAGAACCAAAAGCAAAATAACAAACTCATCCTACTCTTTCTGGTCTTGACAGTGTGAAAGTCAAATGACCGACTTTTGACTGGAAAAAAAAAAATTTGACCGACTTTTAAAAAGGCAGTTTCGCAGTTTGATAGCTCCAATAATCATGAGCTTTTCATTCATTTCATCAGAGAAGATAATAACCAAGGCTGTGGGTAATTCGTGTAACAGCAGAAACTGATCGATTCTTTAAAAATGAGCAAAATATCACATGCATAGAATTTTTATACTGCAACCCATGAAATCCATCAACATTATCTGCTTTTGGTACATTTACTTCAAGAACAATAATGACATAATCTCTCAATTGACTAGAGTCAATTTTCAGCCGTATTTCAGCTCTATCTAGCTGTTATCCCCATTATCCACCAACAAAACAACAATGAACACAAGTACATTATCCACACAAAGCTCTAAAACCACTTACATATTTGAGGTTTAGATTATCCCAAGATATCAACTCAAAGTCTAATTGGATTAACTTATTGAATGTCCAAATCTAACATTAAGGAAAACAGTTGAACCTCACATGCACTTCCCTTTCCCTTTCAAAGTGAGCTTAACCTCACATTTTGCCTCTTCTTCTTTTCAAAAGATAAGTAAACTTTGCTAGAAAATTTTTCAGAAGCATAATGAAATAGATTTGATTTGTGTAGAATGAGTTCGGAACCCAAAGAAGCCCAAACAATAAAATACACAATTGTGGTTGAAAGTAACAGATTCAGTTACCTCAATAATGCAGATCCCTTTGAGGTTCCACTCACTGCAGATCAAAACTCCAACATTTCTTTCTTGAAGAAGATGAACCTACACACATAAAGTCATTTACAAGGCTAAAAGGTTTACATTGAGAAAAGTTAAGGAAGCCTAAGCAGTGCTGACATAACAATAAGCATAACAACCACCCATGTAGCAAAAAACTGTTAATAAGCCAAGTAGTCACAGCCAAAAAGCTTAGTCTAAGACCATGCAATATCAGTAAGCTATGGCTTTTGGCGGGAAAAAATGAAAACTCCATGGTAGTACTCTATAGCTTTTCAACCGTTGTTGTCAAAACGTACTCAGACTTCCTCCAATTGATACCACATGGTTCTCCACATTTGAGTACTGCAATTCGTTCTATTTCACTAAAAAGGAAAACGGAAAAAAAGAAAAATGAATCATGTGTAAACACAAAGGGGACACCTGCTTACCTAAAGGAAAACTAAGGGAGGAAGTTACCATCCTTTCCTTTCAATAAACATGAACATAACAAAAGAGTAACATAGCACAAACCAATTTACTCAGGCAGCCAAAACACAACAAGTGAGAAAATGATATGAAGCATCAATCCAGCAAAACTATTTTTTACAAACTGTGCCTACTACCTACCGCACTCTCAACAAAAGCTCTTAGCTAAGAGTAACCCATGCTGAAAGGTGTACTACGAGCTCTTCTCCAGAGTGAAAACAAAAAATTGTTGGGAGTTCTCACAAATGTTTCCAAACTGTTAAGAAAAACGATATTACTTTAATTTCGTAGACATTGGAGAAAATATACATCAGCGAACAAATGTGACCTACACATAAAAGCCTCAACACCTTACCACACTCCTAGTTGTACATGTTCATAGAGACACTACTCGCACAACTAGATTCCATCCAATTTACAAATCCATTGTCATCCAATTTACCACCCTTCCATCGAATAGACTACCCAAAAGTCCAATCAAATAACATTTCACTAAGCCTGGTATTTTAAAGCGTAACACTTCATCTATATCTATGACTCAAAAGCGAGTTGCTACAAACTGTAATGCCTTAATCCATTATTTTTCTCTTACATTTAGCAGAAGAGAGTAGAGGAGGGGGAGTGAACATCAAAATCATGGATTGAAAGAGATTAGTCAAAACAATCTTGTGGACAACAATTGTACCATCTAATTTATGCAACATTAAACGCTTAGAGTTAGAGCAGGCAGCAGGCACAAATCTACTCAATTTCACCCGACCCCAAAACTTGCGGAAACTCAACCTTCGGACTTTAAGAAAAGCAATTGCTAGCAATAGCAAAATGTCCACCAAGAATTTGCTCTATTGACAAACAAATCAGATGGAGAAGAACAGTATGAGATATCCGTTCCATTTCTTATTCGATTAGAAACAAAAGATTGCTACAAAGAAAAATAGTAAATCGCACCAACAACTTTCATTCCCTGATATATTTCACACCAATCTTATCAGAACTACTTGCAAAGAAAATAAAAACTTATCAGAAAATTAACATTCAATGGATAGAACATGGGTCACAAAGATGGTGTGAGGCCCACAGCTAGGACTGGATGTAAGGGGGCTGATGCGGTGGAGGTGGCCAAGAGGGTCATCACCGGAGCCACCCTAGGGTGAGGGAGGCTTGGTGCGGCAGCCTCGAATGGGGGAGGATGTGCTACAGCTGCAAGGAAGGGACGAGGTTTTGCGGGGAGGAGGGTGGTGGGGCTACAACGGGGGAGAGGAAAAGTGTTCAGTCCCCAATATAAATAAAAAAAAAAAAGAAAAAGCAAAAAGAAAAAAAGAAAAGTCACATCTCGTGAGAATTGGACGAGAGAGAAGGCCTAGTCCATTGGATCAAAGTAAATCCAAATCAATCTCAGCCCTTGTTGTGAAAATATCTTTTTCCGGCCCCACACCTTCCTCCCTTTAATATAGATAAGCTCAGTAAAGCCATGGGAATGCATGGATCATTCGTTTACGACATGCCTTGAAATGTAAGTTTTCCACTAAACTACATTTACTCCTAATAGATCCATGAATAAGTTAATCTGTAGACTCAAAGGATACATAAAGCTTCAATCTTCTTTCAATAATGTTTTCTTCATACAAATAATCTAGGAGGAAAAAGTGCTGCACTTCAAATATACTCACAGAACTAAAGAGGGACACAACAGCAATAAACTCACAGAACTTTCAAGAGCTGCACTTCAAATACCAAAGGCTCGTTGGCATGAGACAAAAGGCTGCGTCGAGGGCCAAACTGCAACAAACAACCATATCGTAATAGTATGCGTAAGATGTATGGCCTCTCAGTATGTATTGTTGTTTGGAAGGATAGGAAAAGTGTATAGGGTGTTGTGTTAACTAACCTAACACAATCAACTCTTATTTATATAATAGGAAATCATAACATAAGACTACATTAACCAATGTGGGACTAATACCAATATTATATTCTAACACTCCCCCTCAAGCTGGAGACTCTCCAGCTTGTTACAAATCAACCAACGAAACAATTACCTCAATTACTAACAGCAATAACGAAAAACAATCAACTTGTTAAAACAATGGAACAACTTTCAATAGTAACGACCAACGAACTACTTCAACCGATGAAACGACTTCAACGACCAACCAACTTCAACGACTTCAACTTCAACTTCAACGACTTCAACGAAATAATTTCAACGACCAACGAATCAACGAACGAATTCAATGACCAACAACCAACGAACAATTTCAATGACCAACGAATCAATGAACGAATTCAATGACCAACAAAACCAATTTCAACTACCAACTTCAACGACCAATAACAACCAACTTCAATTACCAACCAACACCCACCAACTTCAACGAAATAGACGACAAAATAAGATATGTTACCACGCTCACCAAAAGCATGGCCAAAAAACCGACCACGATACCCAACAATATTCAACTGGATGATTGTAGCCGTTACAATAAGTGCAATGGCGAAGAACACAACCACGACTACGACTGCAATTGACTTCACCCAGTATAGACCACCTCGACCAGAATCACGACTAATATTAAGGCCGCCATAACCAGACCTACTACGATCATCTCTTCTGGACTTCCAAAAACCATGACCGAAGCTACGAGAGAAAAGACTACTTGAATCAGGAACTAAACTAGAAGCCATTCCAAATCAGTATCAACAATGCACCAACCAGCAGCTACTCCAACCATCAATGAACAAGACTAAAAACAGCAAAGTGAACCAGAATACCAGCATGTAGCGTTACCAGCGAGTCATAGCATGCAAAGGAGCAAGCCATCACAAGAGCAAATAGCACAGCAGACCAAACAAAACCAAATCTGAGAACAAATCAGCATCAAACCCAAACGAAGTGGCTGGAAAAGAACTGACAAAGGGTTTGGAGGCCTATTTGTAAGTGGGTTAGGGTTTTGGAGATCAGACGAGAGTGGAGGGATTTCTAGTACTGTTCACGACTACTGTTCATGTCGGCGAACACTGATCACTACGACTATGGTGATGGATTTCTAGTACTGTTCACGACTATTGTTCATGTCGGCGAACACTGATCACTACGACTATGGTGATGGATATTCAGGTTAGGGTTTTGAGGGCTGCTGATCAATAAGGCGGCGGCAGCTAGCTATGGTGGTGACTAACTATGGCGGCTAGTGGTGGTGTCTATCGTGGGGTTAGGGTTTCAATGGGATTTTAGGATTAGGGTTAAGAACCTGCTCTGATACCATGTTATTTGGAAGGATAGGAAAAGTGTATAGGGTGTTGTGTTAACTAACCCTAACACAATCAACTCTTATTTATATAATAGGAAATCATAACATAAGACTACATTAACCAATGTGGGACTAATACCAATATTATATTCTAACATGTATTATGCATTATCTTGAGTAATTACTGTTTGAGAGAGCATTAAAGCAATACTCTGAGGCAGTCATCAATCCTATGTAACGAACTTAACCTCAAGGGCCAATTTTAACAGCAGTTGCAGATGTGAAAGTGTACTCTATACTCCTTAATGCCATGAGATGCAGCCTAAGTGCTTGGATCGGAGATTTCTACAGCCTATTAATTGGCAGCATGAGTATTCCGAATCGAGTATTCATGAGTTGTCTTTCATTTGGTTTTTTCACATCTGAAAATTGCTATTACTCAAGAATCCCTATAAATAACTTCTGCTTAAATGATGTGGCGGAAAAATTGTTGTAACTAAGGCACCTTGATATTTGTTTTACAGTGATAGGCTCACAACTTACCCACATATCACCTGTTCATTTTCTGCTATGGTTTATGTCTTCTGTGACCTGTGTTTCTTGGTCTTTTTCTTTTCTAATTGTTTGTTTTTCTGTCCTGCTCAGTTGGTTCCTTATTTTGTTGTAGTGGATAAGCAGAAATATGAAAAAATGCAAGCAGGAACACGAGGGAGCTCCTCCCACAAGAGAGGCCGACAAATGCTCAAAAAATAGCAGTCACTTGGAACAAAAGATAGCATGAACTATACAAATAACACGAAGTGCTTACTTATCAATGAAGGTGATGAGATAGGAAGTAAAAAAATAGCAAAACCTCTTCAGGAACTGGCTGCAAGTACTCATTGATGTATCCTGCGGATGGAGGTATTAATGCTCTTCTCTTCCCTGAAACAATAACCCAAGTATGTTCTGAGAAATTAGATAATTCTTAAATGATAGGAAAAAGCAGGTACTTTTGGTTATGAGTCTTGTGACTGTGGTTTTGCTATTTCGTTATGAAATCTAAATTTAACCCCCACAAATGAGGTTTTTCTAAGTCATTTTGTCAATAAGAATCATAAATCTTCTAGAGATGTGCTTCTTGAATTTACCTCCAACCTTCATGCCGACCAATACCTCCATCAGGCCCTTTATTATCTGTGAAGGGGAACTATTGCAAGATGAATCACGTAACATGTAAAGAATGATCAAATGGGTTAAAAAGCATGTATGCTGATCTCTTACATGTATCAAAGGAATAGAATGAACGAACAGAACTTTGAAACAATATACAGACAACCAATTGTGACTTTAGGTCTTCATCCAAAAAAGACCCTCGTTGCATTTCAACAATAAGCAAGAGCTGCAAGACTTTGGAACGAATAATGAAGCGGATCTAACCTGCTTCTCATTCAGAGCAAGTAAAACAGGAGAGCTTTCTCCGCTGAACTGATCCACAGTACTGCAACAAAATACTGCTCAAGTTTAAGAAGATAGTCGATACAACAGCTAGGTTTAAATACAAATATGTTTAGCATGAGAAATACGGGCAACAGGATTGAAGGCTCTATCTCTATAACTCCAAAATGCAAAGGAGAACCCAAATTACCTATGAACAAAATACCCATTTGATCGCCGGCATACGTAGTTAACTTCAACGAGATTTCCTTCACGAGCCTCGGGCCCTTCCCCTTCAATAACGTCTTGGAAAACAACCCAAGCAAATAAGCAGAACATCGCAGAAATAAAACAAGGCACAAGAACATTACAAGGCCCCACCCCTACCCCTTCCCAAAAGAATAAAGAAATAGATTGTAAATGGAAAGCACCTACATCAGTAAAATACAGGAAATACTCTACTTGAGATGTAAACCTTTAGAACATCTTACCTTGTATCCTCACTCCACTAGCAAGCTTCTGGGTCCTGGATGCTTCAAAGTCCACACAAGAATTTCACATGCGATTCAATGAAACCAATAAGGACTGGATGAAGAAGTTCACAATTGTTTACACCATTCGTCGGAGAAAAGTGAAAACAAATCACAAGGGCACAAAACAATTACCGAATTACTTCAGGCTCCTTCATCTCCTGCATTGGTTCACCAAATACAGGATAAACATTTAGAAGGATAGGATTGCAGACGACAAGCTTCAGAAGCGACCTTCTTGGCATTCTTTCCATCATCGGGGTGGGGAATCTCCCACCCAAGTTTTTTGGGAGAACAATCTTGGATTGTTCGTTGTTCATAAAACTGAGTCCATGACAATGTTAAAACTTTGTTGCGTACTATTAATACATGGAAAACTATTCCCTTCATATAAAGCTTCCTAAAACTGATTGCAACAACCATAAATTAACCTTATATCTTCGTCTATATCAGTTGATGCATCTAAAAGGGCTCACAACCCAATTTCCCTATGTACGATGATACGTAAAATTGTTTCATCATGGAGCAATGATGGAATAACCATACATATCTGACAAAACATGTATTTTGGTAATTTTCTTACTCGGCTATTAGATTGAAATGAGAAACCTAAAAATGTCCAATATTTATCATGGCCAGATCCTCATAATTCTTGCAGTTTATCATCCAACGGGGCAACGGGAACTACAGTAGCTAAAAACACCCAATTCGCAAAAATCAGATTGATGTTTGATTCCATCAATATACCTTCTTCTTCTTTTTTTGATGCATAGAGTATCAATATACTTACCCAACTGCCTATCGCTGGGAACCAAATTCAATCCCATTGTTTCAGATTTTCGTCAAAGTAAATTAAGGGCTACAGCCTCATTTATCTTGAAAGGACCAAAGCAAGAGCAACAGTTAATTTCCTGACTCTCACATTTCCATGGCGCTCAAGAAAACAAAGTTGCAATTTTATTTTATTGCTGTAACTGAATTGGAAATCAAGCGTATCAGCAAAAAACAAGCAAAGGTACAATTAAGCGTCAATTTGGCCAAAACTAACGTAAACAATGGGAAATTGTACCAACGACGAAACAATGGGAAATAATAGTAATTTTATGGTATTGGTTTATTTTCACCTTGTGGATTTGAAGGCAATTGGCAACTGGATGTGGGTTTGAAAAGTTGGAGCTTCCATTTGCTAGAAAGAGCTCCCAGTGTGTGTGACCGTGTGTGTTAGAGAGAGAGAGAGAGAGAGAGAGAGAGAGTTTGCCGATGAAGATATGATAATGGATAAGAAGATGGTTTTGGGGTGGCAGTTTCCTAATTGCACGAGACGTTTGACTCCCCACGTAACCAATCCGCTTGGCACAGTTCGGATCAATTTGTTTTACGCAGTAGTAAATGAGCCAAATTTAAACTGAATTTTAGGCTCCGTAGCTTGACTCGTGCGAATAGGCTGGGCCCAGGGCTCGTATGTAATATCTCTGGCTCATGCGAATGAGCTCAGCTCATGCTCGAACCTTGAATGGCAGGGGCTAGACTTGAGCTTAAGCCTATTTTAAACAAATCAGACTTTGATCACCATAAAATTCAATTCGACTCCTTTGCACCTCCCTACCATGTAGCAACAAAATGCAAAAACCGTGTGAGCATATGTCAATATAAATTCAAGGTTTTATTGATGTCCTATAAATCTTATTATTATCATCGATGAAATTGCACCAAAAACAAATAAAAATAAAGATTTAGTACGTGGAATAACTAGGAGACAAGATTAACTCGTTCAAAAATAGACCTCTCCGTGTAGTTGATGCGAATTGAAGAATTGATTAATTTCTCTACTTCAATTATTATTATTTTTTAAGTATAGATTAAATTTTCCTCATTTTGTCCTGGGGCGCGTAGGTAAACCCACCCTCTGGCGTGGTGGATACAGGAGCACCCATGATTTACATGGTTGGAGTTTGGGACGGAGTTAAGACCATGTTGTACTTTTTGGTTGGGATTTCGGAGTGCAACAAAACCCGCATCGTCTTGTTATCATCCCTTAACTTGACCCAACGCAATTATAACTCCACGAATAGGTAAACCCAACAAGTCCCACCACATTAACAAATTGCCAAAATTTTCCAAATAGAAGGGTCTAGAGACCCTAGTCAACTAAACTTTTTTTTAGATCTGATGAAGTCAACTACCTATGTAATTTCATCTTCCTCAAAAAATAAGGAAAAAAAAAATACTACTCCTACTTTTATAGGAGCGTTTTCACCAAAAATTTTGGACTCCAAGTTATTATATTTTATCATGCTGTTCACATTAACGCACAATTTCTTTCTCTTCATTTTTTCCCTCTATTTTTTTGTTTCACCCACCCATATATCATATACAACTTTTATTAATTAGTGGAAATAATTTAACAATTGTGGATAACAATAACTTATGCATAACTTATTGGTTAACGAAAAGGCCCTTAGTTGTGGCCAATTTGGCAAATAAGCTGACCTTTTTTTTTTTTTTACTGAATTTGTTAATTATGCATCCAATTTTGGTGAATTATTGATTCATCTTAACGATAGAAAATCTAAAAAGTAAAATATTATTATCGAAACTCAAAAATTTTAAAATAAAGACAAAATAAGACAAAAAAAATATAATTCATCAAAATTGGATGCAAAATTATCAAATTCAAAAAAAATAAAAAAATACGAAAAATAAAAAAGGAGTCGGCTTATGTTCCAAATTGGCCGTAATGGAGTACTAGTAGTTTTTCATTCGGCGAGAATTTCCTTTTCGAACGAACACGAACCACACGATTACACCGCCCTGGAGGGCCACTGAACGGGGCCCACACCTCTCTCTCCTTAGAAAAAGAAAAAAGAACCAGTCTCACCTCATTTAACTTAAATTGCCAAATAGAAGGATCTAGAAACCCTAGTGAACTCCCTATATAATCCCTCTTCCTCTTCCGCAATCTCGCCTCTTGCTTTCCCCACACTCAGAACCCTAAAATTCGTCACTGCCTCATCTTGTCTCTAGATTTCTAAAACCCGATTCCCCGGAGAAGAGAGAGAGAATGGCGGATACGGAGACGTTTGCGTTCCAGGCGGAGATCAACCAGCTGTTGAGTCTCATCATCAACACCTTCTACAGCAACAAGGAGATCTTTCTCCGTGAACTCATCAGCAACTCTTCCGATGTGAGTAGTCGTCTCTTTTGCGTTTTCTGATTATGCGTTTGCTTCTGTTTGTATGAGGAATTTGGTTTATGAGACGCTAGATCTGTGACGTACTGCTAATTTTGTCGTTTGTTAACGTACGTTTTTCATTATTTAGATAGATTAGATTCCTGGGACTGTTATGAGTACGATGATGATTAATTATCTTTGTTCGTTTTTTTCGTTCCAAGTAGGAATTTTCTACAATGTGTTCGCACATGTTTGTGCGTACTTATTACATAATCGTGAAAGCAAGGATCGTTAGTTCTTACGGAACAGACAGTGTACTTATTCTCTTTTTAATTAACTAATTTACGGAACAGACAGTGTACTTACTAGCCTTACAATTTTGTTGGTGGCATCTAGATCCTAAAAGTTCCGGTGCTTTTACGTTGTGGATTTCATTTGGTTATTACTAAACTGATACTTTAATATAATTTAAGATTGAAATGAGTGAAACAGCTGAGGAAGTCTTTCAAAGGGGCTAGGAAATTATCAACATATAATAGTACTTCTGGAGGTAATGAGTTTGTGCTAAAATAAGCAATAGGTGATATTGTCGTTGTGTTTTTGTCTGGCTATTTAAGAAACAAACAGCTGATGACTTTAGCATGACTTTTTGCCCCCCTTTGTTCTCAGTTTTTGTTGTGATTTAGATCAGAAGGCTCATGAATTTCATTTGGTTATTACTAAACAGATCATGTTTATTGAAAATCACAACAATTTATTTGTTTTGGCTATAAATTGGGAGAAAAAGAGCTAATGAATTCTTTCTAAGGGACTAGGAAATTTTGACATATATTAATACTTCAGGTGATCTCGAGTTTATGCTTGGCTACGTTAAGCAACAGATGATATGTTTACAAAACAAACAGCGGATGACTTTAGCATGAATCAACCCCCTTCCCCCATTGTCCACAGTTTCTGTTGTGATTTAGATCAGAAGGCTTGCTATGCTCTTTCCTATCACATGGATGGATGTGAATGCCAACGGTGTCATATGGATGGAATTTTGATTTACCAAACTACCTGTTACCTTGTATTGTGGGGATTTGCTTGAGGAATTATATTGTTATCCTAGAGTTATGTCGATCAAGCTTATCGGGTTACTTCACAAGTTGTGGTTTGACCAAGTTGTATAATGAGGAATAACTGTGCGCTGTCATCCTATTCTCCTTTATGTTCAATTTTAGTGCTATAATGTATTTTTTCCTTATACTGTACAAAGAGAATCATGTGTCGGGTTTTATGGATCTGTCTACTAATAATTCCGTTTGTGCTTGTGACCTTGGGAATTATTTAGGCTCTGGACAAAATTCGTTTCGAGAGCTTGACCGACAAGAGCAAGCTGGATGCTCAACCAGAGCTCTTCATCCACATTATTCCTGACAAAGCCAGCAACACATTGACAATCATCGATAGCGGAATCGGCATGACAAAGGCTGGTATGTAGTAACACATCATGTGTTCCATTGCATTGTCTTTGTAACACCATATCATGTGCTAACACGTGTAATTCATTGACTTGCAGATTTGGTGAACAATCTTGGTACCATTGCTAGGTCGGGCACAAAAGAGTTCATGGAAGCTCTTGCTGCGGGTGCTGATGTCAGCATGATTGGGCAGTTTGGTGTTGGATTTTACTCAGCTTACTTGGTTGCTGAGAAGGTCATTGTGACCTCAAAGCATAATGATGACGAGCAGTATGTATGGGAGTCCCAAGCTGGTGGGTCTTTCACCATCACCCGAGACACCTCTGGTGAGAGTCTTGGCAGGGGTACGAAGATTACCCTTTATCTTAAAGAAGACCAGCTTGAGTACCTCGAGGAACGCCGACTCAAGGATCTGGTCAAGAAGCATTCCGAGTTCATCAGTTACCCCATCTCTCTCTGGATTGAGAAGACTACGGAGAAGGAAATTTCTGATGACGAGGATGAGGAAGAGAAGAAGGATGAGGAAGGAAAGGTAGAGGATGTTGATGAAGAGAAGGAGAAGGAAGAGAAGAAAAAGAAGAAGATCAAGGAGGTGTCCCATGAGTGGTCTCAGATGAATAAGCAGAAGCCCATCTGGATGAGGAAGCCAGAGGAGATCACCAAGGAAGAGTATGCTGCTTTCTACAAGAGCCTCACAAACGACTGGGAAGAGCACTTGGCTGTGAAACACTTCTCAGTTGAGGGCCAGCTGGAGTTCAAGGCTGTCCTCTTTATTCCTAAAAGGGCACCTTTCGATCTCTTTGACACAAGGAAGAAACCCAACAACATCAAGCTCTATGTGCGCCGAGTCTTCATCATGGACAACTGCGAGGAGTTGATCCCAGAGTACCTAAGCTTTGTGAAGGGTATTGTGGATTCCGAGGACCTTCCTCTCAACATCTCAAGAGAAACGTTGCAGCAGAACAAAATCCTCAAGGTCATTCGCAAGAATCTTGTTAAGAAATGCATCGAGATGTTTTTTGAGATAGCTGAGAACAAGGAAGACTACAACAAGTTCTATGAGGCCTTCTCCAAGAACCTCAAGCTCGGCATTCATGAGGATTCTACAAACAAGACCAAGATTGCTGAACTCCTTCGGTACCACTCCACCAAGAGTGGCGACGAGATGACTAGCTTGAAGGACTATGTTACTAGGATGAAGGAGGGCCAGAGTGAGATTTACTACATCACTGGTGAGAGCAAAAAGGCAGTTGAGAACTCTCCGTTCCTTGAGAAGCTGAAGAAGAAGGGCTATGAGGTCCTTTACATGGTTGATGCCATTGACGAGTATGCAGTGGGACAGTTGAAGGAGTTTGAGGGGAAAAAGCTTGTTTCTGCAACCAAAGAAGGTTTGAAACTGGAGGAGAGTGAAGATGAGAAGAAGAAGCAGGAAGAGCTCAAGGCGAAGTTTGATGGTCTTTGCAAGGTGATCAAGGATGTTTTGGGCGATAAAGTTGAGAAGGTGGTTGTTTCCGATCGCGTGGTGGACTCTCCTTGCTGTTTGGTGACTGGAGAGTACGGGTGGACTGCTAACATGGAGAGGATAATGAAGGCACAGGCATTGAGGGACTCTAGCATGGCAGGCTACATGTCAAGCAAGAAGACTATGGAGATCAACCCAGAGAATCCCATCATGGAGGAGCTGAGGAAGAGGGCAGATGCAGACAAGAACGACAAGTCTGTGAAGGATTTGGTTCTGTTGCTTTTTGAGACCGCTTTGCTCACCTCGGGCTTCAGCCTTGACGAGCCCAACACTTTTGGCAACCGGATTCACAGGATGTTGAAGCTGGGTCTGAGTATTGATGATGATGATGCTGCCGAGGCTGATGTGGACATGCCACCGCTTGAGGAGACTGATGCTGACGCTGAGGGCAGCAAGATGGAAGAGGTTGATTAAAACCTCCTGCCCGTATTCGGATTTTGGATTAGTATTACCCTAAGTAATTGTGTCTGGTTTTTAGTAAATCGCTACTCTAGTTTTTGATGCTCTGCTGGATGGAATTATATAACAGAACTGAATGCTGTTTTTTGTTTATGGTAGTTAATTTTTGCTCAATGTAGGGTATAATTTCTTATTCTAGTCAGACTTTCTTAGTTCAATCTTGTGGACAAAATGCAATGAATTTGAAGCCTTTGTGAAAGTGCTCTTCCCCAAGTTCTATATGTGTTTATGTGGATAATGTATTATATTCTATGATTCTGGGAAGTGGCAAGGATCAGATCAGTATGGGACATTAGTTCCCTTGCTGTTGAACTTCCGGCAGCTTTATCAGATTGCGGCTCCCTCTAAATTATGCGTCTATGCACGGTTCTAAACCAGCATAATTAGAGGTTTGAAAGAGTTGAACGAGTTTTGTGCGTGCGTTTGGTGCGAGTTTTCTGAGGTCACCCCACGAACTTCAATCTGAAGACGGGCAATCCTGGTTGGTTATCCCGATCCTTCTTTTGCGCACTGGAAAAACGCTAACTCGATGGGCGTAGGACTGGTTGAAGGTTACAAATCAAAAAAGGGATCCAGTTTTATAGGAAATGGATATATATATCCATATATTTCTAACTTAGTTTTATGAAATGATAATACATGCCAGAAACTATATTACGGGTGTGGTAGAGTTGAAAGAGTTGCATAGTGCATTGCCCAATCTTCATTTGTAAATTTAATGAGTTTTCTAGAATATGTTTAAGCTGTGGTTTGTTGATTGGGCGAGTTTTCGGTAACGTTAAACTAGTTTTAATTGAGCCAATCGTGAGCTTAAACATTATAAGTCCAACGAGGCAAGTGACAACTTGTTGAAATTTGGTTTAAAAGTTTATCAAGCTGTAAAAATAAATATAAAAAGATTAACCCAACTGATATCCAAGGACTAGAGGAAATCCTTTGTTATATCACCTGAGACTTTTAATATCTGCATTCGTTTCTTTTCCTGAATTTCTCCTTAATACTTTTCTCATTTTGAAGATATTATTAACATATTTTAGTGGTATGGATATTGTAATTATCGAATGTATGTATTGAAGCTACACTATGAAGTGTGGTAAAATGCACACAAGATCATGTAAGAAAGGGCTGCCTCGCCTAGAGATGATTGCTCAAATTCTTGAAATAGTACATTACATTCTTGAATGAAATGAACAAAGAAAGAAACTATTTGCGCAGTCAGTTGAAAAAAAAAAATAACACTCACAAAAATTGAAATGCAAATTTCCCACAAAACTCAAACATACACAAGCAGCAAATTTGGTCAAAAAACGGACACCACCATTGGTAATAAACAAGCACAACCAGCGACCTCTCAAAGCAAGTAGAATGCTGAATTCCGATTGGAATCAGGTATCTTCAATCCGGGTATGAAAAACGAAGCTCGGGCAAAAATGGACACCGCCATTGGCAATAAACACGCACAACCAGGGACCTCTAAAAACAAGTAGAACCCCAAATTCTGATTTGGAATCAGGTATCTTCAACCCGGGAATGAAATACGAAGCTCGGGAATGTAGTGGTGATGTCCCTGTTCAGGAAAATCAGACAAATGTCAGCATTTTAGGACATTAACTTAATAATGATGACAGGTAGTAACTGTATTCCATCACATATCTTCCTAGTCAGTAATGAGCTACACAACAAATAATAGATTCAACCTATACAGGAGAAAAAATAGGAGACATACAAGGACCAAATACATTTGGTCTACACCCTCATCACAGAGAGAGAGAGAGAGAGAGAGAGAGAGAGAGTATTTCATAAACTCAAGTAACAGATCCCCATATAAGTAGCAAGCATGATGCATCCCAGTATACTGATGCAAACGCGATGGAATGTTCTCATGTTTCAAGAAGATCATGAAGAACCAGACTAGTTTTCAAGTACTTCAGCAGCTATGATAAAATACGAAAACTAATTTGGGGCTTTGACATTATCCAACCAATTAGTAGACTAATGTGTACGAAATATGTACCACCTTCTGTGCTACCCCACCCCAACTACAAAGAATTGGAAGAAGACTGAAAAAAAAAAAAAGAAGCTTACTTGAGGTATTGGAGGGTCATATTCTTCAAAAGGGATGGATGTCGCAAAACAAGACTTCTCCACTCTTCCTTGTCAATCTTCCCATCATGTTTCGTATCAGCTTCCTCAAAGGTCTGAAACATTGCCCCAAAATATATCATAGACAATTTTTTCCACAATTCCTCCAACAAACCAAGTAAGAAGCATGCATACGGATAAGGGGAGCACCTTGTCAATGATACTCTCTATAACATCATCTGAAAGGTTCATTCCCGATTCAGCAAGAGTTGCCACTACCATTTGCTTCACCTGCATTGCATGCAGAAGTCAATTAGAAACCTCCAAGTCCGAAATAAACGACAAGATAACTTAAACTACACTATCATGATGTGAACTGCTTATTGGTGTCTTAAACTAAGAAGAACGAGCAGAAAACATGAAACTTTGTGTCTAAACCTAATATTTGATCATAGCATGCTACAAGAATAGCAGTTTGAAAGTTTAGTTACGATAAACAAAGAAGGATGTGGGTTTTCCAAACTAATTTTTTGGCGTGCACATGAGCTTTACCCTTATGACACTCATACAATGGAAGCGTTAAAAATAGTTTCAGATGGTATGTCCCTTTCAAATAGTTTCAAAGGCAATTGCAAAACGTCACTTTACGACTGTCAAAACTATCGTAGAAGGGAGTCTCAAGGGACGATGACAAGTTGTAGTCACACCAAAACGTCACTTTACGACTGTCATTGTTTATTCTCAGTTGTATGTTTATCTTTCAATGTACTTAACCACACAAAGTAGCACACAGTGGAGTTTCTACCCATGAGGTAGGAATAAAATATTGCTTCCATAGGTTAAATCCCAGATATATGAAATACAAAATGAAACCCCTGCACTACAAAACAACATAACAAGGAAAAGGACACTCCCAGTTTAACTGGTCAGTATTCAAAGGGGGTCATGCTAAAACAAATAGTTACCTCTTGCCTCTCAATGAAACCTTGTTGCTTCAGATCGTACAATTGAAAAGAAACTGCAAGAGTATCGGTGAAATGAAATGTACAGTAGGGATAAAGGTGAATAGAAAGCAAAAATAACAACATAGTAGTGCTTCATACACTCAATCTTATCATCAATAGGGGCATTTGGATGGAACACGGAGAGTGCACGAGCAAACTCTTCAAAGCCTAGGATGCCGTTATGTTTTGTGTCAAACAAGTCAAATACCTGCAATTCGTAAAAATAAGGAAACAGATTAGTCTGCGAAAATTTAGCACATTTAATGTGAGATGTCTACAATAAGATATTACGTTATACAAGTATTTCTTAAGTCCCCAATCTGCAGCTCTTAAACCAGACAAGAACAGGTACATTCACACATTCACACATGGTTGTACCTAAGTGTACCTATGTGGATCCTTTCCATCACCGGATACATGTGTGTGAGTGGAAATTGCATGGTGATCTAGACAATTGTAACAAGCTCATGGTTAAAGAGTTAAAACTAGTTTATGAAGATCGTCCAGTTACAGCGAATTTTAGCAAGATCAACTAGTGTAGTAGTTTAAGATTAAATACCCGATCTGCAAACAAGCTCTCCTTTTTGTTGGTCTTAAATAATGCCAATTGAAACTCTTCCTGCAATAACGAATTGTAGCATTCAACACAGTACAATAAAACTGTGAGGTAAAAAGGCATCTCCATAGAGAGAACATGAGTAATAGCAGGAATTCAGGCATAGTACTTGCATATCATCTGGCCATGTAAAGACAACTAACAGTAATAACGATTTTTTTTTTTTTTTGACAAGTACAACGAAATATGAACCTTGTTGATCAACCCGTCATCAATCACTGCGCTGCTAATCTTCTTAAATAGCTCATAAAGTGCCTCTATTTCACTAACACTAACTGCATTCAAATAGCAAATCAGAATTCTCAGTAGAATGGTTAAGTTGCTTTTAAATTACAGCAAACAAAAGGAGAAAATAGAAACAAAATTACACAACTAATCTGCATATCATAGAGCTAGTTAATCAGAATAAAAGCTCTTTTACACCGTCACTTCTCCACGTCTCCAAAGTTCTACAAGTGCTCAAGACCGCACTTGATAGGTAAACTCAGACAATATACAATCTCAAAATACTTCACACATCAAAAATACAAATTAATACGAAATCAAAACCATAAGGGCCAGTGGCATACACACTGTCGCCCTTGCAAGAACTTCAGGATCTTCAAGGTCTCTGGATTGTCCGTACAAATCAATATCACAGCAGCCAAGTAGGGGAGCACACAAATGCTTAACCCCGTCTAAGCACTGCAACATGGTAAATCTTGCACATCAAAACTCTCCATGCCTGTTCAAAACAAAGAGTCAAGACCTTTTCTTTAGGTAGTGCATGCAAAAAGAAGACCACTAGCGGAGAATGAACCTAACCTTTTGACCATTTCCTGTGTCTGTTACTGCAACCCAATTGCAAAGGATTGTGGAGATTGCTGCAGTTTCCAATATCCATATTCAGTAGGGAAATAAGAATGTCCATTATAATCTGATTATATCATACACACATCTCTATCCACACATTTACAAATGAGATCTTAAAAAGCCCAAGAGGAGTCGCAAGTTGCAGCTATAGCAAAAGACTGTAAAAACAGAATCAAAAATTTCCCCATAAAGTGAATGTCAACAAATTTTGAATCTTTGATCAGTTTCTTACTTCTTGGTATAGCACAATAGGCAAGTAACAAACTTCTGAATACAACTATTATTTAAAAGAAAGGGTCCCAGGATACAAACACACACAACTTCTCAATAACAAATGGCAGCGAAGAGAAAATAATTAAGAAGCAAAATGTGAGGAAAATAGGGGGGCAATTTTACTGTGCTTAGAACTCTCTCTCTCAAACAAAACAAGAAAATGGAAATTTTGTGAAATTTCCTTCCTTTCCCAGTGTTCTAAAAAATCACTAGGCGCTAGTCAGGCGGAAAAGGGGGGGCACATAGCGCCCAAGCGCCGACCATTCAGGCTGCCTAGTGCCTAGGCAGGGACCAGTCGACCAACTTCTAGAACACTGCAGTTTCCCTATGTTCCACACAAAGGGTTAGGTTTGCGCTACATAACTCAAGATCTGTACATTCAAACACGGCCGGCAGCACAAAAGTGTCTATCCAAACAGCAAAATCAAGTAGGCAATTCTAAAATTTGCATGCACAACTCTACTCAATAACCCTTTCTCCCAACCCCAAAGTGTCGGCCTAGTGGTGAAGGCTTGGGACTTGGGGGTTTGCTCCAACCTAAAGTCTCAAATTTAAAACCTCTCAAGAGCTATCAACTCCTTTGGGGCCGTCCATACGGAGCTTTTCTCAGGCTTTAATTGCGCTCCCCACAAGTGGACGGTGGAATTGACCCCAGATAAGTCGAGGTGCACGTAAGCTAGCCAGGACACCTGAGTTATAAAAGAAAATAACCCTTTCTCCCAATTACTACGGCTCAGCTGTATGATCCATCACCACCTGCTGAAATTGAATCTAGTACCCAAAAATTGAGCTCAATCTCCTCATGCCCAAAAATCAGGGCCGGGCTTGGGGAGAAGCCTAGGAATCCAAAGCTTCAGACCCTCAAAAAAATTTCAAAAAAAGGGCCCCCTAAACGTGTAATACCCACCTACATCTGGGTTGAATGGAATAACTCCTGGTGTGGATCGGACAACCCCTTACTCCTGAAGGTCTGCTTTATTTGCTAGGCCCCAAACGTATTGTGTCAATCATCTAAATTACCCATTTATACCGAAAATTAACAAACAGAGAGATGAAAGAAGGAAGAGAGAGAGAGAGGTACCTGTCGATTTATGATTTCCGGCCGGTTCTGATTGTGAATAAATTTATGGGTACAAACAAGTACTCCGTATATCTTTGCCACAATTACGTGGAAAACCCAATAATTTGTTCTTTTTACAAGTTACTCCACGTACTCCATTTTAATCCTACTCTTTTTTGGGGTGTAATTATTAATAGTCCAACCGGCATTGTTGCGTGGTGTTTAGACCTTTTTAACAGTCCGCATTGATGTGGGGTTTGTATGCTTCTTCTTTGGATCACATTAATGTGTAGGGGTGAAGAAATTGGGCTACCCCGTGTCGGATGTTTTCTTCTTTTTTGAATGTTGGGAAACTACCATGTTGTGGTTCGGGTGTTTTTCATACCTTGATGTGGATCCGCACATTTATTCTATTTGAGAGTAATTACTTAGGACCCTTATGACAAAACTACGTGGCACCTAGGGCTCTCCAACACTATACATTAGAGTCCATACAAGACGTCTTAGGACCGTATTCAATGTGGAGTTGGGGTTCATACATGGTGGCATTGTGCATTGATATGGTAAGTTAGGCGCCAAACATTGGTTGACCCATTTTAATGCGTGGTGGTAGAGAGGCCTCGATCACCATGTGGTGATACCTCAAGTTTTTCCTTCGCCACACATTGACAAACCCAATTAACTTGAGGTGATGGAAAGGACAGGGCACTACGTGACGGTGTCTCAGAAAAATCAAGATTAATTCTCTTATATTCCCGTAAAATTGAATCCTGCAAATATATTGACTCAGCCATCAATTTAGTGCTCTAATCAACTATAAATCGACGGATTATTTTCTTATTTTTTCCTCTTTGATTAAAGTATGCTCGATTACCTCCCATCCCTCAATTTTGGTTGGATACGGCGAAACAAAAAATAAGATAAAAAACGGATATCAATCCTCCATTCTACCTATATTTTCCATTTGTGGCATCTTAAAAATGTAAGTTTTTTCTTTCTTTTTTTTTTTGTCAAAAGAATGTGTTAGTTGGCCAAAAATTATACTTCAGAGGGGGAACAGGAGTTGCGTGAACTCTAAAGGTTTGGTCAAGTAAGCATGAGAAAGTAAATACGTGTTTATACTTCATAAGGTCGCATGTTTGAATTCTACGGAGGCCAAACATTCTTAAATCTTTGGGCCACTAGATGGTTTTCCGGTCACTAAATTTAGGTTCCAAAATTAGTCGATGTGCTAGCAAGTTGACTCATGCATACGGTTATCAATAATAAAAAAAAAGGGTTGCCGGGGGGAGAGTATTGTGATAGAGAGGAAATGTCGTTGAAAATGGAATAACTTCCTATTCGATTTGGATTTTGAGAAAGGTTTTTTTAGAGTATTGAGTAAATAGAGATAGATATAAAAAATTTATTAGAAACTGTGTCCATAAATTTTGAGACCCCGAAACGAGTAAAGGAGATTGAAGTGAATGTAGAAGTGAAAACATGAAAAATCTGAAATTTACAGGTGGTTATAAGTGGTCATAAATAACTCTAAAGATGCTAATTAATGTATGACATGACACTACTGCAATGAACAGTCTGTAACCCATTCTTTATTGAGTTAATAATAATTACTCCTTACAAATATGCATTTAGTGAATGAGGTAATAATACACAACTCATACTCCGGTAGATAGTGTCTCCAGCACTTGAGTAATTAAATGCTCGTGGGCACCACGTGGCCATGTCTAAGAGCTCTTCAATATATTGTATATTCACATAGATTCGTACATTTACTCGTTGATTCCGTGTGGATTTCTGGTGTGGAGGCCTTAATACGACGAGTTCTCAGTGCTTCTATAACGCGTGAAATGAGTCTGAGCCTCCGATCAAGTACCATAATTTTATTGAACGAGACATAAAATCACTAAAATATAGGAGTATACTTTAAAAAATCTAAATAATTAAACGGAGCACCAGTAAAGCAAAACTAGCACCCATTCATGATCCAGTGCTTCAAAAACGCCCTGTTTTTTAAAACACTTTATTAAAACCATAAATCATGTTGCATCGCTAATCCAGTCGGTTTTGGAAAATAAGTTGAAAACCACATGCATTTTGGTAGAACTCATCTTTCTCCGTTTCAATTACTTTGTCGCCAATGTAATAAACCATCAGAAGCCTTCACTACGCGATTTCGGATCCTCTCACGTGAGCCCTCATGTGATGAGCTTTTGCTGACACCTCACCCATTTAGAAGATCAATGGTACAGATCGTACTCTTATTAAAAATCATTTGCGATTGTATAATACTACTACAGAACAATTAAGGAATATTTATGGCTAATATTGATAGAAAAAAAAAATTCAGATTTAGATAGTATGCCAATAATTTTCTCATCTTCACCATTGTCTTCCCGGTAAGGTCCCTTGCTGCCCTGATCTTTTGAGAAGGCCTAGGAAGGCTAGAAACTCAAAAAAGAACCCATGTACCCAGACCAGCCACCACCCCCCACCCCCTCCACCGCCTCCATCACCATCACCACGAGGTGGAAGTCCACTCCCTCCATCTTCTAGCTCCGGTGACTTCTCCTTACCTCCTGGAAGAGTAAACATTAAGAGCCAGCCAAATGGCACAATCCTCTCGCACATCATGAACATGATATATTCCCCGCCGATAGAAAAAAGAACATGATATATTTCCCCACGAATAGAGAAGCACAACTGCAAAATTAAGAACTTCAAATTTCATGTTTTCAAGAAAATTATACAGACACAAAGTAGTAAAACATGTACTTATACATTATAGTCTAAGTCAGGTACACTGGCTTTAACAGGCCCTTCTTTTGTCAACGGGTTAAAACTGCAAGCCAAGTGGCCGGCCTAAACCGCAATGGAAACGAACAAGTTGCCATCTCTGGTCTCACTGCATGGAGTAAAATCGTTTAGTTACGATATGTGAACTCAATATGTCCAAAATCCCCTAACCAAAGAGGATGACGTTTCAATCACGAACACATGAACATGCAATTTGTCCAGAAAAAATCACCATGCTAAAGATGACATGTTCACCGCACATGTCTAAGAACCTAGCTAGGATGCTTTCTCAGTTTGTCAACCTGAAGTCCTCTTATCTCAGTGAGGTTGTGCCAGATAAATCAAACTAGCCATCTGAACCGGAACAACCCCATGAAGGACTTAATTGTATTTCGTTTGTTAGCTAATTTTTATATTTGGATTCCAATATATTTTAGCACTTTTAGAATCCTCTTTATCGATGTATAATTAGGTCTTTATCCGATGAAAAATGAATGAGATGCGAGCGTTTTACAGGAATGATTTATTTTTTGACTAAGGGTAAAATAGTCATATTTTTTGAAGTACATATAATTTTGGATCAAAACTAATTGGGTTAGAAAATAGACTCAACAAGCTTTTCAACGGTTCAAACCTTGTGAAAATCGAAGTTCGAGAGTGTCCGGAAGAAGCCGCGAAATTTGTGTGCATTTCAATGCGCCCCAACGCATGAAATTGCGCCTGAGGCGCACTAAAACACCAAAATTTGTCAAACTTTGTGGGCTTATTCTGAACACTCTCGAACTCTGATTTTCGCAAGGTTTGAACCATTTAAAAGCTTGTTGAGTCTATTTTCTAACCCAATTAGTTTTGACCCAAAATTATTTGTACTTCAAAAAATATGACTATTTTATCCTTAGTGAGTTGAAAAGTAAATCATTTATGTAAAATTCTCATATCTCTCTCATTTTAAACCGGATCGAAACCTATTTTATGTCTATAAATCGAACTACCCATCTGAACCAGAACAACCCCATGAAGGACTTAAATGTATTTCGTTTGTTCGATATCTAGGTACAGTCAGTTTGGTTTGAAAATTGGTGATGGTGAAGGACTTGCTGGAGCGGATCAAAGAAAAAAAAAAAAGAGGACTTGCTGGACACTGCCCTTAAAACATATTTAACCTTGGATTCTTGATTTTAGACTCCCGATTGATTTGTTCCAATTTTTAGTAGAACTTTAGGAGCTAAATTCGATCAGTGTTAAACCCAGAACAAACCACCTCCAAAAAAGCAACACTGTCAGTATGTTGCATGTGATACACTTAAATCTACACCCAGTTGTGCTAAAAAGATGGAAGGTTTGTTGTGTTGGTAGTGGTGGTGAAGTAATATCCGTTGTGGTGGTCATGAAAACATTGGTGGTAGAGTGGAGGGGTGGTGGTTATTTGGTGCTAAAATGACGGTGGTGGTGGTGTAGTCGTGGTGGAGTTGCATGTGGAGGTGTGATAGTCGTGGCGTTGAAGTGTTGGTGTCGACGGAGGTGGTAAGGTTGAGGTGCATGTGGTACCAATGGTGGTAGCAGAGTGGATGTGTCGTGGTAGTGGTGGCAAAGTGATGGTGATTTAGGTGGTCGTGTGATGGTGGGGTTGTGTTACGGTGAAAGTGTTGGTGGCGGAGGGATGATATTGCTCCCATGATCTTTGTAATGGTAAGCCTTTTACCCATTTTTCATGAACTATATTTCATTATGCCATTCATTATTTTAGTAGTTGGATTCGAACATATTTTAGTACTTATAAAATCATTTTTATCTATATATAATAAGTTTTTATTCGATGTAAAATGAAGGAGATGCGAACATTTTACAGGTATGATTTATTTTTCGACTCACTAACCGTAAAATAGTCATATCTCTTTATGTACAAATAATTCTTGATCCAAACTACTTGGGTTCTAACAGTTCAAACTTTGCGAAAATCAGAGTTCGAAAGTGCCCGGAACAATCCCGTGGATTTTGACAAATTGCGGTGTTTCAATGCGCCCGAGGCGCATTTCGTGCGCCCGGGCGCAATGATGTGCGCCTGAGGCGCTGTAAACTACCAGAATTTGCAAATATGTGAAGTAACATATTTGCGTATCTTGTGACGTAAAAGAAAACATACTCACTCAAGAATATACGCCAAAACGCTCATATTATCATATGCATATATGATCACTGTAAAACCATTATTCCCAAGTACATGTACATGTATTCTGTGCTGTACACGCGCGCGAATTGGAAAAAAAAAAAACATATACAGAGAAGTCGGGAGGAGCGCGCAAAGATCATGATAGGTTTAAAGGTACTGGTGAGCTCCAATGTACAATGAATATTCTCACTCAAGTAACCATGACAATAATCACAAACTGTTCAGAAAACTCTTGATGCTTTTTTTTTTTTTGGTTTCCCGCAGGTGAAAAAGAAAATGGGAGAAAGAGAAGAAAAACAAAGAATCAATTCGGGCTTCTCGGGTGGTATCTTGTTTTTTCACCTCTCCAATTCTTGTTTACAGAGGGGACAGCAAGATATAATCCTGAGCCATTGATCCACACATTTGAGATGGAATAAGTGTGAGCATGGCAACTGCCTGATCTCTTCCTTTTCTCTGTACTTGGAGAGGCAAATACAGCATTCCTGTTGATTCCACCATACCAGGAAAACAAAGAAACCCATCAGACATTCTGTTTCTTCGCTTCGATTTTCGCCACGTCAGGAAAGGAAATAACATATGATCACGAGTGAGTCTCTAATTCAAATCTTTTTATGCTCTTATGACTTGCGAGTTGGAGTTGGGGGGGTGCATCGTGCAATTTGCTCATGGTGAGAGCACTCATTGATGATTCGAGTTGTAGGGCTCGATGAATAAAACATTGATGAGAAAGTTCAAATTAATTCGGACTCCCGCAGTTTCTTGATCGGAACACTTTTGTTTAGCATGAAAAAAATACACAATCTAACCTTTTCAACAAAACAGTGGAATCTCTATGTTGATCCTTGCAGTTGAAAAGTATCGACTCATGTAAATCTCATGTGTTTTTGTGCGATTGCTTGGTTTATCGTGACAAGGTCGAAAACAGAAATATTCATCTCGAAAACCATGTAGGGAGAGATGATTGTTAACTTACTGGATTTTCATGATTATTTGCTGATTTTCCAAGCACCAAATTGTTGTCAAGATCTTTGTATCTGCAGCTGGGTAGATTGGAAATTTGATCATCAGAAGCCCCTCGAGCAGTAGACCCCATATTCATGTTGTACCCAAGGAAGCTGCTAACGAGAGGGACACAACAACACAGCAACACAAACAGCAGGAATGGGAAAGAGTAGCTGATGGCATTCCAAGCAAGTATGGAGATGCAGAGGACATGGAGTTTCGGAGCTCGACGGAACGATCCAAATCGGGAATCGAAGACCCAAACGTTGCCCATCACGAACCATATCGCGAAGAACAGCTCCAAAGAAGCCCGGCATTTGTTCATCAAGTGAAAGCTCCTGGTTATAGTATTTTCTTCATCAGTCTCCAAAGGTGGAAGGCTCATGTCTTTGGATTTGTTTTCTCAATATAACTACTCCCCGACCACTCCTCTCTCACATATGTGTAGGGCCAATATGTGAGAAGAGTGGTCGGTAGGAGTGTAAGTAGCATTGTTTGTTTTTCGTGTTTCCAGAGAAAACTCTTGTAAAGTTTGGAAAGCATTCATTTTCTTTTTATCAGCAAAAAACTTCATGCGAATATGATTTGTGAGTGAAAACGTTTCCAAGAATTCAAAGAGTAAATTTTATTTGAGTGTTACCTGGGAAAAAAATGGATTGCTTTCAGATAGTTTTCAGGAAAACAATTTTCCAAAACAGTTGGCCAAACAAGTTTTTTTTTGCACAAAATTGAAGAATGAATATCATACGTAAGGCAAAGTCGGGTGACTGGTGGTGGGGAGCTAGCTCACCCGGAGGTTTGGGTTGCGCAGTCAGGTTCATATAGTGGCTTGGTTGTAGGATTGTTCCTCCGTTGCCAAAAAAGAAAAAAGAAAAAAGTTGAAGCTCAATTTATTGGATGAAATGTATATACCTGGACTCTTCAATATTGTTCCTCTGCTGTTCTAAATCAGAGTGACCAAAACCATCTCCCTGACCCAAATGAAAGATCCGATACCGCCCATAGAGTACTAAAAGACTAAGGACACACCCGAAATCATACCCGGAAACCCATATTCTCATTGGCCAAACAGGCCTCTCATCCTTGGAATCAGCTAGAGTATAAGTTGTCACAAGTATTTGAACCACCAGAGCTATTAACTCCATCACCATCCAAGAACCCGAGTTGAACGGATTCGACCCAAGATCCGATCTTGACCCGTTTTGGTAATGAAACACTCTTCTTAAGAAGCTGAACCATCTTGCTCTTGATACCCTCATTGCTGTTCTTATCAAGAAAGAAGAAGACGGGGGAATGCGCGATGCCCGATTTCGAGCATTGACAGCTGCTGTTTGATCCTCTCCTGGTGAAGATATTGAAACAACAATGCCAGAATTGCACAAAGAGTCCTGTGTAACTAAGTAACGAGTATTCATTTCTCGAGATGTTTTGGAAAAACCCGCTACCCAATTCGGTCAAATTTCCTTCTTCTGAGGCCTACGAGTGTTGAACATAGTGGATTCAGGATGGGTTTTACTGGGTTTGCTCTGTTTTGATTGCCTGCTTCAAAAATTCAGGAGAAATAAGCTATTTGGCGGATAATGATGTGCATAATCGATGCGTTGAGGACGAAAAGATAACCGAGAGAGAGAGAGAGAGAGAGAGAGAGAGAGAGAGAGAGAGAGAGACGCAAACAATTACAAGAGACAGAGATTTACGTTTTCCGGCTCACTGGGGATGCAAACCTACTCCACGGGGTTTCACTAGTCACGAAGAACAATGCTCAAAGAGCTACAAGCAAGTCTCCCTCAAAGCTCTCTCAGATAAAAACCCCCAAAACCCAGAATCAAATTGAGTCAAATTTGTCTTCTTTGAGAACAATGAGTTGTTGAACATAGTTGTTCAAACATGGGTTCTACTGGGTTTGCTATGTTTCGAATGACTCTGAGAGAGGAGTTATTGGGTGGAAGCAAAACATGGAAATGGCTTGTAAATAAAGGGATAAAGGAAACAGAAACAGAGGGCGGAGGGTGTGGAGAGCAAATCAGGAAGGTGGAGTTAGGGTTCAGATGGTGACCAAAAATCAAACGGCTTTTGCTTTGATTGTAAGGGAAAACAAAGAGATGAAGGGTACGTTAAACGGTTGGCCTAACTTCTCCCTGTGTTTATTCCCCACCTTTTGTACTTGTGTAGCAAGCAAGAGCTGAAAGCCACTGGTTCTTCAAATGCAAAGCTTTTAAATGCAATAAACATATATGTTAGGAGCAATTAAGATGTTAACCAAACGGGTCCGCTTAGCGGTCAAGGCTCGAGACTTGAAGATTTTCTCTCTCTAAACGTATTCGGTTCGAAACCTCTCAGGTGTCACTAAACTCCTTTGGACCCATCCATACAGAGCTTTGCTTTGACTTTAATAGAGAGCCTCGCGAGTGAGGGCGGGATTGGTCTCCATGATTAGTCAAGATGCGTGCCCGAAGATTTGAGTTAATAAAAAAAAAAGCAAAGACGTTTTTGGTAAATGCTGAAAGCAATTGGTTCTTCAACTGCAATTTTTTTTAAATGCAATGTTATAGTAGGACCCAAAGCAAAGATGTTTTGGGTAACCAAGTATGGATTTATTATGAGTATCGTAATGCATTTTTGGATTAGGATAATGTGGTCACGTTTATTCGGAGCAGAAAGAAAGCAAGCAGGTTAACTGAACAACTACTCATTCTAATTTCCATTGGCGGGTGTGGTGGTTGTCGGATTTCTAATTTACATAGTTAGCCGCCTAATTCAACCAGAAATGTTGTACTACGATATGGGAGGAGCTCGACGGACTCTTTAGAAAAAAAGAGCAAAAATGCACTTTTTGTTTGCAAAGTAGGAACGGGATCACGTTCGGTCTCACGGTCTTGTTCGGCCTATTTATGAGCCCTCCTCGGAACCATTTTGAGTGGGAATTGTTCATTTTTAAAATTTTGTTGGTAATTGTTAACTACGCATATCGATCAATAGAATTATGAAACAAATTTATTTCGAAAAAGTAGAGATCCGAATATAGGCTCCTGGTCTATTTATTTCAACGTAAATGTCTTCTACAAAAAAAAATTAAAAAAAAATAGAGTTCATCATTTAATCATCGAAGAAAGCTCCGAAATGGCCTATATCGAAGATAACAAAATAACAACGTCAAAAGTTAAATTTTTTCTGGTATTACTATGTTCATTGATAGATTAAACCCATTATCCAAATATGGAATACAATTTAGATGTGAGACATGTGACTCGTGATTTCCACCCAAGTATAAAAGCATACTTACACAAGTACTATCACTTTAATTCCATGCCTTGAACGCTTACAATGTCATTGATATGTGATGATGTGAGTAGGTAGTACGGTGGTATTCCATTGAGAAATACATCTTTAAAATTGTTATCGAAATACAGTTTAGATGTGACTCATTCTCAGTATTGTTTCATTGGTCAAAAAGCTAATTCATTCTCAAATATTATAAGTTAAATAGTAAAACTTCATTTAATATAATATAAATCTTACATATATAAATATCTCTTTTCATGACGTGGATGCCTACAATGCCATTGATATGTAATGACGGAGTTACAAGTAGATATCTAGGTGGTAGTATTATTTTGTTCATTGATAGATACATGTATAAATTCATAATCTGAATATAGTTTAGAAGGGACTCATTCCCTCTTAGTATTGTCTCTTTAGTCAAAAGTTAATCCATTCTTGGAAAATCTTACAAATATGAGAAGTTGTAAAACTTCATTTAATGTAAATCATTTACGTACAAGTAAATCATTTCATGCCTCCGATGCTTAGAGCCCGTTCCAGAATACATTCTTAAAAAATAAGTATTTATTTCACATTTTCAAACTTAAAAATAATGGAAATGAAAAATAGTTTTTCGATTTTTTTTTTTGCACCATATTAAAGATCTCAATGAGATGATCTTTCAAACAAGATCCATATTGTATATTTTTATATTTCAATAAGCCCATCATTTTTTAGCTTGAAATTGTTTTCTTAAAAAATAAGTACTTATTTGGCGTTGGGGAACGGGGCCCTAGAGTGTCAATGGTGTGAGTATGTAGTTAGGTGGCTCATAAAAGTTTAATGTGCAACTAGTAGTACTATGGGTAATGGATGAGCTCAAAATTAAACTTCAAAATCTTTTCTCCTCCTTTTTTTTTTCGTTTCTTTGTCTTGTTTAATTGGTCTAAACTCTCAAATTTTCCTATTTTACTCCAATTTCGCAGGACGATCCTGTACTAGTATCTGGCCTTTTTTTGCCAATCTTATCTCTCAGTAGGTGGACGCCAAAACCTTGAGGTGTTTGAGTTGAGAGTCTCGAACCTCAGCGCCGAGAAAAGAGCAAAAGCCTCACAACTGTCAAAAAATAAATTGTGAGACCCGTAAAATAACATCTCAAATTTCTGACCATCCCATTATACCCATAATGGGCATGTCGTCGTAATTTAATTAGTCGTTAAAATAGTAACTGTGTTCCTGTGGCAAAATAAATACATAGGCACAGGGAGTAAAAACCACTTCTCAAGTTCTCTAGCTCATAACCGCCCTACTAATTTTTTTTATTCTAGTTTTGCCCCCTCCCCGGGTCAAGAGTAAAGGCAAACGCAATGCCTCCTCATCCAATTTTCATCATGCGCGCTGGGTATTAAATGACCTTTCTACTAGTTCATCATGTTAAAAGATCTTATTAAATCATCTATACCGACAATATTTTGTTTTCCTTCGATTTTCCGGTCTTAGCGACTTAAGTGTTCATCTATTCAAGCTTAACTTTTTTCTACTCAAACTCTTTTTTTGGTTATGACCAACCTCACACATTACCATTTACTCCTACTACAATTTGTATGCACACGTTAGATAACCTTGCTCCAACACCTATCTCTTGGATTGTGTTTTTATCATTGTTGGCCTCCATCGTTTGATTTTTCACAATGTTCTAGAGATAAATAGACACAACTCCCAACCATCATTAGCTCAACTCCATAATCGAAATGCTAACCATTCCCTAATTATCAGAATTAAAACTATGAGCATTTCAGTTAGGTTTAACAAATACTGTATATCATACACATTATTTTATGCTGTCGAAGTATTGTATTTGAAAAGAGAAGAGAAGGGAAGTACTAGAAGTGACTCGCAAATAGAGTTTGCCAATGATATCTAGTTGCAAAAGTTTGATTTGGTTTGATTACATGTTTTTACGCATGTTGTAAAAATATTGTGGTTGGTGATGTATATTAAGTGCACAGTAAACACGAATTAATTGTGACATTGTATTAACTGAGAATTTTGTAATTTACAAAAAACTCAAATGGCTAGATTCTAAAGGTGTCGTTGGAGAAATTGATTGGTATATTCCGAAAAAAATAATTGAGTGGCATAAATGGAGTGTTTTTTATTTTTGAAGGGATATTAATTATATATAAACTATGGAGGGTTGAAAATTGAAATTGTTGTTAAATTAGAGAGTCACGTGACTTTGAACTGAAAAAGATACAATTGATGGGAGTAATTTGTGACAAGAATAAAATTCTAGGGTTTTATTTGTAATTGTCACCACATATATCTACGTGATTAAAACCAAGCCAAAAATATCTCTCTCTCTCTCTCTCTCTCTCTGAATCAAATTCTAGGGTTTTCTCAGTAGTCGCTACGCGATCAGCAGACAGAAATCGAGCAGGTACCCTTCTCTCTCTCTCGCGCGTCTGCACCTCTGCTGTTTTTTATGTTTAATTTAGATGCTTAAACATGATACGTTTGGGGTCTATTCAATAATCACTCCTTGAAATGAGTACTGGAATCTCCGTTCCACACACCAGGAGTGAATCAATTCTACGCATATGCGAGGCCAGCCTTGTTCACGAGTTTGGCAATAGCGAGGGCATAAACCGATTTATGGCTTAATTTCTTGGGTATAGTTTGGATTCCTTGTTTTTAGGTTACCCCCAGTTATATCGCTAGTAAACTAGTTTCATAAACACTTGCTGTGTTTGGCTATATACCAGTTGCTTTCTAGGCTTCTACCCAGGGCCGGCCTGG